>OZ026493.1:20710675-21910675 GCA_964019985.1 Aurelia sp. 4 Dawson et al 2005 | reverse complement strand
GACCTGACACCTAATGAGAGACAAAATCTAGTACAGTACCCATTGGTTTTTAATCGCTCATAGTTTGTAGATTAACTAGCTTGTCTTTATAAATTGGCCATGGGGTGCTCATTGTCTTTCACTCCCCATGGTGTCGTGGTCCCTGTAGTGTTGTAAAATAATTAGGAAAGTTTGTAGAATGTAAGGTACCGGGTGACCCAGAAAAAACTTCACGGGCTAGATCACACATATTTCCTTGAAAGGAAACGTCATGAAGACAAACAAGGTATCAAAATGAAGCTGAAAGGCTCCGCTATCTTTTGAGATGTTGATTGGTCAGTTTAAGATATATGCGTAAGATATGAAAATTCATTCACTTGTCGGACCATTCCCTCGAATTTCAGTCCATTTTTTGGGAAGTGTGAAGAATGCTGAATTCCAAATTTGCTTCGGAGCATGAAATTTGAATGAGGAACTGAGGTCAATCAGTTTGCCAACAAAATGTTTCCTCAGGCGACTTCTAATCTATTGCAACGTTGAGATTTCACGATATGTTGACTGGAAAATGATGACGATTATTTCACTCAAAATGGGGAATCCTGGACTCAAAAGTTTCATTGAATCTGGTTTTTCGGATGACAATCATTGCTTAAAATGATCATGCAGCATCTCAAAAGAAAGCCAAGCCTTTCAACTAAACTGTGATAGAAAGCATTTGGCAACAGCTTTTGATTTCTGGGAGCTGGTTATGATCTAGCTCGTGAAGTCTTTTTTTTTGGGTCACCCGATATGCTGTGAAGTTTCTAAATGAATAAAAAAATTCTTGTTGATTTCATCCTCCAAAGACGATGATAACAATTATGGCAGAGCAGAAAGATTTGAAAAGTTTGACCATAATTTTAAAAGAAATTGCCTTGAAGGCGCTTCCTCGAGAAAATTTTTCATGACTTTTTTCAGAACGGTGTTACAGATTTCAGTCAGGTAAATTCTAAAATAGATTTGAATATGTTCAAAATTAAAAACAAAACTTGGAAATATCAAGGCACAGTAGCTCTGCAAACGGGGGTCGTTTTTATTGACTCACCGGTTATCATTCTTACTCACATGGGACAATTTATTTGCACTTACAATTTCAAACAGCGATTCTCGTTCACATTCGACTGCTTCTGTCCATGACGTCATATCATTGATGGTTTGTTGGCTCACAGTAATTACTGTTAAAGCATCATCGCTTTTAAGACAACCACCAGGAAACAAATCAAAGAAACTCTTCTTGATGAATTTAGGGCATTCTTGTATTGAGCATTCCACATTATTTTGCTTCGTGAAGGGAAACATGCTTGGCTGTAGATGAATAAGAAAATCTTCATTATGGGCGACAAAATAGTGAAAAGAGAAATCCTTTTACCATAAAAGAGTCATCAACACATCAACAGAAATCATTGGTTCAAAGGTTGCTTGGCAGCAAAATGGATTGACTATTAGATGACTCACAAATGCCCCCCCCCCTTCCTGTTTGAAAGATCATCGCAGCAAATGTAGTTGCATGATTATCATTAGAATTGGCCTTTTTCGATAGCCAAAAATCGAAATATAGTCAGCATTTTCTTGGTAGGTTTCGAAGTAGTAGTTTCTTGGCAAATTCAAAAACCTAAAATGTCAGTCTTTCAGACCAGGTGACAAATGCCCTAAAACGTGCGATCAAATCTTCCAGGTTTTTTGAAATCTAATTAAAATCTTGCCGAGAATTAGCATGACTAATAAAATGCTGGACTGAGGTGGAAACTGAAATAAAAAATTCCTGTTGATTTCTTCCTCCATAGACGATTATAACTTGTATGGCAGAGCAGAAAGATTTGGAAGGCTCGACCGTATTCTTATTAGAAATTGCTCTACATGTAGTATCGAAAATAGAAATGCGTATTGGTACGTGATAATTTCGCATGATAACGTTGTTGGTAAGTGAGTACTTGATTATCTTGCAGGTTTGACAGTTTTCTATCTTGTTACAGGTTGGTTTATCTTTTATTTTGACTATTCTTCTCCATCTAAATGGAGATTCTAAAATAGAAACGCATATTTGGTGCGATGATTTCGTTGTTAGTAAGTGATTACTCGATTTTCTTGCAGGTTTGACAGTTTTCTCTCTACTTACAGGTTTATCCTATGTTTTGATTACTCTTCTCCATCTAAATGAAGTATCGAAAATAGAAACGCGTCTTTGGTGTGATAATTTCGCATGATAACATTGTTAGTTAGTGATTACTTGATTTTCTTGCAGGTTTAACAGTCTTCTCTCTAGTTACAGGTTTATCTTATATTTTGATTATTCTTTCCTATCTAAATGAAGTATCGAAAATAGAAACGCGTCTTTGGTGTGATAATTTCGCATGATAACATTGTTAGTTAGTGATTACTTGATTTTCTTGCAGGTTTAACACTCTTCTCTCTAGTTACAGGTTTATCGTATATTTTGATTACTCTTCTCCATCTAAATGAAGTATCGAAAATAGAAACGCGTCTTTTGTGTGATAATTTCGCATGATAACATTGTTAGTAAGTGATTACTTGATTTTCTTGCAGATTTGACAGTCTTCTCTCCAGTTACAGGTTTATCTTATATTTTGATTACTCTTCTCTATCTAAATGAAGTATCGAAAATAGAAACGCGTCTTTGGTGTGATAATTTCGCATGATAACATTGTTAGTTAATGATTACTTGATTTTCTCGCAGGTTTAACAGTCTTCTCTCTAGTTACAGGTTTATCTTATATTTTGATTACTCTTTCCTATCTGAATGAAGTATCGAAAATAGAAACGCGTATTGGTGTGATAATGTCGCATGATAACGTTGTTGGTAAGTGATTACTTGATTTTCTTGCAGGTTTAACAGTTTTCTCCCTAGTTACAGGTTTATCTTTTATTTAGATTATTGTTCTTTCACAGGAGCTGACAGTGTTTCCTTACAGGTTACAAGTTTATTGCACGTCCAAGGGTTTATTATGAGGAGCCCGCTATCTGAAGCTATTTTAAGATTTTGTACCATAAAACATTTGTTTACGATAATAAAAAGCTGACTGTTGACGTATCCCTTTGTCAGAGCTTTTTTCGGCCATTTTTCTGGATTATACGAGACTAATTTTTTGCACCTTCTGAATTCACCACAGGACTGCTGCCTTGAGGATCACCAAACAACACCAAAAATACTGCATTCTTGTCGCTATTGCAAAAATCACCTTTGATGATTATAAAGAAAGTAAATTTGCTCCAATGATTTTACGAATAGAGCGCATTTTTTGAGTCACCCAGTACACCTTATACAAGCTTTTGTCATTTCTATTAACGTGGCAAATAGGGGCAAATAAGGATTCATCAGAGAAGACTGTCAGTTATAAACCCCGCTAAAATTCATCAAAAGCACAAAACAAGCTATACACAGATAGGAGAAGTGCATCAAGACTGCTATAAGCCAATTGTATAATAATATATAAGCAAACAGTTGCCAATTTGCTCTTGAGAGGCTCATTCCCTTGTATTTCTTGTGAGTTTGTGAATTATCCCTGTTGCTCTTCCATGGAAATTTTCAAGCTTTTCAGCTTGGACTGTGGAGCAACTCCCCCAGCCAGACATGCAATACGCGACTCATTAGATAGCAGTAGAGAAGTAGATTTTCTCCAGAACTGGTTTTGGAAGAAATTTCATGCGATTTAGTACAATCAATTGCTGATCTCATCATAAAGAAACTTTGCACACCAAACAATGCAAAAGAATAGTTTTCCATGGGCATCAAATTTTGTCTGAACATTCATTGGAAGGTATAAAAAATCTTAGCATTTAGTTAAATTTCATTTGCCATAACACTTGAGAGAGATTACATTCTTTTGTGCCGTTTCTGTGCGAAAGATTCCCTGTGATTTAATTAAAGTGTTTAAGGCCCCTTTGCAGCCATTTTGAGACAAAAGAAACATTAATTTTGTTATCTTTTCAGTGTTCATCAAAATGTCTCAGTCTTCCTTGATTCATTCAAATCCAGGCAGTATTCTAGGAGCAACCATTCCTTCAAAAACTGAGCTTCTTTGTGCACAGTCGGTAGTGGAACGGCAAACATAGAAATGGAAATATATTTCACATACTATATAATGTACAAGAGAAAAGAGCCACATTTCAGACTTCTGTGAGACTCTCTATCAAGTATTCTACCGAGGTAAAATGACACAACATGGAAACGGAATCATCAATATTGCAA
The DNA here is from genome assembly GCA_964019985.1 of Aurelia sp. 4 Dawson et al 2005. Taxonomy (NCBI): domain Eukaryota; kingdom Metazoa; phylum Cnidaria; class Scyphozoa; order Semaeostomeae; family Ulmaridae; genus Aurelia; species Aurelia sp. 4 Dawson et al 2005. The sequence continues at coordinate 21,906,450 of OZ026493.1, read as the reverse complement.
CAGGAATAGCGAGCCATACCTCTAGCGCTGCCTGAATTTCTTCCTTGAATTTCTCATCTAAAAACTGATTAATGACTAATTGCTTTCTGCAATCCTCAGGCTCAACATCAAGGAAAGCATTTGCAAGGGTCTTCTGAGTTTCTTTCTGCTTCTCCGAATTCTTCTCTTCTGCAAACTGTGTGTAGTCAATGCCAACATTTCCAGGGAGAGGAAAATGTGGATCCATTGGCCAACATGCAGCCAGTAGTTGTGGTGAATGGGTTTTTTTGTCTGAAATTAAGTTAAGATATATCAAGTTGATAACCAAAAACTATTTGGTACACAATCCCCGTTTCAAAGACCACAGCTCCCTGAACATCAAGACAATAATAACAATTCTAAATTTCATGTCTGAAACTGGCCACTCTTTTCCGAAATCATGAGACATTCTCAAGAAGGTCCCTCCAAGAAACCTCCAAAAACAGAACAAAATTGCAAAACAATTTCACAGACATTTACGCCTCATAGCAATGATTGGTACATGCTTTAGCATGATTCACCCCTTTGGGGGATTAAACTGTCATCTATGAGAGCATAATGACATTACTGCAGATGATTTTATCCTCTTAAGAGCTCAGAACAAGTCAGATGCATTCAATTCATTAAGATAAGGCAGAAAGACCTGTGGATATCTTGGCCACTGTTTTGAACTTGTTTTGAAGATTCTCAAAAGGGCAGTCTCAAGAAAGCCAGTTCTTTTCCATGGAAACCACAAAGAATAAGAATGTTATAAATGATTTCTTCATGCAGAGAAAACAAAATCAAACGAAGATGTGAATCTATATTGAGTATTGAAAACATAGGTGGCACACATCTTCCACTTTGACTGTAAATTGTAAATTCCCAATATCATCATATGTTGATACTGAGGGAGTAGTGGTTTCTCAATGGAGATTATTCTTATTGACTTGCCCAGTTGTCATACAGTAATTATATATTAGTATAATAGCAATCTACTTCTAAGTCTGAAATAGACCTCCTCCATTTTTTAGCATCGTTTCAGCATTAGTTAGTGAAAATCCATCAAGGAAATCCTTACAGACATACTAACATTCATTAATTCCCCTAGCGGCTACATGACTTGTGAATGGACCTGCTACCTGATTTTCAGGGGTCTGCTACCTCATTTTCAGAAAGGCATCCTCTGTGGAGCACTACCCATTTTTGAATATTATCATTTTCTGGGAATTTCAGCCAAATTAATCCATTTGTAAGGAAAGTCTTGATTGAGTTTGCAAAAGTTTGCCTTCAGCTCAAAAACTCTATGCAGAATTCTTACTTGGATCAATCTCACAAACATACTCAAATCATACTCCAAACAAGCTCTAGTATCAGACTTGAAGATAGTGCAAACATGCTCAATGTTATGGGTATGCATTTGCAGTGTTTCACACATTTTGGATAAGCTCGGTGTGTGTGACAAAATGAGCGAGAAAATTAGATATTTACCATTTTGATTTTGGTATTGTGAAACTGCTGTAGAAAGTGACGCTGCTGCAATCCTTGTTTCACCTCGTAGGTAGGACAGAGCTGCTTTCATGCTTGGAAAATAAGCAAGCCTTCTGGCTGGTCTCTCCAGCAGCTAAAACAAAAGTTTAGATACAGGTGAAAGGACTATACAAAAGGATGGTCTTTTGTTTCTCTGAAATTCAGAGAGAACCTCAAGGAGCATTGCAGAGCGGTGAAAACCTGAACGAAGTTTGTTTATCAATATCATTTGAGAACTTTTTTCTGAATCTGATACCCTGATGAAAGAAAGCCACATCAATCCTGAATGGGATCATTCTGGATTGGCATTGAATTCAAATGGGACTGCTCTGCCATCTGTCCTCATTTGGGATCATGAGTTTAGGAGCAATCCTGTTGGAGTCTTGTGTAAATGGTTGGATTGATCCCACACTGGATAGGAAACGATGCTATATAATTCCTCGTTTTTCATCTTTTGCTTGGCATCAGGAATTCCTTCAATCTTTGTGTCTCTGTTTTTCAAACAAAAATGAGAAAACAATGGGCATAGTTCTCATTGTAATCTTTGGAAAACAAGACAAAGTCTAATGCTTTTTGGCAAAAAATGCACTGGCAGTAAGAAACTTCTAATCAGATGAGGTGACATCAAAATAAAATAATACACCTCAGATAGGCTGTATTCTTCATGCAACCTGGTTGGTGAGTTGATGCAACAAGGGCTTTAAAGGGTTCAATTCTTTTTTTCTTCCGGGTAATTAAAGTCTGGCTGTGTTTACCTGCTGTTATGGTTTAAAATGTCCTATTTGTTGTCCATTTTGACTATATTTGATTAGATCATTATTTAATGCCAACCAAACGAGAGATCACCGTAGCGCGAGCCTGTAAATCTGAGGCGCCGGTATATCTGAGGTCTGCCTGTAAATATGAGGTCGGCAAGATCAAACATATTATTCGTTGGTGACACAAGCAGTCATAACTTATTGCGAGAAAGACAAAGGTAAAACACAAGGTCTGGCTTCATAGGAAACAATAGGCCTATCCGGGGGACAAAATCTCTGACGAATGAACATCTTTCTGAGAGGAAATCGTGAGGAACTCCGTGAGGAAATCTGTATTAGAAGTTAGGAACCAACTTCGCATGGGAATCCATAGGAACGAGTATCCAATTTACTCGTTTTTGGGAATCTTTTGGCAGGTTTATGGTATATTTCTCGTTTTTGTCGCACATTATTTCTCTTCTTTAAACTTTTCAAAATTATGCGACGTCTGTATGTCATCGCAAATGACCCTTCCTTACCCCCGACAAATAGCGGCAGCGTCTTTGATCACGGGAGCGTAATGTGTCTGGTACGTTGGGCGGTTTACAGCATTGTTTAATTTGAAAGGCCATTCAAACAATAGCCAAAAGTGTTTGAGTACTCCCACAACACCTCATATTTACAGGCAAACCTCAAATATACCGGCGCCTCAGATTTACAGGCTCGCGCTACGGTGATATATGAACCAAACAGCCAAACTCCACAAGTGATCACTCTGACTGACCTGCTTAAATACCGTCCATTTCATGATACTTGCCGTTCATATTATGGGTGAGCCCTGCAAGGGGCTACATTCTAGGAATCGCGCCAAATTCGCTCGATGCACTTCTTTGCATTACGTGCAAGTTATCATGAAAAGCGCTGCCAGGCCTTCGGTAGGCCTAATAAAAAGACAAAATGGCGACTCACACGACCGGATGTAAACAAAATCTATTCTTCTATATTTGATGAAATTTTCCTTGTCTAAACTCATTGTTTGAAATAAACATACCCTTGCAGCCATTTCAGCTCAGCTGTTATCCCTCGAGCTGCTATCCCCTTTATGAATGTTGGCCTGTATTTTTTGCCTTCTTTCCCATCAACTCTGTCGACAAAACTATCCCGAGCCTCGCAATCAATTCCAATTCCTCTTTGAGTTGAGAATGAGAATAGAATCGGGGAATCGGGGAACGGAGAATGGCAAAAAGAGTGGATGATGACAATGACACCTATTTTCACTTTCACCCATTTCAAATTTTCAAGAGTGAGTCTGAAGCTACCATCAAAAGGAACATTCTGCGAATTATTCTCCCAATGAAGAATGTTCGAGAGGCAATAATACACTGCTCAAGTCTAAACTTAAGGGCCATGGTGAGGAGAACTTACTGTTTCCTATGGTTTTCAGATACATATTACGGATTTCTGAAGATAAGTTTCAAAGGATCTATCTACTTACCCTTGATGAACGAGCTACATTTAATCCATTTCTAAAGGGATTTGATTTTGATTTTGTATGTATTGGAACTTATTGTATCGAACTTAGTAAAGAGGTTTAAAACAATCAATAAGAAACTTCTATGTCTGAGTAGTGGGAAATGTTTAAAAGGAGAACGAGACTATTTGGCAATTTCATGGACCAGGCCCCCGGGGGGTTATTTTACCAGATTTTAGAAGGGGACGTGCCGTCAAAGCTTCAAAAACATACCCGTTCCTTATACTAATTTTTCCGAAATGTATACCCGACGTATACCAATTTTCCGAAAATATATACCCAGGCTTATGCCAATTTTCCGAAAATGCATTGCTGTTCCTTATACCAAAATCGTGAAACTCGATACACTTTCCGATGGCACGTCCCCGTACCCAAAATATGCATAGTACCCCCCCCCCTTGGGGACCAGCTTGAAACCACTAAGATGTTCTAATGTCTTCTCTAGAATCAGCTAATACTTGAGATTTACCATAACGCAAATTACTGACGGAAAGCGCTCTAGTTCTTGTTATTTGAGAGCATTTTCACGTGACATGTAATTTGAGACGGACTATGATAGGCATTCAGCGCAATAAAGTGGCAGTTCATTATAATAGACCTTTATAATTCAGAGCCACAATAGCAGGAAATAACAACCTGGGATACTTTCGTGGGTTAAGTCAAGCTCTTGTAAATGAAAAATACGTAGTTGCTTGTGCAATCATAAAATCAATACATAAAATAACTTTGATACAGTTTACAGGCAAGAGCTTGAAGAGCACAACGTTTCGGGCACCCTTCGTCAGCAGTGACTGCTGACGAATCAAGCCCGACACGCTTAGTACTTCAAGATCTAGGCTAAATACTGTATTTAAAGTTATCTTATATATTGCTTGTAAATAAACTTCACGAAGTAGATGCTTGGGTGCACCTTCTCAGTTTGATATACATGCATATTTTATTGTTTTAAAACCCAATTTTCAAATGAACGGCAAATAAGTTAGCCACCATGGTTTCAGGAGAGCTTATGTGTCTTCATTTGTTTAAATTTGCACCCCTATCTACCATAACCTAGATGTTCTTCGTTCTGTAGTCGCTGAGCATTTCAGCGGCGTGCTGGGGCTCATTCAGCAAGGGGGGGAAAGTGTGAAAACGGCGCCCCCACATTAGTTATTGCTCAAAACATGCTCAAAATATTCCCACTTTCATGCATACTGCATAGCTCTCCTACCGCATGTTTCCCGTGGATTTAGTAGCCTTCTATGCCCTTTACTGCAGTAGAGATACATCAAGTTAAAAGTCACGTTATAAGATGCTAGTAAATTTGCAGCAAAATGGCAAGGGAAATGTAAAATGGAGGGGTCTCGGGGCGAAGTCCCCAGGAAAATTTTTGAGGACGCACCTTCTAGTTTTTCTCAAAACGTCTCCAAACCACCATGTTTTCCAGTGCTAAAATATATTTTGTAACAATTTTATAATATACTTTAGCATCACCAAGAATTTTTGGAGTTGAATTCTAACACATGGACAGAACTTGTGAGCTTTTTGTCGTGGAAGCTGTTTTTGGCATTGTTTACAAACGACAAGAAAACTTAGCACAATTTACAAAGCTAAAAGAGCTATGATTTTGTTTTCAAGCATGGGGTTGACATTTATCACTTTTCCCCCAATCAAGGATATGGTTTCCTTTTCATTTTCCTTTTTCTAAGACTGGAAAAAAGTTTATCCCCCGTTTCATTCCCGTTTCGAAGTTTTTGACGGTAGCACAAAATCACTCACAATCTGACAAAAGTCGCCCATCGGCCTCTATTCTTGTTCTGTTCCCCAAGTTTGAAACTGCCAGGCATCTCCACGTTTCAGTTTGTGTGTTCCTGAAAAATGTTTCAAGTTTGAAGAAGAACCCTTGGAGAAAACATGGAAACTATTTGACTAGCACCGCAACAAGGGCGCCTTCGGCGCCCATGTGTTTTGGGTTACCGTTTTGGCGCCCCTCATATTTCACTCTCAGGGGGGCAGTTGCCCTCCCTGCCCCCCCCCCGGCCAGCACGCCACTGGAGCACTTAGTACTGACCTGTTAATCGAAGCAGCTGAAGCTTGTTTTGCTGGAGGGAATAGACGGGAAAATATATAAGAGAGAGATAAGAAGGAAGAGAAAGACAAAGGAAAGGAAGAATGAAGGATGGAAAAGATAGTATTATTAGAGTGAAAACAAAGATCCAAAGTTAAAGAGGAAAGAAACGAAGAAAGGACGAAAGTAATGAAATAAAAAGAAAAGCAATGTTTAGATCGATCATGCGCTTTCTTTTATAGTTCAGCGATCCAAGAAAGTTATAAAGAGTAATGGCAGTTCCTAGTGGATTCCTGTCTCCGCAGACAATATCACAATTCATACCAACAAATAAGTTGTAGCAACTGATTGCCAATGAAACCATCAAACATGCAAAGCAGTACACTCTTTTGCTTCCTAAAACTTGACTATAACAGAAGGCTACCCCGAGTGCAGGGAAGGAAAAGATATTATTCAATTCCTGGGTCCAAAACACACTTGAAAACAGTTTCTGCAAGAATCAAGTGAAGAGATTATCCACTTTTTACAGGTCATGATATGCAATGAACTGGACAGAGTGTGTTGTGGCAGAGTGGTGTAATCCTCTGACTCTGCAGCCAGAACAGTCAGGAGTGGGTTCGATACCAGGTAGAGCCCGACCGCTTGAGCGTCATGGCAAGGGGTCGCGGACTCGAATAGCGCCTAGCTACTTCTGCGATGCTAGCGCTTGGCACTAAAAACCGTAACTTCACCTTCACTTTCAGAGTTTGAAGACTGATTATCAGTCTTTAATCACAATCGTAAATGATACTTTGTGTCGTGATTTACTGCCTTGAATTACCCCCTGTTTGATTACGCTTGCTGAAATGTTTTGTTGAGCAATGACTCGTTGATTGACGTTAGTTTATGTATTTTTAGATTTACTTAGAATTAGGCGTAGACGTAGATTAGACTTCGATGCGATAGGACTCAGACTACGATTCGATCCGATACGATGCCATAATAATTCGAAATAGTATAGATGCCCTGAGGAAAGATTACGGCCCCTTTGGGGGAAGTGATCTGGATACACGATACTTTGTTGGGCCAATTTTGTTGATTTTTCGGCTGACTACTTCCAGACTAATGAACAACATCTTTTTTACGAAATTCCTTGGTCTGGTAACAGCCTAAATATCCTTGTTGATGGTTATGAATAAAGAGAACCTTTAGGATTTTGACGTAAAACTGACTTTCCACTTGTCGCCTTTCTGTCTGTTTTTCAACCTCGTCCACAGGGTCCTTTGGTCATAATGACAAAAGGCCCTGGGGACTAGAGTGTCTTTTTCTGGAGACCTGAAAAATTTTCTAAGACCATTGGTGCCGTGACCCGCTACTTTTTCCACCCCCTGCCCTATGCCCTATTCACACTGCAACCAGTGTAAACTAAACCAGGTTATTGAATGGAGCCTTCTCGAATGGGCAATCCAACGAATAAAATGCATTTGATTGGCTGAAATCGAGCCTAGTCTAAGTAAAGCTGGTTTAACTGTGTCAGTGTGAATGCGGTACTAGTGACTCTAGAAATGCCTAAGAAAACTGAAAAATACGCTAAACTGAGGCCTGGTACGAGAGAAAATTGAAAATAACTGAAGGAAGAACTTAATTTTGAATTCGCAGGAGGAACTTTCAGGAAGGGGATCCATGCCATTATTTCTTTGCTGGGCTCCGAGTATTGACTCTAATGTTTTGGGTACCCCAAATATTGCAGTTTATTTTTGTGGCCACTGTGCAGATCAACATCTACTGAATGGGGCCACTGTAATGACTCACCATCTATTGATTGAACAAGAAATATTGAATTTTTGTTTTGTTATTTACAGACCCAAAATATTCATTTAGCGTAAGCTTTCAAACATCAAATATTGGCATGGACCCCCTCCCCCTCAACTTAATGAGTACACCACCTGGGGTTTGAAGCTGCTGCGCAGGACAGCAAATGCTTTTTCCTCCACTGACTGTGTTCATCAAATCATGTTTTTTGTACATTCTGTCGTCTATGCACCTGAGAGGCTTGCGCATATTTCAAAATCCAGTTCAAATACCGAGATATGACATCAAATAAACAGACTCCTGCGTCATGTAATTTCATCAAAGTCAGTATCATAAATCAATACAGTAAAACCCCGAAAACAAGAACATAGCAAAATAGGAACCTGCAGGCTGATTTTGTGGGGAAAGACACCCAAATATAAGAACCAAATACAGACTGATTTACTTCAATGTTCTTATGAGATGGTACACTATGATTAAGAAATTTCATCAAATCAGTGTAAACAATTTATTGACAACTGGACACCTCCAATAGTTTCAGGAACATGCAAATTCTTCCATCTAGCTGTGTGATTTGAATTGCTTTGTCAATAACAAAAATACCATACCTTCTGATATTGAAATGAAGTCACTATACCCTTAAGTATATTTCACACATACTGTATACTGTAGCTATATATTCATCATAGTCATAACTGTCCTTGTGATAAGAACCAAACCCTGTAAATGTCATAAGTACCTCATTTATAAGAAGCTAGCCAGTCTGTCTTTTAGAAAAACATGTTCTTGTTTTCGGGGTTTTACTGTACATAAAAACGATACGTGTGTAATTTAAAAAAATATTTACAGACTCTCAATGATAAATCTTTTGACATACATGAGCTTTCCTTGATAATGGAAAAAGAGCATTTTTGGATCTACCGGGTGAGTAAAAAATAGTTTACACACGAGACGCGCTATAGAATAAGAAATATGTGACAAATATTCAAAATTCAAATGTTAATGTATCAGTCAAAGGAAAACAGAGATGGGAACATTTTGTTAGGTAAAATCACACATCTTCAAGACTTAACAGTTAGAAAAATGCCTGTTATGAGGGATCTGTGTTGGAATTGAGATTTCCCCATTCTCGCCGATGAGTTATGTCGCATTGAAGTCTACATTGTCAGTTTGAAGTTTACATGCTGGGTGAGTGGCCGAGTGGCTTTCATTTGTTTCATTCATTCCTTTTCACTCATTTTTATTCATTTTAAGCACGGTAGCCTCATCAGTCCATGAAAACTGCCTGTTAGGAGGCCGTGGCATAAAACGTGTTCAGATCACAACGACTTGATTCTTCTCTTAAAAGTTGTCAAGAGTAAAAAATAGTGCTTCTCTTAAAGAACGCCGGTCAACCAGCATCCTTTGCGGTCGCGCTTTGCTGAGCACTGCTCTATGCACGATGTCATATGAAAATGGGGCCCCGAAAAATGGCTGCTGCAGTCGAAAAGCAAAATGCGATGCGCGCAAAGGATGCTTGTTGACCAGCGTCCTTTAAAAGGTGGCAAGAGTTGGTGCCTGTTTAACATCAAGTTCAAGCTTATTCCAAAGCTTCGGTCTACGAAAAGATATAGCCCTTTGCCCATTGCTAATTTTTCGTAAAGGTATCGAAAGATCTTAGTTCCCTGACATTTCGAGTCGACTTTTTTCAAACAAGCAGGAAAGGCACTCCGGAACGAGACCGCTTAGCGATTTGTACACTGTAGTTGCGGCTTCACTTCTAATGATGTCGCTTACAGTAGGCCACTTTAAACTTTGTATCAAACCTATAGAGGGAGTATCTAAACTGCTTATATACAGTCTTCGTCAGGTGACTGAAGTTAAGCTCGGTCGAGTGAGGTCAAACCTCACAACTCAGCTCGTCGCCATTCGGAAGGGACGTTAAAGTAGGGGTCCAATGCCTGGATGCCGCATGCACAGTGGGCCTAAATTAGCTTTCAGAGCTAGAAGTCCTCACAAGCCCACTCAAAACAAATTGAAAACAAACAAACAAAACAAACAAAGCAGTTTCAACCTGGTTCCGAGGGCCAGTTTCCTACGTCAGTGCTGACCCTCGTACCGGCCAGGTCAAATTCGCAATTTGATTGGCTATTCGATAACAACAGCCTAAATAATCATTCGAAAGATTTATTTCTTAGCGGAAAATGGTCATCTTTGGATATGTCACGTGAAAACCGAAAAAAGGGTTGAAAAAAGGACTGTGCTTTTTCCTTATTTTATTTGGTTTGAACCCAATCCGTCTTTGCATGTAGGAAAAATTAGCCATATTTGGTCATTTTGGGACCGTTCCCGTTGATTCCCATACAAAAATCGTCAAAACTCAAAGCCAGTAAAAGATTTCAAGGGGGGGGGATTGTAGGGCAGGTGAGACGTTTGAAAAGGGGACTCTACGAAAGCGCATCCGAATTTCGAGGTCTGAAGAAAATTGAGTATCGTTATGACGTCATAAAGGGGATTAAAGAAGCGAGTTTCGATTTTCCTAACCAATGTTGCGTTTGGACTGATGCTCGATGGTTACTGGACCGATTTTAAAACCGACAAAAGATAACAAGAGACCAGTCACCCAGTCACGTGGAAATCTTATGATGCAATTTGGGGGTTGATACGACCTCTAGAGGCTCCAGAAGGGTGACTTGAAAATGGGCAAGCTTTTGGCCCACGCGATTTGGCGCGGTAAATTCGTTTCACGGGGAGTAAATGGCCACAGCGTGTCAAAATTCGACGTAAAACCACATTCTTCCCTTACTTCCATTCTCACTTGCCATTCATTTCCGAAATTCAGGGAAATACAAGCCAAATCATTTCTGAATAAACAGGGGCGGGGGGCAAAATAGCCTCACCTCCCACCGGACCAAAATACTACAAATTTTACCCGGGCTGAATAGGGTTAAAGATAATCATTTTCAGACCATTGATGATGAATTCTTAATGGTCATATCAATGCCTGGTAGTGTCTAAGGCTATTAAAGGGGCAGGGTCACGTAACCGTAAAAGAAACCGGTTATCTCTAGAATCTATATTGTTGCCCACAACACGTGGCCATTGTGTTCTGCAAAGATTTTGGTGGATGGGGTGAATCCACAATAAGGCTTCTTCCTAAAATCCTTCAATATCTCTGCAATCGTAGAACATACGAGTGTTTCGTTTGTTTCTCTACGAAATACTAGAATCCATCTTCAAAATATCATTTTCATTTTGAGAAAAGTAGTGGATAATCACCGTAATATAGCCTATCAAAAACACTGCAAAAATCGTCGTATCGAAAGAAGTTTGTTTACATTACGAGAACCTGCCCCTTTAAAATTGATGACATGGTAAGTTCCTTTGATAACAAATGGCATATGGCCTTAAAATATCTGTTGCATAAAGTGTTGATTATCATAAACGTACGGCGAGGTTAATCTGGGAGAGGGGTTACCCGATAAAAATCATTGGTCGTGAAAATGTGTCTAATTTCACCAGACTATTGCCAATTGAAAGTTTTGTAAATTTGGGTGCTACCCGTAGCAGTAAGAAGCATTGGGGAGTAATTGTTCTAAAAAAAATAGAGAGCAATACATCTAGCTAATGCTTGCGGCGTAGGACCATTGTTTGAAAATATTCGGGAGGCTTGAGCTCTAACTATCGTCGCCCCCCCCCCGCTTCCTACGGGCCTGCTACAGCTCCAAGGTTACTTGCTCGTACGCTCATGATTATAATATATGATATATAATTGGACTACATCATGTTGCCATTTTGCATTTAACGATTGTTGCTCTTCATATATGAACGTAAATTATGATAAAAGATATACCGGGTGACCCAAAAAAACTTCACAAGATCACGTACATTTTCCTGAAAGCAAATGTTATGAAGACAAACAAGGTATCAGGATGCTGCTGAAGGCTACGCTATCTTTTGAGACGTTGCTTGGTCAGTTTAAGATATGCGTACTGTCCGAAATAACAGTTTCAAAAATATGGAAATTCTTTCATTTCTCAGACCATTTCTTCGCTTTCCACTCCATTTTTTTGAAAGTGTGTAAAAAGCGGAATTCCAAATTTGCTTTGGAGTATGAAATTTGAATGAGGAACAGAGGTCAATCATTTTGCAAACAAATAAACAAATAAACAAACAAACAAACAAACAATTTTCCCAGATGACTTCTAATCCATCGCTATGACAAGTCTTCACAAAATATTGACTGGAAAATGATGGCGATTATTTCACTCAAATTGAGCAATCCTGGATTCGAAATTTTCGTTGAATGTGGTTTCTCGCATGGTAATCATTGTTCAAAATGATCATGCAGCATCTCAAAAGATAGCTAAGTCTTTCAACTGAACTGCGATAGAAAGCATTGGACAATAGCTTTTGATTTCAGGAAGCTGGTTATGAACAAGCTCGTGAAGCTTTTTTTGGGTCACCCGGTATGATATATGATATACGATACACAGGTTACAACAAAATAACAATACTCATTCCGCTTCTGACTACAAAAGTAAGTAACAATTCAATTCAATGGAGCAAAACTTATACGAAAATCACAAGTCTAAGCCATACCCAGAACGATGCGGACAACCAATACCGCGTTAAGTGTAATCAAATGATCAGTTATATATTTCCTGTATATGAATTCGTATTCGTATTCGTATTCTTATTTCTAAAAGGGGAATGATGAAATAGACCGATATCATTACTCAAATGGCAAGGGCTGAGGGCCCTAATAACGAGATGTAATCTTACTCTCGAGTACCGAATAAAGAGGGGGTGAGAATAACAGGGGGAGTCTGGTATATTTCGATCTAACAATAATTGGGGGTTAGAACAATCGGGAGAAATTGAAAATAGTCGTTTTCTTAGATAAACACCTATCTTTTACATATTTATTTGAACAGTGATATCACTAATACATGTACTGATGAACTCTGGTTCTGTTGAATGCACATCTTGGGACTCCTTCTTGCGTTCATTCAGAAATTATGTTTACTATCATTTCATTTTCAAAAAATTAATAAAAGGGGGGTTGCAATAGAAGCGGGGGGTCGGAAAATTTTTCAAAAATTGATAAGCGAGGGGTGGGCGATTATGCAGTACTCGAGAGTAAGTAACAGTATATTATGAGTTGAGATGTGTTGGAGTCATGAAAGCAAGATGGCCCATTCTTCCTTCGTCTCACCCTCGTTACTTAGATATTATATTATCGATTTATCATCTTGAAATCCAGGGACCAGTGATAGACGTATGACGATGAGTCCCTTGTATCCCTGCGGTAAACCTTGCTCAAGAGGGACTCATTATGAAACAGTGAAAAACCCGGCCCTATCTCCTGCATTCGATCATAATTCGATCGATCGAATCGGGATCGAACGACTGCCGTAGCTCTGTTCAACGGTCACTCCTCGGAAAGAAAATGCGATAAAAACCACGTTAAGCAGGCGTTTCATCAAAGAAACTTGGTATAAATCTGAAGAAGGAAGTTCACTTTACCTGGTAAGTCCAAAGTGAGTCTTTCAACGCTACATTTTCCATGTTTTTAAGATCAAAACAAACCAGAGAAAACTTCAGCCACCTGCCGTAGCAACTTTGTTAAAAAGTCTAGTCAAGTGCATCATTCGAATCGAGAATTCCACATCATTGTTCTCTGCCAAATATCGCAATCTGATTGGTATTGGAGGAATTGCGAAGTTTGGGCCTAAACAGGGTCAAGTTTTTCAGAGTAATTCTATGAGTCTCTATTGCCTGAAGCGCCATCATCATGTCAAAGAGCACAGGGCAACAAGAGACTCATCGTCATCAGTCTAGAACAGTGGCTCTTCAAGGGATGGCTTTTACTCAAACACTACACTTGTCCAAATTGACACAGCCCTGTTACTCATAAGTTTGTAAAATTATATTCACAAAAGATTACGTTGCAATATATTGTATTCAATTAAATGATCATAGCCCCATTCGTCATACCATCTACAACTTCCATGTTCATATTCATCACAGGAGACTCTTGGCTGAAACTTTTGCCGTTTTGGAAGTGCAGGCTCTGGAGGTGCTTTGCCAAGTGAAAAGAAGCTCTTGTAGTAATACCTAAAACAGAATAGGTAGTATCAAGGACAGACCAACTAAGTGATTCCTAGTATTCGCTCAATGTTTTATCTGATGTTTCATTTTCAAACAAACCACGGGCAATTTGGACACTGTTGTTGTGATTCCCACATTGCCCATGACATAGCAAAGTACTGAGATAATTTACTTACCAACCGCGAAGCCAAAACAAGCCAGTTGTTGTTTGTTCATTTGCTTCTTTGCACTTTCGTTGCAAAAACGTGGATTTAGGCCCAAAGATAATTCTGAATAGCAGAGCAGCAACAGCATTCAGCCTTCCAATCCAGCACAAACAAACTGCTGTGGTAACGGCTAGTACTTGGACAGCACTTTGTATCTTTCAAAAAATGTGGTGAAAATTTCAATACGATGCCAGAACCCTTCCTGCGAAAGCTTTCTTATTTTGCATTGCTGGAGAACAATAGAAGTGCTGTTTTAGAACCAACCATTAATTCTGCCTCCTCTCTGCCACAATCAGCAACCCTTAAGTTGAAGCCTGACCTAAGGAACTAACAAAAAAGCCAAGGAAATTGAATATACTACTCCTCCACAGTAGCCACACAGCTGAGGCACAACTATTTTGGGACACTTGGCATTTTGTAACAAAATTTGTTCTTGTTTGACTTACCATCTCTGGATTATAACTTTGTGCCCATCTACGACCTTTGCTGCATTATGCACCGACATCGGATCACAACTGCCATCTGGTTTCATGTTGTTCCACACAAGAGCACGACCCTTCCTTGGCTTTACGCTTATTCCAAGTTTAGGAAACTTTGTCTCTCCACCGTATTTGACATCTTGTAGATAGACCAAGATTGTAGCAAATCTGTCTCTTATTTCTTCATCTTCCGTGCAGTCAGTGTGACTTTTGTAGCCTGAAAGATAGGAGTTTGGCCAAAGTTAGGCAATGGGTATCTATTGTGCCAGTCGTGGAAGGCCGTATCTAGCTGGGAGCTAGTTCTCATGTCATGATATTCAGAGCGTGATCCTGGTCGCAAAGTTAGGCCCACATCAAACTGTGATAAGCGAAGGGATCAGCTCCCAAGCAAGAAAGCGAAGATAAGCGATGAATAGAAGACAAGCAAGGTAAAGAAACACATTTATCCATTGGCCAACATTTAGGCTAGGTATTGTGGACTTGCTTGCTGCACTAATCATGTCCACAATAGCCATGGTTAGCCCTGAGCATTGGAATAGACGATTTTCAATTATTTCAAACCTACACAAAGCACTGCACAATAGCCTACGAGTAGACCGGGTCTACGAAATAAATAGGAAAAGCTTGCTACTGTGGGTCCCAGATTTTTAGAATTTAATTTACGCGGTCTTTGCTGACATGTATTCCACACATTATTTGAACAGCGGATTAGAATGATTAGAAAAAATGAGATCTGCGGCTGTAGTAACTCTATCCTCCTTTTCGTAGACCCTCATTTGAATAATTTGTCCGCTCGTATGGTACCCTAAAATGGACCTTAACACAAACTCATGAAATCAAATCACTATGAAATGAAGAATGCTCAAGTCATAGAAACTGAACCAGGAAACAGATTATCAAAGCATTGCTGAAAGTAAAGACTTAGTGTTTTGTGGGCCCAAATCTGGGCCAGAGTGGGCAAGTGCTGCTTACGAGCCAAACCAAATGCTACTACACACTTTCTCTGCTTTGTATCTTAGAAGGATCTACTTCTCTATTCTGCTAGATTTGATTCAAAATGTGGGTTTTCCGACGATCTGAAGGGCCTCCTCTTCGTGCTCGCATTGCTCAGACGCAGTCACATTCGGCGATTCTTCCTAGTGGGTCTGGATCCACACGGAAAGGTAGCTTATATATTGTGCCTTGGTAAATTTTTGATATCAAAGATTGGCCCCTCCATTTTTCGGGTCCTTTCGGAGGCCCTGATCGGCACCAAGTTTTAGGTGGTAGTTTTACAACCAAAAATAGTTTCCTTTATCACATCCCAAGGAAGAGACAAAGGCATAGACTGTGAATATTAGAAACAAAATTATTCTCAATGCTATTCTGAAGTACAATCGTGCGAAAGAACTCAAGAAAAAAGTGAAAGGTACCGGCAGTTCTTCCATTGACAATCCAAATGGCGACGATACAGGGTGTTTCAGAAAAAACAACCCCACATTACTTGAGATTCTTCAGAAAATGACAATGTTTCAATCAATTTGACACATACCATCTGAAACCAAAACCGTTCTCCTACGCAATGACGTCCAGATTGGGCATATGAACTGAATTATTGATCACTCAGGATCTGTTGATATTAGCCAAACAAACGGGCTGGCTCGGTATCCTGCCAAGAGATCCATTGAAAATATCCTTGCCAAACGCCGGTGAATTGAGTGCTTAGTCAGGCATTCAAGAGGTACCCTGGGAGATTTTCGTTCTTTCCTCCTCCTCTCCGTCTCCCTCCGCAGAGACAGTAGAGGCTGCACGCAGGCTATTCAAGAGGTCACTCATTCGAATTTTTATCTCACATGACTGGGCTTAACTTTAATTACCTGACAGGAACTGTATAAGCTGCACACCAGTCATCTCACAACACTTCCACTCTGTTTGCCAACTTTCAGTTACCAAGATCTCACTTACTAAGCTACCCTGTTCACCAGGCCATATAAACATGCCTTAAGGGATAATGAATAATGCAATATTACAATATAAAAGACTCTCCTACCTACACCTGTTTGGTACGATGTTATCTGGAACTTTCCTCCATGTGACCTTGCTAAGCCAGTAGCTTGTTCCACTTGTTCCTCAAAAGTCTCTGAAAACTTACTGTCTCCTCTGTAGAAAGCAGTGCTGTAGCTGTAACTAAATTTTGGTGCTATCTTTCTTGAAAAGGTATCATTTACACACAATGTCCCATCAGTGAAGTCAGAAATGCTAGCTCTACTGCGATATCCAATTTCTTTCAAATGTTTGTTCATTGTTTCAATTCCTGCAAAACAAACTATTGGAGATTGCTTTGAAGCTTCTTTAACATGTTTATGATGTGCACTAGTCAAACCATCACATTCATAATTTGACAAAAAATTGTCAGCAATATACACATGGACGTCACTTTCTTTACGTTTGTGATGAAGTTCTTTCCATTCTATTTTTCTTCCATTGAAATTCATTGAAACAGGTGACAGGGTTTTGTGAATGGATGACTGGAATCTTAATGCTTCTTCTGGAATCTTCTTAGATTGATCAGCAACTTTAGCTGTAAAAGGATAATGTTTAGAAGAATATTCTCCATAAAGATGTACACCTGCATCTACATCTATAAAAATACTTCACATAAAACCGTAAGACACCGATGCGAAGGGCTACAAAAGCTGTGGAGGTACATGGGTAAGCCTAACTTACAACCCATTGACCTGGCTAGAGAGGGGTGTATCCCCAAGGTCGGTGGAACTTTGTCAGATGTGGTTTTGGTCACTTTTGGGGCGCTGATTCCAAATAAGGCTGTTATACCAAAGGATGTGGCGACGTTTCGCCTCTATTTCAGATTCAAACCTCATTGTCAAAGAATATGGCAAAACCTCTTATTCAGCTAAATCATGAATGTGTTACAGTTAAAGTTGATGTTACTAATGCAAACAAAGAGTGCTACTGTAAATTCAAATTAATCGATTTCAGAGACACACGATGGCCTGATTGCATGATAGTAGTTATCGCTATTGATAAACTGACGGACGCTCAAACTACGACTCATGAACCTTAACAGTGAAAACTGGGACAAAGTCTCCCCGTTGCATTTCACGATTAGATATGGAAATCATGATAGCAACACTGTACGGACTCCTGGCAATGGCGGATGGGCCTAAGTTGCCGGCTGGATCCTCTAATGCTAAAACACTTCAGAATTCTAGTTTTCCGTGATACTAGCCAGGAACAAAAGGATCCAATGATCAACAAACTGTTCACTGTGAACTAGGAGTTCCTCATTTTTAAAGCCAATTAGCTTCCATGAACTGCACAACAGTAATAAGAATTTCCAACTGTCGAGGGTTGCTTGCCTTGCTTCTGAGACTACATTTTAGCCTCGGTCTGGAGTGCACACCTAAACGTGTTCACTTCAGTCTCAAATTTTTATATGGAAGTCCATGACTCCCAGTTTAAGAAAAATGGAAAAATGATGATGTCGTTGTTGCTGTTGCTGTTGTTGCTGTCGTTGCAATAGCTGGGACTACATCGGGAGTCCAGAGCCAAGACAGAATTTTGCTTCATATTCCTACCCAGCCTCGGTTTGAATTAGGCCAAATGACGTTAAGATGTATATGGCATGAAAAGCACGGAATCTCATTCATCGCATTCAATCGATTGGTGCTTTCACTTCCACAATTAAGTACTTTGCTGCATGCATAAAGCAGCAAAGGATCTCTCCTGGCTAAAGTCAATACTCATTTATCAACGTTCGACCATCTTCAACAAAGTATGTAAGACATTAGGAAGCAATACTTACATACATTTTGCTTTACCCCAACCCTGACCCTAACCAAAACTAAAGCAAAATGTCGGGATACAGTTTTGTATATGTGAATCAAAATCTTCTAGTTTTTTGTTTGAGTCTACATCACAATCAATGCTTGCGACATTTATGTTTTCTTGAATTAAGAGATCCTTAGTTTTTACACTTATCATGCACACTCAGGATGTCGAGATTAACCATCGGTGCTCTCTTTATTGCGTTTAATGATAATGTATTTATTGCATTAGATAATGTATTCAGTACGCTTATCAAGCATAGAAAACATTTAGATTTAAGCAGAAAAAAGCATTGATATAGATTAACTTAATGCCAGTTGACGATGAAGGTATTTGTCCAGTATGCTTTGCCCGTTAAGAAAGAGTAGAATAAATCATTGCCTATCAATCAGCACAGAAAGTTTAGTAATAGCACTTTTTGGGATAGATGAATGAATGCTGCAACAATTTTGCAGAACCATGAAAGTCGACGTGTACGGCGTAGAACGTCGTATGGTTCTACAAGGCGCGTGTTCGTAGGCCAATAACAAATAAGAAACACTTTTCAGATACTTCGGCTTCGGCTAAATCTAAATCCCTTCACGACTCGACTCACAATAACAGCAATGCGGCAATCCCGGGGGGGGGGGGGGGTACTTGGCCTACGAACATACGGGTACGTGCCGCTGGAAAATCTAAAATGCTACCCTGTCCCGGAGTCAAATTCCCGAAAATGATACCCTGTCCCGGAGTAAAATTTTCTCAAACAATACCCTGTCCTTTAGTTTCTTCAGACAAATGTGTGCTCTGCAAGGAAATTTGTACGAAATCTATCCAAGAATGTGGAAATATTGCCATCCAAGCGATTTGAATCACATTCGCAGAGTGTCAATGGCCTAAAACGACCTTTTAGAGTCACAACTGACAAATATGGACCCTGTCACGAAGCCGATTTTTACAAAAACGATACCCTGTCCTGGAGTCGGAATCCTGAAAATGATACCCTGTTCAGCGGCACGTCCCCGTACAGAAAAATATATGAGTAACCCCCCCCCCCCCCGGGGCGGCAATACAACAGTTCGACTATTCATTAACAATTCGGCAACAATACAAGATACAACTTCTCGACGTCTTCGGCAGTTTCGGCAAATCCAATCAGAAATACGAAAAACTTCTGCAATAAAACTGAACTACAGAGCGGCCTAAATAAACGTCTGTCTTCTCGTCCTATCTTCGTCAACTAACTACTTGTCAAAAAATGTGCGGCTAATCAAAAACATAGGAAAGGAAATGGCTACAGGCAATAATCAATTAACGGAAATATTACAACTCAATGTGCGTAGTGCAAGCGTTATTCGTAGCAAAACATACCAAAAATAAACTGACATAAAGGAAATGATAAAACGTTGTTGAAAAAAACAAGTCTAGTATTTTTTGTCTCTTAACAATTCCATTGCTCTCCAGCAATTTCAAAATAAGTAAATTTGCAAAGAAAGGGTTTTGGCATCACAGTAAATCTTCACTACATTTTTAAAAGGCAGAAAGTGCCCTATTATGAACAGACAAAACCCTTTAAAATACAGGGTGTCTCAAAAAAAATTGTTCGACGTTTGATAGAATATTGAAAAATATTGACAACATGAACAAGCTCATGGAAAGATAATCCTGTTCCTAAGATTATGAAAAATTCTAGAGACTAAAGTCGTGCAAATCGGTTGAATCTCGAAGATGAAAAATATGCGATAGCTGAAACCAGAGACCTACTAGATTACTGGTATTGCAAAAAGCTCGAAGACGGAGGTAAGAGAAGCTTATCCAATGTCATACCTCTCGTTGATATCAGAGCAAACCAAATAGGACTTCTAAAGTAAATTATTTCTTGCGATCATTCTCTAAATTTCCTTACACTGCAGCGGTCCAAAAACAGTGGTTCAGAACATAATCGGCGAGAGATTGAATCTGTTTACTCAAAGCATCTATATGCTTGACAGCTAGGTTATCGAAAACCTGTTTGAATCCAACATGGTTCGCCCTGAAACAATTGAGAAATAACAGAAGCGACGGCCTATGGAGCTTTTACCAAAAATGCCATTTCGAGGCCTCTGGTTTCAGCTTTCGCACAAATTTGAACTTAAAATGCTTGTAGCTCCATGAATTTTTAGCGCATTTGCAAGATTCTTGTGTCAAAAATTAATCTAAAATCTCAGGAAAAGGGTGACTTAACCAAGGGTGCATTCACCGCATTCACTGTATCGTTAGTTTTTAGTATTTAATCAAACGTCGAACAATTTTTTGAGACACCCTGTATTTAGCAAAAAATTGATACAACGTTAGAGCCCTTCCTTCGGAAACTTGCTTTACTTTGACAAGCAATGGAAGTGATGTTTTTGAAGCAACCACTGATCTTGCCTTTTCTCTACTATAAATCAGCAACCAAATGTCAGATTGACTCAAGCAATGTCTCAAACTTTAATTAGGGGCTTGACCTATGCAACAGGGTAAAAACCAAAATAATTGAACCTATAGCTCCTCCAAAGTAGCCACACAAACGGGGTACAATTATTTTGGGACACCGATAGCCAATGACAACTATTTACCAACTTTTCTTGCATCCATTTGCACTGAAAATTTTGACAGATTTGATTGTTGGGTTTTAGTGGTACAAACACCCATTGTTACCAGAGGCAAGGATCTGACATTAATGGTTACAAGAACAATATAGGCCCATCAGAAGGAGACTTTATTGGGGGGGGGCTCATCTAGATGCCAGCAAACATGGGGAACAAGGGGCTTGCCCTCAGGAAGCTTTTTCATGGCCATGCCCTTTAGATTGAATGGAAATGCCCCATTCTTGGAAAATATGTCATTGAGTGAAGTAAGTGATCATGACTGATTGGGTGGGGTCTTTCCAGGAAAAGTTTCAAAAAAGGGCTTCAGTTTCACAAGATCATGTTTTATCATTTTGAGTTCCATCCAGTATGGGAAGCTTGGCACATTTTGTAGTGTGCATTGGTTAACAAATGTGTGTACTTCAAGTGTGCATATCTTGAAACTTTTCACATAAAAAGTGCTTAGAGGTCTTTCAAATGACTGGCAAATTACTCATTCCATATCAGTATTCAGGATTTCACTCTTAATCTTCTCTCTTTGTTCACATCTTTGGTCTGTCTGCGCATCTATGCTCTTCTTGTGTATCCTGTGATTACTTGAGAAAAGGGGGCTTAAAGTTACTACTTTTTATGCTGGAAAATGCATTTTTGTCATATATCACTCAGGTGTGCAACCAGCAACTAGAAAAATCTTGGGTGTGCATCTACCATACTTTTCATACTAGAGCTCCATGACATCAAAAGTTATGCATTCTTGATAGATTCTGCAGTTACTTTCTGATATTTTCACAACTTTGGCTTAAAAGCCTTTTCCATATACAGTAAACAATCAACAAACCTTAACAAATTAAAGGGGGTAGATCCCCTCCCCCACTTCAGAGATGGGCCTGTAATATTGATGCCAAAAAGCAATGGATTGGTAACAGAAATAAAGCATTCATAAATATTGATAGTATCAGATCATGATTAATGTGTTTTTGATTGCAGACATACTGCCATTCAATGAACTTTTACCATCCCTTTTCCACAGAAACCAAAGGTGGTTCCAGTTGATATCCATACCCTCCATATGGCAGAACAACTCATCAAATTGAAGGTCCTAGATTGTACATGATAAAATGTGGTGGAAAGATCTGAATTTTGCCTCAAAAAGTACTCGAATGTCCCAACTATTTAATTTTACAGACACTTTGCCCCTATGTTATCCAGTCGTTGTCCCTGCCTGTGTAAGAGTTTGCCAGCAACTTGCAGGTCTTGATTTGTCCTAAATTCTGTCACTACCCCCAGGGTTTTTGCGTCTTGGCAGCTGCGTGCCCCTGGATTTTGGGGGATTGTTAGCATACCTCTAGATTTTCTCTTCCATAGAAGAGGGGGGGGGGGGTACAGGTATTAACTGGAACCACAGACAGTCCTTGAAACTTCAATTCCCTTTGACCATCAGCTTACCATTTCTAGCTTCTTCTTGCAGCTTCTTCTCTCTCGGAGTATTACTTTTACTCTGTTTGATCTCTTTGCTATTCCTTGACTCTGCATCAGCTTGAACTACTCCAGTGGGTTCATTTTGTATCGAGCCACGCGATAAAAATAGGCCTAGGCCTAATAAAAATAATATTGCTAGCAGGGCCAGAAGAACTGCTATCGACATTACAACATGCTTGTTGTTGCTAGAGACAGGTTTTGAATCATTTTCTGGGTATGATCTCTTCCTTGAATGTCTTGTTGGCTTGTGTTCCCTCTTTCGAATGCCATTTTTGATTGATCGACTGGCCATAACAACAGCTAGTGTGCATAATGTTTGGCAATCCAGTTGCCGATGTCACTTGTTAATTTAGGCCATAGGAAAGGAAAGGAAGGCGGAAGTAAGTTCCATACGAGGTTGTGTTGGTAACGAAATCAAAGTGTTAACTTACGGTTGACTCACGTTCAAAAGTCACTGTCATAAGAATAGTAGCAAGGAAGCTGTGGTGCGTATGACGTAGTGACGTAGTGCGAAATCACACTCCGCAAAGTCACACTTGAAGCTTAACTGTTTGAAAGTGCATGAAAATTTCGAAAGCGCCCTCCCTATAAACAGGGCCGTCGAGCGGCGAACCGGGCCCACAGGACTTAAGACCTTGAATGGGCCCTATGGTGCCGGGATATTATTTAGGACCGCCTCTTTTTTCTCTTGAATAGCACCAACTTATGCACTAGTAAAATGCTGCTTTTAGGTGGAGACATCCTCCTATACACGGTCACAGATATAAATTTAGGATAGAAAATGCTTTATATCTCGAGTGAAGGCAAAGTTGAGAATACCAGAAATGAGCCCACGTCGAGAAAAATCAAAAGAAAGGAGAAAAGCATAATCTATATTTTTCAGGGCTGCTAAAACTGCTAGACCTCAGGGTAACTACCCCTTGGCCCGTAAAGAAGACCTGGAAGGACTCTGCATGGCATCCTCTAAATGTTCCATTCATTCATCCAAAGAAATATTTACTTCGTATTGTTTCCCTCTCTCGAAACAATACCAGTATTGTTTTCGATAATAAGTATCAAGAAGACTATGTTCTAGCCTGCGTGCAGACTATACCCAAGAAAATATGGTATAGTCTGCGCAACGCCGCTCGCTGTGATGTAGTACATGCTTCATCATCTATGTGACAACAAAGAAAATGCATTGTTGTATCAGCCAGTAATATCGCTTTCCTGCGAAACAAGGAAGCAATCAGATTTGAGAACGCCTATCATGTGATTAAATCTCAGGTTTCGCTTTGTTCTCTAAACAAATTACGTTAATTTTACAATACTCTGGAATTTTAAGCACCCTACGGCAGACAATACACAGACGCCAAATAGAAAGGGCCATTCAAACTGCTATTGAAATGAAATGCTGACTCGTACAATACGTGATATTGAGCGGTGTTGCGCAGACTATACGTTTGGGTATTGTCTGCACGCAGGCTAACTATGTTCTAGCTCCCATGGACCTGTTAAAAAGGTTGTTGAAGAATTCCCCTGCTTTTGTGAAATATCGATCAATCAGCTCCTAGGACCTTGATCATTGTTTTAAAGGGACTAGAAACATATATCAGGCGCTTTCTATAAATGGACATGCGAGCGCATGCGCATAACTATCGCTTCGTAACTGTGCACGTGAATGTGAGCTCTGCAAATCAGTAGTGGGACGAGAAGCTCGATTTTGTTGTTTACTGTGGCTTCCCGACGGGCCAGATTCACTCTTCTCAACTTCCACAATTCTGAAGTCAAGTAATGATAAAAAGAATAACAGGTATTTTAGCTTTACTTTCTCAATGGTATGAGTTGTTTGTTTGAATGCGCTTTATTGTCAGTATTCCTTCGTGAATACTGGCCCTTTGTCCATAGTTTCCGTTATATTTGCTTTGGTGATGAGTCTCCTGTCCCAAGATATTTGTTTAGGCCCAACGCGATTTGCTGTGTTAATCATGTCACCATCAACTTCAGGAATTCGTAACTGAACTCTAAGTGCTCTGATTTCTTCAGGAAAATTAATTATTCAGCTACCAGTTCTGCTTCACCATGGTAGCTAATGAACAGGGAACACTTCTCTTTCCATTCCATGTCTGTTTTGCCCTGCTCGGTGGATTGACAGGGAAGCAACGGGCAGCAACTTCCTTGGCCAGGCCAACTGATCGCCCGTCGCAGTGCGGGCTGCAGCGAAAGTGATCACGTGAAATAGTAAATAACTCCTTGCGATTGGCTAAAATTTGATTGACAGTTTCAGCCTTGTGGCTCGGAGCCTCTTATATATGCTTATATTCCCTTTAAGGTTGCACATTGCCAGGGTAACTGACCTTCGACACAGTCTGGAAAAAAGCAGGATTCAGAGGAAGTTTAGTTTTATTTGTCCCTTTTCCAAAACATTTGAAACGTGGAAACAGGACAAGGGCTCATCTCGGCTCATGATGCCGTTCGTTGGCCCAAGAAATCGTATAGGTTGGCCTTCTCACTTCTCTTGCTTTGACTCATTAACGCTTCTCAGAAATTCCAAAGGCTTCTCCTAATCGTTGCTGCATACAAATCCCTGGTCCTCAGCGTGGCAGCCATGCAACGATGAGAAGCAGGCATTCGTTTTGGTCAAATATGAACAAAGGAGTTCGTGTTGTTGTTTGTCCGTTGTTGATAACTGAACAACGGAAACCCTTGCGACTGCCGCATTTGAGTACACAAAGAGACTGCTCCCTCTGGGAAGCATTAAATATCTTAGCATTCTTTTCTAATTGAATATGAACAAAAGTACACTGCATTGTGCGACCAAAACTACGCCCATACCGACAGGAAGATTTGTGGCAAATGAATGCTGAAATTGCGAAATTTCACAAAGGAAATACCTCTAGACATCCCTGATTTGATGTCAAAGTACACATTGCATTGTGGTCGATCTCAAGCAATTACACGATAACAAAGGAGTAACAAGGCGCATTGCATAGTGGTCGAAAGCAAGACAAAGACGCATTGCATTGTGGTAGAAAGCGGAAATTGAAACGATAGCGAAGACTCACCGTACATTCGTACGTGAGTCAAAACCAGTGCAAAGTCGCGTGGAGTGGTGAAACGCACTAACTAACTAAACTAACTAACTATCTAACTAACTAACTAGCTAGCTAACTAACTAACTAACTAACTAAGTAACTAACTAACTAACTAACTAACTAACGCACTAACTAACTAACCAACTAACTAACAACTAGCTACCTAACTAACTAACTACCTACCTTACTATGTAAGTAAGTAATTAAGTAAGTAAATAACTAACGCACTAACTGACTAACCAACTAACTAACAACTAACTAACTAGCTACCTTACTAACTAACTAGCTACCTAAGTAAGTAAGTTAGTAACTAACTAAATGACTGACTAACTGACTAAAGAACCAAGAAGGCTTCTTCTTTGAACTACCGACGAATGCAAAGACTTCCCCAAAAACTTAATTGATAGCCAACTACTGAGGTATTGCTCCGCCTCCGCCCCATCTCACATCACCACAGTTGCTGAAGCTTTTTTGGCACCTTCTGCATAAATTGTTTTCGATTTGCGTCCAATATTGACTAATTATTGTGGATTTAACATACAGCTAATCATTGTGGATTTAACTGCGGGTTAAGGTACCCTTGGTACCAGAGCCTCTGGTACCCAGTGTAGGGTTAAGGAAACTCCTAGAATAACCGATGTGACACGGTATTTGCCAGACAAATAAACATCCAAGTTAACTGTTGCAAGCTGCACCTCCGTACCATGGCAGAATCTCATTGGTCATGTGATTAATGCAAATTGTAGAACTGAGAACCGGTGAGACACAGTATCTGGCATGTAAATAAAGCTTTGAAGTTACTTATCGTCGATGTCAATTTAAAGTAAATCAACGGGTTCAAAAGCAAACTTAGCTAGGGGGATTGGGTAATCTAAATATAACCTATTGTATTTGATGTTTTCGATCTACGAAACAAAAGGAAGGTAAGTGGCGCCTGCGGCACTATATCTCCGTTCATTCATTTTAATTTGACTACAAACAGGCCTTTCAGCCTCCAAGTAGACAAGCTCCCACCAAGTCTAAATTGTGAAAGAGAAAATTAGGAATAAGAAAAATTTGTATCGGGCGTGCAGATTTGGTGCGGCAAAGACCTCTTTCTTCATGATAGACGCGTTAACGCAAAAACTAACCACATTCACGAAAGAGCATTACGAATAGCGTACCATGATCGGACCTCAAGTTTTGAAGAACTGTTAATTACAGACCATTCAGTCTCTATTCATCAACGAAATCTGCAGTTGCTGGTCACTGAAATTTACCGAACAAGGATGAATTTGAATCCTTGCTTTATGAAAGAAATTTTTGCGGAGAGAGAAATACTTTACAACTTAAGAGTTACGAGCAACATCTATGCACGAAGACCTAGGACCACAGCATATGGGTTAGAAACTGTGAGTTTCCTGGGGCAAAATCTCTGGCGAGATTTACCATTGCATATAAAAGAGTCCCGATCTGTACAGTATTTTAAAAAAGAAATTAAGTTTTGGAATTTTTCATGCAACTGTAGATTGTGTAAGGATTTTATTGCAAATTTAGGTTACATTTAGGTTTATTGATTATATCTAATTTTTGTATTCAATAATGGTTGGCATTAATTAGCCTAGTGCTATCTACCACGCCAACCTTAAAGAAAGTGATTATTATTATTATTATATTATTATTATTCAAGGTTAAGATTACGGACCATATCATCTGTGTGGGTATGTCATCTACCCAGGGTAACCTACAGGGGCGCACATCCCGAAAATCATTGAGAGGTTGTAAATTTGCTTGAGACCGAATTTTGAACAGTTTGGCTGAGACCTAAGTTACACTTATGGAAGAAGAGTTCAAAAATTTTCTTCATCCGCTTGTAAAACAGTATCTTGTGTTTGCAGCGATAAAATGGCTTTTGCGAAATTGTTTAAAAATTTTCCTTAATCTGACAAGGAATTTTCTTTTGTTAATTACTGTGGATATGGCGCGTCATATTCGACAAAAGAAGGTCAAGATTTTAAGCTTGGGTCAAGAATTTGCGATCACTGGTCAAGATTTTGCGATCACTGGTCAAGATTTTGTGATCACTGGTCAAGAATTTGCAATCACTGGTCACGAGTTGCGATCATACATCAAGAATGAATTATTGCAATCACTAAATGGGATCAAATACAAGGAAAACATTGTCAGTTGCCCTTGGGGTGGCACGTGACCTCTCTCTGGTCCGTATTTTTCTCTGGTCATCAAAACTGTAAACACAAATTTTGTTGTTGTTGCTCTTCAGAACTGAAGCCAAAAGCAAGGGAAGGGTTAGGAGAAGGCTCTGGTAATAAGTTTAAATGCTAAAAACTGTGCGAAATCATAGCCTCAGTTTAATGGCGCCTTAGTGGGTTTTTCCGATTTCATAGATGAATTTCTCGGTCACTCGGCAGAAGGTGTATGACATTTATCAAAACATCGTTTAATAAAACAAATCAACAAATACATGACATGAAAGCTATTAAAGTAATACTTCTTTGGAATAAATCTACTGTATGACCAGTATAAAATCCGGGCCAGTGAGAGGTCACGTGCCTCCCTAAGGGCGTGGCCTTTCAATGGTGAAAGACAACTGACAAAGTTTTCCAATGGATCTGATCCTATTCAGTGATTACAATTGATCGCAATCAAGTATTCAGTCATCGCAATTCTTGACGAGTGATTGCAAAATCTTGACCAGTGATCGCAAATTCCTGAAAAGTGATTGCAAAATCTTGACTAGTGATCGCAAATTCCTGAAAAGTGATTGCAAAATCTTGACCAGTGAATGCAAATTCTTGACCAGTGATTGCAAAATCTTGGCCAGTGATTGCAAAATCTTGACCTACCTTTGTCCTATATGGTGCGCCAGGTGGATGCAACAGATCAACTTTTTATTTAGTCTTGTCGGTTAGTTAGATCTCATTATGCCAGACTGCGGTTCTTTGCCAGTTATAATACGTATAGGAAACTTAACTCTCAGATCGCTAAAATATTAAGAGACTCCAGTACTGGGGAAATACAATTTAAAAACAATTTATTCTGACAAAGGAGATCTATGAGGCGCCATAGGGGACAAAATTATGAACAAATAATTTTGTTGCATGAAAACATATATATGATCCTTGGACATTTTCTATGTATCTTAATAGCTATTTTTACTGTATGAAATCTATGTCATGGAAATTCCATAGCATATTCTCACTTGCTTCATGTGACATGTTACTCAGAAGGTACTTGAGTAACATCTAAGCGCTGGAAAGCATAAAAAACATTGCTTTGACGTGTTCATGAGGGAACAGGAAGTCAACACGAAAACTGCTATGAAACATTTAAGAAACTCATAAGAAACTCCAAGTACTGAAAATCTGATAATTTTAAGAAACTTTCAGTACTGGCCGAAATTCTTTGTTTCTCATAAAAAAGATTGGCGTAGTGCAAGAGACAGAGATCAATGGGTATGGCATAGGCAGTTGAGTAATCATTTCGTAAAGAGCTGCGAATGCTATGATTTCAAACGAACAAATCATTCCTTTTCTGTCACTGCTAGAGAGTGTTCTAAGTTCCTGAAGCTAGAAAAGTGCAAGTGTGGTAGATCGTTAGAGATCGTTGTTGTCTCAACCTCTTCTTCTGCTCCATCTTCTTCTCATCCATCTTCTTCTCGTCCATCTTCTTCTGATGGTCCCTCTTCTTCTTCGTCGTCCCCAAAGAGGATCGGATGACAATTTGATGGCACTAGCAGAATCTGAAAAGAAAACCATGCTGAACCATTCATGATTCATATTCATATTTGATTTGTTTAGGGAGGGTTGCCCTTCAATCGAAATTGTTTTTCAAGGGGCCCTCCAATAAAAACTGATTACAGTATACAATTAAAATGCTAGAAAATAAGAACCCATGATATTAAAAACCTACTTGCAACTATATGATATTTGAAATAAAAAAGGAAATAATCAACCCTGTATTGATTTTTTGAAACCACCCAGGGAGGATGCCGTCTTAGACTCAGCAGGAAGACTGTTTCATAGTTTAGCTCCCCGGAAAGAAAAGCATTTTGTCCATTTGCTGACCTTTTCTTTGATAACCCTACATGATGAATATGTTAAATTTATGCATGTTTTCAGAGCATTTAAAGGACAAGTCCGGCGCTGATAAAGTTATTGTTAAAAACACGTGGAGCGATTCAAAAAGTGGAGCGGCTGGGCAGCGAGCGCTAAGCTAGTGTAATTTGGGCGTCTGGTGAGCGCAGCCCCCAGCAAAATTTTTCAGAATCAAGCTCGTTGGATCGCTGGAAAATGCCTTTTTCATATTTACGTGAAGAAATTATCACCATCACAATGAGTAATTTCAAGTATTCAATTTCATCTGCAAAATCATTGGATGCCAATGCCGCCAATGCCTCGAGGAGTAGCAATTCGAGCTGTTCTTATGCTTTAAATTTGGCTGATTGAATCGTAGATCTATAATGCGTACAACAAAATCAAGAACTTCAAAATGTATCTTTCTGAATTTGACTTTAACGGTTCCAATTTCAGTTTCTCTTTCAGCCGACTAAGTGCTATTAATTTCAAAATTTGCCGACAAAAGTAAAGCCATTTGTTGCCAAAAGTGGCTGGGCTATAGCCCATCCAGCCTACCTTGCTCTGCCGTCCCCGAAAAAGCAACCTTTCCAACTGCTGAACGCCAACCGTCAGTTCTTTCCAAGTTTTGATGCCTCTAACTTTCATGAATTGGTTGATAAATCTTCGTAAGTTGGGCCCAATATCGTCGCCACTTTGTATTTTGTACGAGCGCGATAAGGAGACTAGCAATGTGGGTGGTATAATACCAACACATTGGCAGTCTCCATCAGGTCAACATGAAGTGACTTCATATGAAATGACGTCATTTCGCACTTTTTAGCAGATTGAAATATGTTGTTTCGCAGATTGATAGAGAAAAGAATTGAAAAAAGTACTGCACACCATTCACAACATTGTAATCTCTTCAATAGTCAACAATTATAACAACCCCGGATTTGTCCTTTAAAATTCTGTTGTTTGCCATGAAAATTTTTGCGAAGTTTTTTTTGCGAATTCGTTGATTCGTTTTTTGCAGCAGAATGTTAGAACTGAACTCTCCCCTGTTCAAACAATCAACTTTACTTGTTGTTCAAAAACCCTTGGACAAACCAGTCCCCTTTTTGGGGTTGTCATTGATCTCAAGGAGTATTGTTTGAGCCCCTAAAGGTGCTTTTAAATTGTTACCAATGTTTTCATTTGGCACGTACAAAATTGGTTGTCCTAGTTTTATAAGTTTGTGCATGAGTTTTTGTTGAAAGGTGGACAATGATTACAGTTTGTTGCACAGCAAAAGCAAACGGAAATTGTAATAAGTCTAAATTATCCTTTTCGTAGAGATAATTATCTGCTGAGGTTAACCTTCGAAAGAAACGAAACTACATACTTTCTTCATCTTGGTCATCGTTCGTCAATCCAGCTTCAGCAGGCTCTTCCTCATTTTCAACTTGATCTTCCTCAGGCTCATCAGAATCTGTTTCTACAGGCTCAATAGTGTCATCGGCGGGCATTAATGCATCTTTAGCTGTCTCCTCCGCTGCTTCTTTTGCTGCAGCTGCTTTTATGAAAACAGAATACTCTCATTTTTTGAAATTAACAACATGACCAAAGGCTTTGAGTGCCTTACAGTCGTATATGTGCATACTAAATATTTCCTTTTCAATCTCCCCTTGGAATGACAGGCAGTTTGATACACTGAAAAGATATGATGTGGACAAAATAAATGCTGAAATTGTCGCATCATGGCATCTTTAGATTGAGGTTCTTGCCTAAAATGGGACAATTTTCAGCTTGTGTTCACATCAGATCTCTGATAAGGCATCCAGTTATCAACCTCCACAAACAGACAACATGTGAGCAATGCTAAAGATGGTGGCTCCAGCTCCAAAAGACTACTGGTGTTGTTGCAAAGCATAGTGGTAAAATGCCCTTTAATATTTCAAACATGAATATTCAGGTGTAATTTCCAACTATATTTTGCCTCAGAAGTTTGTAAAATAATATTGGTACTTACCACATAGACATAAAAAGACTGATAGCCCAATTAGAAGCAGGACCGAAAGGGTCTTCATTCTCGCACCTTGTTACACAGCTGAAACAGAAAAGAAAGATTCATGAAAAATGAGTAAGACTACCCTCCTCCCTGAGGTTTTATTTCGCAAAATGACGGACCGCAGAGCAGCCTACCACGGAACTATGGCACTAATAAAGAAAACATAAGGGAAACCTTACGGAGGAGAGTAAAAGAAAGTGTGACACAAAAGCATAACTTATGACATGAGCCAACTATAATCAGTAGCTGCTAAGTATTTCACATTTCTTCATTTGCTTGTTTGTCAATGGTAGACTGCTGTCCTCCCCAGACCACTTGATTCAAGTGGTCTGGAACACAGGCAAATATGATGGATGTTTTAAAGCATTGCATCCCTAGGTATGGCTGTAATGGAAGAGATATAACTTCCATTGTCCTGTTTCCATCACAGTCACATAGGATTGCTGATTTATGGCATAGCAAAAGGAAAATGAGTGCTCTCTTCAAACTCAACACTTCCTTTGTTCCTTAAACAAGGGCAGATTTTATAATACAATAGCATTAGTTGCGTTGGTTCACACCTCAATTCAAAGTGATTAGAGAATGCAGACCAGATGCAGACAAAAGAAGTTCTTCTCAACCAGTAATTAAAAACAAAAATAGTCGCAAAGTTACCCTGAAACCAGTATGGCTAACTCTTGCTTGATGAGGGCGAAATATAACGTAAGAAGAAGTGTAAATCCATAGTTCTGTCTGGCGGATTTTGTCTCTTTGAATCAGGAGCTGAAGAGTAAATAATTACATTTGAACAATAAATATGCAAGGATTGTAATGCCCTCTGCTCGGCTTCTGAATCACGTGACGGAATCCGCAAGACAGAACTTTAGATTTACCCTTCTTCGTTCGTCTTAACTTCTCGTAGAAACTTCCCTTCGCCTGCACCAAGCGAGAGTTTGTACTACTGGCTTCGGGGCAACTTTTGCGGCCGTGTTTTTTTACTGGTTGAGAGAATTTCTTTTGTTTGCATTCGCTAATCGCTTTGAATTGCTTGGAACAAAAGCAACTGATGCTATTGTATTACAGAATCTGCCCTTGTTTGTTCCACATTTATTCCAAAAATCAATCATCTCTGGAGGAAAGGGTTCCAGCGTTGTATTCTATCCTTTTTTACCTTTGTATGTAATAGGCTTACTAAAGTGGAACCCTCCATTTATATAACGGACACATGTTTGAACAAGACTGTCGTTCATTGTAGAAAGATGCCCGCTTTTTGAGGTTTCATCTGTTGTCATACTGTTTGGGATGAAAATATTTGTCCATTGCTCGGAGGTGTCAGTTGTTTCGAAGTAACCGTTAATGGAAGCTCCACTGTAGCATTGCTCGTGAATAAACGACGCTACTCATATTTATATAAAAACTTTGAGCACAAGTAGAACCACGTCTTTCAAGATTTCCTTCATGTTGACATTGATGCCAGAGTATAAAGGAGGAAGGCTCTTCAAGCAGCTAATCATTTTGCCTGTCATACCGGTATATACCGCAAATCAGCTGCAACTTGTCAGATTGATTCAAATATATATTAGACACTAACGATAGTTAGGAGAACCAAAACGAACTGCTGGAGAAATAGTTTTCTCGCCGAGAGCAGTTTCTGCAGGGTCCCAAATTCCACACGTAAACGAAAGTCTGCAAATGAAACAGGTTGTTTTCAACAGAAGTTTCTCCTCTATTAGTCATACACATGGAGCAGAAATAACTAATGTGGCGCATAGTACATAAGAGATGTGATGAGAGAAAGGAAGAGAAGACAAGAAAGTAATAGACATGAGAGAGGTATTCATCTTACCAGATTTTGTGTTTGATATTGTGAAGGTTACTTGATCTTCCTTCTCATCAAGCCCCGGCAGCTGAAGTAAAGAAAGAGGAGTGTACCTCGGTTTTTGTAGGTGATTCGCACCTCCCAGATCAGTAATTTGATAACGAATGACCTGGAGAATTCAAAGAATTTTACCATTGTTCTAAATGGGATTGGATTAGCATGGATACTGTGGTATGCTCAGTGCATGTTTACGTGCGGTATTGTCCATGGAAACTATCGATGTAGAAACAAAACTACCGGACATCTTTTTAAATAAGCGGTGAAGAGTTTTGTTACGCACATTCTAGCCTGTTAGCCAGATCCTTTTGAAAACTGGTCTGATTATCAAGCTACACACATTCCTGCTTGTAACACTTTCATCCCGCACGCAGCTCCTCACACCTACAGCTTAACCCCAAAAAAATTAATAAAAACGGTGAAAAATTGCTGATAATAAAAGCTTGCCCTTGGTCCAACTCTTTTTTACGTACACTCCCTTGGAGTAACGTGAGGAGGGGTTTTGTACCCAAATTTTAGCAATCCAATTCAACATTAGGGCTTAACCTTCGACCTTTCTTTGTGGGTGCTATGGCAACCATAGAAATATGATGCTAAAGTTACAGTAGATGAACGGAGATATAGCAGATATAACGATATAATCAAAACATGGCACAAAAGAACCGCAGGCGCCACCTATCTTCATTTCGTTTCATAGATCGAAAACATCAAATACGATAAGTTATATTTAGATATACCCAGTCCCCCTGGCTAAGTTTGCCTTTAACCCCGTTGATTTACTATAAATTCTCGCTGTAAACAAGTTTTGCAGTGGCTTTTTCCAAACACCGAAGGAATAAAAGCTTGCAAATGATTGGTATTATGTTAGCTGCAGTATCTATCTGGCTAATGGCAAAATGCTTTGATGCTCAGATTGGATATAGTGAAGCTGTTGCCTTAATTTGCAGAACCTCTCCTCTTGGTTTTGTCGCAGGGTTACAAATTCAGAGTCTTCCCATGTGGTATTGCGAGTCTTCTCCTTACTCCTTATAAATTTATCAATTGCAACATGTAGATTCTTTGCTCAATTCATGGTGAAGATTTAACTCCAGTTACAAAGTGATTACGCTTGGAATGATTTTTGATGCTTTATAAAACTCATTCTCACAGCTTGAGTTTCTCTGCTTTGGCTAAAATGGCATACAGTAAAAGTCAGACCTGTGACCCTAGAAACACAAGGTCGTCATTTCCAAATGCTTACCTTGCTAAGTGTCGCAATTGTTGATCATATGATTTCAGCAACAAAAGGGGTGACTGGCTCAAGGCGACAACCAAAAAATCCTGTTTCCCTTATCAATAATGTTAAACTACAAGTAAAAAGCTTGAATCTTCTTTAATCAAGCTATATGACCTAAGTAGAACATGACTAAGAGTGTCTTATGCAATGTTGTTCAGAATCCCACACATATATTTATCACAACTGGGGAGTGTCCTCTCTAATTACAAAGGGGTGACTTTAGATAACCTCAGTAACAGCTCAAAAATTTCGCAAATCTAAGTAATGCAACTGAGGTGTGCAGAGCCTGAATTTACCAAGATAATCATTCCCACCTTTGATGACAAAACAGCTATTTCTTGGCTTCACTTGTTGAATGAAAATAATGCAAATACGATAATGAATTTAGCAAAGCCTATTTTGAGTGTGGTCCAGTAACTGCCTTTGCTTCAGAAGTTTTATACTTTTCATCAAAAGTCCCTTACATCCTCCAATTACTGTACAGGTTGTCTATTTTGAACTACCAAGGCTACCAAATGCAATTACTGAGTTATTCTTTAAGGGGAGACGGAACTTTGAGCCGTAATGAGAAAACGGTCATGTTTTTGGAAACTTCTTGAAGTGCCCACGAAAATTGGAATCTTACGGCAAAAGTAAAATTCCTCGCCAAAGTAAAGAACATGCTCTTGAAACACTTCTGAAGGCATCTCTCCAGACCCCAGTCTTTGCTGTACCAAGGGTGCGAATCAGTGCCCTCTTTCACTAAAATGCTCTTATGGATCTGTTCAACACCACAAGGATGCAGTTTTTATTCTTTGTTTAGATTCAAATGTCAAAATTCAAGTGGTCGATTGCTATCTAAGAAAAGGTTGCTTATTTTTGGTTCAGGTTTTTCATGACCTATCAAGCCTGGCAGTTCTGTCACTGGACACTACATATTTCCACGAAGTCTTTGGTGGCCTTTGCTAATACATGGATTTGGCGATTTCTTGTACATTTTTCGAACCAGCCTCGGAGCGAAGCAATTTCTCAGTACAACAGCAGGCCAGCGCAGGCGCCGCGTGGTAAGCCTAGTCTTTGAAGAATATAAGATAGCATACAGTTTGAGACATTCGTGGAACTTCTAAATCTTGTCTGAATCACCGATTCGTCAATGCGTGCCTAACAATTTGTTTTGAAACCCGTCTCGACAGGCGTGGATTTTGTTTATTTGACCAAGGAGCTGAATAGTAACTGTTGGCAATTGAGCAATAAACATTCAGGAATTGTAATGCCCTCAATTTCTTCTGTACTTTAGCGGATCACGATTTTTACCGATCTTGTACGACGTTCGGATCCTTTCTGTCCAATGGGGATAGTAAAATGACTGCGTAGCATGATAGATTAAGACAATATCATTCTTTGTACTGTTTGGACCAAGTGATGTCAGCAAATCAAAGAACGCAGGGAAACAAGGGACACAAAGGCCTAACCTTAAATATGACCAAATAATTAAGTGATACTTCTAGTAACTTGCCACCGTCGACTGATCTTTATCGCTGAAACAGATTCCAGAGATATTACTTGCAGATTTACTTAATGATTCATGATCACAACTGGTGAAAAGTGAAGAAGCCCTATGGGAAGGTATACTCTGCTGACTCCTCCATATGGTGTATGGTAAGAAGAAGTTTTGTTGAAGCTCTCCTGAAACCTGGCGGGGAGGAGGGTGGTACTTGACCAGCAATGTGACGGGGGGGGGAGGCGAAAAATCTCTCTACATCCTGTGCCCTGTCGCCTGAAAAATGCGCCAAAAGTATATACCCTGTCACAATAATAATTTTGCCAAAAAGGTACATAATCCGTTGTTTTAAGAAAGCTCTAAAAATTTCCTTCAATAATAGTAATGATAATGATAGTAATACAATCTATTTACAGTTGGCTAGACGAATAGCTAATAGATGCTAATAAAGGCCAACTCTACCTTATTTACATGCTCGAATTATGTTCCACCCTATTTAAACCATACATATGCTGCAGTTACATCCAGATTTTCCAACTTCTGATTTTCATTTTATACTCATCACAGCTTTTTGCAGCTTTACATATGTCTGGAAGCTGATTCCAAACCATGCTACCCCAAAATGAAAGAGACTCTTTTCCATATCTACTAGTCCTTGCTTTAGGAAGTTGGAAGAGATCATTTATTCTTAAGCAATATGGAAGCATCTCTCGATTGAAGAACTCCCACAGAAAAGAGGAGTTGCCAGAGGTAATACACTTGTATACCTCTCATTAAGTCTCTGCAGATTTTTTACATGGATTGTAACTTCCTCGTTCCTGTGTAATAGCTCTTCAAAGGTAGAGTCAAATCATTTAGCAGCATTCTATGGGCACGATGATACTCTGTCATGATACTCGGTCATGATACTCTGTCATGATTTACTCTATCGCATAAATTTTTCATCGGTTTTAATACCCTGTCGCATAATTTCAGTGGGAAAAGGACATCCTGTCGCATTAAAGAGGACATCCTGTTGAGTGACGCATCCCGTCAAGTCAAGTATGGAGGTACCCCGCCGTCTCCCGCTCTTGATAACGGTCGCAGGCAGGGCTCAAATGTGACCAAGGGTGTTAGGACACGGATGTTTTGATTGATTATTTATTTACCTTGTTTTGGTCCGTGTGTCTTGTTTGTTGTCTTGTTTTCTGTTCTGTTTCGTCTTAAACTGAGCGTGGTTAGGCCCAACCGCTCTCAGGTTGTTCGAATAGAGCTTCCTTGTATTTCTGTGCACTAAGACACAGAATGTAGGTCGATTCTCCTGCGGCTCAGCAGTATTCTCAACTACTCACATTCGCTTTAATAGAGGTTAGAAAAATTTCGTAGCGTTCCCTTGCGATCGGTGAAAAGTTCAGGCAACTTGAACTCCAGCACGAACCGGCATGAAGGTGTGACAAAACCAACTATGCATGCTCAAAAGTGCGACAATCGATGACGATTGCCGCGATTCGAATAGAGATTTACCTTCAAGTTTGCCCGAAGCATGTGATACATACTGATACATACTTCTGAACAAAGAATCTCTCAAGGTGTTGATGCCATAGAATTTGTTAAGTACCAGCAAAGAGATAATAGCTAGAGATTACTTTCGTTTAAATTTTGCTCCATTGAATTGAATTGTTTCTTACTGTTATAGTCATCCCGCTAAAACTTCGGGAATGGGTATTGTGAGGGTATGGTTTGGGTTAATGGAGCGAAAACAAGGGTTCATGTAATAAGTCTAAGAGATAGCCTACGCGTAGACCTTTTCTTCTTTTGAATAACAGGTCTACTAGTTGGCTACAAAGAAACAGTAAACATGATCTTTCCAGTGGCCTTTTTTATCTGCAGCTTCTTTGCTCCAGAGACTTGGTTGGCCATCTGTACAAAAGCTGATATGTATAAAGAAACAAGTTCCATGGTTTACAAATCTCTCAACTCTCTTGCATCTCAATATCTCAGTGATCTTTTCGTGAGATTATCAGGGGTACATCAAAGAGAGTTAAGAAACTCAAAAACTGACCTTGTAATACCAATGTTGAGAGCTGGCAATGACCAGAGATCCTTTGCGTATTGCGGCGCCAGTCTCTGGAACAGTCTTGATTGGATACAAAGAAGACTCCCTCAATCAATGCCTTCAAGTCCAAAATCAAGGAAAATTAATCTTATACATCTTTTGTTTTTATTGTAAATTTTGTAGTACATAACTTCTTAATTTTGTAAGTAGCTTTTGCACGGCCAATTGTAAAACAGTATTTAGGCTGAATCCCAGGGTAAATAATTTTAAAATGAAATGAAATCTACGCGGAATACAAGCAATCATGTATCGAATTACGAGATCATGCGATTGGTACTGGTTGGTATTATATAAAGCTTACAGATAAAATCTGTCGCGAAAGATCTTTTGTTATTTTGAACAGTGTGTCTTAGAGAGGATCTGGGACAAAGTGTTCGTTAAGTTCTCCCAAGAATGGTTCGGAAAACAAATCGTTTAGCACGCACTGACGAGATGTCAGTTTACGACAATACGTTGCGAATTAGATTGGAGAATTTACGGATGTCACAGACTGCACGCTGCCCTTTTCATTTCTAAAAAAATCCACAAGTAGCGCTTGTTTCTAAAAATATGGTTTTGATAGACAAAACCTCACGTAAATTAAATTGTAGCTATCGAGAAAAAGCTATCCGTTGGATCTTGTCACGGATTTGTGGAGCTTGCTTGCATCAAGAAGCATGCAGCGAAGCGAAGAGTAGTAGATGAAATATGAAGGCAAGGACAACGCTGAGCAACGCGAAGGAAAAGACGCCTATATCTTAGATTAAATGTTGATTATTACCGGGTGTCCCAAAGGTACACAGATTTGGTCCACCCTAGGGATAAGATTATTGCGTGATTCAATCCGAAATAAGTTTTAAGATCTTGGGTAAGATCTGTAGCTAACTTGAACCATAGATAATTATCTATGCTTGAACATACACACTTCGTTTGTTGATAATGGTGCCTTGAGAGTGAAGATATTAACACTGCCAAAAAAGTGAAATTTCTCCAAGTTCTTTGTGTTGGAAATTTTGGAGAAACGGACACTTTCCTAACAGTTTCCTAGAAGAGAATTGGAAGTGTCCGTTTCCCTTCAATTTCCCAGAGAATTGCACTGGCGAGATATCAATTCTCAAAAATCCACAAGTAGCTTTTGTTTCTGAAGGTATGGTTATGCTAGACAAAACATCACGTAAAATAGATTGTATCGGGAAAAGCCACGATGAAAAGCTGTCCGTTGGATCTAATGTCACGGTCTTGTGGAGCTTGCTTCCATCAAGATGCTTGCAGCGAAGCAAAGAGTAGTAGATAAAATATGAAGGCAGGAACACCGCTGAGCAACGCGAAGGAAAAGACGCCTATATCTTAGATTAAATGTTGATTATTACCGGTTGTCCCAAAAGTAGACAGATTTGCTCGACCCTTGCGATAAGATTATAGCGTGATGCAATCCGAAATAAACTTTAAGATCTATAGCTAACTTGAACATAGACATCTCGTTTGTTGATGATGGTGCCTTGAGAGTGAAGATATTAATCTTCAAAGGACATATTTGCCGCTGTCCCGCTCTGTCCCTAAACCAGAGCTTTGACGTGTTGGCCTAAGCAAATCCTTGAAGCACAGTAAATAAAGTCAACAAAATTTGAAGCACGAGGGGAAAACCAAACATTCCTCTCATTCGGAAATGTGTGGATGGATGCATCTTTCAAAAATTGTGTATTCGTGCCGCTTTCTCCATTTTGTGCTCCAGTGACAAATGACTTTCCCTTCCACGCAAAGTATTTCCCTTACTTCTTGAAGCAGTAGCCATGCTGCGCTGTGTCTCCAATGCGCGCTGTGTCGTCGATCATAATCGTCATGTCATATTTGCCAGTGCAATGTCTCGCTGAAATCGCAAAAACACTCAACTTTGACACACAATTTTCCGAACTAAAACTCATAATTTACATTTCAAACTTTCACAATCTTTTTATGACATTGTGAACTATCTAAAATCATTGAAAAATTGAGGACTAAAATTTGACTGCATAAGGCCTTTCATAATCGTTACTCTAAAGCTACTGTCGTAGAACGATCAATTTTCTGTTATGGGATGGTAGAAGTGCTCGAAGCCAAAGTAGAAGGCGTGTCCTCGAAAATTATTCTGGGGGCCAGACCTCCTTATTTTAATAGCCGGCCAATGAAAATTCACCATAACCACGTCACAGATGCCTCCATTTCCCTTGATTTTCTCACCGTTGCTCCCTTCTACAGGTGCATATCTGCCTACGATGCTGCAAACTCTACGAAGCGCGTTTTCAAACATTCTACTTTACAAAAAGAATTGAAAACTGAACCAAATGTGGGGTCCTTAACAGCTTTTTTCCCAGTAGAGAATTGCTGTCCCAGTCCGTCCCTGTCTGAAATCTTTTACTTGTATCACACGTGTAGCCGTTAGCTTGCCAACTCACAATACTGCCCAATTACATAATGTGCTCATTTTTCGTAAACCGGGACCTCAGATCATGCGACAATGCGACCCCGCACTCAGATTTCTGTATTTCGTTTACAATATTTTGCTATGATGTGTTACACTTTATCATTCTGAACTAGCAATAACATTAGTTAGTGGATGCAGCGCCTTGGGGAATGGGAACAAATCTATTTTGGCCAGGACTGTAGTTTCAATGTAAAAATTTAAGGGTGTGTTTGATTGGTACCATTTCTGAAAACGATAGACTTGGAAGACACGGAATCTGTGTTTGATTGACTCCCCAATTCCGAAAACGGCAAGTTTGGCAAGTTTGGCAGGCCTGCTGAGTCTTCTGCTCCAAAAGGCAGGAGGTTTGACAGAATTCGGAGGGATTCTCGATTTCATTTGTAGAACTCTGAAAACGAGGCAACTTTGCTCAGGCTGCAACGGTAATCGGCAACTTTACTCTTTGCTGCGAAATACCAGACTCGTCTTCGCATTTCTTAACTGGAAACCTCGTTTTCGCCAGTATAAATCTGAAACCTGCTGCTTTGAAGAACTTTGCGTTTGATTGGGAACTGTGTCTCCGTCTCTGCGAAGTCTACCGTTTCCTGAACGTGGTAGGTTTGGAATTACCTACAGGGTGTCTCAAAAAATTGTTCGACCTTTGATTACATACTAAAAAATAACGATGGTGAATGCATCCTTGGCCAAGTCACCCCTTTTCTGAGACTTAAAATCAAATTTTGACAAAAGAATCTTGCAAATCCGCTAAAAACTCACAGAGTTACAAGCATTTGAAGCTCAAGTTTGTACAAAAGCTGAAACCAGAGGCCTCAAAATGGCATTTTCGGTAAAAGCTCCATAGGCCGTCGTTTCTGTTATTTCTCAATTGTTTCAGGGCAAACCAAGTGGGATTCAAACAGGTTTTCGATAACCTAACTGTCAAGCATATGGATGCTTCGAGGAAACAGATTCAGTCTCTCGTCCATTATGTTTTGAACCACTGTATTTGGACTTGCTCAATGTTAAGGAGATTTTGACAATGATCGCAAGAAATAATTTACTTTAGAAGTTCTATTTGGTTTGCTCTGATATCAACGAGAGGTATGACATCGGATAAACTTCTCTTACCTCCGTCTTCGAGCGTTTTGCAATACCAGTTTTCTGGGGGGTTTCTGGTTTCAACTATCGCATATTTTTGATCTTCGAGAGCTTGTAACTCAGTGAATTTTCAACCGATTTGCTTGATTCTTGTTCTCTGAAATTATTTCACAATCTTAGGAACAGGGTTATCTCTCCATGAGCCTGTTCATGTTGTCCTTATTTTTCAATATTTTATCAAACGTCGAACAATTTTTTTGAGACACCCTGTATCAAACACACCCTAATTAACACAGAATATTTATAACGTCGAATTGTTCCAGGATAAATTGGACAGTCAAAACCCAGTTTCTGCATAATTTCTTTTAAAAGAAGTCAGAGAGGGGACTAGCTTGACTTCATTTTCCAATTCACTCCAAGCCGTTGATTTACAAAATTAAAGTGCTTTTTGGCTATAGCTCGTTTTTAGTCGTGGAGCAAGCCAGTCTCAATGCCAGTTTAAAGGGGCAGGGTCACGTAATCGTAAACAAACCTGTTATCTCTGGAATCTATATTGTTGCCTACTCGAGGCCATTGTGTTCTGCGCAGATTTCGGTGGATGGGGTGAATCCACACTAAAGCTACTTCTAAAAATCCACAAATATCCCTGCGATCTTACAACATATCAGTGTTTCGTTTGTTTATCTACGAAGTACAAGAGTCCATCTTCAAAGTAGGACTTTCATTTTGAGAAAAGTAACGGAAAATCACTGTGATATGGCCTACTAAAAATACTGCAAAATCGTCGTTTCGAAAGAAGTTTGTTTACATTGCGTGACCCTGCCCCTTTAAGTGCCTTGCTAAACTTTATGTCAAGAAGAGTATGCCTACTCAAAGTGATCTTTCCTACTTCACCAATATTCATTAATATGGTTTAGAATAAGTCTCATTTTTCATTCATTTCAATTCATTTGGGGAGTCAGAAACAAAAACTGCGTATGCATAAACAAAAACTCCCAACTTTTACCCCACCCAAGTCCCATGCAACGGATCTCAAAGTTAGGGAACACTTGATATTTTCTTTCTTTGGTCTCAAACTTCTGAGTTTTCATTTCATTTCAGAGTGCTCGATGACGTCACTTTACATAATTTCTGCTCTGCCAGGGTTGCTTTTCATCAAAAGCTAATTTCCAAAGGACCCTCCAATGAAAGTACGTAGTTGTAGTACACAACAAATTAAACATAAAT
This sequence comes from Aurelia sp. 4 Dawson et al 2005, assembly GCA_964019985.1. NCBI lineage: Eukaryota > Metazoa > Cnidaria > Scyphozoa > Semaeostomeae > Ulmaridae > Aurelia > Aurelia sp. 4 Dawson et al 2005. The sequence continues at coordinate 21,863,515 of OZ026493.1, read as the reverse complement.
TATAAAAATCCATTAAACTAGCAAACCTATTTACAATAATCATGCGGTGGTAGAAAGTAAAAGCGCGTAACTATTCCTGGCTCCGGGTACTTAGTACATTTTGCTGACAGCAGTGGCGTCGCCACGGGGTTGACTGGGGTGGACATGTTTTAGAACCCCAGCCCTATCCTTAGGTACGAATCTGCTAATCACCTTCTCGCATTCCCACCTCCATTCTTAGGTGCTGCTATGCTAGGCCTGGGAAATGGGTACCAATCACAGAATCACTTTCTGGTTTAGCCAGGCAAGCTTTATGTATTTGTTTTGGTTGACAGCGACCGTTGCACCTGTCAATACCTTCCCTTATTCGAAGGGGTACATGTTGTCTCATCCCATCAACGAGTCTTTGGGATGTCTTACTTACGTAACGAGCATCGCACTCGTATGTAAATTGATACATAACATTACTCAAGTTAATGGCAGGTGTGACATCCTTTCGGACTTGATGCAGCATACGATGAGAGTCGAAAATGACCCTGTGCTGTAGCAACCGTATAACGCTGAAACAGATAAGTATTATGATTTGTCATTTATGTTCAAATGCAACGGAAAGCCCTTGCATACATGGCCCTTTGCATATGTCTGGTGTCTCAAAAGGTACATGGAATTGCCTCAGTTGCACTATATGGGTACATGAAGTTGCACTCAGTTGCACTATATGAATTCAAATATACCGGGTACCGGGTGTCCCAAAAAAGGTAACAGATTTGATCAAGGCTAGCGCAAAGAGTTGAGCTCGAATCAATCGGAAATAATCTTTGAACTATTCCTCGATAGTTAACTTAAAGATAGATACCTTTCTTGTTGATATTAGAACATCGAGAGTAGGCATGTTTATCTTGAAAGTCTAGGCTTGCCTCCATCACGAAACCAGAGCTTTTAGGTTTTGGCCTAAACTACAAACGCGCTGTTTTGGGGAATCTCCTCAACGACAGACATAACGTAGAAATTCTGATTATTTCCGATTTGGTTAGACATATGCTAAGAGACAGTCAGCACGGTTTTCCAAAGATGTTTTGCCTTCATGAGAAAAACAAACAATCACGTAACCAACCATTCTAATCACTTGGACGGATTGCAGCTAATCTTACTGATAAAATCCGGCACAGAAGATCTTGTGCTGTTTTTAACAGTGCTACAGACGGTATGATGGACTAAGGGTTTTTGTAGCAAGTTGTCGTTTGGCGCGCACATGCAAAATGTTGGTTTTGGACAATATGTTTCGGAGGAGATTAGGAGAATTCACGAACGTCATAGACGGCACGCTGTCCAGTTGCATTCTCAAAAAAAGCAAAGGTTGCTTTCAATTCGATAGATATGGATGGTTTGATAAACAATACCTCACGTAAACATGCACTGAGCACATGAAAGTGCTTGCTAATCCTGCCCCCTTTGGTTGAGGCAAAGCTCATTATAATTTGTGGTCTATTCTTTATTAAGTTTCTAATCAGGCAACTCCCATCACCTATAAAAGCCGATGCAAACTCCTCGTTCTTCACTTCCGCGGCCGGATCTTTGCAAGAAGGAGCAAAGCGCAATCTTCAAAGTGCCAAGCAAGAAACCGGGTATGATACATAAGTTTGTTACTCCAATTTTCTCTCCTATGGCTTCTTTCTCTTGTCACATTTCCTTTTCAAAGGTATGTGTTCTAAGGTATAGTTACCGAAAGGGAAGGAAACTTCTGTTGAGCAGGTAGTTATTTAATTTTCAATTTTTCTTCTTTGTATAGAATTTGTGACACGACAGCAAATATTTCTGTCAAGATAAGCATACTTCAAAATATCTGAAGCTTCATAAGTACCATGCTTTTACTTTACCTCATATTTTACAGTGTTAATTAATCTTCCTCCCCTTTTCAGCAGTGTAACAAGGTGCAAGTATGAAGGTCCTCTCCATTCTGCTTCTGATTGGGCTATCAGTCTTTTTATGTGGTAAGTAACAACATCATTTCACAAACTTCTGCGGTAGAATGATGTTGACAAGGATTCTCGAGTTTTCATGTTATGAAATATCATTGAGTTTTTACCGGCACACTTTGCAGCAAACACAAAAGGATACTTTGAGGCCACCATCAACGGTATTATACTTTGCTTTTGTGGGGGTTGACAGTTGGATACCTTGAAAAAGACTGGGTTTTGGACATAAGCTTGAATTGTCCCTCGTTGCCTAATTTCCCGATCCAAAATAGCACAATGGGCAATTTTCAGCTTTTGTCCGTATCCTATCTTTTCAGCTTATGAAGCTGCCAATCATTTCCAATTTTCATTCTGGTATCAGAAATTACATGCTTCTTGTTAGAGTTCATTCATTCATTCATTCATTCATTATTATTATTTATACACGATACCCCTTCAGTTAAAAACCTAATACAATGTGAGTGAATAATACTAAGATAAAATTAAGGAAAAAAAATGGACTGTTCTTCCAGGGGGTCGTGTTTCAGTGCTTTGTTCTTGGCATTCTCAGCTCGTCAGGTGCGCTTTTAGTTCTATTTTGAAGCGCCCTAGTGTTTGGATTTCTCTGATATTAGCTGGGAGTATCCTCCTCATCCCCCATTTCTATTGCAAAGATGTTTGCGCCGTTGCGAAGTATGTTTGCGTCGCTGTTACGAAAGGGCGTGCACCTCCGAAAACTATTGAACAGATGTTTCTTGGTACTGCGAATCATTCGAGCTAGTTTCCTCTAAGAGATGTAATCAACGATGATTTCGGGAAATTCTTAGCAATCTTTTCTTTGAAAATTTTGATACTCATACATGAGAATTTAAGAAACTTGAAGCGTTGGTCAGATTCTTAGTTTCACAATTAGAGTACTCTTTTTCATAAACACAGCTGCAACAAAAGAAGCAGCGGAGGAGACAACTAACGATGCAGTAAAACCTGCTGAGGACACCATTGCACCTGAAGAAGCTGATGCTGGCGACCGTGAGGAGGACCAAGATGAAAGTGAGGAGGAGCCCTCTGAAGTTGAATCAACAAACGATGAGCAAAATGAAGACGGTATGAATATTTGCTTTGTTCGAGGGTTAATCACAGCAGAAAATGACCCGGGGATGGGGTTGTTTGGACTGTGAATGCATGTATACACCTATTTGCAACTAAATAAAAGTAGATTTGCAATATTTTAGGAACTGAAAGTAGATACGTTAGCCAGGGGGGCACTCAGTACATGCATATACTGGGAGCAAGTCCGATATTTTTGGGTCAGAATATTGCCAAAAGTGATATTTTGGGTCCAAGGAAAACTGAAACTACGTTCATGATATTCTTTTATACCAAGCACCGTTTAACTGATATTTCTGGGTTCGCTAGAGGCAATCCTGACTTCTATTTGCGTTGTTTTGGGATATTTTTCATGTATAGGTTCCTATGCATAGAATGAGCTGACATTTTAAAGTTGCAGTGAAGCTGAAGTGATATTTTTCGGTTGTCTGAAAATTTCTTAGGTGCGTATGTGCTGAGTGCCACCCTGGGATACGTTAATATAATAGACTGAATAATGGATGTAATTTCATTTAGAATTAAATGGATACTGGTAAAGCTCCCTTAATGGACCTTTTAGCTATTCTGAAAACGAATGTGGATCGAACGATATTTCATTACAATTTGTAGAATTTTCTAATGTGAACAATTGCGATCGAAGAAGATCTAACGCCACTCTATCCAACCTCGCATATAAAATTGTAAAAAATATCGCTCGATCCACGCTCTTTTGTAGAATAGCTAAAAGGTCTATTGTGGAGGCAGGAATAACATTGAAAAGGCCATGTTAAAATTAATTCCATCATGGTCTTCTCAGTGGTTTATTTCTTTAAGGTTCACGAAATGGAAAATTACGCTAAAAATAGCGGCGAGGAACTTTTTACCAAGATGCACTGCGTTCTTCAATCGAATTCATGTGGAGTCGTTAAGGATTCGTAATTAGAACGCATTGCATCTTGGTAAAAAGCTCCTCGCAGCTATCTTTAGTGTAATCGTCTATTGGCAATAACAACGGCCAACGAAGAGACCGCACGTGCAAGGAATTCTGGATTAAACAGACCCTTTAAATGAAAAATGTAAGATTGTCGGAAAGGAAGAAAATGTATTATAATATGAATGAAGAAGTGAAAGCTTCAGACAGCTTTTGATGAAATACAGTTTAAAAGGCGTAATCATTAGTGTGAGAGAAGATATGAGGTGTCTGTAGTACCTATAGACCCTGTTAGTACACATATACATCATCTAATAAGATACTAGAAGAAAACGGACGCAAAAAATCAGACAGAATTTTCAGATTTTTCCTGCTGAAAAATCTGTCAGATTTTTTGCGTCCATTTTCTTCTTGTACCTTATTATTTGGTATAAGCAATAGTACCAAGTTTTTACATCATCTAAATATAACATCAGGTAGACTTACTACTTGATGCCTATGCTCTGCTTTGCAACCACAACTATACAACCTCCTCCACTATTTAACAAGAACTCATGCACAAACTGCTAAATAACAGGACAACCAATTCGTACCATAGGAAGGATTTGTGGGGATGCAAAGCAAAACGTGAACTAAGCACCTAAAGGGACACAAAAAATGACTTGTTAGGATCTAGCACAGCACCAAAAATGAGTTGCATTTGTTGGAAAGATTCAAAGTTTAATTCTATGAATTCTACAGCGAGAAGCGAATTTTGCTGGGAATACGAGCAGGCTAAGTTGTGAGCCTCAACTAATCCGCGAAAGGGCTCCAGATCGCATGCGTAATGTCAATTTGTTTCCATGAAGTAATATGCAAATTATCGTGACGGTTGTGACCGTTAAGAACAAGAGAAGAAATCAAAGCAGCGATGACAGTGTGAGCTGAGCCCCAATGTTGATTCGCTCCCAACAAAGCTGAAACACAATAGATGAAAAAAGTAGGGGCAGCACTTCATCTTCCCAATATCAGTGAATTTGCTGTCAAAAGGCGGAGTTGTCAAATCAGACAACCAATTTTTAACAATTTCAGATGACGTTTATTACACGTATTCCTTTTTTAAGCAATTAAGGTCAGCAACTGGTAGGCAGTTTCTTAAATCTTTTGGCCATTTTGCCACCAAAGCTTTCTTATGTGACATGTTTCTTAAACATTTAATGCCAGATGTATAGAATTTATTGAATTTTGTTAGAATGGCGTACAAATTTCTTTTAAGATCTCAAAACAAGTAGATAGCATATAATTTGCATTAAAGATATCGTCAAAAACATTGCCATGTCTAAGTCATGAGTGTGAGAGAGGATAATTCAAAACAGTTTGATTGACCTGGGAAGATTAAAGTTGCAAATTACAAAATTGTCCTAGCTTGCCAAATTCAGGTAGGGCTCTTTCTTATGTTTCGAGAAATCGAGCCTATTATTGTCATAAGCTGTTCTTTCGAAAAGAATTTGTGTACTTCAACATTTTTGTCATATCTAATCTGGAAGGTTTTTTCTTTCAGATTCTGCCACTACTAAAGTGTCATCCGATCCTTTATTCTGGCGACGCAGAACCACTCGACGAAGATGTTACTTCGCCCGCAGAAGATACATTGCTCGCAGAAGATACATTGCTCGCAGAAGATTCTTTTGTGGTTTGAGAAGAAGGAGCATTAGAAGACGTTGGTCAAGAAGAAGAAGGAGCATCAGAAGACGTTGGTCAAGAAGAAGATGGAGCAGAAGAAGAGGCTGAGCCTAAAACGTGAAAAACAGTCCACCATGGTCGCTTGTTTTACTTTCAGCTTTAGGGAACCTTGGACACTCTTAGAAGTGACATATTAGCTATGATTTGTCTGTGGTAGTGCCTTTTTGGTATAGCCTAGAATGATCTGCAAAAGACGAATCATGCTTACTTAATTTGTCTTCCTTGTGTTCTTTTTAGAAGTGTCTCCATTGGAACCTCGTGGACATTTTTACACACTTTTATACCGGGCGAGTCAAAAAAAAATTAAGGCGTTTGAAGGGCTGTGGAATAAAAAGTATGTGAGCGATATTCGAAATTGGAATGTTCATCTATCAGTCAAAGGTCAACTTAGATGAGAAAATTTTGTTTGGTAGTATCCCTCATCTTACAGACCTAGAAATTAGGAAAATGCTGGTAAAGGGCATGTTTGGGAACAAAAATTCCATATTCTATTCTTGTCCATGATTTACCTTCTATTGAAATTTGAATTCAGCATCTTAAACTGGCAATTTAAACTTCAATGCTACATAAATCACAGACCAGAATGGAATGTGGAATTCTCGATTCCTATACAAACCCCTTATAAGCATTTTGATTATTGTTTGATCTCAAAGATATTTGACTTTACCAAACAAAATTTTGTCATCTAAGTTAGCCTTTGATTGATAGATCAACACTTTAGTTTTGAATATCGGTCGCATACTTTTTATTCCACAGCCCTCCAAACGCCTAAACTTTTTTTGACTCACCCGGTATTTTGATACACCTCTATGCAACGGACACCTCCTATCAATGGACAATTATTTTTGTCTCAAATACAGTATGTACGAAAAAAGATGACACCTCCATACAGCGAACATCTCTTCACAGAGGACAATGGAATTGGTCCCACAGCTGTCCGTTACACGGAGGCTCCACTGTGATGATTTGCTATGATTTATCTGCATTAGTACTTTTTGGTTGAAATTATTGCATTGGGTCTAGATGATTACAACAAGAAATGAGGGAGCAAGAATAGGTTGCAAATCTTTAAGAAGGTGGATGAAAAATTCAATGAACTATTTCTTTGAACAGAATGTCTTCGAAGAAACAACATCTATTTTGCTATGATTCTGCCGTTGGAGTTTTCTGAAATCTTCAAAATTTTCAGAATTAGAGTGCTTTTCTTCTTTTCCGAAAATCTAAGAAAAATTTTCAAAAAAGATTTAAAACCGTTGCAATTTCTAAACTGTTTGACACAACATGGAATAATTTCCAAGAAAAATATAGTTTATGGATGTCTGCAATATGGTATCATGCAAAAGTTTGTCATTTTTTTATGGTTTAAAAATTTGATTACGTCATATTCTCAGATCAGCTGAAATTCTAAATGCGCTGTAATTTAAACAGTATTAGAATATATCTGAAAGGTCCAACGGTAGACTTATAGTTAAGTTTCTAAAGTTTCTTTTAAGCCAATCAGTCAGAAGAAATATGTCATATAATTTTACACCCATCTTTTTCGCTGATTTAAAGATTTGGAACCTATGCTGAGGGAGCATGCCATTTCAACTTGTGAAATCGCATCCTAAAATTTATAGACACAGCATACCAGGTGAGTAAAGAAAAATAATGCCCTGCTACTGCTCACTGAATATAAAAGCAATGAAATTTTGCAATATTTGATTAAATAGCTAACATGTTCAGTTATTTTTATAAATTTTTCTAGCTAAAATCGGTCACTCCGTTCAGATTCGTTAGGCATTTTTCTAGAATGAATCCCTTTTAGAAGCCTTAAAAAACGTGTTAAATTTACAAGCAAGAATCCCTACTTTGTTTACCTCACAACGATGATTTTCAGCACATTTTAGCACGTGCTTTCATCTTGGCGGGTTGAAAAGTCTTTTCCCTTGTGTGAATGATTATTCAGGGGGATTCCATTTTCACATGAAGACAAAATACATGAGCACATCCAAGAGTCATTATTGCTAGAAAGGAGAGCAATGGGAAACTTTGCTTGCTGTTTTCGCTCGTTTTTGCAGGTTTTCGAAATGGGCTTTCTGCAGAATATCTCTTATTTCGACGGGAAGGAATGACCTATTAAGCCGGGGTAAATTACTGAATCTAATTTGATATATGTGGGATAAAACAAGACAGTTTTCAGCATCATGGCTTGATATTCAGGGATAAGGATTTTTTCAAACGTTGGGCGCTTTTATTGACTCATCTGGCAGTAGCCAAAAACCACAGTCCGCAGTTTATGGGTCACGCAAAATACATACCCTAAGGTACAAGGGCAGATTTTGTAATACAATAGCATCAGTTGCTTTGGTTCACACCTCAGTTCAAGGCGATTAGCGAATACAGACAAAAGAAATTCTCCCAACCAGTAATTCAAGCCGCAAACAAAGCCGCAAAGTTGCCCTGAAACCAGTAGTGCAAACTCTCACTTGATGCAGGCGAAAGGAGCTTTTTACAAGTTAGCACCTTGGCTAGCAAAGCAAATTCGACCCATTTCTAGTTCTCTTTTCAAAAATTTAAAGCACGGTAGCCCCGTCAGTCTATCAGAACTGCTTTTCAGTTGTTGAAGAATCAAGGAACTGCAATACAGGAAAACAATGACTGGGATGCACGGCAGCATGATGCACGGCAGCATGATGCACGGCAGCCTACGTTTTCTCTCTCGCCTCAGGTACAATGCTCATTAAAAACAAATAAACAAACAAACTCACGATCCTTGGGAATTTTACTGAGGGGTGTATCGTTCTTCGGAACAAGGGTAAGATATTTTTGAAAACAATAGGATTTTAGGGATATCTTGAAAATGAAAAGACTTTTGCTAAAGGTGTACAAGATTTTCTACAGAGTGATATGCCCATAGCATTTTACTCTAGACTAAGTGTAGTTTAGCAGGATGTCTCTGTCTTAAATTTTGGATGGTTGATTGGTAATCACAAACCTACCAAATTCTGAAAACAGTAGACTCCGCAGAAGCAGAAACACGGTGCCCAATCAAATACAAAATTCTTCAAAACTGCATGTTTCAGATTCATCCTTGCGAAAACGAGGTTTCCAGTTGAAAAATACGAAGACGAGTCCGGTGCGTCGCAACAAAGATTGAACTGACTCAATTGCCATAGCAGCACGAACGAATTTGCTTCGTTCTCAGAGTTTAGCAAATAAAAACGAGAATCACTCCAAAGCCTGCCAAACTTTTTGCCTGTTGGAACAGAACTGACAGCAGGCCTTCCACAGGGCCTTCCAAATCTGCCAAACCTGCCGTTTTCGGAATTTGGTAGTCAATCAAACACAAATTCCGAGTCTTCTAAGTCTACCGTTTTCGAAATTGGCAACAATCGAACACACCCTTATGGGACCCTTATCGTCAAAATTGGAATCTGCATTTGAAGCATGCATTTGAAGGAGGACATCACAGTCTGTCTCAAAATAGATGTCACGTGAAATGTCTGCGAATAAAACTCTCTTCATAAGTAAATTTGCGAAATCGCTAATTAGGGAGCTGTCATTTTAAAGCCGGGCAAAGGGGTGAAAGAATTTTTGGAGGGGTACCAATTTTTTTGGCCTCGTTTTATTGGGGTATCAAATATTTGGGAAAAAATTGTGAAATATCTGATGGGCTGTGAAATTTTTGGAATACACTTGATACTGAAGTAAGAATTATATATTCTTTCACCACAAAAGTTGCATCTGTTTCTGCTATGTTCATTAGGCAAGAAAGAAGTTATTTGAAATAGTGATGATGATTCTATGTTTTGATGATTCTTCCAGTTGTTCCAGTTTGATTCATTTTATGTCAAGATTGTGTTTCTTAGTGTGCAAGTTAATATATTAAGCTAAATGACTCAATAGTGGGGTATAGAACTTTATTGCTATGTTAAAATGAGGTGTCGAATTTCATTGAATTTCATGAACAGGGTAAGAAGATTTAGCTATTTGTATAAAAAAATTTCCACCCCTGTACCCAGCATTTAAAATGACAATTCCCTTACAAAGAACCTTGTGTACTTTGCCATGGTTTTGTTTCTCCGTTATCGAGGACACGATGTAAGATGCTCGCCAGAACAAAATGCTCTGCACTGCAAGATTTCATTTCAGGATCATCAAGCACTGTGGAAATTTCATGACCTTTTGGGGTGATGTTTTTTGTAAAAAAATATCATGAATCAAAGATTTGGAGCCCACCGTTATTTTCTTCATACATTATGTATGTACAAATTAAATTTTGTCATGATAGGTCAGTCACGATATACCTAGAAAGCCAAATTCAAAGTTTCAACGAATTTCTTTGGAATTTCTTTCCTGGATGAAATTTCTTTACGGCACGGCACAACATGTGCCCCCAAATGCACGAATCGGTATGATAATCCCTTTCAACAAAAGAAAAGCTATTTCTCCATAGTAAAAGTTAGAAACAAATTGATCTAGGAATTGATTTCACCCTCATTGTCTTATTCCCGGTAAACCGAAATGGATTTCATATTTATTAAATTCTGATAGATGGCGAATATTTGAAGATTCGATTATATGAAGCATCACTGGATGCTCGAAGTCTCACAGAATTGTTTTAGTTTCCAGAGCATCGATGCAAACCTCAATTTGCAAAGAAATTCCACCACATATAAATGCAAGGGAAATGAAATAAAGTTGCATGTTACTCTGATATCAGCCCACCATTCTTTCATGCATTTCGAAACAGAGTAATTTTCATGAATCCCATCTACCACACATGTGGAATGCTCTGAAAAAAAGGAAAAAATAGAATTCCAGCTCATTGGCCCTTCCATGTTGTTTGAAATAACTGCCCCTATCATTGATCTCGTCCCGGGGGGGGGAGGGTACTCCCATACTTGACTTGACGGGATGTGCCGCTCGACAGGGTGTCCTTTTACGGTAAAAATTATGCAACACACTGCAAAAAATCATGAAATTTCACCATATTTTTGTTGGGAAAATTTTGGGGAAAAGGACTCCTTTCCCATAATGTCCCAAAGGGGAAGTGGAAATTCGCATTTCCCTTAAATTTCCCGTAGAAACTGGTCCATTTCCCTTAAATTTCTATCCAAGGACTATGGGGAAATTTTGATATTTTCTTGCTGTGACAGGGTGTCCTTTTCTGATAAAAATTATGCGATAGGGTATTAGAATTGATAAGAAAATTATGCGACAGGGTATCATGTGGAAGGATACCCTTTAGAATTCTCTTGAAACAATGGATTTTGGTAAAATTTTTATGCGACAGGGTATACTTATGGGCGATTTTGTATGCAACAGAGCACAGGGTGTGGAGAGATTCGCCGCACACCCCGTCATTTCCCTAGCCAAGTACCCCCCTCCCCCGGGGATCTCGCTCACAAAGACAGAGTTTCTTCGATGCTGTTATTCGAAAAAAGTTTGATAAATGGCTAGTGGTGGGGTATGATATTTAATTGAGTGTTCTAATAGTGGCCCTGAAGGCTTTTAGGAAATATTGGTAATGATCTTAGAAGGTTTACCAAGTTAAGAAACTCTATACTAACAAGCCCCTGTACTTAGATTTATAAATGACAGACCCATAACAACTGCTTCGTTTGCAGAAAATGCTCTATGGATGGCGAGCAACCTTACCACAGCTGACCACCATTAAAAGATGCGCCAAATGTTTAAACCACTGAATTTGGAATCAAGTGAATGCTTCAATATCACCCGTAAATTTGAGGCTTTTTCTCTTGTTTACCGAAATAATTGCAATTTGTCAACACATCTAAATGTAATAAAAGTACCTCAATCAGTGGCTTGAGAATACGGTCTTTTAAGATTTTTTGTTAACTGTTCTTTGCTTCTGAGGAATAAATGGGCTTAGTACTGTGAAAACCTACTGTTCACTAGAATGACTACTTGAGCCCTACGTAACGCCGCAGTTTTGTACGGTGGCTCACAACAATCAGGGCACTGTCACTTTGAAAATGGAAGCAATGCTCGATAGCTCATGAATATTAATGAGCATGGCAAGTATTACAAGTCTCTCTCGCTTTTTTTCGTCTCCTGTTTTTTACGCGAGAGATTTGTAGCAAGTCCATTTGCTGCTAAGCTTGCTTGCAATGGGATGATTCGCTCCTCCAAGAAGGTTATCAGAAACCAGTACCCAGGAACTTTGGAACATCGAAACCGATCTACTTGTACCATTTCTACGAACAGCATGTGGCCAAAAATGCTTTACGTTTGGAGGGCGCATCTATGGAATGGCCTGGACACTAAGGCCTGGTTCAAACGTCGCATTTATCATTTGCCGAATTAAATACCTTGAATTAGATACATGATAAATGCGACTTTTGAATCGAAATGGCACTGCAGATTTAATTAAATTCGACTCAATCTGAAAATTCGACTGGATCGGTCGCATTATTCGACTGAAATACGCCCTTGATTCAAACGTCGAATTTTCCATGTGCCGAATCAAATGCATAAATTATTTTAATTTATTATGCACGACCTCCTATTGTCCCCAATCTCCAAATTGCGCGCCGTGAAAAAGTGCGCGTATTTCTTTTTCACAACATTGCCAAACATGGTGTCTGCTTCTGGTGTGATCGTTAATGCTGTGAAAAAAAACCTATGCGAAAGAATCAAATGTTTAAAAATTCAAACATCTTGAATCCTGTCTCGAAGACGCCAGAAGATAAAGAAACCGTTTTTATTCCTGCCTATTGTTCCAGTACTTTTAACAAATATTACTTTGTTATTCTATTTCGTAAATTCATATTGTAAATTTTTAGGGTTTTTATCTATTTTCTCTGTACAGGGCAGCGTGGAAAGCAATTTATGTATAAAGTCGATAGCTTTACATTTGTGTAAATAAATGAATAATGAGATGAAAATAAGTGAAATGGTGGAACAAAAAGTAGTACATCATCGTTCCTCACATTTCCTAGCGTCAAGTGACGTAACAAGCCCTATGGACCTATTGCACCTATTCTGTTTTTTTTTCACATTTTGCTTATCAGGTGCCCATGAGCAGCAAGCAGCAATTGCTGTGCCCGTTTCTGTGACACATGAAATTATTTACGAGCAACACTTATCAATGAGGTAGCCGCAAAGATGGCGATTCATTGGATGCAATTGTTTATTTTTTTAGTGTCTGTGCTCAATATTCATTTAATATGCATGACACCTTTTCCAGACTATTGTCAACAAAGTATCACTCTCCCGTATGCACTCTCTATATATTCAATACATGTTGTCGTAGTAGCCTCTCGTTGACTGAGGGACTTTAAGAATTCACAAGGGTAACGGCAACGCTAACGTTTGGCGAAGGATTTTGCTTAGTACGCACGCACGAAGGGAGATTCCTCCAACGCTACGGTTTTGGATAACTGTTCTGAAACGCAAGTTCCTCATTCTTAAGATACTGAGTAAACGCTAACTTTCTCGTGCATACCACTACAACGTAACTACGACTCATTTTCCCTACACTTGCTGAAACGACTTATAGCCTCGCCCCGATACGATGTACGTTTCAAAATGGCCTAAATAATCTACGATGTGTTTTCAAAACCACCCAGCCTAATGCACCTGAAAACGCAATTCCCAGAACAACTTCATCATAAAACAAGCTGTTAGTACTCAGATGAATGTTTCTTCTTGCCAAAATTCCAAAAAACGCCTTCATCCAAGCAATATTCTGATTCGAAGGTGTTATGACATATGAGTGTACTCCTCTCTGCGGCCAGGGCAGTCAGGCGGACAATTGTTCGATACACGGTAGAGCCCCACCACTTGAGCTTCATGACAAAAGGTTCTGAACTCGATAAGCACTTAGCTGCTTCTTTGATCCCAGCGCTTCACACTAAAAGCAGCAACTTTATATTCACCATTAGCACACAAGGCTAACAAATTGCTGCCGATAGAGGTTTTTGTCCCGTTTTACTCTGCTTTAGGGATACAGGGCAGGCTATCAAAAAAGCAAAATAGTAAGCAGAATTTTGATTGTGTCGATTCACTGTTTTGAATGGATGTGAATAATTGATCATCATTTGAGAAGGTGAGCTGATTTAGTTAGATAAAAAATATACAGTGCACTCCATTCGAAGATTTCATCATTCATGCAGGCAAGATTTGCAACTGCAATTATGCGATGTGTTCTCGAAATATTTGTTTTACTTTCTGTCACTCAGTCGGTTGTCAATTTTCTAGTGAGCAGAAGCCCTTGCCGCAGATATGCAATTTTCAAGGCTACTGACAGAGACAGCAAGGTTACTACAGGGTTGATATCTTCACAATATTCTTTAACGTTATCAGCATGTCTCAAGGGTTGCCTTGATGTGGCAAACTGTCAAACATTTAACTTCAAAGAAGCAACTACCCCATCAGAGAACAATTGTGAACATCTCTCAAGTACCAGGTCAAGTGGAGTTACGGCAGTGACAGGATGGAAGCATTATGAGCCAGTTTCACAGTCAGTAAGTATGATAAGAATCTTAAAAATGAATGAAAGGTTATCAGTAGAGTAACCTACCGTAGAAACAGTAGAAATGAAATATCTACCGGGCGAGTTAGAAAAAACGTGGGGCGTTTGTCAGACTGTGGCGTCGCATTGAGTCTTTCGATCATCGTAAACTAAGTTTTTCCAAGCAGCTAACAGTCTAACTTAGATCATAAACCTTTCCCCATTGAAATCGGTCTCTTATTGCATTTGTTATAAAAAGATTTCCTGCGTAAGGCCTTGTATGGGATTCTTGCCAACTGATGGAATCTTAAACCAAGCCTCTTCAGCAGTTTAGCCTTGCCAGAGTTGCAGGTACACGTGGAATTATCAGGGGATACTGAAAAAGTTAAGCCTGGTTCACACTAGCTCGTTTAGTTCGCTAAGATCGCGCAGAAAGAACAAAAAGACAGAGACTCAGAGTCTAAATCCTCTGACTTTTGGGTCCTTCTGTACGACTGGAGCGACTCAAAAGACCTATTGTGGACCAGGCCTTAGGAAATGCGTTGTCGGCAAAAAGTCCCATTGCGATTTACAGGGCGCTGATCTGCTTGAAAGGGACCTCTTCGCAAGACAAAGAGGTACACATTCTTAATGTCTTTCAAACATATTCTCCACGTAGGACAAGTTATGCTAAGACATCCCAAGGGGGAAAATACTATCCCCTAACAATTTGATTCTCCCCTGCTAATACCACGTGTACCTGTAACTCTTGCCAAAATAACATGTGGAAGTTGCTTGGCAAAAGATTTCACCAGTTTGCAAGACTCCCATACAAGCTCTTGTGAAGAAAATCGTTTTTCAAAAAATTCATCAAATGGCCGATTTCGATGGGAAATCGAATTAAATCGAACCCATTTCTTTTGTTAAGATTTTAAGAAATCACTTCGTTACCCTAAATGCAAAGAAAATTTTTTGACTTAAGATCAAGCCTCCCCCTGGGGGGGTTGGCACTTGATAGCTAAGTGATACTGGACGTGCCACTCATATGGGTGGGTTTTTTCACCTGAATTTCCCTACATATTGGTCTGTTTTTAAACTTAATTCTGATAGATGGGCAGTATTTTCAGAATTTTATCACAATTGAAGAAATTTGAATACACCATGCAGCCTCAAATTGACAAAATAAACTTCAGAGACATGGCCACGAAACGTCCTGAAATCAATGAAAAGTTTGGAAATTTTTGAAAAATTCTGTCATGCAAATGGATCTTTTTATTTGTCAAAGTCAAGGTAAACGTCAAGTCATGTTCACGATCAAGTCCCCAGTGAAATACTTTTTTTAGAGTCAATAAGGTACAACTTCGTGAAACCAAATAGATTTGAATAGACTGAAGGTAAAGGTGAAGGTGAAGTTGCGGTTTTTAGCGCCAAGTGCTGGGATCGCAGAAGTAGCTAAGCGCTAATCGAGTCCGTGACCCCTTGTCATGACGCTCAAGTGGAGGCCCTACCGCGACTCGAACCCACTCTCCCTGACTGTTCTGGCTGCAAATTCAGAGGATTACACCACTGTGCCACAACACCTTCAACAGACTATTTTCACAATGACGTCAGTTAATTCGAAATAATTCCAGGAACATCACTTGCCTCTCAAATGCGTGCATTGCTCTATGAAATAGCTTTGTACGTGTATTTGCAATGTAATGATATGGTGTAGATTTCTTGCTGTACATGGAATCGAATCTCTTACCTTGAACTAAATATAATTGTGAAATAGGTCTATTTACAGCAAGCTTGAAACAAAAGAGAAAAGCGATGGACGTGTCCTGGCAATTTCTCTTGCCTTGATGTCCCAGATTTTTCTATAAGATTGTCTCTTCGCTTAGACAGGCAGTGATAACGAATTTTAGATTATGTTGCAACATTTCATACAGTCATGGAATCTTAGATTATATCACAACAATATTTGGGTTCAAAATCTCAGACTTCTTTATATCTGGAATTACTTGGTAACAAGCTACTTTAACTCGAAGTTTAACGTCGTATTTACTTTTATGTTGTTCGTCAATGTTTTTGTTCCCTCGTTGTTTCTTTGCGTAAAGTTTTCTTGCATTGTCCTCTTTTTTTATTCTTGTAACCATGGGGTAGCCGTGAAATCTCGCTCCTTTTTGAATCGTCCCCGTAGTGTCGTATGGTTACAATTAGAAAGAATATAACTAACATTGTGAATTTTTATCTGAATGTAAAAAGAAATTTCATAGAGTGTTCTTCTAATCCATTGAGCACTACCAATTTTCGAACTTTGAATCAATCGTAGCAATATGTTACCTTTTATCTACCGTTTCTCTTGTTTCAATTTCTGTTGGCTTCTAAAGAAGAGGCTAGCATATTCGCTTGCAGTTGACTGTATATAGCAATTTTAGCAATTTTTCAAGCGTTAATTGCGCACATTAGATTCCTATGTGCAAGTGCAGCTGATCCATACCAACATAAATGAATAATTTCATGTTAGAAATGCCAGGGAAAATATTGGCTGGTGCGGGTTCTAATTCGGAACTCTTTGCAAGGACTGCAGGATAATCTACACAATAAAATTAACTTAGGAATCTGTAAAAGTGCATTTCTTTATACTTCTTCTGCCTGAGCATATAAAGGTAGTTTTGAACACCAAGAAGCTAAGTTTATGAGACATACCCACTCAAGAGTCAATGAATCATGTGTTGCCCTCACTAAATGTTGAATGCTAAAGGATAAAAAATCTCAAGAAATATCTTTTATGTTCTTTGGCCATTGTCGTCAGCTTTCTTTAACTGAGACTAGCTCACATGCAAAACTTGACAGGACGAGCGATAAAATTATTGACAGGTTTGATAGATTTGCAAAAACCAGCAGTGGCGAAAGTGAAGTGAAGGCGTATAGCAAACAATGTTACAAATGTCTGTCTCACATTGGCTGTCACGTAAAATTTCATGTGCAGAATGCTCAAGGAAAACTACTTAGTTTAAAATTTGCGGATATTTCGACAAACATCTAATGTGAGACACAATTTAGATTCTATTGCACCCAAGTTTGTGCAAATATATAGAAATTTATTTGAGAAAGATTCTCGTCTTTGCGTTGCAAGATTTTGGAGAGGAGGAATTCTGGTTCACTGCAGGTGACATTACGATCATTGCCAAACCTTAAGTTGCGCAATTAAAAGATAAATTGTTCTACTAGTTGCCACAAACAAGCAGAGTTGCCAAGGCCACAAGACGGCAGACCCATAGACATTAGTTGCAGTATCTAAAATAAACCTTTCAGACTACTCACATTTAATCATATGCTATTTTGACCTTTTAGAGTTCATTTCCGCTGACTACGTTTTTATTCAAAGTTAATTTTGACAAAGGTTAACATTTGAACGTTTCTCACACATCAGTAATATCTGCAAAGAAAGTTTTATGTCAGAAAGTTTGAGTCAAGCAAATCTTACTCAGAATTGATCCAGGCATTGGCAGGCTACCATCGGTACCAGAGCCTCCGTACGGATAAGATAGATTGTTACATGACTGAAAAGATTATGCAAGTTAAAGTAGTGGGTCAATTATAGGTTTGCGAATATGCAGATTTGGTCTAAATTTGAGTGTGATTAGCGCATGTTTTCCACATTCTAGTGCGGTTAACGGTTACAGTTGTTTGCGGAACGGTTACGGTTATGGCCGAAAAAATTGCTCGGTTGACGGATATCAGAGCTAAAAACGCGCGTTTGTGCGGATATGGAACACCCTATAATGGACCCACAGTAAGAATGCGTTCACACGAAAACGGTAGATCTTTTGTCGGCAGACCTCAAAGCGGTAGACCTTGAAAACAGAACTCTAACCGGCACATTCTTGGAGCGGCATCTTGTGAATACTCGAAAATGATGAAAATAGAACATTTTTCGACATTTTTGGAATGAGACTGACCGATTCTTAGGGCGTAGGTACATTTCTTTGGCATCACAGGGAGCTTCTTACCGTCACATGTCCTACCATTTTCAACTTTTTCCGGCATTGTGTGAACATTAGTTCAGATTTTGTTACCGTGACATTTTTACAATTTTCAAAGTGAGCCAGCATTGAGTGAGCGTAGTCTAAATTGCATAGCTTTGTGATCATCGCTCAAGAAGATGTCCTTACGGACATCAAGACACACTTCAATGTTCTCCTTCTGGTTCACTAGGTTTGACTTAAAGTAAATGAACGGAGATATAGCGACATGATCTAAACATAGCGCAAAAGAACGGCAGGCGCCACTTATCTTCCTTTTGTTTCATTGATCGAAAACATCAAATACAATAGGTTATATTTAGATTACCCAGTCCCCCTAGCTAACTTTGCTTTAACCCCGTTGATTTGCTTCAAGGGTATTCTTTACGACACAAAAAGGAAAGGACGATGTGTTTACTAGACCTTTAACAAATTTAGAGATCTGGCTTATTACTGTCAAAACGGAAGGAGCGTAACATGAAAGTTTAAAGATTATTTAAGGATTAATTTCATTGATTGAATGACTATTCGAGTATTGCATTTGCTATCTGACTCAATTTTATTCGAATATTGACTCTGTTAGGCGGACTATAGTGAATTACGAAAGGAGCTCTTTCCTCTCTAGACTTTTCCAGCCAAAGATCCATTAGCCTAAAGTTGAAGCTTCAGAACATGGCGCAGAATTTCATTTCTTTTCATTTTACAATATTTATCCATGTTTACAAGCTATCTGTAAAAGGACTGTTTCATGCAGTGAAATGTAAAAATATCGTAATCTAATTACAATTTTCTTTGACACGTGTAAATTTATTGGGAAGGAAATTTAAAGAAAGAAATTAAAACAAAAGACTTTTCTTGGCAGTTTCAAAGGAGGCTGACAGTTTGGTTTCTATTGTTAGTTCATGCCGGAGTCTAAAGTCATGATAAGGGAGGATTTCTGTTGTTAACAGAAGGGACATTGTAATATTTGCTCTGTTCGTATCATCAGAAACTATTTCACAGAGGTCAGTTAGATAGTTACTTAGATTGTTGGATGGTTAGATTCACAGATGCCCTGCCAATGATGTTCCAAAGAGAAACAAGTTAATTCGCGCCAAATGATCCTTGCCGCAGAGGTCTGGTTTTTGTTAAATTTTCGTGACTTGCCGTCTACAACTACGCTAATTTGGTTGTAGTGGAATGATACGATTTTGCAGTATGAATTGATTTACTATGAATGAAAGTAAACTATTTTCAATAAACCACATCAAAGCATTTACATGTGTTTTTTTATATCAATCAAAGCAAAACTGCTGCGTTGATGAATAGCTATTGCTTGTGTTTATTGATTTGTTAGCATGAATATATCGAACAAATAAAATTGCGACCTTAGCCATCACTCATCTTACACCTTCAATCAATTAAGACACTACTAAGTTACCATCGAGGTCATTCCCAAGAGACATATTCACATGTTTATATGTGGTGTATTCATCACTTGAATTCTTGTTGCCTTGGGAAATCATTTCTCGATGCAGCTAGTTGCAGGTATCTCCATTAGGGGCTAATTACTTAATCATGGCCATTAGGTTCAAATTCATCTTACAAGTAGGGGAAGTAATTTTGATTTCGAAAAGAAAACAACTTTGAATGTAAATCAGCGAAGTGAAAATGGCTCCTGCTGTCCTTTCACATTTCAAGCCCGTCGAAACGAAAGTCAGATTGGGAGGGGGGTGAAAGGAGGTGCTAGCGAGCGAGAAAAAACTGGGTCCGGGAGCTCGCCCCTGGGAAAATTTTTCATGACCACGCCCCTTAGATCGTTGGAAAACGCCCCATTTTAGGAAAATGTGCCATTGCCCAAAGCAAAGGATCATGACTAATAAAAGTTTGAAATGTTTTACTAGCATGGCATCAAAAGATATTGCATTTTTTGATTGCTTCTGGTAGCTTCCTCGAACATATACGAGTTTCAATCTTCATCCCTTCGACCTTATCTTTTACAGCCTTTTTCACTTACAAATCATCAAACTTTAGCAGATTATTGGGGGGAGCTCAAGCCCCCCAGACCTCCCGCTTCCGACGGGCCTGCATTTCCACCGTTCTCCTTGATGCTGTATGATAGGCAACTGCGCAAAAGATGGCGTAGGGGATTTCAAAGGCTCGTTTGATTGGCTCTCACTGCAAAAAATGATGAAATTTCCCCACATTTTTGTTGGGGAAATTTTGGGGAAACGCACTCATTTCCCGTAATCTCCCAAAGGAGAAATGGAAATTTCCGTTTCCCTTAAATTTCCCATAGAAACTTGTCCATTTCCCTTAAATTTCCATCCAAGAACTATGGGGAAATTTTGGTATTTTTTGCTATGTCTTGACCTACCAAAACGAAGGTGTTGTGGCGAAGTGCACTCAAAAATAGGGGGGCTATGAAGGGTTTTTAAAAAAACCTTGCGTCTTACTTTTTAAGCTCATATGTTATTTCAGGAAGCCTCAAAGGTCCATTGAGAATAAGATTTTGATTGGGCTTTTTTTCAAAAACTTTGAAATTTTGATGATTATTCCTTGTTCATTGACTTAAAGGTTTTTACCAAATTTTTAAAGGCTGTAGGGGCTGCAATGATGACAGAGATTTGTGGGGGGGGGTGTCATTGGCACAAATCTCTTTTAATAAGTTATGATTTTAAAGTCCTGTTTTAGGATCAGAGGGTCTAGAATATGTATTGGCGTATTCCCGTTCAATTCCTACCCTGACCATCCCCCCGGGACACCCCCGGGCATTTGCATAGAAAATATTCCCGGCCCCCGGGCATTTGACAGTCCATTTTTTCCCGGCCCTGGGGCATTCGACAACCACCGGGATTTTAAGATGTGTACAGTATATACTGTTAGTAATGCACGTTTCTTTGAAAGGTCGGAGATCTCGGCATTTTTGGTCTCCAATTTCTACATCGAAACATCTCCGAAAGCTAATAATGATAATAATGATAATAATCAATTTGTTTTAAGTTGGTTACAATTCTAGTTCTACATTAATCTAATGTGAACTAATTTAAACCAACTATTTACAATTTTACTGAAAAAAGAAACCTATGGTACAATAAAATAAGATGTCTATAATCATTATCTACAAATTTTGCACTGGCATTTGTCTCCACTCCAATTTTTCATATTTCTTTTGAATATTGCAGCTGATGAAGCGCTCTGTATTAAATTAGGGATGCTGTTCCACAAGAGGCTGCCTCGAAACTTTATAGAATCAATGCCAAACCTGATGCTTTTCGCAGGAGGAATTTGCAATAGATCTTTCGTCCTGAGGTCATATTTGGTATCCTTTCTGACAAAACACTCCTGCATGAATGATGGATTATTACAGTTGAGTGTTTTGTATATCTCAATCATAAGCACACGCAGGTTTTGGATGTGGATAGTTGTTTCATTGCTCTTTGCAAGTAAAACTTCAAACGTGGATTCATAATCGTCAAGTAGGACCCTAAGAGCTCTTTTGTGTACTCTATCTATGTTTTCATTCGCTGTTTTTCCGCAGAAAAGCCATGTCAAGGGGCAGTACTTGAAAGTTGATGCAACAAATGATTGGTATAATAATTTTGCTTTTTGGAGATCTAGATATCTAGCAACCCTTGCAAATGCACTCACTTTTCGATTCGTTTTGACACATAGAGCTTTGACGTGGCTTTTAAAATTCAATTTTGAGTCAATTGTGACACCAAGTAGTTTTACCTCTTTGGAGGTGGTTATTGCTTCTCCATTAATTTCCAATACGAAGTTTTTGGTTCTTTTTAAGGCCTAGAAACATGACCTGAAATTTTGTTGGATTTGCCATCATAAAATTTGAATCAAACCATTTTAGTGTATTATAAAGATCAATTTTTAATTTGGCAGTCATTGATTCAACATCATGGGATAACGCATAAATTGTATTGTCATCAGCAAAGTTACAGATCTCAGAAGCCTCAATTGCATAAAAGATGTCGTTGATGAGAATATTAAAAAATAAAGGACCTAATACAGATCCTTGCGGGACACTTGATTTTATATCAAGCCAGCTGCTGTATGTTGATTTTATTTTTACGCGCTGTTTTCTTGATGTTAAGTAACTATAAATCATTTGGAGGCTAGATAGGCCAAAGCCATACGCATGAAGTTTTGCCACGAGGAGATCATATGAGAGGCAGTCGTATGCCTTTGATAAGTCTGTTAGTACCATTCCTACAACGCCTTTGTCATCTAGGCATTTTTTGCATCTTTCCACTAGCCTTAGGAGAGCATACTGTGTTCTGTAACCTTCCATAAAGCCACACAATAGGTTTGACAACTTTGGCTTAATGAAAGGTAGCATTTGAGAATACAATAACCTTACAAGCTGACTTGATATCCTGAATGATATAAGGTTAGGGGCCGTTAATATTTGTTGAACGATATCCAAGACGTTAGTTTGCGTCTAGGGTAGTATTTTGAATGCATTGGGTTACTGTACATCGCCTTTCCAGATATTGAGGAAGAGCCTTGCAGCCACAAGGAGATTCTTTTGAATTACCTAGTAGTATTCAACAAGAAGTTCAGTTTGTTATTTTGGAAATTTCATTGTTTGTTATAGTTCTGTTCCAGTTATTGTACTCTGTGAGTTATTTTGCTCTGAAACATTTCTTAACAAATTTAGATTGTATTATATTTCTATTGAGTCGTTGGAATCAGTAATATTTTAGAGAGTGTGAAAAGTATCAGAAATCCTTCGTGTTCCTCTAGAATACCAAATATTAAAACAAATAACAACATCGCTAATAACTCTTATATTTCAATGGCAAGGTTAACAGCATATTTCCCGGCCCCCGGGCATTTGACAGTCAATTTTTTCCCAGCCCCCGAGCATTCGTCAGAAGATATTTTCCCGGCCACCGAGCATTTGTGCACAAAAATTTTGTTGACCCCCGGGATGCCCAGGGATGGGATGGTCAGGGTTAGAATTGAACGAGACATAATTGTGGAATCCTCTGACCTACCAATCACCCTTCGACTTGGACTAAGACCGTTAGTACGCTACGGCGAATTGTCCACAATCAAATCAATCAAATATTCGTCAGGCTTATAAAATGCTTTCTATAACTTCTTAATTGCCTTCTTTTCACGAGAATACACTGTTCAATGAGATATTAGATGTTAGATGTATTTACTAACTATTGTACCTAGGTTTTAACAAGGTAGTTCGCAAATCAATTTTGCGTTGTAAATTTTACCGTACATAATGAATTTAAAATGAATGAATGAATGAATGAATGAATGAATGAATGAATGAATGAGTGAATGAATGAATGAATGAATGAATGAATGAATGAATGAATGAATGAATGAATGAATGAATGAATGAATGACTTCTGTAAAGGGTAGATTAGGATGGCTCTGCTTTCCGGTCTGATGGGTGAAGTGGAACGGCTTTCCGTCTTCTTCTCTGAGTCTGTCTTGGCCTGCAGAGCGTTCGTTCATGGGTTTAGGAGGGCCGATTTGCTCTCTGGTGACTGATGGTTGATTGGGGGATCTTTAACCAGTTCTCAGTGCTCGTGTGAAGTGGAGTGGAGTATTCCCAAACATATGGCCTTGGACTATGATGATATACAGGGTATTTCAGAACAAATCCAACCCAAGTATGATTGAAAATATTAACAAATTGATAAAGCTTGTGAAGATCTAATAATACCGTCTGAAAGTACAGTCTTTCTTCTTTAAAATGATATGCAGTTTGGATGCATTAATGGAATTTTCATCCTCTAATTGATACTTCAGCACGTATGTCCAATTTGCAATGCGGCATGCTACAATGGCAAAATCAACACCCTTTTACAGTAAAACTCACGAAATGAATTTTTGTCAAATCATTTCAGGCCTAGATGCACATGAGGTGATTCATTATGTAAGAAATCGACAATTTTTTCCCTATAAGATGCATTTGTTGATGCTGATAAAATGCGCTCTCATGAACCTGGATCTTCACCAAAGCAAATGTCCTATTCCTTTCCGGCATCTAAAATAGGCCATAATTACAAAACATCAATTGTGTAACAAAGAAATTAGCTAATCTACAAAATCTGAATATCATTTCGAAAGAAAATGGACTGTACTCTTAGATGGTATAACATGGCATGTGTCAAATTGATTCAAATCGTATCAGTTCCGATGGGTTTTGGTGCGTTGCATCTTGAGTGCGAAGATGGGTTGAGATTTTTCTGAAAACACCTCGTATATTGTGTTCTCGTATGCATAGTGCAATCCTTTCGTTTAGATATCGACCTTTAAGTAATGTAATTTTATAATTTTCTTGCAAAATGAAAGTTAATTTGATCTGTTGAGCTTGGAAGCCTGTTGATAACAATATATTTTTCCTCCATCTCAGCGGTAGATAGAAATGCGTTGTCTTATTTGTTGCATTTCAACTTCTTTCATAAAGAAACGAACAAGAAATGTTTGAAATACAAAAGGCCTCATTAAAACCCCCTTGATGCCAAAGCGTGATCGTCTATTCATCCTCCTGTTTCATGATGCAAGCGACAAAGCAGAAACTGCGTACGCATGCGCGAAAACTCGTAACTTTGAGGCCCGCTAGCTCCCTACAGCGCCAGATCTCAAACTTCGGCAACACTTGACATTTTGTTCCTTGAGCCTTAAAGTCTTGATTTATCATTTCAAAAAGCTTATCTCTCCAAACACTTCCTTATCTCAAATTGCTCGATGACGTCATTTTACGCAGTTTCTGCTCTGTCGATGCAAGCAACTTACACCGGACAACGCAAATGTTTTAGACTTACTTCAGCGGAGGAAATGAAAATACTTCGGTTTTGACTGAGCGTTGAAAGAATGCCGTCTGTTAGCCACTATGAGCGAAGTTTTTGGAAAGTCGATCAAACTTTGATTATATATCAGTCTTCCACTTGCGCTTATTTCAAACATAATGGACCTTAATCACTGCAAAAGGGTCTGTTCACACGAGGAAGCCTTTTCCGATATATACAGCATCAGGCCCACAGTTTATATCATCCCTTTATTACCTGACTGGAGTTTCAAAAACGAGGCAATACAGAATCCCGCCACTCCTATTGGCTAATCACACATTTCCAGCGGGTTTCCCGTAGCTTTGTATAATACGATACATGGACGCGTTTTTGTCACCACAGCAACTGCTTTAGGCCTAGGCCTGTGCGATTTGCAGTGAACTGAAACGACATGATTGTAACAAAATGTGTTTGATAAAATGCGAGTCAAGATTAGAATATGTCAGGTAATAAAACTCATAGTAACCGGTTTTGTCGTTGTACTGGAAAATATAAAGCCCTCGGTCTTAATGCACAGACCTCGCAAGCTCGGTCTGTACTTCTAAGACCTCGGGCTTTATATTTTCCTGTACAACACAAAACCGGTTAGTATGTGCATATAGCAGCCCAATTTTGCACATAATGGATCGTGAACTATCAAGACAGAATAAAACTTAGAGATACTTTAACATCCTTTTATCTTGTAGGAAAATCCAAGATTTTAACAAACTATCGAAATTTCTTTCAGGTGACTCCAGGATGTCAAGTTCTTGGCGCATCGCCGGCATGTTCACCTGGATATATCTGTGAAGATGTCTGTGAGCCAAGCAGAAGATTTAAATGCATAGGTTTGTTTGTGTCAGTTGATTTATGGTACATTCGCATCTTTTCAAGGAATACCTTTCAAATAATTTGCAACGAAAAAGTAGATTAACATAATAAAAACAAAACTGAACGTCGGAAATCTCGGAAGGGGCAAAGACCGGTTGAATCAAAGAAAACGTATTCTTTCTATTAGGGACGGAGATGGCATCTAAAACTTGGGGGCACGACACTTCCAGGGCACCTTTTTCTATTCAAAAGAAAATCCAGTTCATTTGTGCCTGTTCTTCTTTGTTTTTACATGTCATTTATTAATTGTGAGTGGCAGTTGTGGGCCACCATAAAAATGTATACATGTTTAAAAAACTATTTAGCAGATTCATGTGAACTGATCGTGCCTGTGTAGCGAACATATCTTAATAGATAAGAAAACTTAGTTTGTGTAAATTGGTCGTATTGTCGTACTGTCTTACAATCTCAAAAATGGTTCAACATAGGCCTAAATTCCTTGCTTATATTGCTACCAACGTAGTGGCATTGCTGTCATAATCAAATCTATTGGCCTGGCTTGTTTTTTTAAACGTATCCTAGTTATGTCATGAGGCTGCTGCATGATGGATTGCCACCAATTCTTATCAAGAACTTTAGGCCTCATTTCTCAAGAAATGATTTCCTTTTTCTGAGCCACTAGAAGTGTATTATACCTTGAATCATGATGCAGTTTTGCGTATAGGAAGGAACAGCTGTATTATGGATAACTACAGAGAAGCTTTCCAACTGGGAGCTTGACAAAATGTCTCCTAAATATGTTTCTTGTGATGTGCAGTGACATTAATATTGTCTTTATACCTTTTTCATGTCTCCTCAGTAGTGTCCACATTGTTTCTGTGCTTAGGTCAGGATGAACTTGAGTTGGGATTATGTCAATTAGAACCATATGCACTTGCACACGCACACGCACAAGTTTACGCACATGCACATACACGCACACGCACACGAGCACACAGCACACGCAAGGGGTGTGCAGGGTAGAAAAATTAGTACAACGACTGATGTGCATTGTTAAAGCTTGAGCTAATGAAACAGTATGCCTTTGAAGCTTCGGTAGCAAATCTCTGGTCAAAATCCCTTAAATGCACCTCATCCCTGGTTAACGTACCCTACCAGAAACTATGAAAAATTACAGGCTCTGCTATCCATGGTATAGGGCTTGGGTTGACTGCTACAAATGACAATGGAATTCTTTATTGCAACAGATATTAATGAGTGTGCAAGCGGCCCATGCCAAAATGGAGCAACATGCAATAATCTCATTAACAAATACACATGCACTTGCGTTGCTGGATACACGGGAACAAATTGTCAGACAGGTAAATATCGGCTTTGGTAATTCTGAGATCTTTAACATGTTGCATCCTTCAAAGAACATTGCATTAATCAAGCATCGACATGTGACAGATTTCATTTGTCCATCCTACAACACCCTGGTCTTATTTCATATTCCTATTCATATTTAATTTACTTAGGGACTAGGGAGAGTTGACCTTCAACGGAAGTTGTTTTTCAAGGGACCCTCCAATAAAACTAATTACAATATACTATTAAAATACCAGAAAATAAGGAGCCATGATATTAAAAACCTTCCTACAATTACATGATATTTCACAACATATAAGATAATATTCAACTCTGTATTGATTTTTTGAAACAACCCAAGGAAGGTGCCATCTTAGACTCAGCTGGAAGGCTATTCAATAGTCTAGCTCCCCGGACAGAAAAGCATTTTTGTCCATTTGCTGACCTTTTCTTTGGCAACCTTAAATCAGTGTCAGTGTTCCGGAGACTGCGGGCGGGGGGAAAATGCTGAGTTTTTAGTGAAGAGGTTACACAGTTATTGAGGTCTTGAGAGATAATTCCATAAAAAGTATCATTGATGCAAGACAACGGGCGAAAAAAGTCTCTAACTATATCAAAGGGTTGCAATGGAAAATAAAGCAACCAAGTTGTCACATGGTACATCATATATCTTTGTGACCGGGTGTCATTTTACCGTTTTATTGCCATTCTGCCTGGGCGCCAAAGATAAATGGCGACAAAATTGAAACAATTCAAGGCATAAGAGAACAATTCATTACGAAGAAATTACTGTTATATTGATACAAATGATGCACAATACGCACAACAACATTGTTTTCTTGTTATAGTAAACCGTATGTACACATAAAAGCGAATTTCCTGTCGGTGGAAATTTCCGAGCTGGTGGAGTCTTTGACAATAAAGGGTTGTTCAGCCGTAACTATCTATTCACTCTCAGAGCGACATTTCCTCCCGCAAACAATAGAATTTCTTCCTGTTTAGAATATTCCACTGACTGGAAATCAGCCGTTTGATTGGTCAGTTTGAACATATTGTTTTGTTCCTAAGGTTAGAAAAGTTATAGTTGTTGTTGTTGCGCTTTGTTGCTGTTGCTTTCAGTTAATTTGTCGTAGTTGTTGCTAGGCTCGTTTCCTGTATAATTGTGTTACATTGTAGACATCAATGAGTGTGCAAGTAGTCCATGTTACAGTGGCGGTACTTGCCACAATTACGTCAATCACTATTCATGTAGCTGTGTCAGTGGATATACAGGATCAAGATGCCAAACAGGTATGCATGTAAATCTGCCTGCTTAGGCCCCGTTCCATTACACCGTTTTTGGATAAAAACGGAGCTGTTTAGCTCCGTTTATGGATAAAAACGGAGCTGTTTAGCTAAATGAAAACGCTTGCAAAAACGGAGCTAAATAAAAACGGAGCTAAACAGAACGCACAACGGTAATGTGAACACTCAAAAACGGAGGAATTTAGAAACTCTGATCACAAACAAAGACCGAAACATAATCAGAAAACAAAGAAAACAAAGAACAGAGAGCAAAGACAAACAAAAGGTGATCAAAAGGTGATCAGGTCCGTTTTTGAGGACAAGTGTGAACACCGCACTGGAAAGATATCCGTTTTTGTTTAAAAACGCAGTAATGTGAACAGGGAGGGAAAATAGCTCCGTTTTTAGTAGCAAAAACGGGTCTAAGTGAAAACGGAGTAATGTGAACGGGGCCTTAATCTGCTGCATCGACATCAAATTGTGCTATAAAATCTACCTGTTAAAGTCTTACTGTCACTATATAAAGAAAGCACGAATTATTGGCTGCCAATAATTCATTCGTTTGGTTTTTGTGCAGAGGAAGGTCATCCGCTGAGATCTAGCTATTCTAAACAAGAATCTGCATCTAACAGTATTTTGATACATTTTGTAGAATTTTCGAATGTACGTACACAATGGTGACAGAATTTCAAACTTTACTCAATGGAACCGTTCACATGAAAATGTACAAATATCGCAGCGAAAAGAACGGGTTTCATGACCGTCTCTTGTAGTAATCAAAAGCAACTGATAAAAGCGAGGCTATGACTATATTTATATCGACTAAGCGGCAGTAAGACAGTGAGACTTAAATTGAAACACCCATTTGAGACACTTTCTAGTGTTACCAATCTGTGTACATCATTTGCTGTCCAAAGAACGTCAACAGCCAAATATGGGTGAATAGCACTCGATCACAGGTGGTGGGGGAAAATTAGTTTAAAGCTGACGAATACCTCTCTTTTTACCTCAATGCTTTTCAAATTAGTCTGGATTATGCCAACGACGATATTTGACAATATAGAGTTTTTAGCCGATTGACTGCAGAGCAAGGCAAAGAAGTGGAGGGAAGCTGTGGTGGCCTGCGAGTACCCAAGGACCTTCATTCTCATTTCTTTTGAGAGGAAACCGGAGCTGCTCTATCAAAACGTCGTCGCTGGCCTAATCCAGACCAATTTGGAAAACATTGAAGTAACAAGAGAGGTATTTATCAATTTTAGACTAATTTTTCCCCAACACCTGTGACTCGATGCTCTGAATGTAAAACCATAACCGTAAAACCGCCTCAAAATTCAGCTAAAATCGTTTTCACATCTTTCTGTGCTTTCCACGTACCTCCTTGATTCTCTGCTGTAGCCGCCTGCCTTGTTATCATTTTTATGACTTCCAATACCTGAAATTCGCTGGTAAAGGTGAAAAATAGTAGAATTGACACAAAATTATATCGTACTGGATAATGATTCGTAGCTTTTATTGTCAATTTTGTGATAATTTCACTCCTCGAGTCATTTTTAGTAAAGAAATCTGGAAACCGTTGAGAAAGAGAGGAACCGTAAAACCGTCATTTTTACGGCCAAAAACCGTTAAACCGTTCCAAAAACGGCTAGAAACCGCGAACCGTCAGCCCCTACGACCCCCACCTGAATGGATTGGTTGGTTGTACTAACAATGTCGACAGCTGTTGATTATTGCAGCTTCGAAAAGATTTACCGCTTCTTATTTGCATCTAAATAAGAAGATTATTGCAGAAAAGTTCAGGTATTGAAATTTTTTGAAGCAATGAAAAATTTGTGCAAGTGCTCTTGACTTTGCAAGGATGTGCGACCGAAATGCGGCCCATCCGCTTACCACTGAAACGGAGGGGATTTCCCTAATTTGCTATTGCTGTCAGAAAAGGCTGCCACCTCTTCAGTCCCTTCCTACAAATTGCCAAACGGTTCATTACTGGACTCTCCGTTACATCCATGGATATCCATTTTCAGCCAATAGACCTTTTAGCTTTTCTGAAAACGAATGTGGATCGAACGATATTTCATTACAATTTGTAGAATTTTCGAACATGCACAATTGGGGTCGAAGCTCTAACGCTACTGTATCGAGCCTCGCGTATAAAATTGTATAAAATTATCGCTCGATCCAGGCTCTTTTGTAGAATAGCTAAAAGGTCTATTGATCGATTGATTGATTGATTGATAAATTGATTGATTGAATGATTGAGACATTCAAATTTTGTGCTCTATTTTAATTCTTATTATTTATTTCATTTAGAAGTTATATTTCATATGTACATTTTTCACTTGCGTACAACTCCGCATACTGCTTCTCATTTCACTCCGTATTCTTTTTTTGTTCTTAATCTTTCATCTATCATCCAAATTCAACATTGGAGTCTATCGTTCTACGCTTCCATCGTCACCATCTTACTTTAAAACACACACCCAAGCTCGAAACTTTACGTTCAATGCACGTATACGACCTGTCTTAGAAAATATTACAACATAAAAACACAGATGTCTTTAAAGTCGATAATCACTCTTTACAAAGGTGTACCTTATAGGTGTCGATAAGAAAGTCTTGTCACAATTGGCACTATCACTTGCAAAGTAAACGAAACTGCTGCTTATCTTTTTACACTTTCATTTGTTTGGCAGCATTCGTTTAAGCTTTAACTATGATAGCAGATTTTTCTCATGAAATTGCAACATGTTATTCCAAACTTTTGAAAAGATATGCATGCGTCGACCAAACACACATACAGTACAGTTAACTCGTATCAAGTCGGATCTCTTCCGACAGAGAGAAATAATTCAACCACTGCAAATTTTTCCCGACTTAAGCCAGATTTCCACTAGGCGGAATGACGCCAAGGCGGAAAAGTTTCCAGCAATCTGATTGGCTAATTTAATTAGTTTTTTATGCAATACTTAGTAATAGTTAGTTAATTAGTAATTAGTTCTTCTTTTTTGTATGCTGTAACTGAATGGATATCGTGGATAAATAAGATTAAATGAAATGAATGAAAATGAATTGTCGCAGTGTAAAAATGCCGAGTCACGAATAGTAGAAATACGTTCTACTTTTCGCGGCTCGGAATTTTCCGCCTTAAGCCGGATCTCCACCATGTGGAACATTTCGAGCAGCGGATAGTAGAACGTATTCCTACTTTTCGTTGCTCGACACCTTTCCGCGGCGAGAATTCGATTAGCCAATCAGATTGCTGGACTTTTTCCCTCCTCGATCTTTTCCCTGGCTTTGGGGGTGGGTCAGAGTGAGCTTCAAGAGCTTACTAAGACTTAGTACTCTTCGGTCCAGGTTTTTCCCATCTTGAAACCCAAAATGAGCACATTGTGAAAGCCGATTTATACACGGGGGGGGGGTAGAACTTCTCGGCTGAAGTTCGGGTAGGGGTTTGCCGCCCACAGCTTCAAAATGGGAGCGTTGGCTAGACCAATTTTTGTGAAAATGATACCCTTGGCTGGACTAATTTCTCAATCAAAAGTGCCCTGAATTGGCGTTTTCTAGACAAAACTTGCCAAATTTTCTCATTCTCAGGACAAAAATTTTTTTGAAATTAGATTTTTTTGCAGAAATTACCAACTTTTTACAGCGCTTTGACCAAATTGCCACAAAGCATGCCCTTGCCCAGACTAAACTCGACTAGAATTGCCAAAAAGTATACCCTTGGTTAAACTAGAAGGCCGAAAAAGTATACCCTTCTGGGCGGCACATCCCCAGGTGCCTTTACTATGGAAGAACCCCCCCCCCCGTGTGGATTTATACAACGTCACTTCGGGAAGATCCAACCAACGCAAACATCCGATTTATAAAATGCCAGCTACTCAAACAAATTTAAAGGTTCATGCCAATGAGGTTGGAACAGGACAGATACTTTTTGTCCGATTTTTGAAAAATCCAACCTATGGAAGTCACATTTACGTGAATAAACTCTACATTGTTGGTTTCTAGATATCAATGAGTGTGCAAGTAGTCCTTGCTATAATGGTGGCAATTGCAATAATTACGTAAATCACTATTCATGTAGTTGCGTCAACGGATATTCAGGATCAAGATGCCAAACAGGTATGTATATGTTGACAGTGTGCTTTGAGAAGTTAAGTATGGGTTTCAACATAATCGTAACAGTTGGCGACGTGTCGCCGAGGCAGGCTCTGGGACACATCGGGGACAGTTGCGTTAAATGGAAACATTTTCTGAGTGGTGTCTCTGACGTAGCCGATCAGACGGGGACAGTACGAGGATGTGTCGAAAGAGTTGAGATCAGTTTAAAGCCTGGATTCCATATGATCATAACAGTCATCGTTTCCATATGTCGCCAACTGATTGGAGACACGTCGCAAATGTGTCGAAGTTGGTCGCCGACTGTTACGATCATATGGAAGCCAGGCTTTAGGCACATTGTGAAGTTTATTTGATAACATGGCCGGTACAAAAAGTAATGGACCAACTACTTCTTTTAATTTGTACAGAACTTGCTATCACTTTTTGTAAGGCAAATACTTTTGGAGCAGTAATATTTTAAGCTCAAGATGGAGTTTAGAATATGTTTCATGGAGTTTAGAATTGTTCAGTTTGGGGACAAATTTGTACATGTGAGAAATGAGAAATGCTAGTAGGGATGTGAAGAAAATGATTAAAAACGTCCTTTTCCCTTTTTTTGCAAAAACAATTCATCTATCATATCTCTTCACCTTCAAAGTCATTATTTTCGTTGGCGCGGACTCGTAAGGACAAGAATTGATTCTGCTGTGGTCTTTGGCTAATTCATCAGTGTTCCTACCGGTCCTTCACAACGTATGTTGTTCAAGAATACGTGGCAAATAGATTATTAAGGAAAGGGTGACATTGCAGTTGGTTTTCTTGCAATAACGCCATACGGGGCGAGCAGATATTTTGCAAAAACCTTTCTTTTCCATCAACTATGTCATATAATAATTTCCATTGTCCCTGTTATGGAAGGATACCAAATTGTGCCCGGGGGGGAGGGTACTTGACCTAAATTTGTAAGGGGATGTGCCCACGAAATAAAATTTTTTCACCCTGCTCCAGAATTTTTGCCTTCAAATGATACCCTGTTTTAGAAAAAATCGGTAAAAAGTATACTCAAAAACACAAAAATTTGACTAAATAATAACCTGTTGTAACAAAATTTCCTCTTTTGACATGTTTTGACAACCTGCTCCAGAAAATTTGCCTTCTTTTGATACCCTGTTCTAGAAAAAATGGACGAAAACGATACCCTGAAAAACGGCACATGCCCGTCGGACAAATATACAAAGTACCCCCCCCCCCCGGGAAATTGTGCAATAATGTAGAGGCTGAAATTTTTGATGTTGTCAAGGGAAACACAAAGCTTAAAGTGCTATGGGTTAGATAAATTTGTAATTCTTAACCTACCAAATTACGAAGACTGTAAACCTCACAAAGATGCAACCATATTTTCTCCAAACATAGCACTCTTTGAAGCGGTAGGTGTTACTAAGACTGCGTTCAAATGATGCATGCACATTTTGAGATGATGTCTAAAAGAGGGTGTAAAAGATGATTGACTTTGCAAAACAGTGATAATTTTTCATCAAAAGCATTGAGTCCGTATAAATAGCACACTCATGACCAATTTTAACTTTTTTCAGTCGTAAAACAAAAGTTGTCATTTAATGCCAATTGAAATTAAACCAAAGAAATTCCTGATGACAATGCAATGATTGAGAAATGTTTGGTCTCCACTGCTAATCACTTTAGCACTACTGTGCGATGACAAAGGGCCGTCAGCGATTTGTCAGCACAAATCAAAGATAGCGTTAACGCTCAACTATTTATATGGACTCAGTTCCTTTAAAGTCAGCCTTTTAATGATAGGCTATGATTTTACTTTGGATTATCGGCCACACACTTCTATTACACAGATCATCAAGCGTGATAACTTCTTTAGACACCCCCCCCCCTCCAACGGTAGAGGGATGTCAATAATGATAATCTTACTTTGTTGATTGACTCTTTTTTATTTTAGCTCCACCACCACCACCACCACCACCTCCGCCACCTCCTCCAAAATGGTGGGGAAAGAGATAGATTTGGCCTCCATGAACATGAATCATCAATGTCACGAAAGCCAATCCTCGTGTCGTGGATGCCATAGACATGAGGAAAATACAGTTGTGCCAATATACAACGCTTTATTGGTACAATGAGTGGAAATCTTGTTGGGGAACGGAGCAAGCTAAAAATGTAAACATCCAGTTATCCTCCGTTCCGTTAGGGCGTTATTCTTGTAAAGTTGTCAAGTTATTCTTGTATGTAAACATACAGAACTATGACTTACGACAAAGGTCTTTTTGGCTGTATATGAAAATTTAACAACGTTTGCTTCAAATTAGATGTCACGTGAAATTTGCGTTTTCGCAAAATTACCCATCATAACACTTCAGTTATCTTCTATTGTGGACAATTTCACGTGAAGTCAAATTGAGACAGACATTAATATTTCTCATTGATATGGGGTAAGTGCATAGTGTGAGCTGATTGGGGCAATGTGATTAGCCAGTAAAGAGAGGCAAGCAAGCATGAACCACGATTCTCGCGTGGCGGTTTGATTCTCTTTCCAATACAGTATATTGCAACCTGCAATTAGTGGTAGGAAATCATAGGATAAACCAAGCAGTTTGGTTTACAGATCTTAGTGCAGCAACATGTCTCTTGTTATTGTAGTTATAATTTTTCTATTTATGGCTTGTATTGTCCGTCGTATCGTAACTATTTTTTTTCATCTTTGTGTTTTCTTGTAAATAAACCAATTCTTTTTGCAAGAAGCATTTGCGTTTCTTAGTAAATAAATACCAATTCATATTGTAAATGCCATTCTTACTGGAAACTCGATGACCTTGAGTCTTTTTCCGCTATGAATGTTACAATTGAATTCACTTGTAGTTTTTTAAGATTTGATAGACAAAAAACAGATCTTAGTTGACAAATATATCGAAGGATTTTGTCGATAATGAAGTCATCTTTCGCCAGGAAAAATTATTTATTGTAAACGGAGCAATTTAGAGGGAAAATAAGATACTTTTGCATCGACATTCACAATAAATGTGGACATTAACATCTTAGGACCTCAAAAACAAGAGCTGTAAAAGATATTTTACTTTTTTGGAGCCTGGCAAAGGGGGAAATTTTTCTGCAGAGTCAATTATGCAAAATACTTTTTGTTTCTTCGGGCCACTGTTGTTTAGTTGCTGAAATGGTTCAGAGGCAATTTTGACCAAACTACAGGTGTATCAAAAAGAGGCGGTCGAAAAAGACTGATTATCTATGTAATTAATTCTTGAAATTCTTCAGAATTCATCATTCAAGTGAAGAATTCTTAAACTTCATGTGATGTCCTCAAGGGCTGTAACTTTGCATTTTTACTAAGGATAATGATCAGTAACATAGAAAGGTCAATGAGTCAACATTGTTTGAGAAAAGACAGTCATCTCCCCCTAGTTTGGGCACATTTTACAGCTCGTTTTACAGCTACTATTCGAATAGCTCTAATTTCAAATTTCTTTGACCAACAATCTGCCTTGGTTTAGTTGTTTTGTTGTTGTTTGTGGGTATTGTGTCTTGGTTTTGCGGTTGTGTTCTTTGTTTTTTTGTATAGAAAATTAATTTGATTTGTAAGTGCCATCCATTGTGAAGACCCGGTGACTTCATGTCTTTTTCACTATGGATGGCACAGTGATATATAACATATATTGTACCGGGTGTCTCAAAAAAAAGTACCCCCTTTTGACTGGAAATAGGAGCGAAACGATAAGATATCATTACTCCCCGAGTAGACAGCTAAATTTATCAATCTTCAACTTAGATCCACATACCTTGCATTTAAAAATTGGCCACCAAACACTGAAGATACAAGCTTGCAAAGTCAAAATTTACAGTGCAGCCGAAACCAGAGGTTTTGTAAAAGGGCCTAGCCATGATTTGCTATCACAGGCATGTTGCACAGGAATTTCGACTTTGACCTTTACCTTTCTCCACTGAAAAGAATTATACCTTGAAATGCTTCAATCGTTCTCCAAATAGTTATTCCTTTGAGGAATCAATCCGTGCATTGCATTCCACTCCAAGTGTCAAAGAAGAAGAAAAGGAACACACGTATGCTCATTTGGGAGATGTTGCACGACTTCATCATTCTTACCACATTTTTGTTATATTTGTTTAATCAGGATGATTTCCAAGAGTCTTTCTTATTCTTTTGAAAAGCGAAAAACTGAAAGTTAAAGTTTACAGGTGGTTTGGAAAAGATCCATAGCACAAATCATGGCTAGGCCCTTTTACAAAACCTCTGGTTTTGGGTGCGCTGTAAATTTTGTCGTTGCAAGCTTGTATCTCTGGTGTTTTGTGGACGATTCTTAAATACAAGGCATGTGAATCTAAGTTGAAGATTGATGAATTTAGCTAACTGCTCGGAGAGTAATGGTATCTTATCGCTTCGTTCCTATTTCCAGTCAAAAGGGGGTACTTTTTTTTGAGACACCCGGTAGTTTTTTAATCTTGATAGAAAAAAACTTTTACTGAAAAATTTCAAACAATACTGAAGATTTTGAGGAAACATAGTTCCCAAGTTCCGATACTTTTGGCAGCTCTGTCAAAACATATTTTAGAGGTACGCTTATCTCCAAAGATTATATTTTTCGCTCCACAAGTTGTATGCCTATCATGGTTGAGAAAGTGCATGTGTGCTTGCACATTGCTTTGCTATTTCCTTCATTGATGTTTTTGTCCATGCATGCTTTTGTGATGGCCTCATAGTTTTCCACATTGTTGTTGCTCACTGTTGTGTCGTCCTAGTAGAAGTGAAAATAGTTTGTAAATAGTGTAATTAGTAATACAGGGTGTCTCATTAAAAGCTTCCCAGTTTTAAAGGACAAGTCCGTGGTTGTAATAATTATTGATCATTCAAGTTATTACACTGTTGTGAATGGTGTGTAGTACTTTCTTTCGATCTTTTTCGTTTTTAATCTGCAAAACTACACATTTTATTCTGCTAAGAAGTACGAAATGACGTCATTTAATATGACGTCACTTCTCGATGACCTGAACGAGGCTGCCAAATGTGTTGATATTATACCTACCTGTACCACTCACATTGGCAGCCTCCTTATCACGCCTTCGCGCAACACCCGTACAAAATACAAAGTGGCAACGATATTTGGCCCATAACTTAAGAAAATTCATCGTCCAATTTATGAAAGTTTGAGGCATCAAAATTTGGAAAGAATTCACGATTGGTGTTTAGCAGTGAATTAAGTTGCTTTTAACAATAATTTTATCAACCATGGACTTATTCTTTAAACTCAAATGTTTCTCGACCTTCACATCCTAGCTAAACAGATAAGATATTTTCTAAAAGCGTAATAATGCAGCTATTTAAGAAGCATTAGTTTTATCAAAATAACAAGCGGAAACGAAAATTAGCGGGTTGTCAAGTCTGCAGCAACTTTTCAGCTTTTGGTAGCAGCTTTTTACAACATCAACCT
The DNA here is from genome assembly GCA_964019985.1 of Aurelia sp. 4 Dawson et al 2005. Classification (NCBI taxonomy): domain Eukaryota; kingdom Metazoa; phylum Cnidaria; class Scyphozoa; order Semaeostomeae; family Ulmaridae; genus Aurelia; species Aurelia sp. 4 Dawson et al 2005. The sequence continues at coordinate 21,825,558 of OZ026493.1, read as the reverse complement.
GAAGATTGAAACGCTTACCATTTTTGGAACACTAATCCCCGTCCCTGGATCGTAGGAAGCAGCTACTGATGGGGAAATCGTTCTCAAAACAATAGTATGGAGAACAATACATCTAATTAATGATGCCTGTGACACCATTAGTTTCAAAATCATTGGGGGAGTGAGCTCTACCTGCCCACGCTTCCTACGTGCCTGCCCTGTCCTGCTTGAAGAATGGACTTCGATACACTTAACTTGCAGCAGTCTCATTGACATTAGATGAAAATTAGAATATAGGCAAATAATGGCCAGTTACACACGTTGTTGTTGTTAAAACGTTGCTTATCAAAGCTGAAAAGTTGTTTCAGATTTGACAGTTCCCCGTGCTTGTTCCCTTTGGTCAATTCTTGCGAGCTAGTGCCCCATTTCGTAACTGCATTACTGAGCTTTTTTTTTCCACGTGGAGTCATGGCGGACGGTCGCATTTTCGTCTGCTCGTGAAACTGCTTTATTTTTGCAGTGGGAAACTATGAAACGTTAGTATAATGAGAAGTACTACAAAGCGATATTTATAAATGGGACTATGATACACTGTTTTGCTTACATTTAAAACTGGATGCTCAATTATGGCCTCCCAGACGAGAGCAAAAACAAAGCGGCGTGCGGAGCAACACGTGGAGGATACTGGCCTAACAAATGTCGATGATGTTGATGACGAATCGCAAAGTGAAGATGTGTCGCAAAGTGAAAGTGGGTCTGATCTGTTGCTCATACAAATAGAAAAAGTTCTTGACGCAAAGCTTGCAGTATTGAAGGAAGATTTGGCAACCAAGGAATGCATCGCAAGCCTTCGGGATACAATACTGGAGCAAGCACAAACAATTGATAAGCTCGAAGCGAGAATTGTTCTGTTGGAAAGTTATGTGAATCAAATAGAGAAAAACAAGCGTGAAGTAAAACACCTCTCAGAGGACTGTTTTGAACATGATAGTAAAATTGATGAACTGGAGAGGAAATGTGATGATATGGAACAATATCAGAGGCGACTGTGCTTGCGTATAAATGGCGTCGAATGTGAAGATGATGAGACGGCAGAGGACTGCTTGGAAAAAGTTAAATCAATTATCAAGAAAGATTTGGAGGTAAATATTCCTGAAACGGCTTTTGATAGAGCCCACAGAATTGGGAAAATCCACCAGGATGACACAAGTGGTAAGAAGTCTCAGTCGATAATTGTGAGATTTACGACATGGCGCCAAAGAACGATGGTTTTCAGAGCTAGGAAAAAAACCCGGAAAGTCAGAATCAGCATGGATTTGACGAGAAGAAGAATCAAACTCTTAGAGCAGGCAAACAATATGTTGGATGGCGTTGGAAACTGTTACGCAATGGCTGATGTTAACTGCAGACTGCATGTTAAGCTCGATGATGGGTTCCATGCGTTTGAAACAGAAACTGATTTGATGGAGCTTCTTAAGTATGTGTAAAGAGAACACTGTTTTTTTTGTCAATTTTCATCCGTTAATGTTGAGTTTATAGTTATTTAGCCTGAGATAGGGCCCAAGGGTTCAAGGCTGTCCGACATTGAAATCTATTAGCTAGCTTGATGAATGGAAAAACTTTCGTCGTGCTAGTGTTTACTATTTGCAATACCCCTTGGAATAGAAATTTTATTTTACTTAAAATGTGTTCTCATGGCAGGCCTGCAGTTTTCAATGTCGGACAGAATTGGAAAATCCCTAATTGTAATCCATAACTGTTTATCCACCCTTTCGGGATGGGGGTGCGGGGCTGGGGTCTTCTGTTATTTGGGATCTTGCGTTTTTGGGGCTGGGGTCTTGTTCTGCGTGCGGGGTTTGGTGGAGGGCCGGGTTTTTGCATTCATATCGGTCTTCTTTTCGGGATTGTGGGGATTTGGGGGGTTTGGATTCGTGGGGGCTTTGGCCGTGGAATCAAGGTTTGGACAATAATTTGTCCGGACTTTGGTTTCGCGGTTGGGGCCCTCGTGGCTTTGAGCTCTTTGAGTCGCTATGGTTTTGGGATGGGGGTGGATGTGGGGATTTGGCCTTTTGCTGGACTTTGTGCGCGGAGCGGGGTTGCCGCCTCGGGGATGCGGGTCTTGAGTGGTGGGGGGCTTCGGCTTTTGCGCCTTTTGTATTGAAAGGGTGCATTGGTTTTTCCATACATAGGAGCAGATAGATTTTGACTAGATTTGGATAGATTTAGACTTTGACCCTTGGACCCTTTTGTTGCACCTTATTGAACCATGTTGAGTCTCCCCCGAGTCAATTGTTTATTGCATATGTTTGTTATTGCAGGTGTTATTTTCTCAAAATTTTGCTCCCCTAGGACGAAGAAAATGAATTTTTCTTACCTTAGCGAGCTCCCAACTTTCAGAGAAGAGAAGGAATAAAATAGCAATTCTTTGGTCGTTCAAAAAATGTTTTCTTAGATTTCCCCTGCAACTTTATTCACTAACACAACACGGTTTACACTTATTGCGTTGTTGTTGGTATTCTCCCAGGACTTGTCTTTTCGTTTATCTGTTTATCACATTATTCTTTTTTGTTTGTATTCATGGAAACAAATGTATTGTTCGTAGGCTGTGAGTTTATATGTTTCTTATATCTTTTGTTATTGGTTAGTGGTGGCTACATCGTGGCTTATTGCCAATTAGGAAAAGCAGCGAGAAGATTTCTTTGTGACGATGCCGGTTGAAGTAAATCTCTGGCGAGCAACAATAGGGTGTTTCCGTGTATCCATTCAAATATCCTGTCCCTTGAGCAAAACATTTTCGCCGTTTTCTGTTCTTTTTCAAGTCTCTAAGCTTTACTGGTTTTGTTATTGTTTTATTGCAATCTCAATCCTCATTCTTCCCTGTGTACTAATAACACAGTTTCTTGCAGTGCACTCTGTGGCAACACAGTCCTCTTTCTTGCCTCTGTTTGCTCGCGCACATCGGTTTGCCAAAAGGGTAATTTACACGACTGTTGAACTTCTCAAACGAATCCCGCTCGTTGCCATTGGTCTCCTTCGATATAAGCGTTTTGTTGTCAAGCAATGTCTTTTCCAGTATGCCTATTTTTATATCGCGTGCATGACTTGCTACACACTTCATACACAATGGTTGGTTTTTGCAACCATCCTGCTATGTGGGGATGTTGAAACAAATCCTGGTCCTGAAACACTTGACTCTTGCTGTTGGAATTTGAATAGTATTGCTGCACATGACTTTTTAAGAATCTCCCTTATTGAGGCATACAACTCGGTGTGTAACTATGATTTAATTGGTATTGTAGAAACTCATATTGACAGCACTGTTGATGAAGATAGGCTTGCACTTGACGGCTATACTTTCTACAAAGAAAATCATCCGCAAGATGTGAAAAGAGGAGGTGTTGGACTCTACGTAAAAGATGCTCTCCCTTCAAAAAACCGCCCTGACCTGGTTACTCTCCCAGAATGCGTTGTTTGTGAGATCCAATTAAACAAGAAAAAGTATTTCTTTGTCGTAATTTATAGAAGTCCAAGCCAAAATCAGAATGAATTTGATAATTTCACAATAAAGTTTGAACGTTTGCTGTCAAAATTGCATGCTGAAAATCCTTTTTGCGTTATCATCACCGGAGATTTCAACTGCCGCTCAACTCAATGGTGGGAAAATGATATTGAAAATAAAGAGGGACAGCTATTTGAACCAGTAACATCCGACCTTGGTCTTCACCAGCTGATTTCAGAACCAACACACTTAATGGGAGATTCTAAATCATGCATTGATTTAATTCTAACTGATCAGCCTAACCTCGTTATAGAATCTGGTGTCCATCCGTCTCTACACGAGCATTGTCACCATCAAATTGTTTATGGGAAATTATCTGTTTCGAACATAGCACGACCTCCTTATACCCGCAGGATTTGGTATTATGATAAGGCTGATTTTGTTGCCATCATGAAAAGTATTGAAATGTTTAACTGGCATGAGCATCTCAACAAAATTAAATGCCCTAATGAGCAGGTCAAATTGCTTAACGAAGTGCTGCTGAATATATACTCGAATTTTATTCCAAACCAAGTAAAAACTATTCAGCCCCGCAAATTGCCCTGGATAACAAAAGATGTCAAAAGATTTTTAAGGAAAAAGAATCATGCTTACAGAACATTTGTGAAAAACGGTCAGCCAGAAGACAAGCTCGAAGGAATACTAAACATGGTAGTTGAAGGTACAAAAATGATTGAGGATGCAAAGCAAAATTACCTCCGAAAGACTGGGCAGACTCTAGCAAATCCAGGGACATCTAGGAAAACCTATTGGACTTTAATCAATACTGTTCTAAATAAGGCGAAGATCCCTATAATACCACCCCTTTTAGAAAACGGATTATTCATAACGGATTTTACTGAAAAGGCACAGCTTTTTAATGACTATTTTATACTCCAATGCACGACCATCGACACTGGCAGTGAGATTCCACAAGATCCCCCAGAAAAATCTACCCTGATTGAGGACTTTTGCATCTCAGAGGAAAAGATACTGAAAATCATAAGATCACTTAATCCTAACAAAGCTCATGGCTGGGATGAAATTTCTATAAGAATGATAAAACTAAGCGATGTTTCATTAGTTACTCCTCTTAAAATAATTTTCACGAACTGTTTGAAGCATGGTGTATTTCCTGAAATATGGAAGTGTGCAAACGTAGTCCCGGTTCACAAGAAAAACGAAAAAAATTTAAAGAGTAACTACCGTCCAATTTCTCTCTTACCAATTTTTGGGAAGATGCTTGAAAGACTTATGTACGATTCCTTATACTCACATCTTGTTTCATGTGATTTACTCAACCCTAATCAGTCAGGTTTTCGTCCTGGTGACTCAACAATCAACCAGTTGATCTCCATAACGCATACGATTTTCCAGGCATTTGACTGTAATCCCCCCCTTGACGTTCGATCTGTGTATCTTGACATTTCGAAAGCATTTGATAGGGTATGGCACGATGGTCTCATTCATAAGCTGAAACGATGTGGTGTCTCAGGACAATTTCTTTCTCTTATAAAAAGTTTTCTTAAGGATCGGAAACAGAGAACCGTTCTGAACGGACAGTGCTCTAATTGGGGAGATATTTTAGCAGGAGTGCCCCAGGGTTCCATCTTAGGACCATTGTTCTTTCTTGTGTATATAAATGATCTCACTTCAGACCTGAAATGTAATGTAAAACTTTTTGCTGATGATACGTCCCTTTTTACGGTCGCCCGGGAGGTCAATGAAGCTGCACAACACATTAACCATGACCTACAACTGGTGAGTCAATGGGCCCATAAATGGAGGATGTCGTTCAATCCCGATCCGCAAAAGCAAGCTGTTGAAGTATTATTTTCAAGGAAAAGAAGTGAAATAGATCATCCAGTGCTCCTTTTTAACAATATACCGGTAAAAAAAGTAAATGAACATAAACACTTAGGTATTATTTTGGACTCGAAACTTTCTTTCTTACCTCATATCAAAGCTGCTATCTCTAAAACTAGGAAGGGCATTGGTTTGCTAAAGTATCTCTCCATATATTTGCCCAGGCATACCCTAAATGAATTATACAAACTTTATGTACGACCCCACCTGGACTACGGGGATATCATCTATCACATTCCAGCTAAAGAGGATGACTTCAGTCAAGACATAATTTTACCAAACTTAATGGAAAAATTAGAATCTGTTCAATATTCTGCTGCTCTTGCTGTAACAGGAACATGGAGGGGAACATCACGAGAAAAACTGTATGCAGAGCTTGGCTGGGAAACACTAAGTTCTCGTAGATGGAGTAGACGCCTTACTTTGTTCTATAAGATTATAAATAACCTCACCCCATTGTATACAAAGGAGCCAATCCCACCATTTCAACAGCCAAATTACTCTCTTCGCAATCAGGATGTTGTTGGGCAGATAAGGGCAAGAACAGAGAAATTTCTATCAAGCTTCTATCCTAACTGCATTTCTGAATGGAATAAACTTGATCCAGAAATCAGACTTGCACGTTCTGTTGCTGTTTTTAAAACAAAGCTTCTGTCAAAAATTCGCCCCAGTGCAAAGTCTGTCTTTGGTATTCATGATCCAATAGGCTTGAGTTATCTTTTACAAATAAGAGTTGGTCTTAGTAAATTGAATTTTCATAAATTCAAGCACAATTTTAGGGATACAGTGAACCCAATGTGCCCAACGAATGATGGCATTGAGGATACGGAGCATTTTTTGTTGCTTTGCCCATCATTTGACATTCAACGGCAAGATCTTCTCGCTGGAGTTTCGGAATTGTTACGACCTTTTGTCCAAATCGACACCCTTCCAAACAACGTTCTTGTTCAATACTTATTGTATGGTAATGAAGAACTTTCTAATGACGTAAACAGAAATATACTCGAACATACTTTAGATTTCATCCACAAAACAGGTCGGCTTGGATAACTTATTCAAACTTTCTTTTTACGCCACACAGCCACTAGGTACATTTTTCCCGTTTCTTTTGTAAGTCCGTTTCACATTTGATGTTAGGCACATGAAGCAAAATATGGGAACTTATCCATGCTAACCAAAAGTATTTGCGCGGTGTGTTGAGGGGTGGGGGCCTGGAGGAGGATCAGTGGCGATAGCAATTGCTATTGCTGTTGTTCTCTCTTTCGGGGTTCCTGTTGTTCAGCACATTCTCCTATGCTGGCCTGACATCCAATGTGAAACGGATTCGAGTAATTAATCGTATATTTAGCGTTTTGTCGGTATTTATTTAGTTATTATTTGCGTGTCTTTATGTTAATGGCCACAGGGTAGTCATTGTCCTTTGCTCCTTGTGGTCCTGTCCCTGTAGTGTTTGTATATTTTGTATAGTAATTAGAAAGTATAGTAGGATGTAGATGTAAAATATTTTGTAAAATTTTAGATGAATATAGAAAAAAAAAAAGAAAAAAAAGAAAAAAAAAAGCTTTTAGAGCGTGTTTTATTTGTTTTGCTAGGAAAAGCACGTCAAGAGACATGTGAGTTTAAACCTGGTATGCTTTTTATGAGTTACACCTGCATGTAGCAGCTGTAAATTCTTAATAGGATGCATTTGAAAAATGCTTTTACGCACAATGATAAAGAGAGAATGTTTTTTTGTATGACAAGTGAAGCAAAGTCTTACAAAAAGCGAGCGCAATATCAAGCGGATAGGAAGTGACGTCACAGCAGGAGGTCTCGAACTCAATTCAGTCTTCTCTACTTCTGCGATCCCAGCGCTTTGTGCTAAACGGCAACTTCATTTCACATAACGCTATATACTTAGCGCTATGAGTTACATTCCCAATTTTAATCAGAATTTGATACATTGCATTACCTTTCTTGCTCGAGATGAATTGGATAGTCTCGAAAAACTGACTATTTCGACAATTTGAACGAAGGCTGGCAAGAGCGGCTCGATCTTGAAAATGGCGCTAGCAAGTCTGGTGAATGGCTGCCATGGAGCTTTAACTATTGATAGAGTTTTTTCCACGTAACTATTTGTTTTAAATTGAATGCTGAAATTAGGAAACTCTTCTGGAATTATTGTATAAAATGATTTCAGCCAGTTATTTATCATTCGTGGAAGCTTCGTGGCAGCCATTTACCAAATTTCTGTCAGCTGTTTACCAAAGCAAACCGTTCTCCTAATTCATCATTCTTAATGGCCGAAATGCGGTGTTCTGTCCTGCAAAGTTTAGTTATTCCCAATAAAACAACAAATTTGATATGCATTTGGTTGCTCCTAGCTGATAACATACAGGCTGATGTATTGGATTCATATTTGAGGTTAGCAAGGTAGCTATTTGTAAATAGATTTGACCAATTCTATTCAAACATGATTTTAAATAAAATAAATAGATTTCAAAAGCAGCAACCAGCAAGGATTGTTTGTAACATTTGGATTAGAATCAATAACATACAGTCCATGGTGGTTTGGTTGCCAGTGACTGAGGGCTCCATGTTATATAACCACTCTCCACAGACTTTCAAGAATTATGAAACAATGACCAAAATTTTGCCTGATTTTTTCCTTACGAACAACAATAACAGTTACGAGAAAAGAGCGTGGCATCCTCATGCGCGAATGTAGAATAGAGCTTGGACAAAAGATAATGGTTTTCACTCACCCTCGACGCCCACTATTTTGGATAGGCCACAGATAGACTGATGACGATGAGTCTCTCGTTGCCCTGTGCTCTTTGACTTGACGATGGCGCTACAGGCAATAGATACTCATAGTATACTCTGAAAAACTTGGCCCTATTTAGGCCCAAACTTCGCAATTCCTAACGTACCAATCAGATTGCAAGATTTATGAATCACTATTGTCAAGGCGTAAATGAGATAGAATTTTCGATTCGATTAAAGAATTGAAAACACTCCCACGGGATGGAGATTCGAAGCCGTGATTCTTTCATAATTCCATTGATGATTGAAGAAAATAGGACCAAGTTTTTCACTGTTTCATTATGAGTCCCTCTTGAGCAAGGTTTACCGCAGGGATACAAGGGACTCATCGTCATAAGTCTAGGCCACAGAGATCATTTCAGTAAACTTGTTGCAATTTTCATCTCTTGAGCCAAACTGTGATCAGAACTTTAGCAGTGCACTCGGTTCTGGCACGATGAACTCTTCTTCACTTTGCTGGTGCATTGCTGTATTTATCTCTCTATTTTCTGTAAAACTCGATCGGACAATCTCGATTTGGAAACTAGAAGTCCATTGCCAAGGACTACATGGCAATCGTAATTGCTTTAGTGAAGCGTACGTTTGATCGTACATGATATATTGCTTAAAATTTTTTGGTCTAAATGTGTCTAATAGATAGTTACTAAAACTCAGAGATGTTTGGGGAACATAGTTGATGTCCATTTAAAAAACGGCAAGAATACCCCGAGGGGGTTGAAAAACACCTCCATGCGGATTAGGGTTCAATGAGTAAAATATGTCTTAAGCCCTAATTGTCTGACCTGGATTACACCGATGTTTATGTTTACTGAATATGCAAACTTGAATTGGTCCTTTTCCCCGGACTCAGACATATCATAAGTTATTTTTTGCAGATTTGAAAAGCTATTTTGCACTCAAGGAGCCGATTTGCTCCAAATTTTGCACAATGGCAGAACGGGTTTCAGGCAACCAAAGCGTGACTCAGAATCCTGACGAATCCTCTGGTCTGTGTTTTACAGCGGAAATTAACTGAAGCATGGCAGAAAAGAATATTTGCATCATTAGGAATTTGAAGAATCCTATGAACTCTTGGTTAGCTCAGGGTCTACGCTTTCTGCTGATGTAAGCTAGATTTTGTTAGCATGCTCCCAAGGGCACAGAACGGCTTTTGAAGGCAAGATACCCCTCTTAGCAGTAAATCGACCCGGAAGTTTTCCATTGGCAATTTTTGCCCATTATTTTAGTATGGTTATTGGAGTGAGTCGCGACCTCGTCCCAAAGGCCCACTGCCAAACCCGGACTGAGATGAAAAGCTAATATGGAAAAAGACCCTGGCAACGGGGTTGGAACAGTCAGCGTCATTGTCAGTCACTTTATTCCCGGTCCTCCTGCTTGTTGTAACCATTTACAAATTGCACTTGAAAGTAGTTTGGGGCACAGCAACCAGTGCCAAACTTTCACTGGATCACACGACAATTGAGATACTGGCTCTTGACCATCTCGCTCAGTTTTCAAACATTTCATGGGCCTGTTCAGCTAATTTCAGTTGCCATAAAAAATCTTCCGTGAACATTTACAAACATTTAGGTGGGCGCTTGTGACACTGGGCGTTGATACCACCCGTTGATTCCCTTCAGCAAAAAATATCAGAATTTCCCCATAGTTCTTGGATAGAAATTTAAGGGCAATAGACAAGTTTCTATGGGAAATTTAAGGGAAACGGAAATTTCCATTTCCTCTTTGGGAGATTATTGGAAATGAGTCCGTTTCCCCAAAATTTCCCCAACAAAAATGCGGTGAAATTTCATCAATCTTTGCAGAAGAATTACCACAGCAGGTTAGATATCTGACTTTTGTGATGAACAACACTTGAATTACTTAGCACAAGCACTCTGGGTACCAGAATTTTGAGAGTTTGGTACCCAAGGTATGAGCACTTGTTACCTGGTTGCCAAGTGACCACATCCAGAAGAAGTTGTTTCTTTTCACATGATCGGAGGAAGTATGCCAAGAACAGCAAATGGCAAAGCAGATCAAAAGTCAGGTACCGGGTGTCAAAAGTCAACTTCACGAGCTAGATCGCAAATATTTTCTTGAAAGAAAATTTTATGAAGACAAACAAGGTATCAGCATTTAGCTGAAAGGCTCCGCTATCTTTTGACACGTTGCTCGGTCAGTTTAAGATATGCGTACTCTCCGAAGAAACGGTTTCAAAAATGCGGAAATTCATTGATTTCTCAGACCATTCTCTCGCTTTCTATCCCATTTTTTGTAAAGTGTGAAAAACCTTAATTCTAAATTTGCTTTAGAGCATGAAATTTGAATGAGGAACAGAGGTCAATCATTTTGCAAACAAAAAATTTCCCCACACAACTTCTAATCCATCGCTTTGTCGAGTTTTCAGAAAATTTTGACTGGAACATGATGTGGATTATTTCAATCAAAATGGGGAATCCTGGGTTCGAAATTTTCATTGAATCTGGCTTTTTGGATGGCAATCATTGCTTAAAATGACCATGCAGCATCTCAAAAGATAGCTAAGCCTTTCAACTAAATTGTGATAGAAAGCATTTGGCATTAGCTTTTGACTTCAGGGACACTGCAAAATTTATTATATGACATGGCCGGTGGAGAAGAAAACTTTTTGGAAAAAATCTGCTCACCCCGTATGAAATCATTGCAGAAAAACTCACTGCCCCGTCGCCCTTTCCTAAAAGTCCTTAAAAATATATTCGCCCTATATTCATGAATAACGTTTCTACCGTACGTATCAAAGTAGCCAAAGACCATAACAAAATCTATTTTTATACTTAAGAAAATTCAGAGATATAACTGATGCATCGTGCTTGCAAGCTACTGACCAGGAAATTTCAAGTCATCTAAAATATGTCCTTCCAGGTATTTGTCTTCATGCATGATTCACAACTTTGACCCCAAAATGAGACATTTTGCATTTCAAATTTTTCATCTTGAGCTCATAAAAAGCTTCTGCCCCGTTGATATTTGCTTCAAACAAGGTGTTGACCCACCTCTTATAAGCTCAATAAAAGTAGTTGCCCTGTTGCGTTTTGCACCGGCCATGTTATAAAATAAACTTTTCTCTGTCCCTCAGGGAGCTAGTTATGATTTAGCTCGTGAAGTTTTTTTGAGTCACCCGGTACATAAGTGATGCAGGCCCGGGGGGGGGGCTACATGACTTGTGGATGGAAGGGGGTCTGACGCCCGGTTTTCTGAAAGCTACCTGCTTCTTATTACCGACACGAGCCATCATAGCCACTGTTATGATGAATTTTGGCTGAAAACTTCCCATTTTGACTATTTATTGCTAATTTCTGAAAACCCACCCTTTTTTAAGGGAAATCTGCCGAAAGAGAGGCCCTTGCTTAGAGAATCAATGGTCTCTGCCCGGACAACTTAAGAGGGGGACTTGTTACCAGATCTCAAATATCTAACTATCCAACAAGAAATCAGTTAGATCTTGACACTCCAAGGCAGAACCTAGAATTCTCCGAAAGCAGTTTTTTGTACTCTGGTGCAAAGACATGGAATGAAATCCCATTAGAAATCAGGATGAGTTGCATGATTGCCATTTTCAAAAGGAAACTGAAGGAATTCCTGCAAAACTAGCATCCTTCCCGAAGCACATCCCTAGGAAGACCAGCAAATTTCTAAGGTTTATTATATGTAAATAGATATTTGCATAATTCTTTTTTGTTCTTTTTAGCTGATAAGGTTTTGTGTTAAAATATGATAAAATGAAAAAATGAAATGAGAATTCGGGGCCCAAAAACCAATTCATTTTGGCGGCACGTACCTGTACCCCCATCATGTTATGTACCCCCTCCTCCGGGATGCAGGTTCAAAAATGATGCAAAGTAGACGAGAGTTTAGCTCCATGATGAAAAGAAGATTCACAGTTCCATGAAATGTCGCAGATCCAATTTTATCAAGACCAGTCATTAATTTCCAAACTACATAAGAATAAAAAGGGGGTCTGTTATAGGGTGCCTGAAAACCACAAAACCGACAAGATTTACGCGCTTAATCGTCAACCACAAGCAATTTTCTCTTAAACACCGCAACCGCCTGTCTTCTTCAGTACGATAAATATTCTTTTCAAGATAGCTATTTCATGTTTCTGAAGCACGAATCCTAAGGTAATGCATCTGAATCTACATTTCGCGATGACTGTCCTGTTACAACTATGCGAAGGCCTGATAGATAATGGTTATCTTGTAGAAGGTTCTACGAAGTAGGCGAAAGACCGTAAACCGTTCGTTTGGATGCCAATTTTCCGCAACCGCGTAGCAATGCAAAAACCGTACAACGCACTGATTTTCTTGCAGCAACCGCATTCCGCATCCAAAATAAGGTCGAATCCGCCCAACCGCTACCCTAAAATAGACCCCCTAAAATGATGATTATGTTGATGATGTTTGACTGAAGCATCAGGTACTGCGTCATTAGGCTCGTCAACGTTTCATCACTATGGTAACTTCAAAACCACCATGGATGTTTCATGCTGATTAATGCGATTGACTTGTTCTGAATTGATTGAAAACTAGCACCAGTGCCCGCTAAACTGTCTTACCAAAATCTGTTACAATGTATGAGTTATCATTTATTCATATCAATTATTTGTTGTTTTCTTGTACTCGTCATCTCTAAAAAGATTTGCATAGCTAAAAAACAATCATAAACGGTCAATCTGAACAGATTTGCTGCTCAGAATGATGCCCAAGTTTGTGTTGGTCATTTGGATACTTGTCAGAGAAAGTTACTCTTACGACATACACCGTGGTGCTTGCAGGAGATATGCAATGTTTACAGTAACTGACCGAAATACGACAGTAAATGAAGGAATCATGTCGCAAATACGCGCAAAGTCACTTTCACATTGCGTGAAATATTGCGTCGACACGCCAGGCTGCAAGTCGATAGACTACAAACCAAGTAAACGGCTTAAAGGCACACTGTCGCGCTGTTCATTGGTTCACCATAACAAAGAGATAAAATATGTTAATTTATGCGCAGAGCTTTGCATTTGATCAAACCAAGGGGAAATGGCGGCAGGAAGAAGTCGCAGTCGGTTCTCTATCCCAGCAGATGACGATCTTGCAAGTGATTTTGGAGATCTAGAACTTTTTGTTTTTAATCGAAATGACAGGCCTACCATTCGACCCGAAGCCCAACCTAGATTCAACGAAGAGTCGATGACACAAGCCAGAGAGACCATCAGCACAGAAACAGTTGCCGATCGTCCCGTCAATCTAGCTTCTACAGAGGAAACGGAGCAAGTGCAAGGCACGTCTTCGAAGCAAGTTACTTGTGACTGTAGAAGTACATGTCAGAGGAAGGGGTGCCCTTGCCGGAATGCAAGGGAACTTTGCGATGCAAACCTTTGCTCCTGTGGGAGCAAAAAGAAGGCCTGTCAGAATCGTGGTAGGCCTAGGCCTGGTCTTCGTTTGGACCCTCCTGAGCAGAACAGTCAAGCCACAAATTCAGGATTAGGCTCCAACATTGATGTAAAGGTAATTGCATGCTTTATTTAATTGTTTACAAAACGAGACAAATTGCTACCCTATACACTCTTATCTACAAATAAGGCCAGTACAATAAGTGGCAGCGCTAGCTCCAAAAACTTCGAATGACGTGGGAGAAGGATTCTGATGTGATTTTCTACCAATGTTCTGCAGTTTTTCGTTCTCAATCTTTGCCAGATTTTGGAATCTAGGGGGAACATGGTGCTGCCACTAGTAAATACCTCTCAGTTGTCACCCTCCCCTCAAACTGGTCAACCTTCTATGGAGTCACATCATGGATGTTGAGATAAATATATAATGAAAAAACCTGATTTGTGTCAATAATAGAGAATTGTCTGGATTTTCAATTTTTCGCGGACTGTTTGGCCCCTCCAGTTGCTTCCCATGGAAGAATGCATCTCGGCTACTGCATGCCCCTGGATCTTTGGGGATATGATGCACATCTCCAGATCCTTGCTGCTTAGAACTTTAAAAATTAGGTTTGGCCATACTAACTTCAGTCATTATTAACAAGGTCCAATGTTTCTTACAACTGTTGATGATACTACAGTACCTACCCCTGGAACTGTAGCAGTGATGGAGACTAAGGCTTCCATGGGGAACTCTAACCAGGTATAAATTTGACTTACTGGTAGCTACGTAGAGACATAAAGCTAAAATACAAACATAAATTTCCCAAATGACAATGTTCGTGTTCCTAATAAAATGCAACTACTCTTCTTCAACAGGCTATATTATCTACACTGTCACACCAGCAGTTACTTGACATGGCAACCAGAGTTTTTAAAGACAGAAAAAGCTTGCTGATGGACATTATCAATCAAGATAGAGAAACGTCTAATGAAAACAGAAGACCAACATTGACATCTGTGCCATCATGGTGTAAATGTCTAAGATGCCGTGAAATGCCAACTCAAAAGGAAAGGAAATGTTGCAAGCGCCGTAACTGTATTACTTTTGATCAAACCTTCTATGAGATCTGCCTCAATGGAACGGTCCTTGAAGTTGCCATTAATTCTCGATGTGATATTCGTGTCGATGTACCCTGTCAAGATACAAGGACCATGCGCCACACTGCATACAGACAGTATGTTATGTGGCAACATGGACCCCTTGGTGCTGGAAACCGGGTTGTCATACCTTCATGCTGTGTATGGCGAATACGAGACAAATATCCAGCGCCAGATAACATGTACACTGGTTACAAGGACTGTTAGCCTTTCATTTCTACAAGTCCATAGCGGGGAAATTCCATTCACAAGGAAGTAATAAGTGAGTGAAAAAGTGGGTTGTTTGGCTGATGGTAAAATGACAGACACCCCATCTACATGAACCAAACTTTGTCACACAACTACAGTAAATGGAGCTTTTGCCAATAAAATTTATTGGACTTTTCATTTCTCAGTGTTAAGTTATTCTCAATCTTAAGCCTGACTAGTTGTTAAAAGCGTGTTTTCTTTTCATTAACTAAAACATTAGTTGGTCTTGGTGGTAGCTTGGCGATTGTAGAGCGTCTTCTTCTTGGGTCTTCGGTTGAAAGTGGTGCCTGTCTTTCAACCTTACCCTTATCATATCTGCGCGTACTCAAAATCAAGGCAAGCAGGTACGGAATGTATGCATAATCTTTAGGCTCTTTTATCACAGTGGGGATCCATCTGCCTGCCTTTTTACTCCATCTGCGTGAATACAGAAGATCACCATGTTCATTTTTGGCCTGCCTGCGGTTGCAATGGTGATTGTGGTCTATGGTGGCCAGTTCATTCCGTACTTTGTAGGCAGGAAATCTGAAACAGATCATGGATAAGATTTCAGGAGTTGAGATAATCTCATGCATTAAACTGTAATTCCTGTTGTTCCTTTGCTTAAAGAGGGTGGTAAAGGGGGGTCAGGATTGCAAATCACAGCAAGAAAATTATAAATTTTACGTTTCATGTCAAAGAAATGTAGCATTTCCATATTTTATGAGAAGGAATACATAGTGGCTTTTCACATTTCACAAAGAAAACATTTAGCTAAAAATAGGACAAATCATGTTTCACAAAATACCCCTTACTACCCCCTGTGAAGATATCAAAATTCATAATAGCAGAAATCTCCTGTTTGGAGATATAAAATCTTTCTCATATAAAGACAGCAAAAAGTGCAGCATTGTTTCTTTTGGTAGTAGGTATTGTAACAGATCTTTTAACTAGCCTTAGAGGGTCTGAATGAAGTGATATTTTGATGCATCTTGTTTGCAAAGGTTCAATTGTGCAGTGTTTGAGCTTTTTCATTGATGTGGGCATCACTAAATTTGTCACATTGCTACAACATGTATAAAGATATTGCTTGATTCAGACTTTAGCATAACTGCAAAAAAGCGGTTTCCTTGGGTTCAACATATTATGAAAGTAGGGAATAAGGAAATAAAAATTGTTTATTCTGCATATGTTTTTGTTTTAATTTAAGTATGTATTTTATTTTCATGATAAGCATTTACATATTCTACAGGATATTGTCAAAGTCATATCATATATAGTTACAGTATTATGTTCAGTAGAAAAATGAATCTTTTGAACTTGTCTCTGCATGAGTATTTGACACCAGGGATAGGTATTTCTTTCATTTGAAAGTGCATGAGATTTTTCCAGAAGAAAGAATTTCCATTGATTTTTGATGGATTTTTGATGGATGGATTTAGAAAACAAACAGATTTTTGACAAAATGTGTACAGGAATTTTTGGGAGCAAAATGCCCCTCAACTTGACAGATAAGAATCAATACAGTTAATAAAAGGTAATGAAATGCTACAAGCTTACTTGAAGAAAATTCGTTTGGGGCAGTACATCAGAAGGTGATTGTGGTACACTTCCAGCTCTCCAGTGTGCCTGGAAAAAATTTTGAATTAGTTTTATCATGCAATGGGAGCAGATATGCCAGATGGGTTGAACTTACGGCCACAACTATAAGAACCTAAACACACTCTAGCCTAGAATAGGGGACAGCATTTCACGTCATGTCAAATGTGTTTCAGGGACGGCATAAGGGTAGGCCTGGGGACTAAACCCCTCCATCAGAGCAGATAGGCACCGCAGAAGAAATTTTGGGTGATCTTTGGAGTGAATTTTGCAAAATGATGTGTACATTACTGTAAAGCTTTCAAATAATAACAAAAGTTGCAACCCTTGTGTCATACTATTACTGTTGCAACCCGACATGTTTCACAATGTAAACAAAGATGCTATACTGTACCTAAAATCTGTATAGAATTTAAGACTGTTCAACCATCTCTTGTCAAGCACAATTTCTCGGATGGCATTGAAGTCAGGATCACTGGGAGAAAACCAGTCTGTTCTTTCTAGGGATTCCAGCGGTCCATGCTCGCATTGATAGTGAATGTTACACAGGTGCTTCAATAAATTTAACCAACTGTCCTAGAAACAATATGAAACAACTTACAGTTTGTCCAAATGAAATATTTACAGCAGGTGATCCCTGTGAAAAACACAAACTCAAATGAAATTAAAACATGGTCTCAGCACCCTTCCAGATTTCCTTTGCAAAGGAGGTTTAGTGTAGGAGAACATGGCATTTTTCACTGATGCTCAAAGGAATATTGGACAAAATTCTATACCTTGAATGTCTCCAAATTTCCATGACTAATTTCTGAGCAATGCCAAAAGTGATTTCTAATTGATGGAATCCATTCATGAATTTTTTCATTTCCTCTCACACTTGCAACCTTGAAAGGAAATAGACAAATCTGAGATCAAAGTGCAAAATCTTGGTCAGAATCCATGAAAAAGCCATGGATGGGACTAAGTGCACCCATAAACCCTCATTATTCAGATAGAAACATACAGTACATTGTAAGTAAAAATATGCAGCTGTTTGGTGACACAAGTTTTTTGCATGTCGCTAACCCCCCCCCCCCCTTTAGATCATACACCAAGGCCACCAATGATACCGATGATACATGTTTTTGTTTTGAAATCAAGTCATAGTATGAAAAGGAATGGGTGAGACTAACCAATCCTTAAGTTAGATTCTTTACCTGTGATAATTTTTTTGTGAGCTTGGCTGACTTGTGCCAGACATCTTTCTGGTATCTCACAGAAGAATAATCCTTATCTTTGGCTGAAAACAATATATGTTTAGTGATCAGAATTCTGAGTTGCTGGTGCTTCACACTGTATGGGAAGGGGGCAACAGTATCTTTGTTCCTTCTATATGATTTTACAACTGAATTTCTACTGAATTTAACACTTCTGGTTCTTCTTGGGCCTAAATACAGCATACCCGTTAGCCCCTCCAGCTATGACATACTCAGTGGACCCTGATTAGCAAATACTTCAGAAAAGATGTAAGAGGCATATATAAGGCAAAGTATATTCAGACACAAAAAAGATGGACATGTTTACACTTTTTGAAACAGTACAGGCCATGCATATATGTATCAACAGTTTTCTGATCTTGGAATGCTTCAAAAAATTCCTGAGAAGTTTTGCTTTAAAATTAGATCATATTAATGTAACTTCCTAATATTCAAATAGAAATTCTTACTCATCATGGCTGATATCTGATTATGGTCATCCGTCACAAAACTCTTTATTGTTAGATGCTCCATTAACTTGTCAAGACCACGCTTACAACCAAGCTTTTCCATGTTTGGGCTCTTTAGCTCAACTTCACGGACATCAACAATTTCCTGGTGTAGTATCAGATTTGACACAGAATCTATGAATGAATATGTGCAGTAGGTAGCACAATGACCTGGAGAGTCATTCCTCCCATCACCGCCGATGACAACTTCTTTGTTTCTGAACATACCAAACATCAATGATTGCATCTCTTTCCACCATAGGTCTACTGATGGGTTGACATAGTGCTTTCCAATTCGGTAAAATGACACCTCAGATGGTATTCGAAGGCTTAAATACTTGGCCAACAAAGAAAACTTAACATACAAGTTGCCTGATAATATTATTGATGACAGCAATTGCAAATTTATGGCATATATTCCATTGACTTTTTCAGATGATGTCCATTTTACCAAATGTCCTTTCTCACAGGCAAGCCAAAGCTCTCCCACACTACCAATGAAACCATGTTTTGTTAAATGTCTCATTGAACCACAAATTTCACAATGTACTGCTTCAATTAGATTTTCAATCTGTGTTAAGGAACAAATAAATTTTTCATCCTCCACCAAACTCAAGTCAGGGATTATATTTTTGTCCCTTGTAAATTCCTTGTAGTAGTTTGGTGGCAGCAAAACTTTGTTCTTCTTGCCATAACCAAGTGTAACTGCATTGTCCTCTGTAGGAGCCCATGACATATCAAAACAGTCTAACAGTGTTTTCTCTCCGGCCGTAATGTGCGAATTGGTTTTGTTCACTGTTTCTGTTTCTTCCTCATCAGATTGATTGTCTACAAAAATTTCATTTTCTTCATCTTGAATTAACTTAAAGTGAGCCAAGTGATGGTCAACACCTATCTTCATGCCATCAAACATTTCCTCTAATTCAACAACATCACTTTCATCAGAGCTCGACTCATCACTAAACCACACATCATCAATCTGGCATGCTTCTCCAGCTTCTGCAACGTTTGTGTTATGTGATTCCTTATTAAAGCCTTCCTCTGGGTCAAATACCCCAGAAACTTGAACCGTGTCTGAGTTCTGGCTTGCACTAAAAAAAAGAATGATTCACATCAGCTCACTATTTGGCAACATATTCAAGGAATACAGTAACACTAATTATTAACAGTGAAAATATGAACTTTGAATTTTTCTACCTATCAAGTCAAAGTAATTTGTTTATCAGGTATATAACACTGTCTATCAGACAGATCATACATTATACAGTTGCACACAACAGCAGATATATTAGTCATATCAGATATGTAAGTATAAACCTGCACATGAGAACCTCCTGTTTTGCAGGCCAGCCTGGGTCACTTCAATTGAAAATTTTACAGCTTGTTAGCCGTTATGCTTTAAATCAACTAGGTTCTTACATGTGGGTTTTCACTGTATGTAGATGGATGTTGCCTAGAGGTAGGCTTGAGAAAAATACCTTTCATCTGCACCAACTGAGCTGACATTTATAGACATTGGATTTAATAATTCCCGTCTGACATGAGGTGTTTCTTTGGTCTTATGCTGGTTTGGAGGTAATGGTGTTGATATCCAATTTGGAGCCTGAGGCTGAGGTGAAGTAAAGCCACTGCAAGAAAAAACAAAG
Organism: Aurelia sp. 4 Dawson et al 2005; assembly: GCA_964019985.1. Taxonomy (NCBI): domain Eukaryota; kingdom Metazoa; phylum Cnidaria; class Scyphozoa; order Semaeostomeae; family Ulmaridae; genus Aurelia; species Aurelia sp. 4 Dawson et al 2005. Next base: position 21,805,618 of record OZ026493.1, on the reverse strand, counting down.
CTAGAAATTATGAAAAGACCTGGTCTTTTCATAAGAAACTGGTTTATAAGAAACTAGTACTAAGATGGCCAAAATTTAAGAAACTCTAGTACTATGTCTGAGAAGTATTAACAAACTTTTAAATGTTAAAAGTATGCATAAGTAAATATATTGTTGAACTTTTATTCTTGAGCAATATTCAGTAACCATTTGTGTTTTCAACATAACAGAACACTTGTTTATTTCTATATGATGTTTTAAATGTAAATTCAAAATTAATAAGAAACCGATCTAGAAACTGATAGTACTAAGATGGACAAAATTTCATGTCAAATTAAGAAACTTTTAGTACCATGGCCTGATCCTATTCTTTAATACAATCATTCATCCCATATTGGGACTGAAACATCACATTATTGACTGCTGGGTTGGTGGGTCCCGGTTTGAGAAGCAAAATATTCTTTGTGTTGTCTATCAAATCATGAGACATTATTTAATCATATACAAGCTTTCCTCGTGCAGTGAGGCAATAGTTCAAATTAAGTGAAATATTCTACAATGAATTACCTTTCAATTCCACGTTTATACGATGAAATCAAAGCAAGTGCCAAGTCATTGTCGGTGTGTAGGCCTATTTCTTTCTTCAGATCTCGCCAAAGTTCTAACGTTGTATCATGAAATGAAACCTTTACAAACTTGACCTTCGACGAAATATCTTTCTTCTTGCGCCCACGAGCACTTTTCAATCCTTTTTCGCTCCTTATAGAGGGTGTACATGGTTCGTTTGTTGCCATAACTTCGCTACGTGCAAGATCCCATCTCCGCCATTTTGCTAGATCCTGACAACCGCGCTCGATGTCAAAATTGATTTCTATTGGTCAATCACGTTAATGCATCACGCTTGGTTAATTTCAATGTACAGAGAAATTGAACTTGCAACTACCAATGAACAGCGCGACAGTTTGCCTTTAAGTTTAACAACTGCCACATTCTGAATAATACGAGGTTAACGGGATCAACTGTTAATGTTACTGGATGGAATCACTATGAACCAGTTCCACAAACGGTATGTCTTTTTAACTATCTTACTTTGCCTGATGTGGGTAGGTTTGAAATGCTTGCGGCTTGCCTGACCCTAAAACGAGATGGCGTAGTTATTTGAAATCTGAAGTGATGTCATGCCGCCTATATAATAGATGTTATCGTGAACATATGAAAAGTCTATGCTGAAAAATATCAGTCCTTAAGAAGCTGAAACGCAAAACAAGGATTCTAACAAATGGTTGAAATGCGCAACCAGTTCAAACTTATCATTTTTGTCTGAAGACCAGAAAATTGATCTTGAAAAAGCAAAAATTGTCGTTTTTCACTGATCAGTCTTTTTAAAATTTCAAACGTCAATCATGATTAAAACTCAATAGCAACAATAAGCCTTGCTAAAAGATGTATTGTATGTAGATTACTTATTGCGTAATTCAAGGCAGCGTTTACACGGATTGGTTCCATTTGGAACCGTACCCAAAGGGTAAGTTTAGGCCTTGCGTTTACGCCGGACCCACTGGAACCGTTCCAAATGGAACTGCTAGCCGTACCCAAATGGGTCCACTTACGGAGTCGATCCCATTTGGAACAGTACCCAGGAATGTCTCGTGTAAACGGGTGGAACTGTTCCAAACGGGAACGGCCAGGAAATGACGCTACTATTCATTGTTTAAGCAATTCAAGAAACAAAGACGTCTTAAACGATGGAATTAAAAGAATTCTCATCTTTGTTTCGAAAACAAAAGAGATGCCAACGTCGTTGTTTTGAATAAAACTTTACGATTTAACAAAGCCCTTGGAACTTTTTGGAACCGATCCCGTGTAAACGAGATACAGTGGGAACAGTTCCAAGTAGTTCCAGTCAGTTCTATACGAAACGATTCCAACAGGTCCCGTGTAAACCCTGCCAAAAAGTCGCACAAGGAAACTCCAGAAAACAAATGGCTAGCAAAACAAAACAAAACGCATCGAACAGCTTATATATCTTTCATCAGTATTTTTGAAGCAGAGAAAATTTTGTGTGTTAGAGGCTTCCTCCTCTTAGGGACGAAATTCCCTGCAATAACGTACCGTTATGGGTTTTCACCATCTTGGCTCGCTCATCGTGGATCTGAATTCGCTTTTAAAGTTCACCTACGCAGGATTAATTTACGTAGGTATAAGCTACGAAGATTCTTTTTCTGCATTTCAGTCTTTCGTTTTAACATTGCGGCAACTATCTTCTATAGCTGCATCAGCACTTTTCGAGTCACTCTTTTTTGTGAAAATGCGAAAAAATTTTCCTGGTTACTATGTTTAAGCTAATCGTGTAGCCGGTGAAGACGGACGAGATTGAAACTTCCTATTTCGTAATAAGCACATAATTTCTCTTAGAAACCTCCTTTCGCCTGCACCAAGTGATAGTTAGCAATGGTAATTTCAGGACAACTTTGCAGCTATGATTGTTTTGAATCACTCGTTGAGAGAATTTCTTTTGTCTGCATTCGCTAATTGCTTTGAATTGAAGCGTGAATCAAAGCAAATGATGCTATTATATTGCAAAATCTGCCCTTGTTGCATTTCTTAGGCCCTGTTTATATGGGGAAAAACACCTCACCTGCCAGACCCGGGGCTGACAGGCGAGGTAAATTTCAGTGACCGTTTACATGAGATTTTTCACCTCACCTGTCGGCTCCGGGGCTGAGAGGCGAGGTGGAGTAAAGTCTCTCTTCCGTGAAATCAGAATGAACTGACCAATGAGAATCAACCAAAAATTTGATTTCACCTCACCATACCGGTGGTGTTTCGTTTATATGGAAAAATTTCACCTCACCCAGGTGAGATTCCACCTCTGGTGAGGTGGGATTTCACTATACCGGTGGTGTTGCGTTCGTCATGTAAACGCGAAATGAAAATACAAAGGATTCTATTGGAAGGTGGGATCTCACCTCTCAGCCCCTGGTCTGGCAAGGTGAGTTGTTTTTGCTCATATAAACAGGGCCTTAGCATTCAGCGCATTTGAGTGCATTCAGGTATCAAATTTGACTTTTCATTTTTATACTTTCAGGTGACACCGGGATGCATACTTTTGGGTAGTTCAGCTCCTTGTTCACCTGGATATCACTGTTCACCTTTGTGTGATGGGACAGAGAGATTCCAGTGTATAGGTAACTTTCATATACTTTTCTCCATGAAGTACAGTAAGGACCCGCATTTAAGAAACCACCTAAAAGAAACTTTTAGGCTACTGAAAAATGATTGATACCCCTACCTACAAGAAACTCTTGAGGCTCACACCCAATATACAGTTTCTTGTATTTCAAGTGCCATCAAGTACTGGTCTGATGCTTTTAGGGGCACTACAATTCATGCATGGTTCATAAGAAATCGCTAGCAAGATATCTTGGATATAACAGAAACTTACCCAACTCTTAAGACTGCTCTCCATGGCCAGCGTTTTGAGCGCGCGGGCGCTGCGACCAAATTGGAGCATGCGCTATGGATGAAATTTAGCGATCAATCTGATCGCTAGCGACCGATTTTTGGGCGCTTTGGGAGTAGGAACAAGTTCAACTCCCATCGCGGGCGTTTGCGATCGCTACCGAAGGAATCAATCTTGGTCGCAGCGCCCGCGCGCTCAAATCGCTGGATATGGCGAGCAGCCTTTAATTGATGCTCTTGACAATCATTGATAACAGACAAATAAATGTGGCTAGTATCTCTATAGATGTCCCCACTTTGTTGTAACTTATTATGCCAGAAAAGAAAGTTAGTAACTTAACTTGAGCGTAAAACATAAGAAGTATCATAGATATAAAAGCATTTTAAGCAAAGGTGTGAAAAATTGGTTATGCAGGGCCTTGTTGTACCTGAGTCGCTGTCTGATACTTCGATGACGCTAACTAGGGGCTACTCTTTGTTATTTTTCAAATAGGCTTGGAGGACTTCTAGCTACCTGAGTGAATGTGAAGTGTCATTTTTAGCGCCAAGAGCTGGAATCGCTGAAATAACGCATGCCTAATCGAGTCCGCGACCCCTTATCATGACGCTCAAGTGATAGGGTGTCATCATGATATCTTGATTAATTTCAAAATGGTGAAATTTATTAATTTTGAGGCTGTGAGGTCATCAGTTTTCTAAATCCTTAACCCTATTAATACCGGGCTTTTTGGACCCTTGTAGTACCGGGGGGGGGCACAAAGTGCCCCCCTCCGTAAAGTTGCCAATATTGCAGATATGAGAACGAAACTTGGTACAATGGTGTACAGTAACAAAATCTACACGATAGGCTACTTTTTTTATTTTTCATTACATCCACGACGTCACAATGATGTCATAATTGAGGAAAATTCCAGCATTTGCTTGCTGTTTGCAAAATTGACAATATTTAAGTTCTTATTTGACTATTCCTTTTTCAAATGGACTAAACTGTATCACAAAGCATTAATAAATAAAAATCCATAGTATAATATATATTTAAGTTTATTAAATATGTTATATATTCATTATTTATATAAACCAGTTTTTCATTGTTTAACTTAAACCCCTAATTGTTGATGTAAATACTCTGAAATGCCTCAAGGCGATGTAAAATAATCAAGAGAATCTTTTTAGGTCATAAAACTTTTCTAATACAGTTGTTATTATTTATATGACGTCATAAACATTAATGACGTCATTAAGTTTAAAATTGCTGACGTCATCGAAAATGAACAAAACTATATATCATCTGAAAGCTCTCATTAAGATCTATCGAATGGTAGTGTTTTCAATGACCTGTGATCATTCTAGAAAAAATAAGCGTCTCTTCTTTTCTTTCAATGCCGACCACGGGTTGAAAAGACGTTAGTCACGTGATCAGTGTCTACCATTTTGAACAAATTTTTAAATTTTTGATTAGTATATTAAATTTGAGGAAAAGTCACCAAGTTTCAGCTCTGTATCTTTCGAACTGACAGCACTGCATCAAATAATCTGCGCCGCGGGCACTTTGTGCCCCCCCCACCCCCGGTAGTAATAGGGTTAACCAGAAGAGCTACGGATTTCTGCTTACAACCATATTGTAGACCTTCATACACTATGCTTTCTTGAAGATTGTATCAATTTTCTTCACTTGATTTAAGACTTAAGATGTTTTTAATTTGTTCAATATTTTCGATGAATTTCCAAAAGAGTAATCAAGCTGCCGTCACAGCAAAAAATGCCAAAACTTAAGAAATTTAAGGGAAATGGACAAGATTCTTTGGGAAATTCAAGCGAAACAGAAATTTCTATATCCCCTTTAGAAAATTATGGGAAATGAGTCCGTTTCCCAAATCTTCCAAACAAAATGTGGTGAAATTTCGTCATTTTTGCAGTTCATCATTTTGAAGATAATCAAATATCAAAAAATTGTCACGGCAGATCAACCAAAGTTCTCTTCAATCACCCAAAGTTCCTTTCAAGCACTTTAATTGTAAGGCAAATGGAAAGGAATCTTTACACCCGGGCGTGGTCAGCCCTTCAGTTCATCCATCCGGAGTGTATGATCTAACGCGACCGATTTTAACTTAAGGTGGTTGCACACCATTTAAAACATTTCAAAGGCATTGAATGATATATGAAATTGCTGCCTGTCATCATAATCAGCTTGCTTTGTAAAAACTTTTCAGTGAATTTTTTGCATAAATTTGCATAATTGATGACGTCATCTACATAATTATGCGAAAATGCAACAAATCTTTGATACCACTTTTCTCTGGAACTATTAGGTCAACTGAGCTCAAACTTGCTATGTGTTCTCTTGAAAACTCTGGAAAGGACTAGAACTACAAACTTTTTATTTGCTCTCTCAGAAATTTTCATGTCATAGAAAAGACATTTTTCTGACAATGCCGTGCATGGTTTACAAATAATACCTGGCATAAAATTTTCATTTTTCGTCCTTTTCTAAAAGTTCTAGATCAGGTCCTGCAACAGTCCCTGTACAGTACATCTGCCAAGTTTCAAGTGATTTAACTGAAAAATCATTGAGAAATGCGGCATGAAAGTTTGAAATACATGCGAAAGATACGTTTTGAGAAAATGCAGGTTAAAGTGTACGAAAGTGCATTGTTATGAAAATCCACCAGGAACATATGATTCTCCTCCCTCCTGTTCCTTTTCCATATCTGTGAATCCTTTTCTGATGCCCCTGAGATGTTTCCTCCTCTTTTTGACCACATCAGATTGTCTTTTCTCAGAGTTTCTAATTCTCTTTGCTAGTTTCTTTGATGAAGAATTCTGCGTAATTATACCGGGTTCCATATTGAAGTAATTCAAAACTTTGTAGATCCCTTTTGGACCAGCATTAAACTCAAGAATTGCCGAATTCACTCCCATTTCAAGTGTTTCCCTCTCCACAAATACATTTTTTGGGCATTTTGTCCAGATCATGTTGTTTAGTGCCTCATTACAGTTCTGGGTCTGTCCATGGAGGCACTTTGTTAGCAGCTCATCTTTACTAAGGTCCAGGAAAATTGGCTTCAATAAATCATGTATCCATAAAGGAATACCTTGCTTCTCCTTAAATTTGTAGCCAACAATTGATTTACTTCTTTGCCATTTGCACCATGAATCCTTTCCCTGTGGACAGAATCTATGTCTGTAATCACTACTTTCAAATTCAGTGGAATGCCAAAAAATGGCTCCTATAGCCTTTTTCATTGCATAAAGCTGACCTTGGTTTTGACGTATGGCTAAACCATAGTAATTTTGCAACGAATTTATCATTTTGTCTGTGAGTTTCCCTCTTCCAGAAAGTGGCGTGCTCGTATTTTTGGAGCCTCTTCGTAACTGTCTAAGGCGATTGCCAAGCCGCTTTTGCACATGGCCAATGCATTCTAGTTTATTTGGAGTAACATTAAACTCTTTGTATGGCTTGGCCTCAATAACTTCCTTGAAAGATGATGTATCCCCATCTCCAATGTAGTCCTTATAAATGAGTTTGTGCTTTGCAACCGAAGTGCAGAAGATTTCAGAAGCTCCTGCAGCCTCCATAGCACCGGATGATCGCTGATGATTTATCTTACAATAGTGGTCTAGTTTCCACTGTTCGTAAGCTTCAGTTCCCTTCCTGGACTCCCATCTTTGGCAGGCTTGGCATTTCTTGGAATAAACTTTTACGTCAATGCATTTACCATTTGATATCGCTGTAACCAATCCATTCAGGGATGAATGGCCTCTTTTTTGCCATGAACCATCAAATGAGCATTGGCAAAGTGTATTGCCCTGAATTTTCTCTCCCCCGAATGCCCTGACCTCTGAAGCAGCTAATTGCATTGATGCTTCAGCAGCAGCTTCATAAGCCTCTGAAAGCTTTAGATTCAGTTTCCTGTATGCAGTTTGAGATATCCCATTCATGTTCATACATCTGCAGAAATTCTCAATTCCTGAATGACCCTTGCCAATTTCCCTAAAAGCAGGCATAGCTCTCAAATTCACTTCAAATGGACTCCTTGTAGTCCTACCATCTTGTGAGCATTCTTTTGACATGAAACACTGGTGTTTCCAGTTGCACATTAAACAGACAATTTCCAGTTTGTTTGCAAATCCCATCCTCGACTCTGCAACATTGCGCATATCAATGACATCACCACAAGAAGGGCACTTGCAGAATGAGGTTACCATTTGCTTGAGAACCTTAAAATTGACGAACATGTAGTAATCCTCTTCATCTACACCCTGGAACAAATCATCTTCACGTGCCAGTGTTGGCCTTTTGGGTGTTGAAAAGTCTGCCCCATCATCATGGTTATTAGGCCCAACTTCATTTGGCCGCTTTTCTGTGGAAGAATGAATCTCTTTTTCTGTCCCAGCTGTGAAGCGATTTCCATTGAATTTCCTTTTCTTGAATGCAGTCCTGCGACTTCTACTTTTGCTCCTTTTTGAACCCATTGCATGCCAGTGAAACTTTTCAGAGAATATTCGAAATACGGCCTAAGTGTAAGATGATCAACTGAAAAATGAGAACGAAGGGAAAGTCTCTCAAACGAGGCTTGTTTGGATATTGAGGCAGCCGGAAAAGGGACAGGACACATAGATCAAGAGACAGAGGACCCTAGCCAATAATTTTTAAATCTTTTTGGCAACACCTTAGCAATATTTAGATGAAATTTTGGTTGCTAAGGGGTTGCTAAGGACCTTGAAGACAACAAGGTCACAAATAATTGCTTTTTCTTCTCAAACTAAGGTTTATACAGGCAATATCAATGCTCCAGTTGAAAGAGCATATGTAGATTGTACAAAATAGCTCAACTACGAAAATTTGACAAAATTTTCAAAACTCTGCAATTTAATGGTGTGTAACTACCTTAAAGGTCAGATAAAGGCAAATGCGATTTTTTTATATTCATAATTTCAAACTATGGGGAATCCGATGGCAATAAAATTTTTTAGCTTTGCGATGCAAAAGGATAAGTTTGGGGGTTTTGAAAAAGGGCACTCCTTCAAAAAACCGCGTGATGATAGAGGCCTGGAACTAACTAAGTCATGACGTGGAATGAGTCATAAGAAATCCATCACTTGAGAGGCCCAAGGCACTTGAAGAAGTAACCGTGAAGAACACACGCCGCGTGGCAGATACACATCGCACAGTAAACAAAATAAATTTTGGATGGCGGCCAATAGCTTTTCTGATATTTCCAAAGATCGAGTATTGAGCTCCACACCCTCATAGTTTTCCCTCGATGCAGAAGAATGAATTGAACACAGTCAGACCAAGCTTCCTGTGTTCTGCTCTCCTCAAGTGGGACCAACTCTGAAATGGAAACATAAAAACATCATTTGAATTATTTTAATGCAAATTAGCAATTGAATATTGATTGTCTTTAGCTGTGAATGGCTGGGTCAAACCATGGTATTGATCAAACATTTAACTATTGTGTTGTTTCAAAAGACTACGGAAAAACAAGCCTTGATCTCCCCAGTGTTGGGATTCTTCCTCCTCATTAGACCGACAAGAGCCTATCGAAGGCACATTTGCGTGGCTTCACGAATAGTCTGTAAATACAAAATATATTGTAAGAGGCACCACTGGCCACCTAAAAAGTTTACAAAGAACCAAAGAGCTATCGAAGAAAAGGAAATATAAATGTGGAGAAAGAACTTGCCCTTACCTTATCCATGAATGTGATAACATGGCCTAGTCCTGATATGGCAAAATCCGATGTCATCATGTTCGAAGAGTGGGTGAGTGCATCATTCGATTTCAACTATAATTTCATGTTTTGCACGTCGAAGAGTTCTCAGAAAGGTGCTCTGGAAGCCAGCTAATGCACTTGTAGCAGTCAATGAATGTTTAAAGTAGTTAGGATTGAAATATCTTGTGCAGACCCCCAATGTTTTCGTTGTTGCAAGTCGTACGGGTTCCCTTTCCAAGTCAGTCCACAGCTCACTGCTGCGACAAGTCTGTCCGCGCCAAAGTTCGGAATATATATTCTTCTCTTCGCAAGCTGACGTGCTACGACGATAAAGTACCTACTTTCTCGGCGTTTTTTGTTTGAGATAGTTAAAATAAGTAGTCATTTCTAACTTTCGTGACTTGACAATCGGTGAGTGCAAACAGACTCCTCCATTCCCTCACAGCTTTCCAATGACTCGATCGACTCATTCCACGTCACGCCTCTGCTAGATCCAGGCTCTTTTACTCGCGCGGTTTTTTTGGAAAATTTGACTGAAAAACGGAATTCGACAGGCGATTTCGATAGGTTCCAGAACTCATATCGAAATTTCGTTTGAAATTTTGAAATCTCCAGGCCGTAAATGATGGAAATCAATAAAAATGTCTTTTGCCTTTATCTGACCTTTAAGTTACCTAACAGAGAATCTGCATACAGTGCTACCCCGCCACTAAGAAACGGACTTACAAGAAACTGCAGCCTACCATATGGCACCACACCCTGATATAAGAAACTAATTAGCCTGAAAATTTTAATGTGGTTCCTTAAAGATGATTTTGATTGGAAAAGTTGTACGTTGCAAACACTTTGCAATACAAACCTGTTATGTGTGCAGTTTTTCATAGGAGAGAATTATCAAATTAGCTAAAGCTTAATTGAAGTTGAATAGTCATCGTCCAGCATTTGGTTTAATATTTAGTTCAAATTTGAATTTTCAAGGTTGATATTTCTGCTCTTACAGCACCAACACCAACTAACGCGGTAGCTATCTATCTTTATGTTACGATCAAAGCGGAAGAAGCGTACCAAATTTGTTTTATTACTCAAACCAGAATCGTACCTCATCTTTATAGAATCAATTAATTAAATCTTCATTTGAATAGACATCCAATTATTAAAGTTATTTTTCCACTTTTAAAGTTAATCTTATCTTTGACCTTACATGGTACGTACACTTTTTCTGCTTTGACTGTAACTATCGAGGAACACTTGAAAACATCTTAAAATTGATTAGCAGTCATTGATAAAAGCTGAATCCTCATTGCTTGACCAAATCAGATCTGTGTACATTGACTTGTACCACATTTTCATGATCTTGTTGAATCTACAGATATTGATGAATGCGAGAGTAACCCTTGTCAAAATGGTGCTACATGCCTTAACATGATCAACAAATATGAGTGTCAATGTGTCCCTGGATACGGTGGAACAAACTGCGAAACAGGTAAATTGACTTAGACAAGAATTTTTTGACATATTTTGCCTTAACATACCCTGGAATATTTCACTCCCAAGAAATCTCGTGTGCCTCTGGCAAAATTCCTTTTGGAATCAAGAAAAATCTTTCAAAAATCTATTAAAATCCTTTTGTTCTAAGAAAATCTCGTTCGCTTTTCCAAACAAGTAAAATGCCCCTCGAGATACATCTTGGAGCAATTCTAAAAACGAATCTGTATGGAATAATATTTTTGTAGTGCAGGGGATAATGAATTGCACCTTGCAAATTTTGACAAAGGCATAAAATTTGGCAGACATAGACACTTTGCCACGCTGAGAAAGATGAGAGTTGGACTCATTCTGAAAATTGTCTCGATCCCCTATTTTTAGACGGGGGTTCTCCGAGGGGAAATCACTTCTCAAAATAGCGTACGTGACTTTTGTGATTGCATCGTGTTTGCAGCTTAGAAATGAAAGTTGTTACCTCGAGGTAGCCGAAGTTGTCCTCGTTGATTTCCCTTCGGCCCAAGCCTAACTAGTGCAAGAAATCGAATTCAAATGGCTCCTATGCGTCTGAGCTGTAAGCTCCCACACGACGTTCATCCTCATCGCAAACTGCCTCTGAAAGTGTGATGCTTCATGTTTAAACATGGGTAGCAGAAAACGAAGTATATGTTGAAAATGTAAAAGCAAAAAGCAAAGGAAAAACCAATAAAGGCAGAAGAGGCCACGATAAAGACACGGGCATGTTTCCTCTTTACATTTTTAACAATTACTTCGATTCCTGCCACCAATGGTTTAAAGAGGAAGTATAAAATGAGGATGAACGCTTTGTAGGAACTTATTGTTCAGATGCACAGGAGACATCTGAATTTGATTCCTGGAACTAGTTAGGCATCATCTGAGAATGGAACAAAGTAACACAGTAATATTGAGGTAACAAACTCTAATTTCTAAGCTACAAATATTTTGCATTATTGCCCATGGTTATTGCCAAAATGATCGTCGTGATATCTAGGGAGAAGTGACCTCTCAAACAAGAATTGTTTCATCGCTCACGTGGTATTTACTCTAGGCTTCCCTCTTTCTACCCACCACATGTACATTGTGTGAGATAGCGACATTGCTTTGAGACTATCATTAGCATACGGGCAGATGTATCATCCCTAGGAAAAAGGGCCTACGTAATGAAGAAACAAACCTTGCTATGCCTGCTCAATTTATCATTTTAATGATAAATCTATTCAAATGCCTCTGTGAAACATGTCAAAACAAAGGTGCATGATGAATTTCAGAAATCAAGAACTGTGGTAGCAATCACTCGCTTAATGATTCGTAGACCCTTTCTCCATTTGGGTAATGGGTTTATACGTGGTCTAGGCCATCAGCCCGGTGAGGTGGGGGCACTCCCATAGCTTACCTGATGGGATGTGCCGCTCAACAGGATATCTTTTTGTGGTAATAATTATGCATCAGGGTGTCTTTTTCCAACAAAGTTATGCGACAGGATATCACAATTGATAAGAAATTATGCAACAGGGTAAAAAATAGAAAAGAGAATTTTTATAGGTCTCTTGGAATAATTGATCATGTACACTTTTTTAAATTTTCATGCGACAGGGTATGCTTTTGGGGCACTTTTTTACCACAGGGTACACGGAGGGAAGAGGTTTTTCACACATCTCCGTCACTCCCCTGGTCAAGTGCCCCCCCCGCGGGCTATCAGTTGCAGTTTGCTTTGTTTACATTTACAACCTACTAATTGTTTGTGTAAATTGCTTTGTCTACGATTCCAGATAGCCTTGCACTGGCATGTAAATCTTAAGAATAGGGTGGCCTTGACACAAAATATGACCATTTTCGTTACATATACAGTAACTAAATTTTCACCATTTTTGTTTGTCACAACGTTAAACCTTTAAATTTTCCCATGCAGAAATAGATGAATGTGCCAGTGGTCCATGTCTAAATGGAGGAGTCTGCACAAACCATGTCAATCGCTTCACATGCAGTTGTGCGCCTGGATGGGTCGGACAAAGATGCCGTTATAGTAAGTCATTTTAGCCGCATATCCATGTTTTATTCATTTAATTGCTATTACTGCCGTCGTTAAACAAGGGCAGATTTTGTATTACAATAGCATCAGATGCTTTGGTTCAAACCTAAACTCAAAGCGATTAGCGAATGCAGACAAAAGAAATTCTCTCAACCAGAATTTCAAAAAAAAACGTAGCCGCAAAGGTGCCCTGAAATCAGTACGGCAAACTCTTACATGGTGCGGGCAAAGGGATGCTTTTAAGAGAAGTTATGTGCGGATTTTGTTCACGTGATTCCGAAGCCGTGCAGAGGGCATTACATTTCTTGCATATTCATTGCTCAAATGTACCACTGCGCCAAAACATTTCCATCATCTTTGTTACTGATGTTAATGCTGCTGTAACAATGAATACAGACTTTGAATATTATAGCATTAGCTGCCTTTGATTGACAACTGCAGGCAAACGAAATTCCCTCAACCACTAATTCAAGACAAGGAGCGCCGCAAAAGTTTTTTGAAACTACATAGAGTAAGCTATCGCCTTGTGCACGCAAAAGATGGCTTTGAAAAGGAATGTAGGCACATAAGAGTTGCTTAAGCCACCTTCGGTCAAACTGTAGCCTATCACATAATGGAATTTCTTGTTGACTTCGATAAGTTGTCCAGATATGTTGCGGCACCTGTCACGGCATATGGTTTTTTATCAAAGCTATATGCTTTGATTCCCTTTAAGAGAGGTTATTTGCTCGTAGCGAAACAAGAAGGATAAACTGTAAGGTCTGCTTCGTGGATTTCGTAAATTTGATTAGAAACCAAGAGGGAGGCAATTTGACTCTGGTATATTTGTAGCTGAGTGCAACAGTCACTTATGCGCTCCTGACTCATATCCGCTTGGCAGGTCTTTAGATTTATCCCTCTTCTTTCTTTTCAGAGCTTCTTTTAAAACAACGTCTTGCATGAACTGAGTGACAGTTTGCTATATTCTATAATAAAAGTAACAACTAAATTCTAGAGGCAATGATTTCATTGGCCTGCGACGAGTCTGTTTCGGATCGTTAGATGCTCATTTTCGCTCATTTGGCTTTTGTTACAAACTATCACGAAGAAAACAGATAGCACAATTTTAACAGCTACCTCTGACCCATAGTGCAAAAGTACACACCTCGACTCTAGACTATGATAAAAGGAATTTATCAATTGTGTTATTACACATGTTTCGAATTTACATGCAATGCACGTTGCTCACCGAAGAAAGTAACAACTCGCTAAATATATTTGTCTTCAGGTCACAACGACTGCATGGGCCATGGCTGTGTCCATGGCATCTGCATTGACCACCATCAATACTATACATGCAAGTGTAATCTATTATGGGGCGGACCGATGTGTGGTGAGTATCAAAACTGATAGTTCTTCGAGCTCATATCGTTTAAATATCCTGTGTTAGTTAAAAAGATGAATCGCGCATTCTGTGCCAAACAAAATATCCAAAGCACCGTTTAGCACCTTCAATACATGACTTTTAAGCCCGATTTCCACTGAGAAAATCCTTTGCGAAATGCGAAATACGTCTTGTGAAAACCATCTGTCCATGCCCACTAAAAATTTCGCCAGTTCTCTGTGAAAAATTTCTCTGCGAAAAAAAAGTTTAACTCGGTACAACTTTTTCCGCATTTCGCTTGCGAAATGATTATTTGGCCAATCAGGATGCAGCTGGTGACGCACTACCGCATTCCTGAAATGACTGAAAGCCTCTTGGGTGAGGCAAGAAATTTTTGTGATTCAAAATTGGCCTAGACAATTTTCTTCAGAAAAGATTTCGCAAGAATATTTCACATAGAGTGGATAGAGTGGAAATTGAAGAGCGAAAAAATTTCTTGTGGAAAAACTTCGCTGAAATATTTCGCTGAGAATTTTCTGAGTAGAAATCAGGCTTTACATGAAGTCAATGTTTCACAAATTGTCCGATTCTCGCAGGCGGACCTTACGTAATACCAGTACTGACGTCAGGATAAGAGGTGCCAAAACGGAAGTCTTTTGTTGTTTCAGATTTTGCATTTTTGAGGCTAACATCTCGTTCTGCGTACAAAGTTTAGCATTGAGGCAAACCCTTACTGGTCTATCCTCGTTTGGAAATCACAGTGATTCTAAGAATTTAAAGTTATAAGAGCTTTGACCGTGAAATCAGATGTTTGGACAAATTTTTGTCGGCACTTTAAAAATTTTACGGTCAATGCCCTCATGATTTCTAATGATCTTTGCATCACCGTAATTTTCACACGAAGACAGACATTGATGTGGAAATTGGTTCATACACTAAACTTTGTACGCAGAACGAGATTTTAGCCTTAAAAATGCGAAATCTCAAAAACAAAAGACTTCCGTTTTCGCACCTCTTATCAAAGGTCGATTGGGCAACGGAACTTTTCATATCTAGCACCCTATTCACGCTTGCAAGTCAAACCAGGTTAAACTAAACCAGGTTATCTAATGGAGCCTTCTAATTGGTCAGTCCAACAAATCGCATGCATTTGATTGGTTGAAATCTAACCTTGGTTAGATAAAGCAGGTTTAGCTTGCCAGCAGTGTGAATAGGGTATAGGAGTTACTATTTGGAACTAGTTAAGCCAATGGCGGCACTGCTAGCTCTGAAAAATCTGAAAGAAATAGGGGGGGGGGTGGAATTTTGACTCAATTTTTCTATCTAAAAGTATAGCAAACTAACTTTATGCCATTTTTCTTTGACAATTTTTGTCAAATTTTGGGATTTGGGGGATAAATTTCTCCCAGTCTCCTTCCCCCCTCGTGGCGCCGCCACTGTGTTGAGTCATGAAATCAAAACTGCTCCTTCAAAACGAGATTTAAAATTTTTGAAAGATCAAAGAGGTTGATGATCTAAATCAACTTTCGGCAAATACTTTTGACTTCAGAGACCCCTACCTTTTTCTATATGTTTCTTTTTCTTATATACTGGATTTTAAAGCTGTTTTGTTATAACTCGTGTAATCAAGCAAGTTAGGTCTTTAAAGCAGGGCACATTGTAAAACAGTTGCTTTCTATATACACTGAATGTTTATCTATCCTGTTAAAATAAATGAAATTGAAATGAAATGAAAGTCTGTAATCCCAGGAGTTCGCCCCTTGAGCTAACTATCTGGCCCAACCATGCCAGACTGGCATACAAATCAATTATTTGAAGAACGCAATGGGAAACCAAATATCATTTCAAATTATAGGTAGCTTCACAAAAATGCTCAAGTACCAGGGAAGCATCTTCGCGAATATAAAAATGAAAATTCGACTTGTGAAAATAATGTGCTGACTTTAAACAGAAAATGATCCCATAGTTCCCACTCCATACTTTGCTCTTCTTTTTGATCAAGAATCGGCGACAAATCAAATCTAATCATTTTGAAGAATCGCCAATGTTCAAATATTATTCTAGAAAATTCAGGTTTTGCTGGTAACATTCAAGAAATGATACTTTCACAAGCGCTCCATGGATGTCTATTGAGACTTGAATATAGAATTCCCAACAGATCACGTTCATTGTTTTGCCAATGGAATGGAAAAATTTTAGAGAATTATTCTAAGGATGTGTGTTTGAAAGCGTGATTCGTTACATGGTAATCTGTTGCCCAAGGTTTCTACCCTTCGTTATCGAAAAGTAAACAGGAATATAAAATTCGACCACGACAAATCTAGCCTAGCTTTTTCAATCGGAGTTGGTAAAGTTGTAGATCAACAACCTAGCTAAAGATAAAGCGAAAGGAAAACTAAAATTTTTTTCGAGTAGATAGTTATGGAGATAAATCCACTTTTCTGAAATCAACGAAAAGTTTTGAAAAATAATTTGCAACGCAAGACTTAATGGTAACATTGCGATTTGCATATCTTTCGATTGCCAAGACCACGTAGAACAATGTCCTTTTTACCGCTTTTCGCTAGACCGAATAGTATTGGAGAAATTAACTGTTTTCGGAGAAGAGACGAGCATTGTCGCCCTGAATGGGTCTAATCACAAATAGAATTGATATTCTTATTAAATACTAAGACTGTCATAATTTTTTTTTCATGGATGTAGACTTCATTTCCTTGCCAAACGTTATTTCTAAGCCAAAAATAATTTTTACTCACGTTTGCTTCCAAAGCTGTGGCCAACATCAGCAGCACTCAAAACAACAGCTTGCCTCAATTTTCGCCCTGAATGGGTCTAAATATTGTCAGGGCCTCAGCAAGGAAACTTTACTAGCAGAGATGCCAAGAATCTCCCTATATTTACTATACTGAGTAGATTTTAAGAAAATGTGTATGGCATCTGGTTTTTTACATTATTGACAACACAAGAAAGACTTTGACAAACAGATCGTGCCTTTCCTGCGCCGATGAAGCTCAAAAATACGTAGAACTCAACCGTTGCATTATTCCTTAAAGTTGGCGAAGCACCAAAGTTGATGAAACGCTAAAAATATATCAAAATAAGTAAAGTAGCATCCTTCCTTTCTAAATTGACACAAAACCGGCACATATAAACTTGATGCGCTACGTGGAGTCGTTTGAAAAGAATAGACCCATTCAGGGCGAATTTTTCCCGATCTTTCTGCCTCCTGAAAAATACCCATATATCGGCAATGAAAATTTGCGATATGCTGCGATAAATGCTAGAAGTTAATCTTAAAAGGTTGGCATGAACTGTGAAACAGTTTAACAGTATATCAAATGTGCACAAGTGGAAAAAATACAAGTTGACACATTAAACCCAATATCAACGCGAACGGAAGATTTAACAAATCTTACAAGTCCACGGAAAATAGCCTGCCATAAAAGCTTCATATTTTTAGAAATATCCTCTTTAACAAAACACAAGCAAAAAATATCATGAAGAAGAGAGTCAGCGAACCATTTTCATTGGATGTTTCAAAAATATTCCAAATCCAGGAGCCTTTTCACGTCGAAAGAGGAGCGTGTGATTCTGACGAATAACAAGATTAGACCCATTCAGGGCGAAAGTAGTCTAGTTTTTCACATGGAGAAAGTCAAACTATTTTAAATAAGATTCTCCCAAAAACTGCATTGACAAACAATGTTTTAAGTGTAACACTTTTATGTTTCGTCAAACATTGGCAAGCTAAAGTCAATCAAAATTATAATGGAGCAGAGTCTGAAATTGAGATGAGTTCGAGTTTTAAGATTCGAGTTCTGAAAAACCTGACCCTATTTAGGCCTGAACTTCGCGATCAATCAGATGACGAGATTTGTGAACTACTATTCTTACGGTGCATATGTGATAGAGTTCGATTCGATTGAAGAATTGAAAACACTACCACGGGATTGAGATTTGAAGCAGCGATTCCATTATAATCTCATTGATGATTATCAAAATAGGGCCACGTTTTTCGCTGTTTCATCATGAGTCCCTCTTGAGTAAGGTTTACCGCAGTGATACAAGGGACTCATCGTCATAAGTCTAGGGCTTAGATTCTTGGGAATTCTTGTAGCCTTTGCCTCAAATTGCATATACATCAATCTTACATCATTGGAAAGCCCACCTGTTTGTACTTCATAACTTGTAACTTTGAAAGAGCTCATGATATGAACATTCTGTCTTCAAATCTGAAATCTGAAAGACTCAGCCGTTCAGGTGATGTTAATGCGATGTCTGTACGATTTGAAGCAAGAAAACTCGCAAGAAGTTTCTCCAGCGATAAAACTTTTTCTTGCTTCAAAATTCATATTTCTTTTAACTTTCATAATCTGATTTTTGAGGCTTTTCGACTGACGCCCTTTGAAGTTGTTTCGTTCAGTCATGGCAGGTAGGGTTCTCGGTTAAATTTCGGGTAGGATTGTGGCACCCATAATTTCGAAATGAAACCGTTGGCTAGACCAATTTTTACGAAAATGTGACACACTTGGCTATGCTAATTTCTACATCAAAAGTGCGACGTCTTGGCGTTTTATAGACAAACCTTACCAATTTTTCGCATTCTCTGAGCCAAAATAGGAATTGGGGCTCTTCACAGGAATTACCGAATTTCGACATTTCTTTGACCAAAGTTGCCAAAAAGCATACCCTTGGCTAGATTAGAAGTTTGAAAAGCACACCCTTGCGGGCGGCACATCCCAAGTTAACTTTATTATGGAAGAACGCCCCCCCCCCGTTTTACAGGTGATTTGAATATGGCTTGCTGCTTTGTGAAGGTAACCGCCTAAAAGGATTTGAAAATCAATTCTAAAGGCAGATGCTTAACTTCGGCAGGATTTAGGAAATGTGTTTCTGCAAGAAAGCTCGTATCGTTAAGCAAAGAGAGTCGACTGAACTGAAGAAACTTGAAAATACACAAGCATACAAGCTTATATAAACAAGATACATAGGAAAACAAGCATGTATAGAGAAACGACTAAGGTAAAGGATATATCAATCTGATGCTTTTACTTCCCAATAGGAAGGTTGCTAAGTGACCAGAACTGATCAATAGAAATAACTAAGGTAAGTTCAATAGAATCAAATTTATCAAATAAATTCAATTTATAACCAGCAAGCAATTATTAATTTTGTGCACCCAATTCATATATTGAAAGCTTGTGTGAATAATTTATTGGTGAGTTACTACTTGTTGAAAAAATCAGAGCTCATCATACAAACACGCAAACAAATCATACTTTTGCATTTTATTGGCAATGCTGCAAAGGAAGATGCATGCGCTGAATCTGATCTTGATCAATCTAATCAGCCAAGTTTTCGTCTATGAAATACATCGAAATGCTTGCAGAAGATACGGAGTGTTTAAAATAATGGATCGTAATTTTAAGATCGCATCAGGTGTCATTTCCACACTGCATGCTAGGTCTTCCATAATCTGCGTGAAACATTGCCTTGATTCACCAACATGCAAGACGATCAACTACAAAGAGAGTCAAGATAGCACCGAAAAGAATTGTGAACTTCTTAGTTCAACATCAAGAAGCCCAAAGACTAGTGTCGTTGGATGGAACCATTATCAACCAATCTCACAAACGGTATGCTACAGTAAGGCCCTGCATTTAAAAAACTAAGCTTTCACAACTCAGTCTAAAATTTTTCTTCTATCCTGCATGCTCTTCCTTTTTTAGGCTGAGAGTTTATTATCACCTCACCTGTATTGTCATTAAGATGCTGACATTTGAGCTGATAATAAAGATATGCTGTCTTTTTCTTGATTGCATCAAGCTAAGCTTCAAATCCCATCGGTTGGCCTTAACTTGGTGAGATTTCAATTGCAAACAAGCATTATACACTGTTCTGATTTCTTTGCATTAGAGCAAGTTTAATAAACCTGAATTGTCATAAAGATTTTAAAATTTGAGGTGATTTAAAGATATGCTATCAATTTCTTTCTCGCATCAAACTAAGCTTTAATTTCGGTCGATTAATTTCAAATACAAACAAGCATATACACTTCTCTGATTCTGTGCATTAGAGCAAGTTTAATGTCATTTGAATCGTCAAAAAGATACTGACATTTGAGGTAATTTTTAAAACATACTACATTTTCTTAATTGCATCCAGCTAAGTTACAAATCATGTCGAGTTTCAGGTAGTAATAAGGAGACAAAGTGTTCCGACTTGATTGCATTAGAGACCAAGTTTGATACCAACTGCATTGTCACTAAGATCCTGGTAGACTGATTGTCTTCCTCTATTACGTTCCAATCTCTTTCTCTGGTAGATTCCAATTTCATCCTAACGTAGGTGGAATTCCTTGCTCTTGTAGACTGCTTGATACCCTGGGTACCAGACTCACTCCTTGTCTTCCTCTGGTAGATTCTGATTTATTCGTCTGCTAAATCCCATTTCTTCCTTTATTAGATTCCAACTTCTTTCTCTGGAAGATTCAATTCCTTGCGCTGGTAGATAGCTTGTATTCTTGTGGTAGTTTCCAATCTTTCCCCTGATAGATTTTCTTTCTTCCTCGGGAACATTCCGATCTCTCCCTCTGGCACATTCCATTTCTTCCTAGGGTATGCTGCTTGTCTTCATCTGGTAGATTCCAATATCATCCTCTGGTAGATTCCAATTTCTTCCTCTGGTAGATTCCAATTTCTTCCTCTGGTAGATTCCAATATCATCCTCTGGTAGATTCCAATATCATCCTCTGGTAGATTCCAATTTCTTCCTCTGGTAGATTCCAATTCCTTCCTCTGGTAGATTCCAATTTCTTCCTCTGGTAGATTCCAATTTCTTCCTCTGGTAGATTTCAATTTCTTTCTCTGGTAGATTCCAATTTCTTTCTCTGGTAGATTCCAATTCCTTCCTCTGGTAGATAGTAATTCCTTCCTCTGGTATATTCCAATTTCTTCCTCTGGTAGATTCCAATTTCTTCCTCTGGTAGATTCCAATATCATCCTCTGGTAGATTCCAATATCATCCTCTGGTAGATTCCAATTTCTTCCTCTGGTAGATTCCAATTTCTTCCTCTGGTAGATTCCAATTTCTTCCTTTGGTAGATTCATATTCCTTCCTCTGGTAGATTCCAATTTCTTCCTCTGGTAGATTCCAATTTCTTCCTCTGGTAGATTTCAATTTCTTTCTCTGGTAGATTCCAATTTCTTCCTCTGGTAGATTCCAATTTCTTCCTTTGGTAGATTCCTATTCCTTCCTCTGGTAGATTCCAATTTCTTCCTCTAGTAGATTCCAATTTCTTCTTCTGGTAGATTTCAATTTCTTTCTCTGGTAGATTTACAAAGCCTCTGGTAGATTTCCAATATCATCCTCTGGTAGATTCCAATATCATCCTCTGGTAGATTCCAATTTCTTCCTCTGGTAGATTCCAATTCCCTCCTCTGGTAGATTCCAATTTCTTCCTCTGGTAGATTCCAATTTCTTCCTCTGGTAGATTTCAATTTCTTTCTCTGGTAGATTCCAATTTCTTTCTCTGGTAGATTCCAATTTCTTCCTCTGGTAGATTCCAATTCCTTCCTCTGGTAGATTTCAATTTCTTTCTCTGGTAGATTTCAATTTCTTTCTCTGGTAGATTCCAATTTCTTCCTCTGGTAGATTCCAATTCCTTCCTCTGGTAGATTCCAATTTCTTCCTCTGGTAGATTCCAATTCCTTCCTCTGGTAGATTTCAATTTCTTTCTCTGGTAGATTCCAATTTCTTCCTCTGGTAGATTCCAATTCCTTCCTCTGGTAGATAGTAATTCCTTCCTCTGGTAGATTCCAATTTCTTCCTCTGGTAGATTCCAATTTCTTCCTCTGGTAGATTCCAATATCATCCTCTGGTAGATTCCAATATCATCCTCTGGTAGATTCCAATTTCTTCCTCTGGTAGATTCCAATTTCTTCCTCTGGTAGATTCCAATTTCTTCCTCTGGTAGATTCCTATTCCTTCCTCTGGTAGATTCCAATTTCTTCCTCTAGTAGATTCCAATTTCTTCTTCTGGTAGATTTCAATTTCTTTCTCTGGTAGATTTACAAAGCCTCAGAGAATAATGAATGCAACATTCACATCCGTCCATTGCCATTAAAGTACTTCTCTCTAACTGACTTCCATGCAACAGCGCAAATTTGTAAGTAATCGAGACACGGACGCATATTAGGAGGAGGGGGGTGTGAGAGTTGCTCCAAAACTTTCTCTCATTAGTGAAAAGTCGGTCCATGACAAAGCTTGGACAGTTCGAATCCAAGTTTGTCTGATTTCTGAATGTTTTAGGCAAAGGTCGGTCCATGACGACTATGGTGGCCTATTGCTCTCATAGCGATTCTTTGTACAGTAACAAACTAAAATCCAAAATCAATCAAATATATATACTTCAATTGAAAATTAAACCAAGCCAAATCAATAATATATCAAGCAAAAATGTATGATGAAGTGAAAGTAAAAACAATTGCAATAAACAATAAAATTGAAAAGAAATTAAATGCAAAAATATTTCGAGAAAAAATTTAAACAAATGACATTGAATTTGAAAATTAAAGTGATTAGAAGATTTGAACTTTTGAAACCTGCATTGAAAATGGAACCAACTTGAAATGCTCCATTAGCGGTCCATAATTTTCAAAGCAAATTAGAAAGTAATCGGTATTTCATTGATACCTACGTAGCCCATTGTTCTCATAGTGGGACGACGTCGAAGATATTGTTCGTTTATGGCCGAAACTGGTGTCTGAGACCCGGGGGGGGGTACTTGAACTAAATTTGTACGGGGATGCGCCCATGAAAAAAATTTTTTCACCCTGCTCCAGAATTTTTGCCTTCAAATGATACCCTGTTCTAGAAAAAATCTGTGAAAAGTATACTCAAAAACACAAAAATTTGACTAAATAATAACCCGTTGTAGCAAAATTTCCTCTCTTGACATGTTTTGACAACCTGCTCCAGAAAATTTGCCTTCTTTTGATACCCTGTTCTAGAAAAAATGGGCGAAAACGATGCCCTGAAAAATGGCACATCCCCGTCGCACAAATATACTAAGTACCCCCCTCCCGGGGTCTGAGAGACTTGGGATACAATACTAGCCATGGTCACAGATCTGAGGGCACAAAGGTTTTGAATTCAAGAGTTTATTGATTTTCCGATGGGTTCTACGATCCACTCATCACAGATGCGAGCATTGAGCAAATCAAGTGAAATGTAGGCCACTGTGACGTTGCCGAGACGAGATTCTTCTCGGCAGGCTATCGAATTAAGGGGGTCTGGGGGCAAAGGCGGTCTAGAGGCAAAACTGGAATCTTTCACAGCTTTCTATGAATCATCACCTTACAAGCCACTCAACGCAGTCATAGTTTAATTTTTCTCAGAAAACGCTTCTCGCAACACAATTTGCTCCAAAAACTTTGAATATTCTACGATAGTTTTTCTTGGAAACTATTTGCAAACTTCAACGTCGACTTTGGTTTGGAAAGGCTCTTTAAGTCACTTTGCAGCACCTTTCCCAAAAAATCCTTACCTCCTTGTACCTTTACCCAACACAACTACTTTCTTCTCGTTTCCACGCATGGCCACGTCACTGCCTCGGGTTTAGTTCTAGAAAATGTCGACTCTTGTAGCTAATTTCTGAAGAATCCATCCTTGATTGGAGATGGAAAGAGCCTCCTTATCAATGGATGTACTTTCAGCTTCTGGACAGTTGATACTTTTTTAAGCCGTGAAAACGAAATGTTTTCAAAGTGGTGAAAAAAGTGACGTAAAGACCTCGCGTTCACACGAGAACTGCACAGCTTTGTCGGCAGATTTTGAAAACGACAGATTTTTAAAACGGATTTGTGAAGACAACATCGTATAAACGCTAGCTCAAATTTTGTTACCGTCATACTTTTCACCGTTTTTGAAATGTGCCAACCCTTCGTAAAACAACAGGGGAACACTTTCACATAGGCAGTTTTTAGTATGCGTTTGTGTACCCGGACATTTTTGCATAAGGGTACCGAAACCCCTATTACACCGGCATCGTATGAACGTAGTCTCAAACTTATCATTCAGTTAACGCCAGGATGCATGTTACTTGGAACGACATCATCACCATGTGACCCAGGATATCGTTGTGAAGATTCATGCGATGGAATTACCAGATACCAGTGCATTGGTAAGTCTTTTAAGTGTAAAATGGCTTGAAGTAAAGTTTATTTTCTTTGGATCTCACATAGGATTTCAGTTATGTTATTCATCACAAAAACAAGAGCCTTGCTCGTGATATTTTTATAGTTTTTAATTATTGCCGCTCCAACTTCACATCTGTTAGGCATTCTCCTGTTCGGTATTTATCGCTCTTTCTTCTTGGTTATAGTCTTGTGCCCGGGGAGGGGGGAGGGGGTAACATAACATGTTGAAGGTACGGGTATGTGCCGCCCATATGGGTGGGGTTATGGGTCCTAAATTCTCTAAACAAGGGTCCCTTTTTCGGTAGATTTTCCTTACACATGGGTGGGTTTTCCAGAAATTGGCAAAAAATTGTCAACAATGGGCAGTATAGCGGCAACTGTTGGTAATTAGAAGAGGGTAGCTTTCTGAAAACCCGGTGGCAGACCCCCGTCCATCAGCAAATCACGTACCCCCACCCCCGAGGGTCTTGTGTTCCTCATGATATACTTCTTGCGGCGTTACTATGGAGATTCTAGTCTAATCTGTAACGCGTTTTGGTAATTTTAATGGTATACATAAGGGCTCAAGAGCTTGTTGCCGTACGGAGCTTGCTTACGCAAACAGTAACCGAATTCTCGAAACGTTGATTTTGCAGTTTCTAGGTATGCCCTTTAACCACTTAACACTCATTTTCCATGATCCGTTATTCAAAATTCGTTTCTGATCCATGATTTAGATACCATGGACAAACTGAAATTTTCCGAAGTTTTCTGTTTCTGAATCAGGCAGCTGTATTGAATTCATATTTCAGTGGCAAATGAATTATGGAATAGAATTGAACATGGTATCTTCTTTTCAATAAAGATGAGTGCTTTGCAAAAATTTCCACATCTAAGTTAGCCTTTGACTGCTAGATTAAAGCTATAGAGTATTCTTATAGAATAATCCGATAGAATAAAACTGATAGAATAATCTTAGTTTGAATACTGGTGGCATACTGTTTATTTCACACAGCCCTCCAAACGTTGTAACTTTTTTATTCACACGGCATAACAATTAGTACAAAAATTTGCCTAGACATCAAAAGCTTGTACTCAATAGAGAAACTTTCGTTGTTTCTAGACATAAATGAGTGTGACAGCGAACCTTGTCAAAATGGTGGCACGTGTAGAAATCTAGTCAACCAATATCAGTGTGACTGTAGACCTGGATATCAAGGTGTTAACTGC
Organism: Aurelia sp. 4 Dawson et al 2005; assembly: GCA_964019985.1. Taxonomy (NCBI): domain Eukaryota; kingdom Metazoa; phylum Cnidaria; class Scyphozoa; order Semaeostomeae; family Ulmaridae; genus Aurelia; species Aurelia sp. 4 Dawson et al 2005. The sequence goes on along the minus strand of OZ026493.1, from coordinate 21,780,157 downwards.
GAGACAGGTAAAATCTTATACATTCACCATATTATTTTATTCATATCCTTTGAACAAATCATTTACATTTCTCAGAAATTGAATTGGCCTTATACAACAGCTGTTATTGGTGGAAAAAACCTGTGGCCTCATAACTCCTGTGCAGAAAGCCCAACAACTTAGCCTGTATCTAGGGAATAAAGGGGCAAATCTGCAAGAGAAAGAACCAATCTAAAATTCTGAGAGAGGAGAAAGTAAGTTGATAGCTGCAATAGATAAGAGCTACGACAGCTACAACGAAATATATATAACCACAGGTGGGGGAGAATGGTTCAGTAATAATGCTTGCACGGCTCAGTAATACATACAAATGTACTAAGATTTGATCATACCTGATAGTTAACTGTGTTAAATTTCTCTTGAATCCTCTTATTGATGACAAAGACTCCAATCTCCATAATATTTCAGAAACCAGTTTCGTATAAAAAGATGTGTATGCCTTGAATGATCTTGAACAGAAAAAACTTCGTTACTGATCAAAACAGTCAAACCTGTAGCGGTTCAATGTAATTGGGCCTCACATTGAAAAACAGTTAACCTATTGGATACCAAGTAAAAGGAAGGTCTCGGTTAGTTTATTCCACATGTTCTACTGTTAGGTTACTACTTCATGCACCATAGCCTGTATTGCTTTCTAGATATCAATGAATGTAGCAGCAATCCTTGTCAAAATAGCGGTACATGCAGAAATCTGGTGAACATGTATCGATGTGACTGCAGATCAGATTATTCAGGAACCAACTGCGAGACAGGTGAGGCTCTCTGTAGCTACGGCCAGCCTCTGTTTTCAATTTCAGTTTTCATTCATCATCGATTGACAATAAACGCAATTTTTAACAAATACACTGTGCAACTAAGTGCTTTACAAAATATAACGAAAAGTCAGCAACAGTAGAAAAAAGTAAAAATAAGTTGATTATTAATTAAGGAGGAGCTCCAGTAGTAGTCGATAGCTAATCGAGAGAAGGGCTCCTCCTCCCACCCTCCCCCACCAATGAAAACGTGAATAGGGAACCAAAAATAGTACATTAAAGACGACAACCAGTAACAAATTAACTTGCATTTCCTAAAACCAAAAATAAATTGATTAATTTGATCAGTGTTTCAACTATCAAGATAGTAAGATCATATTTTTCTTAGTTCAGGGTGTTCTTCCTAGCGATACGGAAACTATGGAAAGGTTGTTGTACTGAGTGAGCCGGAAAAGTTCCCACTTTTAAAAATTAATAGCACGAATTTGAATGATCGAAGATCGAAGGATCGAAGTATTTTGTCATTTTTCTAGCTTGCTGTCATTTTTCTTGCTGGACAACTCTATCTTTCATGCAAGTATATCTTTGGATTAATCTTAGTCGGAAAATTTTACCACGCCGAAAACTTTGCACTTCATGTGATCATTGCTAGCGTCAAGAATTCTTCCTTTGCAGATAATAACAAATGTCGTAGTTCACCTTGTGTTCATGGTAGCTGTTCTAACAGCCCAAATAGCTACAGTTGCAGCTGTAACTTTGGTTGGGGTGGCAGCAGATGCGGTAATTATACGCTGTTCTTATTTACTTTTGTCTTGAACCTGTCATTCTGGCCCTTACAAGAGACTTCATTGGCGTTCTACTTTTGGTCCCATAAGGCTCTTTGAGCAGCAAGCCGGGGACGCTCTTGAAACTGCAGATATTTGCTTTGAGGCCCCGGGGGTAACTTAACTTGACTAAGGTACGGGGTTGTGCCATTTTTTAGGGTACCTTTTTCATGAGAGTTTCCGGATTTATGGGTATCGTTTTCAACAATTTTTTGCATCTTCCGGATTTATGGGTATAGTTTTCTGTCAGAATTCATTTATTGGTGAGCTGTTTTGGCATTCCCGGACTTATGGGTATGATTTTTCATAAATTCTCCAGATTTATGGGTATACTTTTGAGAAATTTCTCCGGATTTATGGGTGGCACTTTTACGATTTGAATGGCACAACCCCGTATCTTGGAAACTCAAGTTACCCCCCCCCCGGGTTTGAGGCATTCCAATTCTTCAGCCTTCTCCCTCCTAGAAAGGTGCTCATAGACAGACAAACTCCCTGAGAATAGATTGGTATTCTTGGAATGCGAAAGTTCGATACGAGATAACTTGCTGGTATTCTAAAGTAGGTTACAAGGGCTCAAAGTTATCTTCAAGCCAAATTCAATAAACAGTTTGTCCTCGCTCGTAATCCGGCGTCCATGCTCCAAATTCGCGACACATCATATCAAAATGTTCTTCAATCTTCGAACTATACTTTCCGATACTTCTGGGCATGTTTGATTGGTAATTCCAAACCTACTAACTTCTGAAAACGGTATTCACAGAGACGGAAACACATTTTCCAATTGAATAAAAATTTCTGCAAAACAGCATGTTTCAGGTTTCAGGTTCTTCTTGGAGAAAACGAGTTTCCCAGTTGAAAAACACGAAGACGAATCCAGCGCTACAAAGATTGAACTGACTCAGTTACCATAGCAGCATGAGCAATTTTGTGCAAAGCAGTGCAAGGCAGGCAGACGAAAACATTCTGGGACCGTTCGATTGTTCTGGGACCATTCGATGGCCTGAGCATTGCAAGAATCGATTAGACTGATGACTTTCGGCTAAGTTTTGCTCCATTGAATTGAATTGTTATTTACTGTTATAGTCATTCCGCTAAAACTTCGTTGAAGCGGAATGGGTATAGTGGGGGTATCGTGGGGGTAAATGGAGCGAAAACAAGGACGAATGTAATAAGTCTAAGAATCGATATCTTAGCATCAAATTAGCATCATCGTGATTTCAAAGTGGTGCAGAAGTCACAACGCAACATCATTATTCGGAATCTGCAAGAAAAGTTAACAGACGTAACTGAGAGAGAATGTAAAAGAAGACAGTTCATTTCCAAGAGATTAGCAAACTAATTGTTGCAATTTGTACATGGTGGCTCGTTTATTTCAATATAGTGATATGCATGAAATTATTCTACAGGCCCGTCGGAAAGAAGTTGGGAGGGGCTGAAACGAAGTGCGAGCAATGAAAGCAAAATAAGGATCTATCGCTTGTCATGGAAATGTTTTTCATGATTAGGCCCTTTAGATCGTTGGAAAACGCCCCAACTTTTGGAAAATCAGTTATTGAAAGAAGCAAAGGATCACGACAGATGGGACCTATTTCCGAAAATATTGAAAAGTGGTTTGAACTTTATCACTTTGATTCACAAGGATAAATATTAGTTAGCACTCCAGCCTCCCCCCCCCCCTGCTTCCGACGGACCTGTTATTTACGGATGATGTTTGATTTCTTTACATTACAGATAAGCTCTTCGGCATTGGCAAATGATACATTGTTGTTATTTGATGCGAAACACCAAAGCTGAGGAAACGGATAAAGAAACCGAGGCAGGAGCATTTCAAATCCTGATACACTCAAATTATTACCTCGAAGCACTTTTTCCTTCTGTGATATTCTGCTGTGAATAACTTATACAGACTGGACCAAAAAGGTGGCCCCAACCATCCATTGGTTTATGAGAGCATTCTAAGAGATTTCTGCATGGAAGGTCGTCAAATTTCAGTTAGAGCAAAGATTGGGCAAAGATCATTAAGGGCTTGCAAACATATCGATATTTTCCCAAACAAGGTCGTTTGGACACTTGGGGAGGGGTTTTGTCCAGACATTTTCAAACTGAGATTTTGCATCGAAAAGAGGTCTTATGAAAACAAATCACAACCTGTAAAACCTGAAAATTCGAACAAGTTTTAAAGGCGGGCCTGTGAAAAGAGACACTAAACCATAACATAACGATTTATGTCATTTCAACTAAACGATTTGAAATCAACTTTCAATTGAACTCAACTTTCATACAAGATCAAATGAATCATTTTGCTCGTGGCAAAGGTGCAGCAAAACGTTCGACATTTTTTACTTTTGCAATCATTTTTGTTTGTTTGTTTGTTTGTTTTCAATTTGTTTTGAGTCGGCTTGTCAGGATTTCTAGTTACTGAAAGCTAATTTAGGCCCATTGTGCATGCCGCATTCAGGCATGGGACCCCTAATTTAACGTCCCTTGCGAAGGACGACGAGGTGAGTTGCGAGGTCTAGGCTTCAGAGGTCACCCATCCGAAATCTGACCTCACTCGACCAAGCTTAACTTCAGTCACCTGACGAAGACTGTATAAGCCACTTGGCCACTCACCGCGCAACTCACCTCGTCACTTTGCAATGTAAAAGAAGACTTCCCATAAGAAATATGCAGGGCATATTCCTTAAATTAGTTTCTGTAGAAATTAAAACTAGCTTCCCCAGAAAAGTCAAAGGATTGCAAGAATCTTCTCCAGTTGTTAAATTTGTGTAACAATCCTTTCCCGGTTCATCTTCTTTATGATATAACAATATACTGACTAACATTTGACACACTTTGCAAGGCTTTATTTGTTAGAATTCTTGCCAAATTAAAAGTTTATGAATTCTTTTAGGGACAAGTGGCTGCAAAATACCATTCTGGCCATAAATTGTTCGAATCGAGGCTTTAGCAGGCTTCTTAAAGGAGAAATAAATATCATACCTTTGACTCTGCGTCGGTTTCAAGCAATTGGAAAGCGTTCCGTTTGACTTCATCTAACTTTTCATCACGAAATGTGCAAAAATGTAAAAAAAACTTGTAAAATTAAGATCGTTGTCAAAATTTTTTAGAGGCGAATTGGCACCAACTCTTTCGTAGAAACTTGTTAGAAAGGCGTTCCTAATTGCTGACATTATTTTGAAGAGCATAGCGAAACATACGTTTTGTCTTTAGCTCCTAACTTTACAATTGATTTTCGAAGGCAAGATTTTTTTAGAAAAGTACCATTGTGAAATGGTGTGAAAACGGTTCTAAAAAGGCAAAATATTTTAGCATGCTTTACATTGCCCCAAAGTACAAATTTAGAGGAACAGACTAAAATGAAAAAAATCGGTGATGTCTAAGCCTAAATACAAGGATTTATAATTTGCTGCCAAAACAGTTCCATGCCTCTGCCGGTCATGTAAAAACAGTTCCATGCCCAGTTTACAGCTCAGCGCCAAGATCTCCTTGGTCAAGTCTCGGATGTCGGATATGATGTTGCTAGCATGAACTCAAAGGATCTTTGTCATTTGCTGTTATATGGGAACACAAATGAAAGTACCTTTGCAAACAGAATCATTCTAGAAGCAACTATTTCTTTTATTAAGACTTCTGGACGTTTCAATTAAACTTTCTGGAAAAACAGCAGCATAAGCCTTTTTCTTGACTGGGGTGCTCCCGATATTTGCGTGGGCAGTCTCTGCTCATCGGACTGCTGCTGCGGGGGCGTTGGCTGGGGGAGTCTAGGATTAGTTGGAAGTTTTTTAGTTTCTTTTTCTTTTCTCCTCGGAGTTGATCTCTGTACCATAGATTCCATTCTCCCTGCCGGTGCTCTCGTGCTTGTGGTTTGGTGGGGGGTGGGCTGTTTGTGCGGGTTTTGGGGGTACTTCAGTTTCGATTTAGCTTTTGTTTCTTGTTCTTGTTTTGTTTGTTTTTTGTTGTTGTTCTTTTTGTTGTTTCCTTTTCTACTATTAATAAGGTGGTTGCAGGAGAAAAGCTCTAACTTATTTGATAATCTTTAAATTCCGAAAGTTTTTTTCTCCTGCAACCACCTTAAGCTACCGTTAATATTTTGTAGAAAATTGCAAGTGGCATTTGTGGTGAGGACCCGATGACCTTGTGTCTTTCCTCGCTACAAATGTCACAGTAGTTGTATTGAATTGTTGTTTTTAAAATTTTAGATTGATGAATAAAAAAAAAATGTAAAAAAGATCTGATTTAGGCCCAACTTCAAAAATCAATATTTTCGCTCTCGGTTGACTGATCTTGAAAATTATTGGAGCACATGAGCCCCTAGGTTATGGTGCGTGTCTCAAGGGCAAAATCAAGCAGGAATCTAAACCTTCAAATTTTGGTCAAATTCGATGCTCTTGACCATAGTGGATAGAATCAAGGAAAACTGACACACACTTTTGTTTCCTTGTGTTCTAACGGGTCACAAAAACGCATACAATCTTTGAAACAGGGAAAATGACAACTTCATTGCATGATCGTTTTCTTCTCTGTGTTTTCAGCCCTTACACAGAACAGAGCCCTTACGCAGAACCTTTCTGCTGCGTAGGAGTACCAAGAAACAGGAATAAAAGGAATTTATATTCGAAGAACTGAAATCAGTTTGGTCTAAAAACTAGGCTTGTTGTAGTATGGTGGCAAACACCAGTTGAAGGCGATACAGAGAAAAACAAGCATCAAAACAAGGTGACTAAACATTTAATCAAACTATTGGTACCCAAACACCCTTGCTAGAATTATGAATTAAAAAATGCATCGATAAATATGCTTGATTTTTAAACAGTGGCTACGCCTTTCTCACTCGCCCGTTCTGCAATTCTCCTACACTTGCCGAGATGATCAAAGCAACAGACAGTCTTTAAACCATGACATTCCGTCATCTAACTCCACCACTAACGTCAATTCCTTTTAAATGGCAGTAATACCATTCGTTCGATTAGAGCTCTTTAACTTTAATGTATACATTTTGGAATTGTCTTGATAATCTAACAGAAACCCAATGGATATATCTATAGCAGATTTTAGGAGGAGATTTATATTGCATTCTAATTGAGGTAGCCTTAAAACTAATTATTCAAGTACATGTTATGAATTGTAAAAAAATTTGTGAATAGAATACTAAAGTAGCTACTAGTTAGCATTGAAAATGTTTAAATCATGGTACTAAAGCTGTTGTAGTGCTATGGTATGGTCCTCTGACTTTGCAGCCAGAACAGGAGTGGGTTCGATACCCGGTAGGGCCCCACCACTTAAGCGTCATGAAATGGGGTTGCGGACTTGATTAGCGCTTGGCTTCTTCTGCGATCCCAGCGCTTAGCGCTAAAAACAGCAAATTCACCTTCACTTTCAATTGCTATTCATTTGGGAAAGAAACCTATGAAGGGTATGACCTGAATAAATTGTTTTGGGGGGTAGACTCCTAACTTACTATGCTCTCCGGCCAGGTCATTGCTTGTCTTTGCCCCCCCCCCTCAACCGAAAATCCTGGCTACGCCTCTAAACAGTGTTCCGAGTTCCGAGGCAATTTCTTGCCACAGATAGCAATGTATCTGCCTAGAATGGCGGTAGTGCTCTCGCTAGCAGATTCGGACGCTCGATCCACCAGTGAAAAGGTATGGAAAGAAAGACTAGGATTAGCGGGTTTGAACTAGTAAATAGTTGACTCAGATCTGGTGATTGGCTGCAATGGAGCATCTACTAATTACAAATTTCACTCTGCAGGACTACAGGTATAAACTCACGGACGAAGTTTTAGAAAAACTTACGAAAGAATTGCCTAAAAGAGTGGCAGATATGAAGTCCCATGACTAATGATCAAATTGGATACCTTACCTCAAGCAGTCCTGCAGAAGCAGATTCATCATTCGTCGAAGCTCCACAAAGAATACATTTATTTCCAAGGCTATTGTCACCATTTACCAGAGCAAACCACTCTACCCAGTCTCCTTTATAATTGTTGAAATAATCTATTCAAAAAATTGATATCTTTTGTCCAATTTTTCGTTCGATATGGTAAAATAGCGCAACCTTAGAAGACCTGATTACCGCATTTATGTATTCGCTGAGTACCTGCAAGCTTTGATCTAGGATTGACACTTATTCGTAACGAGGGAGGTACCAGTTTTCCGGACGCCTCGTTAAAGAACGATATTTCAAGCAAAATGGTAAATAGTGCAACCTTAGAATACCCTTGATTGCATTTTTGTATTCACGAGTACCTGCAAGTTTTACATCTATTTGTTTCCATGGAGTTACCGGTTTCCGGATGCCTTAATATCAGATGCATAGTGAACGATTTGTGATAAACAAGAGGGTGCAGCTTTAAATCGGCGGATGAGAAATGGGATTGTCAACATTTCAGTAAGTATAAAAAAGTTTCCATTTTACGAGCTATTTGAAGTCAAAAGTCTCAAATTTTGCAAAACAGGACTTGCAGAAAGTCATTCTTTTTGACGGGGATGACGATGGTATAAAGTGAAAAATGAAATAAAAGGAGGATGACGGATATTTTGAGAAAATGGCTGTACAGTGACGTTTGATAGCGTAGTCGCCTAATACCAGGCAACTTTGAAGCTAGGACGGTCAGATAGACAGGGTTCCATCTAGGATCTCACCACTTAAGCGTCATGTAAAGGAGTCAAGACTCGTTCGGATCTTCTCTCTACTTCTACGATCCCGGTGTTTGGTATTAAAACTGTAACTTCGTTGCACCTTTGAGAGCGGCAAGTGAAACAATGGTTAACTATGGCTCTTTATAACTTACACCGAGGATGATTTGATTCTGCTGCTTTTCAAACATGGGGAGAACTGGAATGATTGGCAAACTCATTTAAGTTGTCTCAAACAAAAGCCACACTAGAAACTCCGCAGGATTCAAGGAGATACGAATTGCGAGGGATCACGTCTCGAAGCCATCCGAGTATCCTGCCTCTTGCGAAAAGGTCTTATTCAACAATTTCTATTTCTGTGAATTATTCCTAGTCATCCTGTGCTAATGAAAACCATTCTAAATGAAATGAAATCTAGCAAGCTGGTAAATCCCTGGTATATACTATAAATTGATATATCATATAGTATGCACTTTAAATTCAAACTTTTTTTAACGTTATCTATTAGCAGTGTTTAGCTTTAAAAGAATCAAAGAGAATCAAATTTACATTAAAATTGAAAATGGTTTTTGTTTGCCTGCTTGCTGTTTCAGATCAGCAATCTATTTGATGTTCTTCCTATCTTCCACGAAATCCCATATGCTACGCTTGAAGTGCAAGTCCATCGCTGAATTTCAGATCGAAAAGAAAGGTTATTGCTTGAAAGGGAACGTGATCGAAACAGTAGATGAAGTTACTTTGCTGCAATGTTTCGATCGATGCCTACACAATCAACGTTGTAAGTCTATCAATATGGAGAGAAATGGTTTTGGTGTTTGTCAGTTAATTGCACGTTCGAGTCATGATTCAGTAGATAATATAACACTGACAGTGAATGATAGATGGAACTTTTATTCAACGAATTTTTCAAGTCGCTTGGTAAGTTCATCTACCATTGTGAGTTGCTTGTCTTGAGCTCTGTATACCTGTATTGTACACGCACAACAAATGTCGAAGGGTTAGTGAGACGAGCGGTGTTACTTTACGGGGTGAGTTGCCGAGTGGCGTAAACAGCTTTCGTCATGTAACTGAAGTTAAGCTCGGTCGAGCGAGGTCAAACTCCGGATGGGTGACATCGGAGGCCTGACCTCACAACTCACCTCGTCGTCCTTCTGCAGGGACGTTAAACTAGGGGTCACATGCCTGGATGCAGCATGCACAGTGGCCCTAAATTAGCTTTCAGTAGCTAGAAATCCTGAAAAGCTCATTCAAAAACAATCGAAAAACAAAAAACTTCCTGGTAAATTTTGACTAAGAAGCGCAGATGTGCTTTTAATCTCTAGATTAATGATTTTGAGTAGGACCCTTGCTTGATTTCATCAAAAACTGTCTTCACTTCCCTGCTATTTGCATTCAAAGTGTGTAAAGCAATTTAAAAGCATGTCAGGTTTGACGTACGACATAGATAATTAATCGGAAATAGTAAAAATTCACTAGCTTTTGTCAGCAAGATTAACAGTGTTGATAAAACTCCATTTTGCTCTATAATGCCTTGATGTCGACTAAGACATCTGTAAATATTTGATTTAAGCCTAGTTTTCATTAAATGGAAATTCATCGCCGATCATTGTTTTAGAGTATCGCCGATGTTTTAAGACAATAATTGGCGATGAATTACGATTTTATGAAAATCAAGCTTTAAGTATCTTTGATCCCAAAATTTAATTTCCTAGCATAGCAATCATCGTACAATGTTTGCCCTTCAGTGCTGCAGAGGCTGCTGTTCCTCTGTCAACCAAAATTAATTTTGGAAAGGAAATTTTATAGCGGCGAGGCTGCATACTATTTGTGTTTGAATTGAAAAGCTGCGGTGACAAGATTCGCCAGCTTTAATTTAGTCTCAAAATGAAGGTCTTTCAGCTGCAAGGCTAATAAAAGGGTGAAAGAGACTCTGCAAAGAATTCATTGTGATCACGGTATCGTGCAACGTCTTAAGCACACTTGGTCCTTTGGGTCGTCTGGGTCGAGCTAAAAGGGGCCTATTTTCTAATTCAAATATCTGTCGGATGTACTGATGTCAGTTAATTCCTAAATGTGCATAGCTGCATTAATGTGCATGGCTACCTTAAGTGCCTTAACCTTATCCAGACTAGGGGAGGGGGGCACAAAGTGCTCCCCCCTAGTGAATTTCGCCATGCAACTCCTTGAATATCTCTTAGAATAGTCTGGTTTTAGTGACTTTTAGTTTCTGTCTATGAGACATCCTGCCGTGTTTATTTCAAATTTTCGAACCTGTTCAGGGAGTCAACACATAATAAAGGATTACGCTAAAGATGGCGGCAAGGAACTTTTTACCAAGATGCACTGCGTTCTTTAATCGAATTCCTATAGAATCGTTAAAGATTCGTAATTCGAACGCAATGCATCTTGGTAAAGTTCCTCTCCGCCATCTTTAGGGCCCTTTAGCGTAATCGCCAATTTCAAATTGAGTGCTCCGTGAAAAAAAATTCCTATTCAGTCATAACTTTGGAGCCACTGGCCCTATAACAATGAAAGAAACATTTCTGGACTTGTTTGAAACAGGCTTTCATTTGATATATGGTTTTTTGAATTGATGGCGTCATCAATGGTTGGTCGTTGCGCATGCGTACTGACGAAAAAACCATGTAAGGCTTCTTTTTTCGAAAAATGAGCAACATATTATGATTCACCAGGTCTTTTCATCAACACTTATCATTTTTTGCTATTTTTAAAACCAATTTATAACAAAACTTTGACAAAATATCTGTTCTTAGGACGAAATGAATGAATGCTGATATCAGCAGAAATATTAGCGGTACGAGGCATGAAATTCCAAATAAGAAGTAAACGGATATATAATCTTTCTATGTTTCAAGTTTCATATCGGTATATTTTATCGATTTGGAGATGCAAACTAACTAGTTTTGCAGTGCAACTTTTCAAGTTAATCAGGTAGTCATAGATTATATTTTGACTAATAAGAAAAAACATAGCATGGGTTACTAGATATGGTTGTGTTATCCGAAGTGCTGCCGGCCTTAGTATATGTCCATCAATTTTTATTTTTTCATATGTTTCTACAAAGTTATAAAATCGATTTGAACCAACAACATTGCTCTCCAAAGACTTCGTTGCAAATATTCAAGAGCAATTTAGTCATTCATCTCCTCCACATGGGTTTCCTCGTAAAATATAAAGTTAAGGTTCATATGGAGCTAAAATTCAAGTTTTAAAATAAAGTATTGAGTTAAAATCCTGTGGCTTTGATGCCATTATTAATCTTTATTTTCTTGGTCCTTGAACCAGCAGCTACTTGTCACATTTCCTCAAACTCGGTGCCAAACTTTAAGTTAAAGTCTCTTCCATTCATAAATCTGAAAAAAGGAAACTTGGATTTATAGCTCCTTCACAGTAGCAGCTGAAACAGTGCACAAGTTTTTTTGGATAACCTGTACTTGAAGAATATAAAATGGTCTTCTTTGTTTTTATAGGTTGGGCCTAACTGCAAAGTACTGAAACCATGCTCCAATGATGAGATATGCTTTGACTCTTGCGACTGTCCTGGTTATGAATGTCTAAAATGTGTTGGAAATAATGGAAGAATACATTGTAATCATTCATTCATTATTTCACTCATTCACTCATTCACTCATTCACTCATTCACTCATTCACTCATTCGTATGTTATTGTTATTTATAAACGATACGAGTTTAAGCTAAAGGCCTATGAGCTAAAGATCAATTCTCTTTTATACTTACTGTAAAAAGTCAGCCCCCGAGGAGCTTATTTAATTTTGGACCTTCTAGAGGGGGTTTGATAGAGAGGGGGCTTGTTAGAGAGGGGGGTCTTATTCACAAATCAAGTGACAAGGATACATTTGGTAGCTTTTCAGTTCTTTCATTCCATTTTTGCGAAGTCAACATACAGTTTTACGGCTCAAATACATACAATCGACACAGATTTTGTCCTAAACCATACTAAAATCAGCATGGAAGGTTGTGTAGCTAAGTAAATCGAAAATATTTGGTGAATTCTAGAAGTTCGTAGAGCCTAATAGAGAGGGGCTTGTTTCAATTTTTGACTCAGAGGGGATGGGCTTATCATAGAGAGGGGGTTTTATAGAGCTTTTACGGTAACCTTTCTGCCAAAACACTCAGGGCTGTTCTTGCAAACAATTGGAAACCAGCTGAGTCCCAAAAATTTGACGTGCTTAGGAGCCTATAGTTGGCACCTGCTTCATCAAGCTGCAACTTTTTACCATGTGTAAGCACAATGACAACTTAGATAACACAATTCAGTTGGTTTGAATTGATCATATTTTTTCCAGTGAAGCCAGGTTTCCATATGGTCGTAGCAGTAGGCGACGCATCGCCGAGGCAGGCTCGGGGACACATTGGGAAAGCTGCGCTAAATGGAAACTTTTTCTGAACGATGTCTCAGACGTCACCGATCAGATGGATTGATTTATCTGACGGATTGATTCTAGGATTGACTTATCTGAATCAGATGATTCTTCATAGTCGTCCACGTCGCAGTGCAGCCAAAATCATATTTGCATTAAAAATCTTGATTGCAGCCGTCTGTGACTGTAAGGCGACTGGTCAGCGAGGGTTGACACAACTCTTCCGATGCATCCTCGCTCTGTCTCCGTCTGATATTTGACGTCGGCGACATCGTTCAGCAAATTTTTTTTATCGCAACCGTTATGTTTCCACGTGCCTGTCTCGGCGACGCATCGCCAACTGTGGCGGTCATATGGAAGTCAGGATTCATGAGCGATTTGATAAAACTGCTTGATCTGAGAATCCCTCGTAACAGGCCCTGAAAGCCTTGATTAAATTTACATGACAAATGACGATAGCGAAAGATATCCGAGACCCGGGGGGGGGTGCACTAGATATATTTCGGGTATGGGGACGTGCCATCGGGAAGGGTACCTATTTTCCAGATATTGGTATAAAGAACGGTATCAATTTTCACAATTTTGGTATAAGGAACGGTACATATTTTCAAGATTTTTATATGAAATATATAAGTTCGGATATACTTTTTCGAAAAATTGGTATAAGGTCGGGTATACTTTTTCAAAAAATTGGTATAAGGAACGGGTATGTTTTTAAAGCCACGATGGCACGTCCCCGACCAAAACCTGGTCAAGTGCACCCCCCGGGATCCGAGAAGAAGATGTTAGTAATTCTAACGTGTAAAGAATAGTGAGGCTGACAAAGTATCTACACAACTTGCTACATTTCCATCGTTGTGGGTGTCCCGGGGTGGGAGTATAAACCATTGCAGATCATGTCACAAAAAGCAAGTTTACCCGCTCCTAACAAATATCATCAACCTATTTCCTTGTTTGCTTAATATTGGGACACTCGAAAATTGCTCTGCTGTCCAAGGAATCGTTGCAGCAAACTTGCTTGAGCTATGATAATCGAATTAATTTTTTCTAGAAGCAAAAAATTTGAAGTACTTTCCTCTCTATTATTTTGGTAATCCTCAAAATAGTAGTCCAATGGTAAACTAAAATGATTGAAATAATTTTTTTGCAGAGTATTTAGAAAATGGCCCATAACTTACAATCAAAGGCATCTCAATATAGAAAAAAATAAAATTTGTCAATTTGATATGTTCAATACTCATTTTTTGAGAGCAGTGCACAAGGAGAGCATACTTCAGTCCTAAGCTATCAGAGAAGTACACTTTTACGGTCATGGCGCAGCTAATTTTGCAGCAATGGTATTTCAAAGAGGGGGAGTTTAGTTATCCGATGGTTTGATCACATCCTACATTTGCCACACGTCATCTGTGGTGACGTGGAGGCCCACCATCGTACTTGTTTAATTATATTCCCTTTAATAGGTAACAGATGCTTGCCAAATCCTTGCCCATCAACAGCAGTTTGTAATGAATTCAAAGACCCAATTTGTTCTCAATGTCCTGCTGGATTCAAAGGTCCTCTTTGTCATACAGGTGATTGCTACAAGACCATGGGCTTCAAGGGCCTGGTTGTATGAGGAAAAACACCTCGCTTGCCAGACCGGGGCTGAGAGGTGAGATTCCACCTTCCAATGGAATCATTTGTATTTTTGTTTCGCATTTACATAACGAACGCAACACCACCGGTATAGTGAAGTCCCACCTCACTAAAGGAGTCTCACCTGGGTGAGGTGAAATTTTTCCATTTAAACGAAGTACCACCGGTATGGTGAGGTGAATTGAAATTTTTTGTTGATTCTTATTGGTCAATTCATTCTGATTTCACGGAAGAGAAATTTTACTCCACCTCGTCTCTCAGCCCCAGGGCTGACAGGTGAGGTGAAAAATCTCATATAAACAGTGACTGAAATTAACCTCGCCTGTCAGCCCTGGATCTGGCAGGTGGGTTGTTCTTCCTCATATAAACAAGGCCTAAGAAACTCTGAATTAATCGCTTAATCGAGCTTCTCGTGAAATTTATGAAAGTGATGCTCAACCTACTGGGTGAGCCAAAAAGGCCCCACTATCTTTTGAGATGTTGCTTGGTCAGTTTAAGATATGCCACCTGTCCAAAAACAACCACTTCAAAAATGTTGAAATTCATTCATTTCTCGAATAATCCCCTCGTTTTGATGCTTTGATGTTTTGATATTTTGATGCCAGTTGATGCTTTGGAAGATTTAAAAAAGCTGAATTCCAGATTTTCTTTGGAGCATGAAATTTGAACGAGGAGCAAAGATTAATCATGCTCCATATAAAAATTTTTCCCAGACGACTTCTAATCCATCGCCACATTGAGTTTCCACAAGACGTTGACTGAAAAAGGATGGTGATTATTTCACTCAAAGTGAGAAAACCGAGATTCAAAATTTTGTTTGAATCTGGTTTTTTCTCGGATGGTAGTCATTACTCAAAATGAACTTGCAGCATCTCAAAAGATAGCTAAACCTTTCACATAATCTGTTGTAAATAGGATTTGACAATAACTTTGATTTCAGGGAGCCAGCTGTGATCTAGCTTGAGAATTTTTCTTTGGTCACCCAGTCCCAGTAGACTCTTTACCACAGTAGCGGATGAAATGTTTGTTTCCTACAGACCTTTTAGCTTTTCTAAACAGGAGCCTGGATCGAGCGTTATTTTTATGCATTTTCATACGCGAGGTTCGATCGAATGGTGTTAGACCTTCTATCGCTAGTTTGCGCATTCGAAAATTCTACGAAATGTAGCAAGATTGCGTTCGATTCTGATTCTTTTTAGAATAGCTAAGAGGTCTATGAGGCATTAAGTTAGTTTCCTAAAACAATATTGCTGGCCAAATTTAAGGATTTCTATGCGTTATAGCAAGAGCTAAGCTAATCAGAGTCCAAGCAGTTGTCTTGTAGTTTGATGAAATGAAAAATGTGCTAACAGTGATACAGCCTCACCTTCTACCATAGATTTCAACGAATGTGAAAGCAATCCATGTTTAAATGGAGGGGTTTGTCAAAATGAGTTTAATCACTACAAATGTCAATGTTACCCTGGATTTTCTGGGAGTAGATGCGAAAATGGTAAGTATTCTGGGAGCGAAAATGGTAAATGACTGACCTTTACCAAACTCAACTCTGTATCAATGCATCCACTGCTGTTGACAGACAACCCAGAACAAAATGATAAGACTTATTGCATGGCATCATAGCTTCTAAGGATGAAAGCAGCAATTTCTATCTTAGAGTATCTATATGTTTGCTAATATCTCTCGTAATATCATGAGCGACAGGACACACAGATTGGGTCCTTACCCGTCTTCTTCTCTGCCACTGTCATTTCTAGCCTTGCAATTACTGCCAAATATAGCCAGCACAAGAGCAAGATTTCCCTTCCGCGACAAAAGATGGCGCCCTGACCCGCCTGACCTCTCTGTCTGACCATTGCTCCTCCACACGCACTTTTTCAAAAATGAGTGCCTACAGTCATTATTCACACTGAAATCCCTTATAAATTTTCAAATTTGTTATTCTCATAAAATTTAATTCGCTAACACTAAGAACATGAAAATTTGCAGTTAGGCCGAAATTAGAGTGTTGAATATGAATATGGGGTCAAAACTTTCATATGGTGACAGCTAAAGAATTTTTGAAAAATTCCAAAAGGAAGACGCATGTGGTGTAAAGACGTTGAAGCGTAGAGGTGTCCGCAGTTCAAAAATTCGCTGAAAATGAAGGTGTTCACAGCGCGCCATGCCTACACCTTCTATTTACCTATCGATATTGATGAACATTTTATGGTGATTAGCTATCGATTAAAGCTAAGCTCACATTTCTTACGAGCCAACCAATCTGTAAACTGTTTTGTGACCAGTAATTTGAAACGTTAACTCTCGTGTCTCTGTAGATATGGACCAATGCCGTAGCTCACCATGCGCTCATGGGACATGTTCAAACAAAGTAAATTCATACCACTGCAAATGTAATTTTGGTTGGGGTGGCTCAAGATGTGGTAATTATACGTAGTTCTTATTCACTTTAATGTTTACGCAAATGTAGTGTGTCTGTGTGTCCATGTAATAGACATTTTAGCCCATCGAGCGTTATTTTTATACATTTTTATGCGCGAGGTTTGATCGAGTGGCATTAGAGCTTCTATCACTATTGTGCGCATTCAAAAATTCTACAAAATGTAGCAAAGTATCGTTCGATTGAGGTTCTTTTTCAGAATAGCTAAAAGGTCTATTACAACCGGCACTCCCTGATTACAGCCGCGTGTACACGCTGTCAAAATATGGTGACAAGATGCTGACGAATGGCCTCAAACAGCACACTGTAATCAGGGCCACCGAGAGCTTTGAGAGACCCAGAAGCAATGCTAGGAAATGACGCAACCTGCGAGCAGAACATTTTCTCCATCACGCTACATAGATTGGCTTAAAATGAATTTCAGAGCATTTCTTGCAGTCAAAATGCTAAAGATCTTCAGTTATGAGGCCCTCGGGCAAATTGCCCATCCTATTCCATCTCTCTGCGACCCTGAGTCAGACTGTAATTGGTAGAATCTATCTGATCACATGCAACAAATGTCAAATTTTTTCATAACGAGGCTGCCTGCTGAAGCTCACATCTAGAGGGGCAACCTCAAGAAGTCATCAGTTTGCTGATATTAAAGTTAGCTATCACATCAGCGCATTTGCCCAGATGATTACTTGAAATTTTTACAGTCTGGTTCCCTGACGTCATTTTTGACTGGGGCACTGGGCTCCACGGAAGTGGTCCAAAATAACGTCTGGACAAAACCCGTAACCACACACCGTAACTATGGCCCGGGCTTCTGTTGTAATCGTGGCATGCTTCAAATCAAGCATGCTTTAAATCTTGCCCGCCAACAGAACGACACTTAACTAGCCTGCGTGCAGTCTTTCTTTTGTAAAATTGAAAGAAGGTAAAGTTCTTTCAATTTACACAAAACAATTCAATTTACACGAAAGAACGACTGTACGCAGGCTACGCTTAACCGATTTGCCAAATAAGGATTGAGAAGTTTGAGAAGTTTCGCTGGTTTTTGTCCAGGCGTCAACAAATCGCTTCCCTGGCGCCCAGGACCCTCAAACGAACGCGGTCGAGTTGACGCAGGGAACCAGGCTGAAATTTTTACATGAAAAAAGCGAAGGAGCTGTACTTATGAAGACAAATTACCATCAAATAGTTCACTTACAATTCAAGTAACACAGCGTGATTCCAAGTAGAAAATTTTTTGTAACAGCCAATCACACGAGTCATTACAAAGAAAGCTCCATGCCTAAGCTTCTGATGTCGGTGCCAGAGAGATCTGCAGTCTGTTCTTTCAACTCATGGGCACTCCTCATTTCCTGCACAAAATGATGAAATTTCACTGTGTTATTTGTCGGAGAAAATTTGGGAAAATGGACGCATTTTCCGTCATTTCACAAAGGGGACATGGAAATTTCTGTTTCCCTTACAGAAATACTTGTCCATTTCCCTCGGGTCTTAATGCAAGAACTAAAGGGAAATTTGGTATTTTTGGCTGTGGGTCTAATTCAAAAAAGTACGAATATCCAAGAACAGTGAGTGTGCTCTCTATCAAAAAACGCGAAAATTGACATTGAACAGTGTGAAAGTCATTCAGCAGGAAAGCAAGAGCGCTTGAAACCATTTACCCTTAGTCGTCAAGTTACCCCCTGACGTAGATACAATTTCCCTTGCTCTTGGCTTACAATGCAGTGAAAATAAGGGAAGATTCCTTCAATTTGTCAGATATTTTAGGGAAATATGCGTGCAATTCCAATATCTAAGAATCCAATTGATCGGAAAAAAGATGTTCGCACCCATGGGTAAAGTAACTTAAATCAAGTCATTCTTGCTTTTATATGAAAGGGATTCAAAATATAAACTGAGCCCACCATCCAGAATAAACAGAAAATCAAATATAAAGTCACAAATCCAGTACTCGGGAGCTTCGGAACTCTGAAGCCGATCTCTGTACCCGGGGGTCTCTGTACCGTTTTTCTACGAAAAACGTGTGACCAAAAATGCTTCTCTTTTTGCAGGAGTAAAATTGTGGAATTGCCTGGACACAAACTAAACTTATCTAAAGCTCAAGCAATTTCTAAATCCTGTCTTGAAAACTCCAGAACATGGAGGAACCCTTGTAGATTTTGAAAATATTCTGATATATCATTACTTTGTTTTTTAAATAATCTTTTTGAATCACAATTTAGGCTCTTTACTTTTCCTTTTACAGGACAGTTTGCAAAGTAATGTTTCTAATTGATAACTTTACCCTACTATAGATAAAAATGAATATAAAATTAAAATGAAAATACAAATTATGAATGAAAACGAAAAATGAAATGAAAACGACCTTACTTTAAGACATTTTAATAACTGCATCTGTGTTAGCTTCCCTCAGAGCAGTGTAGACTTAAGACCTGGAGTCCCCTGTTTCCCTGTGCTCCTTTGACTTGATAATGTCACTTCGGTCAACAGAGACTCACAACATTGCTCTGAAAAGCCTGATCATATCTAGGACCAAACTCTGTTCCTAGAGTACCAGCGACACCTGTGAATTTCTATACGGTAAGCGGTAATTTTCGATTCGATTGAAGAATCGATAACATTCCTGCGGGATTGGAGATTCGAAGCAATGATTCCAACATAGTTCCATTGATGACTGCAGAAAATAGGATCAGCTTTTTCATTGTTTCATCATGAGTCCTTGTTGAGCAAGAATTACCGCAAGTGCAAAGCTACAAGGGGCTCAATGGTCGAAAGTCTAAGAGTAGGGATGCTGTACTCGAAACATTCAAACATTTCTACATACATACATACATACATTAATTATTTGGTAATGCAGGTTTACCTAAAGGCAACTAACGTTGATGTGGACCTGCAGCTACAAACAAAAATAAGCTTAATTACCTTTTTTAAAATAGAAAGTAAAACAAGAGATTAAAATAGTTAAAAGTATTTACAGTGTCAAAAGTACCTAAAATCTTTGTTCTTGTTATTAATAATACAGGCCTCTTTTTCAAATGAATGCTGGTTTACGTTCCTTTTGTATTCTTTTATCTTATTTTTGAAAGTTGTTATATTTTCTTGACTCTTCAGGTTATTGTTAATTGAGTTCCAAAAGACTCCACCTCTGTACTTGAATGAATTCCGTCCAATTTCTTTCTTGTACCTTACGACTTCAACTTGAAGAGGGTTTCGCAGATTTGTTTTTCGTTCACTGAATTGTTCATAAATTTGTTTGCGGCATGTTTTGTAATAAATCTGTTTTGTGTGGACTTCCAGACAATACTTCTTTTACATTGCAGATAAGATATTTGGCATTGGCAAATGATGCGTTATTGTACTTCGAAGAAACACTTCAATAGTAAAGTAACACATAGAGACAGAGGAGCAGGATCAGTTTTGTCGTAATCATCCATCAACAGAGCGAAGTCGGAAAGTATATCGAATGTGTCTAGCATGGTGGGAAAAGACGCTGAATAATTGGAGATTGATGTGATGGGCATAAGTTGTAAATCTAAATTTAACAAAACATCCTGCAAGTTGTGTACACGCGTGCACTGCCGTGCACTGCGACCTTGCACTAGATCGATAGAGCACACAAATAAGACGCCATGTTTTCACTCCGAACATCTACCGAACTCCTTTGCATGATTTTTGTTTGTCTGTATTTTTTATTTTACATCGATTGAATGAATTATATAGTCTGCTATGGACATGCAAACTAATCAAAATCGATGGATACAGTAATCAAACAAGAATAAATGTTGTTTTAAATGGCCTGTACATTATTTACAGTAAAGCAGGCATTAAACCGATTTTAGTTCATTTGGTAAGCAAATCTGTGGTCCTAAGAACTTGAGACATGGGAGTACCAAAAGTAAGCTGGTTTGGTCAGTAACGAATAAGGTTAGTAGGATTTTGCGATGAAAAATAATTAGAGGATCAGTCTTGAAAAATATCTTTCACGAAGGATGGATTCAGACCATTAAGAGTCTTGAATATTTCTATGGAGATAGCTCCATGTCGGTAAACATGCATGATTCATTACTGCAATTTCAGTAGAACGTCATTATATGAAGTGACATGATCATTATGATTTCGAGGCTAATACATAATGGTTTTTCTAATGCTGTCCATTTTGTTTTCATTGCAGCCATTTTTAAGATGGAAGTTTACTAAAAAAGGCATTTTCTTCATTTTCTGATCGTCTGAAGGGCCTGGTCGCTAAGAATTTTCTTGGGCTACGCTCCACATCCCATCACTCTTCAAGTGGTGCACTAATCTTAAGCATAGATCTCAGTTATTCACGCATTCATAGCATATGGTCTTTAAAATGACAATAAATGAGCAACTTTTGGGCAACATTTTGAAAAAGTGGCAACTTTTGAGCAACTTCTCAGGAAATTTTGAGAAAAATTTTCAGGAAATTTTGAGCAACTTTTTGAAAAATTTGAGCAATTTGTGGACAGGTCTGGAGCTCAATACAACTTGATACAGTTACAAAGCAAGTAATTTGCAGCATGTAGTATGATTTGAGCGTGGCTGCCATGCCTTAAGATATCACCGTGAAGTCATGAAGTTGAAAATCTGTGCAAATCAAGCTTCCAAGCTGAATTTGAGTTTAAAGAAAGTTTTGCATGAAATTCAGGCAGTTTCTGGTCTAATTTAGTTACATTGTTGATGTTAGAATGTCATTTCATTGAAATTAACGATTTTGGATCGATATTTCGGCAGAAATTAGCCGATTCAAATGAAGTCCTTTGCGCTATTAATTCGTTCTTCGTAAACTAGACAAAAAGAAGCTGCAAAATGGCAGTACCCAATTACAAACATATTATTGGAGCTTTTTCAATTAAAATTGTTCGAAGAAATTCCATCAAAACTTTTCTATTTAGTCCAAAATGGCGGCCAAAATGACGTCATTATAAAAAAATGCAGATTTTATCAAATTCCAGAAATTCCGGTATTAAATCAAAGCTCTTCGTTCGCTGATTCGTTTGGAATATCACATTTCATAATTTAATCAAATCATTCCATTGAAATCATCAAAAACAATTTTCTGTTACCTTCTTCCAAGTACGGGCATGGCACGTGACCTTTGAGCGCTACTCATTAAAAATTTTTTGATCAAAATATGGCCAATTGATAATTACTAAAACTCAGACCGGCTGGGGAACCTGGTTGATGTCCTTTTCAAGGTGCGGCAGGAAAAACCTCGAGGGGGAGGAGTGTGGACAACACCCCCATTTGGATTAGGGTTAAACTGACAAAACAATATAAGATAGCTGGGTCGCTCTGCTATGCTCATACCTTGCTTATGTTGAAGCCATTTTCTTTTAGAAAACTATGTGCGATCTGGCTCGTCAATTTCTTTTTGGCTCACCTGGCGTACCAAGATAAAGCCTAGTGCTGGTCCGGTTGAGCTGAAATTCTGACGCACGATGCGCACCGGCTCATGGGGTACAAAATTCTAAAAATAACACTTTGATTGCTCCTAGAAGACTTGCGTCAAAAAAATTATATCTTGAAATTCGATTCATTTTCAATAAAATTTACATCAACCTTCATCGAATAAATTCATAATTCGTAAAATTTTTAACAGTAAGTTAAGTACATCTTGAAAAATTAAAAATAAAGTGAAGATACGAATGTACGAAATACTTTCCCAGAAAATTCCTTACAATCATAGATTCATATCAAGAAATATTATTCACTTGAATCAAATACCCAAAGCTGGTTACAAATAAGCACTCCCAAACGTCACAAAAGTATTAATATTTTGCGCTACTTTAAAGGGGCTAGATCACGTAATGTAAACAAACTTCTCTGGAAAAGACGATTCAACAGTGTTTTTGAAAGGTCATACCACACAGATTTTCTACCCTTCTTCTCAAAATGGAAGTGATATTTTGAAGATAAGTATCTGAGCTTTGTTGAGTAACAAACAAAATATCCATACATTGTACGATTAAAGAGACAGTGATGGATTTCCAAAAGTACCTTTATTGCGGATTCACCCCATCTATCAAAATTTGTGCAGAACACAGTAGACACGTGCGGGAAACGAGAGCTGGTTTGTTCACGGTTACATGGTCCAGTCTCTTTGAATAATCGTGATAAAATTCAACGACTTCATAACAGTTTTTACAAAATTTCTCAATGTATATACTTTGCCCTATTAATCATAGACTACAAATGCCACTTCAAAGTAAATTACTAAATTCGTAATGAAAGACATTACGTTACAATGAAATATCGGCAATTTAACTCCGTTGATAGTCGCAAAAGTTACTCAATCGTTTCCCCTAGGAAGCACTATTAGGCTGGAACAGCCTGCGGCTCAAATCTTTGCAAAACTTTCAACTCAAATGTAATTTCTTGAGTCTTCCAACTGAATAGCTCTCAGGGAATTTGCTGTTCGGCATAATATTCCAGAAAGAGCATTCTTGATATCGTCATCTTTTCACAGTTACAGAATTTTTCAAATTTCTGCTAGTTTTGCTCTTGTGACGTCATCAACTTGCAAAATCGTAAACCATAAAAGCTACAAAATTCTGCTTGCTACCATCTCGCAGATCTTCAAAATCGGAGTATTTCCTGCATAGGTCATATTGATTTTCCTCAATCAATTTACAATTTCTGGTGCAAATAATTTTGCCAAAGCTTCATACCTCCTCTGGTACATCCTTACAGAGGACTGAAAACGCCGTAATTTCAAAAACAATGCTGATACAACAAATGCATTTCCTGCACCCTTTCTGGAATTATGGCGAGCAACCTAAATCGATCTATTCAGATGAAAGAATTGGGCAATAATATGCGCATACTGACCGGTTTTGTGTTGTACATGAAACTATGAAGCCCGAGGTCTTTAACGTACAGACCGAGCTTGCGAGGTCTGTGCAATAAGACCGAGGGCTTTATAGTTTTCTATACAGCAAGAAAACCGGTTAGTATGAGTTTTATTACCTTACAGCTTCTAACCTTGGCTCGCATTTGATCAAACACATTTTGCTGCAGTCATTTGGTTTGAATCCACTGTAAATTCCACAGGCTTAGGCCAACAGCAGTTGCCGTGGCGAAAAAAACGCATCTTGTATGGTATTATACAAGGCTACGGGAAACCCGCGGGAAATGTGCGATTAGGCAATAGGAATGGCGGGATTATGCATTGCCTCGTTTTGAAACTTCAGTCTGGTAATAAAGTTTTGAAAAAACTTAAAGTTTTGCAAGTATTCGAACCCTGTGCTGAATAGAACTCTTGTTCAAAGCTAACTACAAGATTTGCAGTGCAGAACACCACAATAAATAATCAAGAAGGAAAGGTGCATCTCTAAATGTTAGTGATAAAACAAGACAAGATAAATAAGATAAATGTAACAACTATTTTCATGAAATTGCCTAAGCATCAAAAATTTTGTACCTACAAAATTAGTTACCAACACTTTGACCCAAAAAATTTCACGCACTAGATCGCACATACTTTCCTGTGAAAGCAAATGATATGAACACAAACAAGCTATCAGGATGTAGCTGAAAGGCTCAGCTTTCTTTTGAGATATTGCTTAGTCAGTTTAAGGTATGCCTTCTGTCTGAAAAGATAGTTTCAAGAAAATGGAAATCAATCCATTACTCGGACTGTTCCGTCGTTTTCAAATCGATGTTTCGGAAAATGTGGAAAAAGATGAATTCAAAATTTACTTTGGAGGACGTAATATGAATGAGGAACATAGGTCAATCATTTTGCAAACAAAATATTTCGCCAGACGATTTCAAATCCATTGCTAGGTTGTGTTTTCACAAAATGTTGACTGGAAAAAGATGGCGATTATTTTACTTACAATGAGGAATCTGGGATTTAGAATTTTCTTTGAATCTACTTGGCAATAGCTTTTGATTTCAAGGAGCTAGTTATGATCTATGTCATGAGGAACTTTTGGGTCACCCGATATAAGTAATCAAATACTCAAAATTCATCATAACAACCGTTCTAACAAGGCATAAAGCAAGATCATTATCAAAATTGTCTCATGCATTCGATCGACATGGTGTATGTGGGCCCCAACTGAAACAAATTTGCACTATGAACGTCATACTCCAAAAAATATCATTTGTTGTATACTAATACAGCAAAACCTGGAAATAAGTATCTCTTGGTTGAACAACTAGATCATTTCAAAGAGAAACATTCAGCAGGGAAGGGAAGCCAAATTCAAAACTATAAAAGTTGTGCATCATCATCTTACATGATTTATGGAAGAAAACAAAGAGTCCATTGATACACAATTCCGTAAGTTTTGGGAATTTTCACTTGGGGAGGTCTAAAATATATCCCTACAGAACAAGCCGCATGACTGGTTTAGAAACTGTAGAAGCAGAGAAAGTCAACACTCAGATCAATAAATAATGATCCCTGTTGCTTGCACGCTTTGCTGTTTTGCCATAATGTACAATGCACAATGCACAAGTAACAACTACAGTTTTAAGACAACTCTCTGTTCTGCCATATCAACCTCGTGTATTTTGGTTACTGTCATCAATCTTGTTGACATGTTTTAACTTATTTTGGTTGCATTCGTAAGTGTAACTTCTCTTCTTTTCTGTTCTACTTCCCCGGTGTCTCAGGGGAGGTACCCTGGTAAATTCAGGATAGGTGTGCTCAGGCAGAGGTAAGCAACTTCAAAAAAATTATTTTTGACATGCATCTGTCCGGGCTCAAAATCAATTTTTCTCGCACGACATAACCAAAAATTACTAAGTCTGTATCTTAAATCTATCATAAATAATTCTTGCACAAATTTCAGCTCTTTCCCCTTTGGTCGCGACTTTGTCAAATTTTTCCTTGAAAGTTTTTACCTAAGATTGGTCCTCATCAACTGAAAAGGTCAACCTTGCGATTTTCCCGACTGAAAAGGAAGAATCTCCACCCCTGCAAGAACCACAGACCAATTACAGCAAAACAAAACGGCATACAAGCCTATACAACCGTGATGGTCAACAATTTACATCTGGAAGCACAGGTTCCGAATCTTCAAATTGGTGCAAAACGATGAGTTTAAACTTCTATCATTGCTTTTGAATCGAATAGCTTGAAAGAACTTTAGGATCTCTGCCATAATTCTATCCTTGGAACCTTCAGGAATTCTCAAGATTTTCCAGGTTACAGCATGTTTCATATGGAGCTCATTTGGGGTGTGACGTCATCAAATTTCTAATCGTAAGTCATAACAGTTGATGGCATCAGGTTCTTTTGAAAAAGAATTCTGTGATTCCCCAGAAATTACGACAGTTTTACCTTTTTCAAAATTTCTCTTGAATCTTTCAAAAAAGAAGAAAGTACTCACATTTTTAATATGGTAAAAAATTTCATGTTTTCCAACGGTATAATTATAGCGAAATAGTTTCTTTGAGGCCATTCAGTTCAAAGAAATAGGTGATACAACTTTACACTAGCCTGCGTGGAGACTCTACAGTCACTGCAGAGGAGCGACAAGGGAAAGAAAGCTCCCTGTAAAGAAAGCTACTACAGGGAGCGTTCTCATTTTTGCTCCTCCGCACTGACCGTAAAGTTTGAACGCAGGCTACTTTGCACTAGCTTTTTAAAGACTTAGAACCTACGCCACTTCTAGCCAATCTTAAAACTAGTAAAAGGAAGGGATGAAATTATATGAATGAAAGCCCAGCTTCCTTCCTTAAAAATTCCCTTCTCACCTAAACATCACTGACGACATGTCTCACAATTTTCTCTACTGTTCCAATCCTTTGATCTCTTCTACTTAATTGCCCTGTACGTTCTAGCTTTCTTCCCTATTAATGCCGGGTTATGGCCCACACGATTAGTTTCACAAAATCAAAGTTCGCACCGGGTGGATCAAAATAAACTATGCACCTTTGGTAGTCAATGATAAATCGTACAGTGAACCAAGGCCTGAATTAGACCCGGACATTTTGCAAAGCTTTTTGTCTTCAAGTTTATGAGCTGCAAGCGAGTTTTTTTAAATTTTTTGTTTGCGATAACGCTGAAAATGATCAAAAGGCGTCGATCAAATTTCCTCCGCATGAATAGACAAAGAGCAAACATTTTCGAGATGATTCGGCGATTTAGAAATTGATTAGTGTAAGCTCCTGCACGAGTATTAGTCCAAAGAACTGACCTGTTGTGAAATTCTGTAAAAGCTGCAATAAAGTGCCGCGCCAAGCTGTCCCCCATATCAGAAATTTAACAAAACTTCATGCTTGCTTGGCCTCATGACGTTCCCGGTTTGTCTTTTTTAACTGTCTTGACACAGAAACGCAGCCTGCACCGATGAATAAATTCAATTGAATTACAAAAGGAAAGACAGAACCTACAACTTATAACTTATGCAAAAATGTTTTATGCGAACTTTCTCAGAGGTCTTACACTATGAAATATGGGATAAACTCCGTGAGATTTAGAGGAGCTATGCTGTGGAATGCCCTAACTAATGATGCAAAGAAGATAGAGTCTGTTGCAGCTTTCAAGAAGGAAATTAAGACTTGGGATGAACCGGCTGCCTTTGTACAATTTGTAAACAGACGCTGAATTTCTTTGATTTTGATATGTATTTCTTAAGTTTATTGTAAATAGTTGGTGTAAATTAGCTTTATTTTTGTAAAACTATGTAGATACCAACTTTAAATACATATATGAATGAATCATTGAATGAATGAATCATTGAATGAATGAATCATTGAATGAATGAATGAATGAATGAATGAATGAATGAATGAATGAATGAATGAATGAATGAATGAATGAATGAATGAATGAATGAATGAATGAATGAATGAATGAATGAATGAATGAATGAATGAATGAATGAATGAAACAGTTTTTGTTTCACTAAAAGTCAATTCAAATTTCTCCCGAGAAAGAACTAGTGCTCGTGCAGTAGGTTACAAATAAATCAAGTTGTAAATCCCAAATCACCACGAAACAGTGTCCCCAAAAACGAAAATTTAAAAGACTCGCATACAGCCGTAAAATCTGAAAAAAAAAACAAAATGCGAAAAATATCATAATCTAATTCATCAGGCCTTTGACTAAAGGTTGAGTAATAAATCTACAAAATTGGTCCTGTTTACAATTTATCTTGGACTGCCACAGTGCATGGTTTATTTTTGCACACCTGATATGGTTTATGGAAGCAATTTTGCATCAAAATAGAACGGCATACAAACCTAAAACTAGTAGTTGCCTCACTGCATCCACGAGGCTAAATTATGACTGTTACGGGGACCAAGATAGTAACTGTCTAGCAGCTCAAAGGATTTTCCATTGCCAAATCTGACTTTTCTTGGGAGGGCGTCGCATCCTTGAACCACAAATGCTACATCGCGGTGTCTTGTTGAGAAAGTAGCTTGTGTGTAGGATCCGTCATTGTTTTTTTCGTTAGTTTATCAATCGCAGATAAACATACTTCCAATCTCTCCTCCATGTCCCCTAAAGTCTTTGAATTGTTGTCAGTTCTATGAAAGAAGAAATTGGCGATGAAAATTATCGGATATTGACCGGATTAGCTGTTCTGGATATGGACTAAACACTGCGTGAGATAAGAGACTGTTTCAAAATCGTACTGCAAAAGTACAACATTGATTTTTGAAGTATGAAATTTATAGACATCATTGAATCTTCATATTGATTCTAGATATAATGTAGTAAAAACCCACGCATAGGAACAAACCAGGTGAGTCAGAAAAACGCCCAGTGTTTGAAAGGCTAGTGCTCTGCTCCCTGAATATATGAGCAACAAAAAATATTTTGTAATATTTGATTAGATAGCTAACATGTTCAATTATTTTTAGAAATTTTCCTCGCTAAACTCTGTCACTTCGTTCAGATTCTGCAGGCAATTTTCTAAAATGAGTCCCTTTGAGAAACCTTAAAAAACGTCTAATGTGTTTACCTCACAGCGATGACTTTCAGCACGCTTTAGCACGTGCTTTAGTTTTGGCGGGTTGAAAAGTCTTCCCTCTAGTGTGAATAACTTATTCAGGGGGATTCCATTCTCTTATGAGGACAAAATACATGAGCACATCTAAGAGTCATTATTTCTAGGAAGGAGAACTAAGGGAAATTTTGCTTGCTGTTTTCACTCGTTTCTGCAGGTTTTCGAAAGGGGCTTTCTGCAGAAAATCTCCAATTTCGACGGGAAGGAATGACCGATTAAAGCCGGAGAAATTACAGAACCTAATTTCACATATCGGGGATAAAACAAGACAGTTTTCAACATCATTGCTTTGATATTGAGGGATCAGGAATTTTTCAAACGCCGGGCGTTTTTATTGACTCACCCAGTATGATTTTGAAAGGCAACCTGACTAGGCTCTTAGGAAATAGGGCACTTAGTGGGGAATGGGCTTCACAGATTTTTAAATTGGTTCGTACTCCAGGGCTTTCAGGTATTTCTTTTGTTTGGACTGAAACTTTAAGCCTATTATTTATTGCCAGTTCACAGTACCTGAGTTCAGGAGGTCTTATTTACAACAGAGGTTTGTGATAGAATCAGAAGTTTTACAGAATACAATGAAAAGCTTCAAAGCAACTTTAGAGTCTTTGCAATATGCACAAATGGTGTATCTGTCTGTATAGGTTAAATGACAAAACAACTGCAGTTTTCATCTAATTTGGTGATCTCTACAAAAAACAACCTGTCCCAAATTTCAGGCTGTATGGCCTCTTACATAATGAGGGTCTAATTTCCGAGCTTCAACCTGCAGATTCTTAATAACAAGGCTCTTACACGCGGGTTTTTACTGTATTCTAACCATTCGATTGGTTCAGTAAAAATATGTTTGTTGCGTGTTCTACTATTCAAATCAAACGATAATATCGTAAATAAAAGATTTAAGTATAAATAAAAGATTTAAGTATCAAATATAGCGTAGGTGTTCAAAAACACGACGTTTCGAGCGTATACTCGTTATCAAGTGACTCGAAATCAATCATGCCGAGCAAATGGAAGACAAGATTCGACAGATAGCAAAGAATTTTTTCGGCATCGTGTGAACGCTAGCTCAGATTTGTTAACGTCGCATCACATTTTCTACCGTTTCCAAAATGTGCCGGCATCGTATGAACCTAGCTAAGTTAATCTTTGACTGATGGAGTACGACTTTATTTGATACCGGCCTACGCATTTGTTATTACACAAGCCGCAAAACGTGTTGGCTTGTTTTTTAGCTCTCCAAGTAGGTACTTTTAAAAATGATTTTCTTTACCTTTCTTTGATCAACGACACATTATCCTCCAATGTTTCTGACGACATCTTGTCATGTTCTCTGAGGTAAGCTCTTGTGCATCTATTTTGGAAATCTTCCATATCGAGTTGGTGATCTAGAAATAAATAACATTGTTTATTTAAAGTTGTTTGATTATATAGCACTTGTAACGAATAACCAAACCATTTTCCTACCGGGTGAGTCAAAAAACACGCTCGGCCTTTGAAAGGCTACTGTTCCCTGAGTATATCAGCAATAATATTTTCCAGCACCTATTTGAATAGCTAGCATGTTCAATTATTTTTAGAAATTTTCCTGGCTAAAATCGGTCACTCCGTTCAGATTCTGTAAGCAATTTTCTAAAATGAATCCTTTTGAGAAACCTTAAAAAGCATGCTAGACTTACAAGCAAGAACCCCTAATTTGTTTACCTTACAGCAACGACTTTCAGCAGGCTTTAGCACGTGCTTTTCTTTTGAAAGATTGAGCAGTCTTCTCTCTAATTTGAATAATTTAGTTAGGGGAATTCCATTCTCCTATGACGACAAAATACAGGAACACATCAAAGAGTCATTGCTACTAGGAAGGAGAACAAAGGAAAAATTTTGCTTGGTGTTTGCACTCGCTTTTGCAGGTTTTCGAAAGGGGCTTTCTGCAGAAAATCTCCTACTTCGACGGGAAGAAATGACCGATTAAAGCCGGGCAAATTACTGAACCTAATTTGAGACATCGGGAATAAAATGAGACAGTATTCAATATCATTGCTGCGATATTCATGGAGCAGGATTTTTTAAATGCCAGGCATTTGTATTGACTAAACCAGTAGCAAAAAGTAGTCGTAGCAAATTCATTTGATATAATCGAGAAATGCATCTCAAGAGCTAAACAAATTCAGTTCTATCACGAAGTATATCATGACCCAATCGAACCGTGTCGTATCCTTCTTCCTAAATCTATTTTCCTACAACTCTCTTAATATTACCCCATTCACACAGAGATATTTAAACCAGCTGCATTGAA
This sequence comes from Aurelia sp. 4 Dawson et al 2005, assembly GCA_964019985.1. Taxonomy (NCBI): domain Eukaryota; kingdom Metazoa; phylum Cnidaria; class Scyphozoa; order Semaeostomeae; family Ulmaridae; genus Aurelia; species Aurelia sp. 4 Dawson et al 2005. Next base: position 21,749,152 of record OZ026493.1, on the reverse strand, counting down.
ACCAGGTTGAATTTCAGCCAATTAAGAGAACTCAGTTTGTTGGATTGACCAGGGTTGCAATGCACCATTCGATTACAATGTTTGGTTCAAGCTCGTTAGTTAAACTTGCACGTGTGTGGCGGGTAAACAATCTTAACTGCACCTACGAAATCGTTAGTTATCTAAGTGTCAATCAACATATAGTTCAATGTGGGTGGTGAAAGGTTTGGCGGATCGGCGTATTTCGTTTATTACAAGGAACGGAATTTGTATTTATCAGTTTTACAGAACAGATTTTCGTATTTTGTTTCCTTGATGGATTGCGTGTTTCTCCAATATTCTATGACGAATTTCAGACTTCTCCGGGCCCGTAGGAAGCGGGAGGCAGGTAGGCCTTAAGCCCCCAATAAGATTGAAAACAATGGTGTTACGTCACAATCATGGACTGGATGCACTGTTCGCAATTGTTTTAAGAACAATTGATTCACCAATCTGTAGCTGCTTCCTACGGCCCTCGAATGACAATCGTCTTCAACGAGATTTTGGATCCTTTCTGTCTCGTGCAGATCGTAAATTGACTGCGTAGCATGATTTAAGGGTACTAAGGAGGAGATATTTTTCTTTTCAACGTTCCAAGGCCAAAATGGCCGACGAGAGCACGGCTGATCGCATTTTGAACTGTGATGCATTCTTTTATGCAGAAGGAGCAAGACGATATCATTACTTGGAAGAGGAAAAATTTAAATGCACTGTTAACAAGCATGTCGTATAATAAACACATGAACTTGAAGAAGTTTTGTAATTCGTCGAAAAAAATAGCGGATTAATGTATTTGTTCATTGAGAGTAGGTGTATTTTCGTACTTCTTTTTTTTTTTTTTTTATACCACATAAAAGATCTCAACTACAACTAAGTTATTTAAATTTTCTATGGCTGCCATAGCTGGAAAGGACATGATGTCAGCGAGTTCCAACTACGGCAGCCACTTACAATAATTTCAAAATATATACAAACAATTTAAGAACAAAACAAAAAAACAACTCGACCGGGCGTCTCAGAAAGAAGACCCCCCACCAGATAGTCAAATAATCACCCAAACATTATCAGAAAACTGTAGTATGCACTTCTGCTACTCATGGTGCAAATGGGAGTGCTTCTTTACAAGACACCCGTTGCAATTACTACAAATAAACGAAAATGTTGCTGCCGTTTTGTGCTTAAGTTCAATCTGAAAACCTTTTCGTATCTTTGATGAAAGAAATTGTTGCTTCAAGGATTATTCGATTGATGATGACACTGTTCTTTAAGTCTCCGAACAGAAGCAAGTCACACAAAGGTTTATCATCAAGATCGATATTTAAACCAGGGATTTCAGAGAGCCGATCAAAGAGTTCTTGCCGCATCGAATCAAACTGCGGGCAGTGCAGGAGAAAGTGCTCGTTGTCTTCCATGTCATTACCACAAGCACAAAATGGAGTAAGGCTATCAAAGTTGTGTCTAAATTTATGCTCATTCAGCACACTAAACTTTAAACGCAGCTTTGTGAGTAATTTCACGCCTTCAATATCAGAAATATTGTAGACAGAATTTCCCTCCGGTCTTATGATTTTTAATAATTTGTTCTTAAACTGAGAAAGGGATATTGAATTTTTGATCTCTTCCCCAAGCAAATTCCACTCAAACAGGGTATTATGAAAGTAAGTATTGGAAAAGCGATTCGTTCTGGCAACATGTACTTCATAATCACGAGGGTGTCTAAGACCGTAGTTAAGTTCACGTTCGGGAGGGATTTCATTAAAAAGGTAGCCTGGTGATTGTGATTTCACTAAGTTAAAGAAATGGCATAGCCTCCTGAACGTGAATTTTCGTACTTCAATACCTCTTTCACGCCCAATTCACTTCAGTGAAGCGTAGTCTCTAACAACAACAACGAACTAAAAAGCTCACGATAAATACAATCTCAAGAGAAATTACAGTTTAATACAGTTCTTCCGTAACTTGACACAATTTTCGTTTGTGGATCCTCCTACAATGCCTGGAAGGTTTCGTAAGATCGCAAGTGAATTATTCACAATCCATATGAGGTCTCAAGTAACCGCAAGAACCGTAATGAATCCGTACGTACCCTTGCGAGCTAAAACGAACGTTTCGAGCAAGAACTCCTATGAGGATCCATGAAGTATTTTAAAATCACAAATGAATTCTTTCTCACAAACTCGTAGCTTGAATGACTATAAAATTCCTTTGAGTGTTCCACAAATTACTATATTTAAGTTTTGAGGAATAGCTGTGGAACTCTATTCCTGATGTGGTAAAGAACAATCAGAGCATAGCTTCATTCAAGAAAATAATCAAAACGTGGAATTGGGAAAAATGCAATTGTACCATATGTAAATAGTTTTAGAGATTTAGTCTGTATTTAAATAGTTGGTTTTAATTAGTTACTCTTCTCTTTAGAGAATACTATTTATATTATCACACCAACTGTAAATAAATTCATTATTATTATTATTATTATTATTATTATTATTATTATTATTATTATTATTATTATTATTATTATTATTATTATTATTATTATTATTATTATTATTATTATTATTATTATTATTATTATTATTATTATTATTATTATTATTATTATTATTATTATTATTATTATTATTATTATTATTATAAATCAAGCAAGGATAAAGCAACGCAGTGTAACAATCACATTACTTGATCTCAAGAACGCTTTTGGGGAAGTCAACCACAACTTGATTGAAACAGTCCTGGAGTACCATCACGTACCATCTCATGTTAGGGCTCTGACTAAAGAAATGTATAAAGATTTCTACTCAGCTATTGCAACAAGTTCTTTTCTTACGCCTTTCATTCATGTAGGGAAGGGAGTCCTGCAAGGTGACTGCTTCAGTCCACTGGCTTTCAATATGGTTATCAATACGTTTATCCAGCACATAAAATCAGAACAATATGCACAGCTTGGTTACTCATTTGTAGAGGGTTTTAGCCCTCGCCACTGGTATCAATTTGCTGATGATGCAGCTGCAGTTACGAGCCTCGAAAGTGAAAATCAGATTCTCTTAAATGCTTTTACAAGATGGTGTACATGGAGTGACATGACTGTAAGAGTTGATAAGTGTCAGTCGTTTGGAATTACGAAAATTGGTACTCAGTCAAAGCAAGTTAAGCCAAAGCTTACCATAGCAAACCGGTTAATACCAGCAGTAGAAATAGGGAAAAGCTTTAAATACCTAGGGAAATACTTCGACTACGAGATGAGCGATAAAGATCATAAGGAAGAGCTCCTGTCTAAAGTAAAAGAAATGTTAGAAATCATTGATAGCCTTCCATTACATCCAAAAAATAAGCTGCTTATTTATTCAAGATTCCTTCTCTCTCAGATCAGCTGGCATTTAACTGTGTCACAAATTAGCCAGACTTGGATAAAGCAGAATTTAGACAATGTTGTCGCTAGCTACGTTCGTAAATGGTTAGAAATTCCGATTTCGGGTACCCTTGACATTGTAGCTCTTGGTAGAGCAAAGTTTGGGTTAAACTTTACATCTGTTTCTGCAAGATTTGCCCAATGTCAAGTTACCAACAGGAAATGTTTGAGCGAGTCCAGAAATAAAGACATTCGAACAATACACAATAAAACAAGCTCTCATACCAACATTCAGTACGACCAGCATCAATCGACTAGAGACGCTCTTAAAGCCATTAGAGACGGGACGGAAGAACGCATAGTAAAGTCATTAACAACTCAAAAGCTTGTCATTACAGCTATATGGAACAGCATCCTTCCAAGAACAAGATCGTGCTGGTTCAAGGTACTGGAAAAGCTGCCAAAGAACATCTATAACTTCTGCATTCGTTATCTCAACAATTCTCTACCAAATGCAAGCAATACAGAACGGTGGAAAACAACAGAAAGTGCTTCATGCAAAGCCTGTGGTATGCAGCAGACGTTAGGGCATGTTGTTGCTGGCTGTCCCGTACATCTAGATGAAAGAAGATATAATTGGAGACACGACTCAGTCTTGCTGAACATTATGAAGCTTATTCCAAAATCAGTCAGTCTTAAAGAATATGCTGATATTGAGGATAAAAATTTCAGATTCTCAAGCCCATCAGTAATCACGGGAGATACTTACACGCCAGACATTGTTTTAGTCAAGGATGAGCTGCTTGTCATTGTTGAACTGACCGTTGGTTTTGAGACAAACATTGAAAAGAATGGACAAAGGAAAAGAGAAAAGTATAAAGACCTAATGGATACAATGAAACAAGAGTATGAAGAAGTAATTTTTGTCAATCTAACCATGGGCGCATTAGGAATTATTGGTAGAGATAGCTCTAATTTGTATTTAGCACTTTCGAAGTTATCTCTTGATGCCAAGTCCATTGACTTTCTAGTGAAACGGATAATAAATGTATGCATCCGGAGTACTTATTACATTTTCTGTATAAGAGACAAAGAGTGGACAGATCCGGAATTAATGAGTTGGTAGACTGCTTGTGACTTTTACCGTCTACATGCCATGCCTTATAGTGAGTGGTATAGTAGTTCTTAATTTTTTTTCCTGATATCTTTGCTTTATATTGTATTTATAGTGGAATTTTAAAATGATGAGATGAAGTTTTAAAAAAAAATTATTATTATTATTATTATTATTATTATTATTATTATTATTATTATTATTATTATTATTATTATTATCATTATTATCATTATTTGACGTTGCTATTGGTAATAATTGCATTCAGCCGGACTTACCTTTAGTTTCTGGTATATAAAATCGATGTGTTTCGTTTCTACATAGGTGGAACAGGACGCGAGGGATATTTGTGATGGCAGAAAACGGTATTGGAACAGATGGTTTATTCTTGAATTCCATGATCATGTCATATCTGTCAAATCTCCATATTTTGTCAGAATTCATCTTGACATCTTCATAAATATTGCTGTAGGGGAAAGAAAAAAGTCAGAAGATTTAATAACACTTCGCAGGAAACAGGGAGGCAGGGGGCTACAGCCCACCCAATGATTTGAAAACAATGATGTTGCATCACAAAAATTAACTAGATGTATTGTTATTTACTGTCTTCAGAACAAAAGCCCCCCAATCAGCAGCTGCTTCTTACGGGCCTGGATTTATGCTATTTGTAGCAGCCCAGAGCCACCCTGTAGAACGTCCATGTGGTAGTCCGGAGTTTATCCCTCCGTCACACTGTTTGTTCTCCCTCTGGATAACTGAATAACCTCCAACTTACTGCTTGTTATTGTTCCAACGATGCAATGTTATTCCTCCAGTTTACCCTCTGACACTACTTCAGATGCTGGAAAGTGGTAGGACAATTACATAGGTGAAAACCAATGCTTACGAGAATTTAATTACCATTCTTAATAAATGCATCTCACGGGAATAAATTTGTCTTTTACCTTTGGGAAGCACCTCAGCTGCTGCTGGGCCTGAAATTTTTGGCCAAAATCCTTCAATTTATAATTTCCTATATTTTACGGTAAAAAAGGGGTTGATTTTGTTCTCACCGCTTTGAAATCGGTCACACTTACTGAATCAGGGACCGCCGAGCAGGGTGGGATGGGCGAGCAATAGCCCACACACTTTTTGGCAACAAATGGCTTTATTTTTTGTTCACAAAGTTTTGAAAATAATTAATACTTAGTCGGCTGAAAGAGAAGCTGAAAATGGAATAGTTAAAGGCGAAACCAAAGCAATATATACATATAGGCATATTGAAGTTCTTGATTTTGTAGTACACATTGTAGATTTACGATTCAATCAACCAGATATTAAATCATAAGAACAGCTCGAATTGCTACTCCTCAAAGCATTGGCGGCATTAGCATCCAATGATTTTGCAGATGAAATTGAATACTTGAAGCTACTCACTGTGATGGTGATAGTTTCTACATGTTATTATCAAAACGGTGTTTTCCAGCAATCCAATGAGCTTGACCCTAAAAAATTTTTCCGGGGGCTGCGCCTCCGGACCCCCAAATTACACTCGCTTAAAGCTTTCGTCCTTGCCCATGCACTTTTTGGATCGTTCCGTGGTCCTTGTCAATACCAATTATATGATACATGATACCAGTAACTTACCCCAAATACATATTGGAAAGAAGATAAATTGTACTTTGAAACAGTATACATGGCGTCTATTCAAATCTTACCATTTCTTGTGAATTTTTATTTTCAATTGCCTTACATCTTTTTCTGAAACACCCTGAACAAATATCTCACTCAAGTCGCTCACACAGAAAATTATGTTAGGACATTGCTGTTAAAGGGAATCAACATACCGGTGAGCCAGAAAAATGTTCCCACTTTTGAAAATTCATAGCATTAACAGAACTTCACGGATTTGAGTGAATAAATATTTGCTTGACAACCAAGAGATCGAAGTACTTTTTTATATTTTGTTTGTCTTCTTACGAGGATTGGAAATGTAGGTAAATTCAACTTCACAACAATTTCATGGTTACAAAATGACTGCAAAAGGCCTAAAATACTTGATCAAATCATAAGGGACACCTCTCATAGAACAAATAGGAAATACAATTTAACATGGGTAAGAGATATCCTCTGAACATCAATTGCTATGGGATTGAAAATCTTTATTTGAAAATCTCTTTTCTAGCTCTTGAGAGAGGTGAAACGCCCTTGAGCATTGCTCAGTGCGAGGAGAGTCCTAAAGATTTGAAGAAATGTCATAAGCCCTTTTCAATCATTTTGTAATCAAGAAATTTTCATAAAGTTGAATTAAGCTATATTCTAGGTGCTTGTAAGGTGGCGAAAATAATGAAAAAAAAACCTTCGATATTTGGGCTTTTAACCAGAAATTGAATCATTCAAATCTGTGAAATACTCTTGGTGCTAAGAATCTTTTAAATTGAAGACTTTTCCCTGGCTCGCCCGGAAGTTAAAGGCTGGCTCAGGCCAAGATAGAAATATAATCAATTATAACTGACAACACTGAAACATGTGATTTCATTGTGGAGGGAACCAATGGGTGTTTAGCAGTTTCTTTAGTTTAATCATAACGGCTGCGAGGTACAGCTATGTCTACTCCCTTTAAACATTATACTCCACTACAACAGACAACAACTTACTTGAAAACCGCGATAAGCATATTCAGTAGAAGCACATTTGCCAGCAGTAAGTATGCACACATTCCAACCACCACCACGATTTCAGTGCCTTCGTTTACTTTCTTCGTTCCATACACTGTTGTATTGTTGGACACTTGAGATGAAAATTAAAAAATTTCTAGCGACTGCACAGCATGTACAACTGCACCAGTTGACCCAAAAGAGTGACCCACCGCAATCTGTTGCAGAAAAGTATGTGGCCAATTGAAACGCTTCAAAAGTTGTTCTGTCGCTAAAAGACTAGTCTATGTTAGTAATTCTCTTAGCAAATGTTTTTGGGCAGGGTAACTTTCCGAATAAAGGATTTTGAGGAAAAAGGCATGCCTGAGTTACGGCCATTTCAGACCTTCAAAACAATGAGGAGCGTGTTTTAGTTCACTCTGGGATTATGTTGACTCAGTCGAAAGTTTTCAAAACAGGTTTACAGTTCCTAGGTTCTTAAAACTATTCACGGGCTGAAATAAAACATGTTCCTCATTGTCTTGAGTATCTGAAAAGGCTTTAAATCAATCCCTTGTTTTGACCACTTTTTAAGGATTTCAAATATGTCCTGTTCTTAAGATCCTTAATTCTGGAAATTTACAGTGCCGAAAAAGTATCAAAATCACTCATGACGTTGCCTTATCTTTTAATGACAGATCAACGCTTGAAGAACTTCAATCAGCCACTTGACTTTTCCATAAGAAACTGCGTTGAGTCATTCTTTTATTGGCCATACGGCATATTCCATATCCCACTAGATACCACAAAAATGCTGAATGTCTCAAATATTCTCCATCATTTTTTTACACTTTAAACATCCCAACTCAAAAGGTCACCTCTGTAACCAGCTTACATTGCAAGCGCAATCTCTCCGTTTGCATCCATTTTCGTGGACCATGACTATGGCGACTACAAAAGTACCACAACGGGATGTATTTCCAAAGCATGCCAGTTGTAAATGCCCCCATAACGCAATGATTTCCTTTCCAAAATGGAAATATCCTGTAGAGATTTTGCTGCGCTGGCGAAGGATTTACACCGTAAAATTAAAACATACTTACGTGTATAGCTGTTGATTCCAAGTTCTCCGAAAACCAACAAGAAAGGACGAAACAAAACTTTGAATAAGATCTGCCAAGACACTGTAACATCAGGGAAGAGTAGAGTATGCATGAAGACTCCATATGCTACCACAGCGATTATCAAAACCAGCACAAAGCCAAGCATATGAAACATCTAAAATTGAAAAAAATTAAGTCTTTTTGCTTGCTAATTGACGGCTCTACAGGTAGAAAACGAGAGTGCATGTGTGACATTTTCCAGACACATTCATTGTCTTTTATAAGGCCGATAGATCTGGATGGCAGCTATTTCAGGTGGACCAGAAAAAAGTTTCCGCTATCGATGTATTTGAATCATTCAAATTCTTGTTAAAAGTTGGCAGGCCAAGCTTTTTTGTCACATTGTAGTGTTTCTATGAGCAGTAAAAATACAGGCAAATTCAAATTTACGCAAATTCTCAATTCTAAAAAGCCTGAAAAAGAGTCTAAAATACTTCACGAAATCGTCAGGAATCTTCCCACATAAGACAGTACGCAAAGGCATTTCACCTCTCACATGAACTGTAAGAAATAGACCTTCAAACAAATACAGATTGTCGATCCCACGACAATAAGTGTGCAGAAGATATCCTTCAGCTAAGGCCCCGTCCACACGTACGCCCATCCACAGTCACCCAAACGATGCTTTTCGAAAACCCTCTCCAGAATGGATCTTTTTGAAAACGCAATTTTCCTGTTCTGGTGTGGACGGGTGAAGGCGGAGCTTTTCAATGAAAGCTGACGTCATAGTGCCGATTTATAACCCAACAGAGCATGGGCTAGATCTTTTTGGATCACGTATTTTGTTTATTTGTTTTCGGACTTCGAATATCACAGCGTTTTCGTGTGGACGCGTATATTTTTTATACGCATAAAAAAAGTGTTTTTAAAAATATCCGGCTACGTGTGGGGCCTACGAAAAACTGCATTTTCTTGATTGTTTTTTGCGGAGTTTTTTATGATTCGCTAAAGTGTTTAAGGCCCCTTAGAGGCACTTCGTAACCATAACATTGTCATAAAATCGAATTCACCTATATTTCCAATCCACATAAAAACACAAGAAAAATCGCAAAATACTTCAATCTCTCGGCTATCAAGTACAATTATATTCGAAAAGACAAGGGTAAATCTAGCGTTCTATCTCGTGGATTTTGTTGATTTCATTCAGAAGCCGAGCAGGACGCATAATAATTCTCGGGCATATAGTGTTTAAATGAAAACCATTACCACACAGCTCCTGAATCAAATAAATAAAATCTGCGAGACAGAACGTTAGATTTAATCTACTGGTTTCGGGGCAACTTTTGTGGTCGCATTTCTTTTGATTTACCGGTTGAGAGATTTCCTTTGTCTGCAGGCGCTAGTCGCTTTGAATTGAGGTGTCAATTAAAGCAACTGCTACAATTGCATTACAGAATCTGTCATTTGTTTCAACTATATCTATCTACCCCGTATGTGGGTTTTTACCGTACTCACCATTCGATAAATCATAATAAGATAAGGACCAAGTGTTGAAAACATCCTGTAGAACTGGGCGAATTTTATGACCCAAATCACCAAATCCACTGCTAGAACGACCCTCTCAACTCTTCTGTCGTAAAAACTCCAGCCAAAGCCAACAAAAAACAAAATCATTGCCACAATGTCAAGCTTGTTCCAAACGCTTCGAGACCACTCTCGGATCTTCATCCATAAGGTTCTTTTTCGAATTTCGGCTATCTGGGAATTGAAAAATATGCACATACTACGATTTTTAGCCATTTGGAGGATTTGCTGTATCAGTTATTTCTTGAATGGTCAAAACTCTCTTTACATTTTTTAGCCTACCAGGGAATCAAAAACTTTACATATTTTGAGAAAATTTACCGATGAGCGAAACAAATTTGTGAACTGTTTGATAATCATGCTAGCAAAAGCATCACTTCGAACGCGAAATAAGTTTTCGAAATTTATAGCACCTGACGGGTATTGATCATTAGAATTCTATTTGAAAGCCAAAAAGAAAAATATTTTCGCGATATTTCTTACATCCCAAGGGGGTACTCCTTAAATTGATAACAGGGGGTTCATGTCATTATCAATTTGTTGAGTGGGGGAACCAAATATTGAGTTTAATGATTTGGAGACCCCAAATATTTCATATTCGTTTCTGGGGCCTCTATGTGGAATGATAATTATTGAATGAGACACTCTGGTGAATCGCATGAAGCTGCAAGATTCTTCCTTTCTTCAGATTTTTGGACCCCATCTATTGAACATCGTCAAAGTTGTTACTCATAGACCCCAAATATTGCCTTAACGTAGAATTTCGGAAACCAAATGTTGGCAAGCCCCCCACCCCAAGCATTGAGAGTTAATGAGTACCTCCCCCAAGGGTCTTGCGTTTTCACGCGCACGAAATATATGGTACATTCAAAATTTCGTCAAACGCACTCAAATTTGGTATAAGACACTATGTTAAAATCTCTTCTTTCCACGAAATATGAAAAAAACAGAAAATTGGATTGACGGCTCCTTCATAGTAACTGCCACTCAAACGGCACATATGTTTCCTGGACGCCAATTTAAAACACCCTTGCATTGGCCTAACGAAGCCGGTATCCCATTGCAATCCATTCTACAAAGCGAAGTATAAAACGTACCTGGCGCATTTCGTCGATTGTCAAAGCTGAAACAATGGACAGCACGATGTAAAGCAATGGCTTATGGTATGTGCCTTTCTTTACCAGTACCAAGAATGCAAAGCAACCAAGAAATATCGTGTACAGGAACTAAAATAGAGCGAAAATAGATCATTCCAAAAAATAAACCATTCCAAAAGGCAGTCTCTCTCTTCAGAGAAATGAAATGGGATGATAACGTCCCTCTGAAGAGCCCACATTGCTTGCATGTTCTAAAGTGTGCGCTAATTTGCTTTATCAATAGAATTCAAGGTCATAAAGACTCGGTGATGCATGAATTTAGCTTAACCGACCGCTAAACCGCCTTCAATGAATAGCCTTTCAATCTAAATACAAGGAAATTAAATAGAAATGTCTCAGATAAATGCTACGTGGGAAAATGCGAGGGGTACGCGGAGCTAAGAGCTCGAGGGAATTACCAAACAAGGAACGATAAAAACCTTCGCAGCATTTAGCTCCATAGATCCATCGTAGCTTCCCACAGATTGCTCGTTTTCGTTCTATTTTTCAAAGTCTACTAATCACATTTTTTCAACTTCATAAGTTTGCAACTATTCTTTGTCTTTGTTTGATCTAGCCAGAGCAAGGCACCCTCCTGTGATAACCTTTCGGCTCATTAACTATAGAGCAGCATTTGCAGAAGAAGACTACACACCATGCTCTGGCATATTCATACATACGGCCAAAAACTGAGGCAAACGGATGTTGATTTCAGAAGCTTTTAGCGTGGGCAGTTCAAACACTATTGCTGCGATGTTCAAACTACCAATGAAATAACTAAGAAATGAGATAATTTAATCCTGCCATATGCCAACATCGTGTCTTTAGACCCGCAGGTCAGCAACTGAGGTAGGAAAAGGGAGGGGAAAGGAACAAATTTTTCATGTACTCACGTCATCGCAGCTCAGTTGTTAAACTCCGGGCCTAAACTACGGGCCTACTTACTTACTCACTTAATAGTTTGGATATATGGTACAGGAAGAAATTTAGTATTGATTCATGCAAATAGACACAATCGGCTAAGGTTTGCTGACACCCATTTCAAATCATGTGGTCAATCTCTTAATGGTTCATCTCTTGATTTTCTAACATGTATCGTGCCATGCAAGGTTGTGCCATGATTATAAAACGTAGCATAATACTGAAACTTCCCAAGAGTATTGTCACATCACTTGAAATGGGTAAAGCAAACGTTAGCCGATTAGTTCTATTACCACTTCGCACCATTTTCTCTGAAATAATTCACTTGTTGTTGAGACTACTATTTTTTCAAATGGTTCCTATGGATTCTCAAAGGGGGGGCGGGGTAACTTAACTTGTCTATGGTAAGCGGCTGCGCCATTTTAGGGCCCTTTTTCATCATAGAGTCCGGATTTATGGGTATAGTTTTCGACACTTTTCTACATTTTCCGGATTCATGGGTATTGTATGTTTTTTTTGTAAAAATTCATTTATTGGCGAGCTATTTTGGCATTTCCAGATCTATGGGTATATTTCCAGAGAATCTTCCGAATTTATAGGTATACTTCTCAGAAATTTCTCCGGATTTATGGATGGTATTTTTACGATTCGAATGGCACAACCCTGCATTTTGGAAACTCAAGTGACCCCATCGGTATAAATTTCATTGTGATGTCACTGAACACTGATGCGTAATTTCAAAGAATAACCTAAAGATTAGAAATCTACATGAGAAATGGATCCAAAACAACAAAATATGTAGAGCTGCTGTATGTAGTATAGACCTTTTGCTAATCTGAAAAAGAATCTCAATCGAACGATACTTTGCTAGATTTTGTAGAATTTTCGAATATGCACAATAGTGATACAAGCCCTAACGCCACTCGATCGAATCTCGTGTATAAAAATGTATAAAAATAACGTTCGATCCAGGCTCTTTGCTGAATAGCTAAAGATCTACTGCCATGCCAAGAAAGGTTACCAGATTCCTAATGATTCAATTAATATGAAAAAGGGCGTAGATCCAATATGATACTTACTGCATGCAGAAATAATTTTCCTTTGGGTACTAGGAACAGAAAAAAGAACAAGTGCGACAGCATGTTGCATATTCTTGTGCACCTTGGAAGGTTCTTGTGACTGTCAATTTCATCAATTGACTCCTCCTTTCTGTATTTTTTCTGCCTTCGTTCAGCAGCTGCTGAATGCAAACGCTTCCTTGGGCCAGAGCCAACATGCAGTCTCTCGCGGAATCGCACCAGTTCTGATTTCACAGTTTTTCTCTCCCTCTAGAAATGTAAGCAGTAAAAATGATGAGAAATGATACATTACCAATGAGTGAGAAAGAAAAAAACGCACGGCGTTTGAAAAATAATGGTTCCTCAATAAAAAAGACATGATGTTGAATTGAAAAAATGCCCCGTCTCATAGCTAATATGTTTAATTAGATTCTGAAATTATCCGGCTTTCAATGGTAATTTCTTCCTGTGAATATGGGAGATTTTTGCAGAAAGACTCTCCAAAAACCTGCAAAAATGATTGAAAAACAACGGCTTTTCCTTTTTGTTCTAAAAACTCCTTCGTAAAAATAATGACGTATACAAGTCATAGCATATGTCATCCTCATGTTACCTTCCTGGGAGGATTCAATCCTTCTAGCTAATTTCCTTATCCAAATGAGGGAACGATTGTCCCCCTCCAAAGAAGAAACACGTTAAAAAGGAAAATCTTTTACAGTTACACAAAGAAAGCACGAATTATTGGCTGCCAATAATTCATTTGTTTGGTTTTGTGCAGAGGAAGGTCATCATCTGGGCCTTAGCTATGCCATTCTAAAAAAATCTGAGTCGAACGATATTTTGGTACACTTCGTACAAATCTTCGAATATACACAGTAGTGATAGAATCTCCAACGTCACTCAATCGAACCTTTCACATAGAAATGTACAAATATCACTGCGGAATAGACTGATTATACGGGCGTCGTTATTGCCATTGAAAGGCTGCCGGACGCTCCTAATTACGACTCATAATCAAATTCCATTATTTTGAAATGATGATATCTACCTCGCTTCGATGAGGGCCTAGGCAAAAGACACTAATACAAACACTCCCATTTTCAAATGAAACACATTACTTTAAAAAATTCACAGTAAATCAGTTATGCAATGCTTGGCGAAAGCAACAAAATATTTCCTACGTACAAAGTTTGACATTTTCATCTACTACTTTCATGGTATTCTTAATCGTAAGACTTTTGTCAAGCTAAGTTTCTTGAAACTCTACTTTGAGCCTCGAGTTTCCGTTGGTCTACATCAATCAATCGAATTTGCAAGCAGCTTCGTTCCAAAAAATTGCCGTAGTATTAAGAGAAATCAAGAGCCCCAGGATGAGCGGTCTCGGTTTGGTCTAAAAGTCTCGTTTTGACTAGCGATTCCTGGGACTCAGACTCCTCATAATCAGTCTAGCTGCGGAAGCAACGGGGTTTCATGACCATCTCTTGTGATGATCAGAAGGAACTGATAAAAGTGAGGCTATGGCTTATTTATAGCGACAGTAGACTTCAAAACAGATGAGAGACTTGAAAATTGAGGAGCCTTTGAATCATATTACTCACCCTGCCAGACCAAATGTCCTTCAGATAGGTTTGACAACATGTGTGAGCAACGAAGTCTCTTGCATTACCATTTGCAGCAAGAGAAACAGGATTCTTGAAGCCCCATAAGGGAATCCTTGTTTTGACAACATCAACTGCTGACTTATTGTTTTGCTTATAAAAAGCAGTCAGTATCTCAACAGCTCTTTGCTCATACACACTGAAAGAAAATTTAGAGAAATACAGTCGACACATGTTAATAAGATGAATTAAGAGAAACAATGAATATGTTTAGTAAAATTGGACTTATGTTTCCAAATACAGTGACAAATGTTTTTAAGAGAAAGATTCTTATACCAAGCAATCTGCATGAAACATTTTTAATTGAACATGAAAAACGTTTTTGAATCAGGCAGATATATTAAGAACAGTGGGTTTAGATCATTGTATTACCATTGTTTCAACATAGAAACTTTAACTTTTAAAGTTAGAACATCCTTCTTGCCCCTGCCTGTTATTACAGAGGAGTCGGTCGCACGTATTCCAACCCATTTGCGATTAAATGTCTCTGGGATCTTCAAAGCTTCGCCCATCACCTGGCAGTTGTCCTCTATTTTCAAAATTTCAAATGGATAACAAATGCAAGGTGAGAGCAAGGGAGCCAGCTAGACATCATAACGCAAATGAGGTGACCAACACAAGATCAAATTAGCTGAAATATAGTATGATGATAAAATGAGCTGTCACAGAGATTGATTCTCACCTATGTTGACATCCTAGAACTTTCCTTCAGCTGCAATAGGCCGTTTTTGGATAGCGAGGGTGAAGACAAATGTAAATATGGAGCTAAAAAACGATACTAAAGCAATTGATAACTAAAGTAACTAAATAAAAAAATTCTTACTAAATTCATTTCTTCATTTAAGTTTATAAAAATACTGAGCTCATTAAACGCTTAATAATGAGTTGATGAACAAAAGCTTCCTATCAATTGAGAGCCAATCCATTGCAGTTTCAGATCGCATGCCTCAAATTCATCCCGATGCTAATCATTTATGAAAAATGTTGCCTTAAGTTTGGTAGCGTTTTTGTACATCCTATTTGCTTGGCAAATACATACACAAAAAATCAAAGAAAATCATAAAATCCACAATAGACGATGATGCCAAAGATGGCGGCGAGGAACTTTTTACCAAGATGCACTGCGTTCGAATTAAGATTCCTTAACGATTCTATAGGAATTAGATTAAAGAACGCAGTACATCTTGGTAAAAAGTTCCTTGCTGCCATCTTTAGCGTAATCGTCTATTCCTTAGATGCATGAAAAAGTCCATAAAGTTAATTTCAAAAACTCACCCTGCTACCTTTCGCAGCTCCAGAGCCTCGATTTCATCCAATAAGAAATCCTTTGACATTTTACGGTAAATCCTGTATATAACCAAAGCATTTTCCAGCGGCCGAATTGTGTCATGTCTCCAAAAGACTTTGATCAGTTCTTGCATATTATTGAATACCGCCCAAATAATCAGTTCTTGAATTGGGGCCATCTCCACTTCGACTCCTTCACCAAGTCTGAACTAAAGGAATTTGTACATAATAATATCAGTCAAAATTAATCGCAAAACAGATCCACTAACTAATTCGAGATACTGAGTGAAGTAAACTCTCCTTCTTTGAAACGTTACTTTCTGTTAAAAATTAAAACTATTACAATAAAAGAGCATAATTTAGCAAATGGCATGTTGAAAGTTTTGACATTGCGTGACCAAAATCGGCAAATCCATTTCGAAAATCATAACAGATTTGCTTAAAGATGTCCCTGCACAAATTATCCCAGAAATTGTCCCTGGAACGTAAAACTTAAAATTCCAGACAACTTTCAACTTTCTATCAGATTAAGATGTGTGCCGAAATATTGCAGTTGCCATATGACGGGAAAACGGAAGAAACCTGACCATGATTTCAATAATTCTTGAAACGTTTTTCACGGGATATTCTCTACATGGTCTGGCAATATCCAAGGAAAGGATGGATGCATGGAAAACTAAGTCACTGAGTGGATCAAATGACGGGTATGAATGAATCAAGATTAGATAGTTGAATCTTGAATGAATGAATGCATAAATAAATGAATGGATGAATGAATGAATGAACGAATGAGTGAATGAATAAATAGGTGAATGAATGAATGAATGAATGAGTGAATGAATGAATGAATGAATGAATGAATGTATGAATGAATGAATGAATGAATGAATGAATGAATGAATGAATGAATGAATGAATGAATGAATGAATGGGTGAGTGAGTGAGTGAGTGAGTAAATGTAATGAACTAATGAACAATGGGACAAGTGAACGAATGAATAGAAAATTGATGAATGAGCGCTTGAATAAATGAATGTTCGGACAGAAAGTAAAAACCGGCAAAATAAATAAATGGATGCATATGTGAAATAATGAAGTGATAAATCAATGAAGGAATGACTCAATGAATAGATACAAAAATGAGTGAATGAACAAATAAATGAAAAAGTATGAAAGAATAAAGAATGAATAACAGACTTACCTTTCCCAACTCATCATGGCAAGGGGTGTAATCCTCTTCCATATATTTTTGCAGCAATCGATCGATGACCTTCATATCAAAGGATTTATCTTGTTGAAACTGCAAAACAAATAAATATACCAGTTACAGGAACATCTGCTTCTTCTCAAAGTTGCAAAGTTGCATGTAACTTAAGTTGAAATATCTGGCCTTCTGAGACTAAATGGTAAACTACCAGATGACCCATTGGATCCTTCACGAACTAAATCTTAACTAGCTCTCTGAAACGTTGACCTATAGACTGTATTCATAATTTAAAAACTCAATAGAAACTTTCGCAGCTTGGAGAATGGGACTGACGAGAGTGCGGCCCATTCTGAAAGCCTTGGCAACTGTGGGAAATTAGTGGAATCCTCTCTGCTGTGGTGATAAGCGTATGGCTTGCGTCTCGGTCGCATCTCCCTGCAAACTCGAGTAATTTTCGATTTATTTCATCTTTCAAAATTTGCATGATGCCTGTTGGGATGGTAAGTGTATTCTCTGAATTATTGATAAGTCTTGCCATCCTTTTGCCAATTTGTGTGTGTATTTTGAGCCACTTTAATGCATGATTTCACTCAAAGTTTGGCCTTATGCCTTTGATTGGTTGGGCCTAAACTGAGCCGCTTCAAAGCCGAGGACAAATACCTGCAATAAAGTAGCTCAAAATACACTCAACAGATGACCAGATAGCTAAATGATCCATAGAAGACAGTTACTGGTCTAAAGACGGGTTTCCACTTGTGCGAAAGTGGTCGCACGAACCGTGAGACCGTTCGAAGGCAGTCGCGCGAACCAGTCGCGAGACTGTGCGACCAAGGGCCTGAGCATGCGTATTAAGTAATCACTGCAGAATCAAAGCAATTGATTGGCTCTGCTCTTACTGGTCGCAAAAAAGTTGAAGTCAATCCAACTTCCAAAATCAGTCGTGCGATCGCCAAAGACTGGGGAATCCTCGTCACTGAAAATTTAAAAATGAAAATGAAAAATTTTCTACTGTTGCCAAGGCTGTCAGAAGGGACCACACTCTCCTCAGTCCCTTTCTCAAAATTATGAAAAGGTCTATTCAAGGCAAATAATGCAAATGCCAGCACAGCAAGAAATACACACCATTCCATTTTTATGCGAGTGAACGTACACATTATTTCATTTGCTGCTGAGAGCAATGCACGCTTTGGGACTTAGCTCCACATCATATCGAGGCAAATGATGCACTGCAAATGAACTGACATCATTGTGAATGTTGTCTATTGACTAATGCCTTTTACTCCAGTTTAGCCGGAAGACTTGACTATCTTTTAACCATCTATCCAGTCATCACTTTGTGAAAACGTATCGAAGAGATATATTTGAAGCCATTTGGAGACTTCTCTTTTTGTGTTAAGCAACTGCTCTTGCTCCTTATTCCTATTTCCTTTCTGTCAATTCAAAATTTGGATTTGGGCTTTTCACATCTTCCAAAAATGGGCAGGGAAAGGTCATGCAGATACAGAAACGAATGAACTACCATCATTCGAAAACTGGTGTCTCGGAGGGTAGGTTAGGCTGACATTGACCAAGAAACAATTCACAAGATAGCTCAGCTACATGCTGATAACTTGCTTGTGTTTATAACGTTAGATTTCTGGAAGCAAGAGGTAACTTGACTCATGATGTTTTTCAGTCACCCTTGTTCGGGATAATATCAGCGAAAGTCTTTCGGATTTTCTCCAGAAGAGCGAGACGCCTGTCGAAGCGCTTTGGAGTCCGCGCAGTATCGATCTGAGCGTCATCACCCTTCATCCTTCCTTTGTTAATTTGCGCATGACCAAAAACGTTTCGCTCGTGCCATTGGCCAGCGAGCCAATCAGAGTTAACGGCTTTTCCTTTGTGATTCACTAAAGGGGGAATTCGCAGTATCCCGAACAAACCCGGTAAGACCATACTTACACTGCTATGGTCTACAAAAATCAATTTATAGCAATGTTACTGGAATGATACTAAATTTTGGAACAACATTCCAGCAGATCTAAAAAGATCGACACCTGCTTTCAGCTTTCGTCAAAGGCTTGAAACCTTTTTAAAGAGCCTGTTTCATCCTGCATTCCTTGCACGTGTAGTCTCTTGGTTCGGCTTTGTTGTCACCATTTCATGGGCCATGAAAATGGCGACAGCAAAGGCAGACCAAGAGACGACATGGAATGCTGGATAAAACAGACCCTTTAATGATGTAGAACTATCGAAGTTGATTCCAAAACGAAATATCTTGTGTTCGTCACTCGCATAAATGATTCAATAGGATTCAAAACCACCTTACATAAGGTAGTGCTCTCTCCTCAATCACTTTTTAGTTAATCTATTTAGAGAGCTCGTCCTAAAGAGCTTCCCAATGCATGCAACATCTTATGCTTTTGTTATTTGTCAGATACTATAAGCATGTTTACGTCATTCCTAGTCATTAATATGCAACCCACGTTTTAGTAAGATACTATATGTTGATAAAGTTTGAAATATGAAACTAAACTTGACAGAGCTAAGTAAATATCACCATTGTGCTGTCATTTTTCTAACATTGGATAGATGTAGAAAAATGCAGAAATATAAAAACCAAGAAAAGTACCCGTTGTTTTTCATCTCTTGTCAGCATCTTTTCGAAAAAAGTATCATTCTTGATTTTCTGAAAGATAACAAACAAATAAAAATTGCAATACACTAGTCATTATTGTAAAGTCCAGTCGTAGAAAAATACTTGCCTTCCCAGGAAGAAACTTCGAGCCAGAATTCTTCTTCCAAATGTTTATCAATTTTTTTCTTATGCCAGGTTTAAGTTAAACCATAGAACAACACATATATATTTCCTCATTGGCCCTCGTGCACATATTATCTTTGCTGAAGATGACTCTAGCCAGAGTCGAAAGGTACTATGTCATAGTTTTATAAAAACTTGGTCTTTCGTATTCTGGATGTAACCTTAATTTATTTTTAACTGTACTGCTCATTTTTCTTTCATCATCATGTAACTGGATTGTCAAAAGTTATTCATCATCATGTAACTGAATTGTAACTGGATTATCCTTTCATCACGAAAGAAAAATCAAGATGTCTTTTCTTATCGTACTTCTCATTCTAATATTTAAATAAAGCTGCGTTTTCCGGGCTCAACATTTTTTGCTGTGTTGGGCATTTTTCGAGTCACTCGGAATAGCCTTTTGTTTTATCAGGTTTCAGGGCGCTAAGAGTCATTGCGGTCATTGCTATGGTCTTACATACTATCACGATTTGATCGTTTCATAGGCAATCAACCAGTAACTACAATGAATTGGTTGATATGAATTCCAATAACGTGTGGATTGCATGCGATAATCCACTTGGAACTGAAAGGAGCATAACCCAAACGTCATCATTCCCTCCTTTTCCTGTTCTTCCTTTATTCCTTCATTCTCTCATGATAATTTCAATCTTCTTTTCCCATTCCATCTTTCGCTCCCCATTCCCTATTTTCCTTCCCCTCCTCCTCCATTCCCTCCCAGCTTCCTCCCATTCCATTCATTCCCCCTATTCCCCCTGGACAAACAAGCCTCCCACATAGCCATTCACACACTCCTCCTACCTCTGATAAACCCACACCCACACCCACACAAGAGCAAAGATGGCGCGATACATACCGGGTGACCCAAAAAAAAACTTCACGAGCTAGATCATAACTAGCTCCCTGAAATAAAAAACTATTGCCAAATGCTTCCTATCACAGTTTCGTTGAAAGGCTTAGCTATCTTTTGAGACGCTGCATGGTCATTTTAAGCAATGGCTACCATCCGAAAAACCAGATTCAATGAAAATTTCGAATCAAGGATTCCTCATTTTGAGTGAAATAATCGACATCATAGCCAGTCAACATTTTGTGAAAGCTCGACATAGCGATGGATTAGAAGTTGTCTGGGGAAATTTTTTGTTTGCAAAATGATTGACCTCTGTTCCTCACTCAAATTTCATGCTCCGAAGCAAATTTAGAATTAAGCTTTTTTCATAATTTCCAAGAAATGGACTGGAATGCGAGACAATGGTCCGAAAAATCAATGAATTTCCGTATTTTGGAAACCGTTTCTTCGGACAGTACGGATATCTTAAACTGACCAAGCAACATCTCCCTCAAAAAATAAAGGAGCCTTTCAGCTACATGCTGATACCTTATTTGTCTTCATAACATTTTCTTTCAAGAAAATATTTGCGATCTAGCTCGTGAAGTTTTTTTTGGGTCACCCGGTAGATGTTGATGTAGACAGGTAAATGGCATATATACCCTCTCATAAAGTCTCTTGAGAGTTTCCATATCTTTTCCAAGGAAATCTTTAAGATTAATACCATACTTCAGCAAAAATTCGACAAACTTTGCTTTCCCTTTCTTTATTGACTTGTAGAGTGTTTCTCTCATGTATTGAATCTAACAAACAATAACACTTTATCAAACCTTCTGATAGGCAACCAGTTAAAGTGAGGTGCAATAAAAAACACAAGGACTAAGCCTGTCAAACTAATCATTTTACCACTGAAGGCTATTTGTTAAACAGCTTCAGCGGAAGGGTAGCCAACCCTAAATGGGCTCCCCATAAAAGAGAGATCTGAGCAATGCACTTCTACAAACGTGGCTAAATTTTTTGATGAATCAGCTCCTCTCTATGAGTCCCAGGTGTTCTCACCAGTTGGCCAGAGCCGGATCACTGGAAAATCTAAAAACAAACTGAATCAAACTTTTCGAAAAAGCAGCACAGGGCAAAATGGTCTTTCTTAATTAAAACCCAAAATCTGGAACAGTCTACAATCTGTCCTAACATCTTCTAAGGATGTTAACAGCTTTAAGTATAAGATCAAGGACAAGTTTTGCGGGTTGAGTGGCCGATTAGCTTATACAGTCTTCGTCAGGTGACTGAAGTTAAGCTCGGTCGAGTTAGGTCAACTCCGGATGGGTGACCTCGGTGGCCTGACCTCACAACTCATCTCGTCGTCCTTCGGAAGGGACGTTAAACTAGGGGTCCCATGCTTGGATGCGGCATGCACAGTAGGCCTGAATTAGCTTCAGTAGCTAGAAGTCCTGACAAGCCCACTAAAAAATAAATCGAAAAAAAGTCCTTTAGAGATCCCCAAAAGCATTTTCTTAAATTTTGAGTCTAGATGAAAAGTGACTCTTTACGAAACAAACTTTTCTCTTCCAAGTTAGCCGACTTGTGCGTCAACGCTGCCTTGAAATTTTGCTGACAAAATATCAAGCGTTGCCGAATTTTGGGATCTGTTGCAGGGAGCTGGCGGGGCTCAAAGTTACGAGTCTTCGCGCATACGTGCGCAGTTTCTGCTCGGCTGCTTTAGCACGTCTTTACATGCTTTAGCACGTGTTATCCCTTCGAGAGTACGAAAATATTATCCCTGGCAGTAAAAAAATTATTCCAGATGATTCCACCTTCCCAAGGAACTATACGTTATAAAGTGTGTTGAAATCATTGCTGTAAGACAACAAATATTAGGAAGAAGCGACTTCAGGCCTCTTTGAAGGTTTCTGTCAGGGATTTTCTTTAGAAAATTCATGATAATTTCAAAATGAAGTGGCCGACTTCAGTTATAAAAATTTTAGAATAGATTTGAGCATACTGACAATCAATACATTTGCCAATACTTTCGCCATGATATCCAGCGAGCAGTGGCCTTTGAAAGCAGAGATTACTTACCGGGTAGAAAAGACCATGAAGCTTCATGTAAAGTTTCCATTGTAAGTATGACTTACCACAGGCACCGTCGGAAGTTCATATTCAGAAGGGCTGGAACGAGGCGTGGGTGAAGCGAGGAAAATGGGGTCACAGGGGGTCGCCCCATGACACGCCCTTTAGATCGTTGGAAAACGCTCCTGTTGCTAAGAATTTGCCATTGACAAAAGCAGATGATCACGAAAAATGAAATTTTGAAAATTTGACTTCAAAATCATCTTAAAATCAATTGGTAATGTAAACGAGATATATTGATAGATCTGACAACTCCCTTGATGTTTTTAAATTTTCTTGTCCGTAAGCTTGATTTTCAGAGCCGCTCTCGGCAAAAAAGTAACAAACGTTAGCAAATCATTAGGGGACTGAAGCCCTTCCAGTCCTTCCCAGTTCCGATGGGCCTGTACCAGCAGAGATCTTGATATCTGAAAATTATTGCCTTTTGGTGTCAGTGTGTATTTGAAAGCTCTCGATCGACGATGACAATATTCACCAACTGGCACTAACTAGAATGCCTTTCTCACTTAAAAACATTTATGATCGATTTTACATAATAAGACACAAATAAACAAAAGTTTCAAATTACATTTCCAGTCTCTTGGATGTCTTTGGCAGCAATCTCGATTTCCCCAAGATGAATTGCTAGTTGCAATCGATTAAATCTGTCCATGCTCTCGTTTGATGACGCTAGAATGAGTTTTAAGATTTGGTTACATGCCGGGCCACAGCAACGCGTGACGTTAACTCTTAGAAGGAGCTTAGGGTACCTTTTGCGATATCATTCGTAACTTAGGATGCGTTATATCCCTCAGGAATCAATGATGATACAACAATTACACCCTTATATTTTTCCAATTCGAAAAAATCTGCTCAATAACGTGACATGAATTTCAAAACAAAGCAACCTGATCAAGAATTAATCGTAGAGTGCATTGTAAAGTATATAAGCATTTTCAACACTAAGTTGAAGTAAATGAACGACGCTAAATGGAGTGAGTCATTGATAGGGCAAAGAAACACCTAAACATGCCAAATACTTCATACTCTATTCATTTCCTTGAGTTGCGAGGAATCAAGTTTTGAGCTGCACTGTTGCAACTCATGCAACAAGACATGAAAGAAATCAGGCCAACAAAACGACGAAGATAAGCCCATAACAAGGAGGAATAGAATTTGAGGTCCGTATGAGTTCATTTTCATTCGGTTTTAAAACAGGGTTAGTGGAAACACAATGTATCAGTGGAAAACTTAAAACAGTTTTTGTCTTAACCCAGGCAAGTGGAAAGGAAGAAGATAAACTTGCTTAAAGCCAAGGTCTGTTTTGAAGACTCTTTAGCAAGAATTTTGTACCGCAGAAAGTGACTTCCTTGTTATCTAATACGAAACAATTGCGATTATAGCAAAATGTAGTCCATTCGCTCAATGACACTGATATCAATTTGCAAGGAAAACCTTCAAAGAGAAATCTGACTTACATTTGCAAGCTTCCATAATTGCATGGTGCAGTCCATACGGATCATCCTTCGGATCATAAATGATCACCTGGGTGATAAATAAGAATGTACTGTAAAGGAAGCAAAGAAAGGTTGAAGAACGCCAGAACAATACCCCTATATCCCTAACTTCCCTGTTTGCTCAAACTACAGCCACTAGCCTTACTGTCAAAAAACCAAGACAAGCGGTCCAAAGTTTTTAGGGCTGCAATATTTCATGAGGGTATGATTTGACAAAGCTCTAGACACCTTCGAGGTAGCACAGGGCACAAAGGACTTAAGTCTTTCAATGGTAAAGTTATAATATATTTCTCTTTAATTACGTTGCTTAAAAGAAATTCATCGAAGTTTGCTCTAAGTCGTTTGTAGAAATTTTCGACATTCTTGTTAGTTCGGAATTGCAGCTTTCATTTCATTTCATTTCATTTCAGGGTGTGATGTCCTCAAATTTCTACGGTCAAAACCAAGCAGTGTGTTCTTAAGGCACAAACTGGTTGTTCTTGATTTTTAACAGTTTGAGCATGAGTCCTTGCTGCCGCTGTTGTTGTTGTTGTTGTTGTTGCTTTTGAATCTTGTTGTAGACTCACAGTGCAACAAAGACTCTTGTCTTAGGTCTACTGCCACTCTGATCATTTGTAAATATTCTACGATAAAAATTGCTCTTAACAAAATAGCCGTATAACAAAGTAACCTTATCTGCATGCTCCTCGATAATCTCTTTGATAGCACCAGCTATCTTTGCGAGCTGTTGCGCATTTCCATCAAGAACCAGAGTCTTCGATACTTCATTTTTGATGTGCATAAGGAGACGAAGCCTGCCGCATGACGATAAAGCGTTGAGTCAAGATAAATATTCAAATTAGACATTTTGATGTAGATGCAGCTCCGCAGAGGTGGCACACGACCTGTGAATGGACGGGGGTCATGCGTCCGATTTTCAGAAACCTAAACAACGTTAATTGCCACAAATTCGCACTAGCTTTTATGATAAATCTTTAAGAAGATATTAGCAATTATTGCAAATTTCAGCCAGTCCGACCCCAATCATAAATTTAAAAAAAGCTCCCCCAAAACACCTTCGTTTGGAGAATGTGGGCCAAAAAACTACCAATTCGGGCGGTATATACTCGTGCCTTGAACATGGTATGTACGCCCCATCCCTGGACAGAGATGCACTGAGTAACCACTCTGGCTGTGCTAGCATATCGAGTCCATTCAGTTGGTCGAAACTTGATATGATTTACATAAAGCTGACTTAAAGACAAAATGACAGAGATAAAGGTAGACTTAAATTAAAGGCCCTGGCAATCTAAATATGGCCAATCGTATTTGAAGATCTCGAAAGATTATAAAAAAATGGAAAAATGGACACAAGTGACCTTCATTAGTTCAATTTCACAACAGACGTTATGGCAACGTTCGCACTGCTCCATTTTCCAATGAATACGCCATGAAAACGACAAGCGTTCACACTGCTCCAGCAAAACGGCGTTGTTAATACCCGTTTCAAAGCAAAGTCTTTTGTTGGTAGCTGTCAAGAAGGCACCAATCGCTAGCCTGCGTGCATCCCCTACTGTTTCCGCTGAGTAAAAATTTCCCGTTGAATTGAATTCATTTTCTAGCGCCAGTAGGAAATGGCGTCAGAAAATGAATTCAATTCAACGGGAGATTTCAACTCTGCGAAAACAGTAGGGGATTCACGCATGCTACCAATTGCGAGTTTGAATAACATTTGTGATCAACAACCTATTAACATAGGAATGCGAAGCGCTTCCAAACGTCTCCATTTGTGGTGTAAAGACTGAAAACGGATCATTTTCAAAACAGACCGTTTTGATATTTATGCGTTTTCATTAACGTTTTCGAAAAGCTCCGTTTTCACAGCGGAGAAAAGTGAAAGCGAGGCAAGGACAGATTAGTTGAAAGGGGCCTATATATCCATCATTTGTCTTTAACTGCGTTCCTGAGAACAGAATTTTGAATTAACTGCAGTTTCGGCCGATAATTATCTTGTGTTGAATTTCCCTCCATTTTGTCACAAAAATACTCGAAATCAAGGGCAAAACTTCAATTCAAATAACTCTGAATACAATGTTTCACCCTGGCTAATATTGTTTATTGATGCGGATACGCTTTACAATATGTTTTGCTTGCACAAGGCACAAAGGTAAATTCAAAGATTTGTGATGTCTTTCTCTGTGTGTGTCTGTGTTTCTGTAATTTGTGTGTCTGTTTTTCTATGATGTTTTGCTACCTACAATCCTAGACAAAATTTATGAAACGATGGAGCGATCTGACGCTTACACGGTTTTAAAGAGCTTTTTGTGTAGGTCTAGAGATCAAGGCTCAGTGGTTTGAGAAAAACAGCAAGTCATTTGAGACATCTTGAGATCTATAAAACAGTAGATTTTGCGTGTAGTACGTCGTTATAGTAATGAAAACAATCAATTCTTAATAAATACGACTTTGTACGTGGTAAGTAATAAAACACTAATCTAGATGCAATCAAAAAGTGGCTATCTAGATGCACTAATCTTGAGATCTAGATGCAATCAAAAAGTGGCTATCCGTTCTGGAAGCATCGGGAAATGAGGTGTAGTTGTCGCAGTTTCAGCAGAGTTCGAATGCGAAACTACGGCATGACATGTACTGAATTCACTTAGTCATTAAGCTTGTGTTCGTGTTATGCCCTATTCACTGTTAGTATGAGTCCGTTTCGTCAAAATTTCCCCAACAAAAATGTGGTGAAATTTCATCATTTTTCGCAGTGAACCAGCTTCAAGTAAACCAGGTTATCGAAGAGGGCCTTCTGATTGGTCAAACTAGCAAATCCACTCATTTGATTGGTTGAAATTTAAACTGATTTAGATAAAGCTGGTTTAACTGTGTCAGTATGAATGCAGTTTTACATTCTTTAACAGGAAAGCAAAATTTTCCACGTTCTGAATACGTTTATAGCACAAATATGGAGTAAGTAACGAGGAAGATTATAATGTTGCACACAATTTCTCGCACTTTTCCGATCATTTTCCACCTTCCCCTGCGAAATTACAATTTAACTAGTCTGCACACGGTTGTTGATGTCATATATCTGTGCATCATGACGTCAAAGCTCAACGCGAACAAGGCTGACATATTGTTTGATTAGATAACTTGGTCATAACTAACTTCCTTGTTGTGCAGCTTTAAAAAAATGTGCAGACATTTTGGTGTGCTTTGGCCTAAATTGTCACATTTGTCGGGAGAATAACTAAGAGACAACGTCAAACGTTGGAAGTTGGAAACGTGAAAAGATAAGCCAAAGACGTTGGAATATTATAAACCTGCAAGATAGCTTGTGTTATAACCAGAATTATGTACCATAGGTTTCAAATCTTTAGAACGCTGGGTATAAAATTATATGACCTATTTCTTTGAACTGAACGGCTTCAAAGAAACTTGAATTTTTTTACAGTAAATCTGCCGTTGGACTTTTCTGAAATCTTCAATATTTTCAGAATTACAGTGTTTTTCTTCTTTGTTAAGAATTCAAGAAAATTTTCGAAAAAAACTTTAAACTATCGTAATCTCTAAGCCCCTTGATGAAAGATCAAATAATTTGAAGAAAACCATAGTTTTTGGATGCCTCCAATATGGTATCAAGCAAAACTTTTTAACTCCTCTGGTTTGCGATTTAGAAATTTGATGACGTCACATCATGAAATGAGCTGAAATATGAAATAAGCTGTAATTTCGACAAATATTCAAGATTTTTGAAAAGTCCAACGGTAGAATCATAGAAAAGGGACTAAAGTATCTTTCAAGTCATTCAGTTTTAAGAAATAGGTCAATGAATTTTACACCCGCCTTTTTTCGTAGATTTAAAGATTTGGAACCTATGCTGAATTAAATATACTCCAAGACTTCCTTTCAACCTGCCTCCTTCATCGTAACGACATACCCTTTTTTGTTAGACTCCAAATGTGCCACCAACGCATTTTCCAAAATATCCGCAAGGCCTCCACTGCCTTTAATCACAACTGTTGGTATTTGGGGATGACTTTGGAGGTTCTCCTTGATCTGCATGCAAGCCGATTGGCCACCTTCTACCAGAATCGTTGCACTGGGAATGACTTTGCAGTCAGCTAAATTTGAGGAAAAAAATGATGTTAAGGTAAGGGTTGGGAAGGTTGAGTAGTAAAGTATTCTGTATCTACTAAAAGCTGAACTAATGCGAGGATTTAAAAGACTTTCCTGTAATTTCGATTAGAAACGAAAATCTAAATCTGGGTCAGGGAAAGGTTCAGGGATTCATGTCAACGTGAAGGATTGCAAGATAGATTGGGCTTCATACCGAATTCATACCAAACGCTCCTCGTACTGAAACCCACGTATTCTTCCAAGCCTTAAAATTCACTGCAAAAATCAGCAACCCTTTTTGTGGTTTTTCTTGGGTAGCTTCTGAGGAAATGAACACTTCCCGATAATTTTCCGAAATAAAAATCGAGAACTTGCAGAGAGTCCTGATTTGTGATTATTCAAAATGAAAAGAGGAAATTAAATTTCAGAGAGAAACATCTTACACATAACCTCAGGATTACTTACTTGGATTTGAAAGAAACCGTTCCAGCTTTGCTCTAAATTTTCTCTCGATTCCAAATTTGTTTTGCGTTCCATCGTCGACCAGTAAGAAATGCGTATGGTTTTTCTCCAGAAGAGTTGTTTCTAAGGTCCTATCAAGTAGTTGTGTATACACAATATTGCTCTGTGTGAAAGAAGAAACCTCCTTTTACATGAGAGCCAAAAAGATTTGGTTTCAAAATGCAGCTGCATTCTTTTTAAACCAATTGTCTTGGCTCTCATGTGACGGCTAACGTCCATGAAAATAGGTGTAGATTCTTACTCTTAAATTTGTCATGAAAGCTCTTTCCAATTATGTTTCTTTGCTTTCTGTCTTTGAAACACCTCTCTTTAAAGCGCAAAAACTGTGATAGAGGATGGAAGACTTGCATTTTCGTGGAATAAGACTTGCTTAGACCTAATAGATGACTGACTGAGAGGCAATATCTATATATTCGCTATTTGATACAAGAATCTCAAAAACAGTAGTGTCCCGCATTTAACAAAGACAATTTAAGAAACACCAGCCCTGATTTTCAAAATAATACCCCCTTTGATAATAGACTGGCTCAGGTCTGAAAAACACTTGTAAGGAAATGAAAAGTGAAACAAAAATGAAAATTCCATGAAACAGTGATAGAAATATTGTTTTCGCCATTGAGACTCTTTGCATAATTCAGATCTGAAATTACCTTTCCCAAGCTAATACAAAACGTATTCGACCTGTTTTGAAAGAAACTATTTTAACTAAATCCTTATTTGTGCCAATTTGCTAGGCTATAAATATAGCAAGAAAGAATAGGGACGTAGCCAAGCCATCTAGCTACCATGTAATGTTGCAATTCATTACTCTGTCAAGTGCCTTACCATTTGGCCAATTAATTGCTCACGTTCTCCAATGCATCCCCAGGGTGCTATACCAATGCAAGCGTTTTTCATGGATCTGTCTCTCCGATGGTTTTCATGAAATGCTTTCGCAGCCAGTTTTGTCACTTGTGTACTTGTGGCTCCTGTTATCAACCAAACATCAGTCTGCTGGATGACCTGCATGCCAGAAATATTATCATACACCTTAAAAGTAGACTTATGATGGCGAGTCCCTTGTATCCCTGAGGCAAACCTTGCTCAAGAGGGACTCATAATGAACAAGTGAAAAACTTGGCCCTATTTTCTTCAATTATCAGTGGAATTATGATAGAATCACGGCTTCGAATCTCAATCCTGTGGGAGTGTTTTCAATTCTTCAATCGAATCGAAAATTCTATCACACTTACGCCGTAACAATAGTGGATTTATGACAATGAGTCCCTTGTATCCCTGCGGTAAACCTTGCTCAAGCGGGACTCATAATGAAACAGTGAAAAACCCGACCCTATCTCATGCATTCGATCACGATTCGCTCGATCGAATCAGGATCGCACGACTACTGTAGCTCTATTCAACGGTCACTCCTCGGAAAGAAAATGCGATAAAAACCACGTTAAGCAGGCGTTTCATCAAAGAAACTTAGTATAAATTTGAAGCAGAAAGTTCACTTTACCTGGTAAGTCCAAAATGAGTCTTTCAACGCTACATTTTCCATGTTTTTAAGGCCAAAACAATCCAGAGAAAACTTCAGCCACCTGCCGTAGCAACTTTGTTCAAAATCAAATCAACTGCATCATTCGAACCGAGAATTCGACATCATTGTTCTCTGCCAAATCTCGCAATCTGATTGGTACTGGAGGAATAGACCTTAGCTATCCTGAAAAAGAATCTCAATCGAACGATACTTTGCTACATTTTGTAGAATTTTCGAATGTGCACAATAGAGATAGAAGCTCTAACGCCACTCGATCGAACCTCGCGTATAAAAATGTATAAAAATAACGCTCGATCCAGGCTCTTTTGCAGAATAGCTAAAAGGTCTATTGCGAAGTTTGGGCCTAAATAGGGCCAAGTTTTTCAGAGTAATACTGTGAGTCTCTATTTCCTAAAGTGCCATCATCAAGTCAAAGAGCACAGGGAAACAAGAGACTCATTGTCATCAGTCTATAACAATAGTAATTCAAAAATCTTGCAATCTGATTGGTACTGTAGGAATCGCGAAGTATGGGCCAAGTTGCCTAATGGAGAAACTCGGGCCCTTTAGTAATTTAGCTACGACGGGGTAGATAGATGCGGTAGATAGATCAATAAAAGTTTGCCAAATTTACAACATCAAAGCGGTGTTTTTATCGGCAAAAGCAACTTGAGCCCAGTGCATCAAAACCTCCATAACCGGCGTCTATGGAAGTACTTTTATGAAGGCACGCTTGCAAAAGAAACATTGGGGACGGTGGTTGAAACTGAATGATAGCGAAGCGAGCTACATTTAGGGTATTCCATCGGGAAATATTTTTGAACCATGCTCTTTGGAATATCAGAAAACGCACCACTTATACCAAACTAAACTTGCATTTATTTCAATAAACTGCAGGTGTTCAATTCACTGGAAGCGATAAAAAATTCAGTGCAAATCAAAAATACATGCTGTTTAGCCAAAGCTACATAAATACATTACTGAAAATTCTAAGGGGCCCCTTGGGGGCCCTTAGGAGCTGCTCTAACCCCAACCACCGTGCGTTGCACCACTGTTTGGGCCTAAATAGGACCAGGTTTTTCAGAGTAATATTATGAGTCTCTGTTGACTGAAGCGCCACCATCAGAGCAAAGAGCACAGGGATACAAGAGACTCATCGTCATAAGTCGACCTCAAAAGTACCCTTCAATTTACCCGGTGACTCAGAATGAATTCAGGAGGAGCATAGGGCGTATATCTTTGCCAAAAAAATCAAATGTAAAGTGTAAAATGCTATTGCCTAAGTCTTTCAGCTAAGTTGAAGTCAGTCAGATGACGTTACTTTTCGTTAAATGCTTCTGTCTCTTTGTTAGCCAGAAAGCTGGTGTGGCTCCGTGGATTAATGATTATTAGTGTAATAAAATCATTAGTCTTCTACTACAAACCTTTCCAAGACCTCCTTCCAATGAATGTTTAATATTAACATCCAGTTGTGTCTTTCGGTTGCCTCCAACGATTGACAAGGAGAGAGTTGGCGGCTTCAAAGCCCAAACCTTTTTCGTCAAATCCCAAATGGCTTCAGGCGTAGTGTTGTCAGCAATTCTGACATACTGCAATAAGAATACATTACAAATGGTGAATAGAAGAAAGTCTGTGGAGCTTGCAAAATTAACGAAGTTTAAAGGTGATCTGAAGCGAAAAGTTTTATTGATGCAAATGGACAGCACTTTTGAATGGTAAAGAATGTCGTTTACCATTTTGTGATATATACCTTGTTTCGTTTTCGAATTATACACTATTTTGTATAATTTGCTGATGACGTCATTTTGTTTGCAAAAAGTAATGAAAATGTACGAGGCTGGCTATGTTTCCTAAAGGAAATTGACTCCAAGAACATTTCTTAAATTGGCATACCTTTCTAAATATCATATCAGTCCATGAAACAATTTCTATTACATTTATTCAGCTCAACTTAAATGTCTCCGACTACTGTAGCCTTTCAAAGCTTGGATACAGCTATATTTCAATTTAGAATCCTAGCAATTTGCAAACAAAATGACGTCATCAACTGAAACTTAATATCAGTGGATAACTTGAAAACGAAGTGAGATATCAAAGAAATCTAAACAGGAGTCCGTATCATTCAACAGTGCCATTAATTTGAATCAATAAAAATTTTCGCTTCAGATCACCCTTAAACAATGAAATATTTCTAGCCTGTTATTTTGATGTGCAGCATCGATTATCCCAGCAAGCTTCATGGCATTCATCACGGTCAAGAAAAGTGACAAAAATCGGTCAAAATCCGGAAATTTGCGATAAAATGAAACTGTGACAACAACTTTATGGAATATAAGAATTATGCAAAAAGGAATTGCAAAACACTACAATTTTGCAGCTTTTGTCGAAGAAATTGGAATCTGAGACTTTAGAATTAGGACACGGTAAGTCCAAGCAAAATGCCTCCCTCTCCCTTCTTTGTCAGAATATTTTAATGAAACTTTAGAACTAATTGCACAATAAGTAGCTACTAAAAGTCAGAGATCTTCATTGCCGCAAACGATCTCCGCGTTAGAGTAACCAGAATATATGCACATGTGTGGGCAGATCTCCCCCCCCCCACAAACCAGAAAGGGCTTATATGATAAAATTCTAGGGATTTATGACCTGACTGGTTTTAAAGGACACTAAGAACTTGCTGAGAATTGAACAAAAGATCTACGATTCCCCCTCTTTTAAAGGGAATTGACGCATATAAAGTAGCTCACGCCACTTGCAGTCAAATTCTAGCCAATCAGATACAGTATTTCCTGTCAACGACGGCCATTTACCCAGACATGGTTTGGCACGTATCATAGTCTATCGTCTTGGAATGGCTTGGGGTCTATCATAGGGTGCCTCAAAGGCGTAAAACCGCCAAAAATTACGCTCTTACCCGTCAATCCTGAGCTATTTTCTCTCATATACCGCAACCGTCAGTTTTCTTCAGTACGACACATACTCGTTTTAGGATGGCTATTTCATTTAAATGAATCAGGAATCCCAAGGAAATTTATGTGAATCAACAAATCACGATGACTGTACTTGTACAACTATGCGAAGATCTGTCAGATCAAGACATTCATCCAGTGAAAAGTTACACAAAATAAGCGAAAAACCGCTAACCGCTCGTTTTACATTTCAATTTTCCGCAACCACGCAGCAATAGAAAAACCGTATACCGCACTCATTACCTCCCAGATACCCTATTCCGCATCCAAAGTAAGGCCGAATCCGCCTAGCCGCCACACTACAATAGACCCCATTGTGCTTTGATTCCCTATAATTTTACAACATGGATGTTACGTCAGAATAGAATGGATTTTCTTGCAAGGATCAGTTATGACACCTTTCTAACCGATCTACCTCTCAGGGATATTAGCCTCTAAAGATGATGGCCTTCTACTGTAGTAGCTCAATTACTCAAGGAAGGGTGTACGAAATGAGCAAAAGCTTGTTGCAGCCACCTGCTCAATTATCTCAGTCCCTTATCTCAGAAATCTGGAAGCAGCTACAGCGAGCTGGCTGTTTGCTTCGTAGAGTCTATATTCTTGACTAATGGGTCTATTCGTAGGCTAGGAAGATGGCTGCGTGGTGAATTCCACTGACAAGCACAGATGAGTCAGAAATTAGAAACTACTACCATGAGATATTACCTCTGCACCAAGGGAAGAGTCTTGCTGCTCAGTACTAAAGCTCACGGTGCCAAATGCATTTGTGGGATTTTGCCTTGTATGTTTTGCAGATGACCACGTCTCTGGGGCTGAATTCGAGTCATTCTGCTCATGCTCATGTCTAAGCCTTCCACAGGAGCATCTACGGTGAACAATAACCATATCAACTTTACTAAAATAGTTTAGTCTTCAGACAGCCTGCATTAGAAATAATTCTGGGACCGAGAATCAGAAGACAAATTGTAAATGTATCCTCGACTTATAACAATTCGTTGTAAATTTCGCTACTTTTTTCTATATTTTTTTCAATAAGTAAATAGGTAACCAAATTCAGTTCAGTAGAGAAGAAAGCAAAAAAGTTTATGTAATTGCAAGCGAAAAACTGCTGACGAATTGTGATAAGTCTAAATGTATACTATAAAAAATGATGTATAAACTCCATTTTTTTGCCACACTTGTTTCTCCGATGTTTGTGGTGCAGCCAATGTGTAAAGTCAACCATCTTGCATCAAGAGAAATTGTAAAGTCAACCATCTTGCATCAAGAGAATGATAAATCAATTTAAGGCAAGAAATTTTGCGGGAAGAAATTTGGTGTTTTCGCATTTTTGGCCGATATTTGCAAAATATTATCCAAGAAACTTCCAAAAAAGTGAAATTCGCAAGTTATTTCCCGCAAAATTCCCCAAAAATACAATCAAATTCGTAGGTAATCAAATATTGATAATCTTCTTATCATAATCGAAAAGGGTCACTCAACAGTCAAAAAGCCTCCAAAAAGCCTTTGAGACAGTACAAAACTTGATGTGAAATCTAATTCGCGAGAGGTTGCTCCAGAAAAAATTTTCCATTCTTGCAAATCGTGGATATAAATTGCAAACATTTCGCGCCTTTTTCCGGGGGGGGGGAACATGTTCCAGGTATGCATCGCCCATATGGGTGGGTTTTGGGGCTCAAAATTCTCTAAACAAGAGTCCCTTTTTCGGTAGATTTTCCTTAAACATGGATGAGTTTTCACGAAATTGGTAAAAAATTGTCAAAAATGGATAGTATTCCGCCAAAATTCATCATAAAAGTGAGTATTACGGCAACTGTCGGTAACCAGAAGAGGTAGCTTTCGACAAACCAGGCGGTAGACCCCCGTCCATACGCAAGCCATGTACCCCCCTCCCCAAAGGCCTTTTTCCAACTCTTGAAAGTTTCTTCCAACGAACACTGTA
The DNA here is from genome assembly GCA_964019985.1 of Aurelia sp. 4 Dawson et al 2005. NCBI lineage: Eukaryota > Metazoa > Cnidaria > Scyphozoa > Semaeostomeae > Ulmaridae > Aurelia > Aurelia sp. 4 Dawson et al 2005. Next base: position 21,713,795 of record OZ026493.1, on the reverse strand, counting down.
TGTAAAAACATCAGTTCGTACAGTAATTTTAAGAAATCACCAAGAGAGCAAAATATCAACCAGCCCTAAAAATGGCATTTATGAATGGAAAATGAGAGACATTGCCCATCTTGTAGTCTGAATTAATCTATTGCATTAATGACCAATCAGGTCTACATTTTAAACCAAACAGACAACCCTGAAAGCAGACCCTTCAAGGCTATATTAAAGGCATTGAGTCCATATAAATAGCGCTCTCACGACCAATATCAACTTCTTTTCAACCATGAAACAAAAGCTGTCATTTAATGCCTATTGAAATTAAACCAAAGAGATTCCTTAGGATGATGCAAGGATTAAGAAATCTTTGGTCTCCACTGCTAATGACTTAGCACGGGTGTGTTATAACAAAGGGCCGTCAGCGATTTGTCAGCATAAATTTAGGACTGCGTTAACGCTCAAGTATATTCATGGACTCAGTTCCTTTAAGTGAAAGGATCGAGACAACAACAAAAATCCATCGAGCCTGATGAGAGGAAATTCCATGCAGCAAATCCAATGCAAGTGGCTTGCTGAAAAAGCATCTACAAGCAGCTTTTTCATGTAAATCGTTTGAAAATATCCCATTCATACGTACGGAGGTTGAGGTCATAGCAACTCCTAAGGGACCCGGGAGCTGTTGTTGGCAACAGGCAACGTACCATTTTCACTCTGAGGAAACAGGATGTTGATTTGCACTAATTCCTTGAGAATTTAAGGCATTCTAACGAGCCAGGCTCAAAAGATATTCCTGACGAGATTCCTTGGACCTCGAAATTTTCTCGCTTCGTACTTAGTTTCAGTTCCCCTCTCCAACATGTTTTGTGCCAACATGCCTTCTTGATAATAAACCTCATAAATGCCCATTCCGGAGATCTGGCTGTACTGAATTTGCAGTAGAATCATCTTTGAAATGATTCTAGCGATGAAGACATCATCCCGAGAGTAAGAATTAAAAAAACCGATCTTGATCCATTTGTAGCTTGAGGACGGCATCTAGAAAGCTAAATGTATAAATTACCAAGGGCCCCGCTGCTCCACTATAAGATAGGAATCAAATGTTTTAGCTGATTTTTGCTCGTGGCCCATGGTCGGAAACCTTCAAATCCTCATTTTCACGGACCAATCAGACGGTGAATAAGCGAGGAGAACAGAAGAAATGTGTGAAAATTTTTCTCAACTTTACCTACCCTCATAAAACACAACCAGGACAAAAAACTGCTGGAAATTTCCCGAATTTTTTTGAAGGAATCTACTCGCCAGATGTTTGGGTATCCAGATTTGGATGCCGGTTTACATATCTCATGGTTTCTCGGAGTTATGGCGTTTCCAAAACCGATGAGGCACTCAACCTTAAGCAATAGAAATTCTGGGTTAGAAACAATGGCAATAACAATAGTGATTGTTTTAAGAACGATCCCAGAACGGCAAATATTTACGTTTCCAATTGTTCTTGCTATTGTCCTTACACCGCAGTTTCTTTGGTTCAAGATTCAATGCCCATTCAATTTCTATGTGAACTGAAGAAATTCGCTTCGGTTAGTTCACACATTTCAAGTCATATGGCAATACTCTTGAGAAATTTCTGCATTATACTACTCTTTGCATTCATGGCATAAGTTTCCATGTTTCGAAATTAGTAATGAAATTGAAAGGAGGTTTTCTCAAGAGGTTTTATCACCTGACTTGAAGTGGCGTAAACAAGGCTTGGCAAGCCTCGGCCGATGTCGCCTATCGGAAAACGCTATATCTCCACCAAACCGTGAGGTATCTAAACCGGCATCCAAATCTGGATACCCAAACATCTGGTGAGTAGATGTCTTCAAAAAATTCGGGAAATTTCCCGCAGTTTTTTGTCCTGGTTGCGTTTTATGAAGGTAGGTACAGTTGAGAAAAATTTTCACACATTTCTTTTGTCTTCCTCGCTGATTCGCCGTCTGATTGGTCCATGAAAATGAGGCTTTGAAGGTTTCCGGCCATGGGCCACGAGCAAAAATCGGCTACAACATTTGATTCCTATCTTCCGCTATGCCACTGTCACACTGACCGTTAAACTGGGTCTAAATTAATCTGATTTGCAGTGGGAGGGAATGGGGAACGAGATTAAGGGTGTGGCCTGTAATTGGGAGCAGCCTGTTTGTGGCTTTTACAGAATGTCAATCAAATCAAAGGCCAATTGACGAGAGGCATTTTACTTTTTCAAAAAGTGTACGAGATCTATTCAGAATGGAAGGATTGTGCGAATATATGGATTTTCTTCAAAATAAAAGGATTTTTGCCAAAGTTGTACGAGATTTCTTTGGTAAAAAAAACTGAAATGCCAAGAAAAGTTTATATTTTCTAAAAAAAGCCACTCCATTCTTAAATTATGTGGGCTCTTTCCAGAAATTTTCAAAAACGGGTTTTGGTAGCTTTGAATGATACGAGGTCCGATTTCCTCTGTTTCCTGTGTAGAGTACAAAACTCTTGGATTTACACCTTTGGCTACAAATCTCTTCATTTTAATGACAAATGGCAACCCATTTGTAGGACAGAACTTTTCAAGAATTTTGAGCCCTTTTGGATGAATTTCAGGAAGTTTCATAACCATGTCTATGAACTTTGTCGAATTGAGGATGCAAGGTCTATTCAAATTTCTATGGTTGTGATAAAAAATCTGAAAAAGCTTACCAGAATTAAGGTAAAAAACAGGCCCATAGATAAAGAATTTCAGGTGAAAAACCCGCCTATATGAGCGACACGTCAAGTAGCAGTTAACAATCAAGTAACCCCCCCCCCCTGGGATGATGAATAGATTTATTCCAAATTTTCCGTTATGTAAAGACAATCATGAGACAAAATACAGAGGAGTGGTCATTGAGCGAGGGTACAGTCACTATAAACAAAAAAAAACAAAAATTGAGAGCATCTGCAAATCAAAATATTAATGACATCATTTCATTAAGAAAACAAATTACTACCTTTGTTTACTTCCCTCGTGGTTAGAAACAAATTGAACACATTCTTTGATACAAAATTTTCCTTGGTACCATCGCACAAGATCATCACTCTAAAAAATAGGTTAGAAAAGACTGGTGTCATCAAATTTAAAAAACTTGCTGGCAGCCTTCAGTTTAACAAAGCAGGAATGGTTTCTTGTTAACGTTCACCAGAATTTTGTTAAAGAAACAGATAAATACAGTATCATCATGGACAATTCCATAGCACTTTTGTATCATGAAATTCACTGCTTAAGTCCTTGACAAACACACACTAAGGCCATTGAGCAATATGGAGCTTGATGGAATGTTGATGTATCACTATTTGACATCATTTTGCTGCATTACACACTCTCCAGCCTACATGTAAGCCACAAACATCCAAGGGCAGAAGCCAATGGGGGGCCAGGGGGTGGAGCGCGCCCCAGGAGACCATTTGTTGGAAATGTTGCTCTCTTGTCAGAATTTTTGTGATTTAAATGACTAGTTTTGGAGGATTTTGAGGAGAAATAATGCATAAAAACATGAATTTATAAGCGTTAAAACATAAATTCCAACAGAAAGTATTGAATTTATGGCATATTTTTTGTTGATATTCACAGATTGCGTTGATTTCAAAGTTGGATTGCGAAATGTGGCCAAATTTTAGTTACCGAGGAGTTAGATTGGTCATATAATGCATCAATTTTACGTATGTTCCTACAACTATTGTTGTTGACGATTTTATCATTTGGTTTTTCGCCCCCCTAGGCTCATGGCTGGTATTGGCCCTGAAAAATCCAGAATGTCAACAATAATTAGGTCTGCAATCACATGATAAGTTACAATAGTAACAAACTTCCAGCAGGCAACATGGGAAAATTTTGCAAGAGGTGGTGGTTTTAAAAAGACAAAACTATTTCTGCTCTGAAAAGCTGCTCTCCTTCAGTCTTTTGCATATTGCAAAGAACTCTTCAGATGCTTTGAAGCTATACTTGGTGTCCCTAGAAAAGATTCCCTGAATCTGTATAAGTGTGTGATATTTGATAAACATATAAGAGAAATCTATTACTGTATATGATACTCATAAGATCTGAGTATTTGTTTCATTTCTGTATCTGTGCGCATTGATAACCATTCTCCTGAATTACTTGAATGCTCAAGAACAAGCTAATAAAATATCACACCACACCAAAAGTCCATGGAAATCTTCCTTTTTACCAGAATTCCAACAATACGGAGCTCTAACTCCATAATGGGACCCTAAGAAAAAGTCAAATTTGTCTGTTTGGTCCATATAAAGCATGATGTTGCTTGATTTTTAAAGAAAAAGCATACTACACAAGATAGGTCTGTGGTCTGACTTCAGCGTGTTGCTGGGTGTGATACCAAATTGTGTAATTGAACAGTGGTTGCAAGCCCTCTGTGATGCAAAACATGGAAGGAACCAAACATATCTTAATCGCTATACTTATTGCCTTTCAAGGATTGCTCAGATCTTTTGGAAAATTGACATTTTGGAAGTCCCCTGATGAGCAAAAAGACAGAGAAAATTATATGGATCCAAGTTAGCCCTTAAGCAAGAGAGTTTACACCATCCAAAATGAGACAATTGATGCTTTTCTGGAACTTTCAAATAGGGACACTCTTTTCTGTGAAATACCAAGTATGATTTTCTAAATTTCTGATTCATCCACAGACTTCTGTTGTGAAATTAAGACCTCATGAACTCAGGTACTGTGAACTGACAGTGGATAATAGGCTTGAAATTTCAATCAGAACAAAGCAAATACCTGAAAGCCCTGAATGAAATAAGAACCAATTTAAGAACCTAACAGCTTGATTTCCCAATAAATACCCAAAATATATGAACCTAGTTGAGCATAAATGCAACTCTGGGGTTCTACACCCAAATGCATTCTGAGGCTCTCCCACTACAGAAATCAGGCAGAGAGCTAATATTTTGTTTTCTTCACAGCAAGGTTTCAGCAAACAATCTCCTTCATTGTAGTCTCTGCACTGTCACTTCACTCAAAACCACCAAATTGACACTGGTAGGGATTCCTGCTGTACCCATATCCCTGGTGACCAGACTGCACTCACTGTTTCTTTTGGATGGAGTACACAGGTGAAAGCAATAGCTCAACAATAGACTCTATTGTTTCAGCCAAAGAAATGGGGCAAGATCTTTTGGGAAAAAGCAAAAATTGTACAAAGAGAAAAATTGGCATACACTATGGCCAATACATAGGTGTTTTTGCTGTGCTATCAAATGGACCTCTATGTATTCAAGAGACCTTCAAATAATTCCAGACTGCGTACGATTTTTCATGGCTTTAAGGTTTTCAGCAACTTGTTTGCACAGTTGCTGCAAAGTTTGGCCAGTTGTGGTCCATATCCTTCTACAAAACTGTAGCCTACAATGTTTAATCCTAAAATGAACGAAATGGAATGAACTTCCTATCTGCCTTATCTTTTGCGGTTCCATATTTTGTAACTGTGGGGGCCTGGGGCATTTTTGTCCCTCCCCATTTGGTGAATCTGAAATTTATCAGGTGAGATTGTGAAAGTTAATCTTGAAGGTTGTTATGGGGACAAAAACATCTCATCTCACCGACTCGAGACCAACGCAACGAATGCGGAGAACATTAAACAATACTTACATATGTGCGTTGGTTTGGGTGTACCAATTACTGTAGTAGGCCAATACTTTAACTAGGGAAGGTTTCCACCTTTTGCGGGACATGCCTACCTCATACAAAAACCGAGCATTGTCAATACCCAGCATATTTGGAGATTCGACTTCATCTTGAACAACTTGCAAAGCAATTTCTTCAACAACCGCATGGGCCTTGTTTACAACTCCTTCCACAGCCGCATGAGCCTTATTCACAACTCTTTCCTTCAATTCTTTCGACATTACGACGGGTGCATCGAAATGTACGGTTTAGTCGTGAGCTTCCTGTCCTGCAGTGCACTGCACTCCAGCACTCCAGCAAGCATCTGTTGTGTGTAGCATGGCAAGTCTTGCTTGCGTTGCAAGTCTTGCTGGTTACGTCATCACATATGCTTGGCCAATCAGGTTTCACGACTAACAGTGATTGACAGCACAGGATGCATAGGGACTTGCAACGGAAAATGCTCTGCATTTTTAAAACGGGGGGTAAAGACCGTCTTATAGTTAGCCAATTCACCTGTATAAATAGCTCTCAAGAAAATTTTTTTACTTGAGTTACTATTGGAATCTCGACGAAGTGGTTCACTGTGACACAAACTTCCAGTACTACAGCAAAAGAACATCGCTTTCACAGGTATGCTGATTTGAAGTTACTTTAATTTTGAAATTACGTTGACATGCTCTAGAATATGTGTATCATTGTTGTGTTATATTGTAAATATTTTGAAGCAGAGATTTAAATATAGACACGTATTTTGCATTAGCAACTGCTCATAAGAAACGCAACAAAACGCAAACGAAACGCAATCGCCAAAAGATTTAAGAAGGCTTGGTGCTAGGAAAATTTAACGTAACACTATTTACTTTGACATAACCTTAGTTTTAAAGGGAGTGTGCTTGTGCAGTAAGAAATAGGCTGCTCAATAAATAAAACAAAGAAAATGGGCAAACACAGCATTGTTTCTTCAGCTATCGACTATTAGCAACGAGTGTAGGCCATCAATTTCGATGGGCTACTTTAGATCTTTCTGCTCTGTGCAAATGCAGGCTTAAAGCCTTGCACAAACCTTCCCTGTATCATATCAAGAGATACTCGAGTAGTATCTAACATACGAAAGGCTTCAAAAACCTTGTTTTGAACTGCCCATGAAGAGAAATGTATTGAACATGAATAATAATGGAACCTTAAAGAAACTCGTAAGAAGCTACCAGAACTTATAATCTGATGATGTAAAGAAACTTTCAGTACAGGCCCAGCTTCATGGTTTCTTTTTACAAACAAACACGTGTATTTGCACAAAAAATAGGTGTATTTGCCTGGATGCTGTCTATTTCTTAGCAAGTTCGTGATTTACTACATTTCTTAGTGCGAGATGGATTCGAAGTTGTAGTAAATCACTGATTTTCTTTTCGTACTACTTCCTTGAAATCACAAAAAAAAACCACATAGAAGGATCACGAGGTAACAAAAAAGATCACAAGCAAAAAGGACAAAAATCACTAATCACTGAAAAATTACTGAAAATCGCCAAAAAATAATTACAAGAACAAAAATCACAGAAAAATCACGTGATTTAAAAATAAAAAAGTCACGTACGCTACTTTGAGAAGTGATTTGCCCCTCGGACAACTCAAGGCCCACAGATAAATCTTTCGACGCATGCAAGTAATTTTTAAAAGAAGCTTGTGTCCACAGGGTTGGTAGGCAGTTTCTTGGAATTCAGGGTCAATTTGCTGCCAAAGTATTCTTATCAGTTTTCTATCAGTTTAATGGGCAAATTGTGGAGCTAATAAAGCTTGGTCAGAATGGCTCTCAAGACCTTCAACTCGTGACATAATTCGCCTTTAACACAATGTCAAAAGATTTTGTGATATGGTAAAGTGCGTTGTGAGTTGCAAATGCGAGTTGCGAGTTGCTTATATTTTGCGAGTTAGCTACGAGTTGAACTTATTGTGGGAGCTAAGAGTTACGAGTTGCACTTATTGTGCGAGTTACGAATTGCGAGTTGCACTTATTATGCGAGTTGCGAGTTGCGAGTGGAACGAAAGTTGCGAATTGGAAACTCAAAAGTGCGAGTTGAAACCAAAATTGCGAGTTGCCTGTTTTCCTTTGAAAAAAGGCCTTTTTCGTCAAATAAAAAGGTATTCTAAAGCTGCAATTCAATTTGCAACTTTTTGTGAGTTTTCTTCTAGAAAAAGTATATTTAGGCCGTGGTAACTTTCTTTATAAGAAGCCACTTATAAGATTCTAAGGCCTATTCTTCAAATGTTAAGAAACTTTTACAATTTGCAACCTTTTCTCCCCCCCCCCTCCCAGTTGTTCAAAAATATTACCGTAATGCTCTGGGAACTTGCTTGAGAGTTGTCTTGAAAGAAAATCGAAGGCGAATTCGTTGTCGTTCAAGACGACTTGTGCAAGTCAATGCTAATTGTTGAGCTCAAAAATTGTTGGTATTGTTGCCATCCTGTCCGAAATAGTTTCAGCGTGATTTGTTGCATTTACTTCAGTCAAAGAAGTGCCCTCATAAGAAACTATATACACACTAGTAATCATGAAAAATAAGAAACTCCAAGAAGAGATTAGAGGTCAATTCGAAGTTAAGAAACTTTGTCAATACCCTTGGTTATGTGTTGTGGATTGCTTTGAACATAAAGCACGTAACCAGCTCATACAATATTAAAGAAAACAATTTGCTTATATGATTTCATCATGATTTGGTTCTTCCCAGTAATTCTCTGAGGTTGAAAGCAAAAACCTACATTAGCCCTTTGGGAATAATGCTAAATTCTGAAATTCGATATGATGAACATTAAGAAACTCTTCTGTAAATCCGTGATTTTATAAAGGCTGTCCAAAAATCGCATTTGTTTAGCTACAAAAGATGGAAATTTAAAGTTTTTTTCGGGAACTCGCAGCTCGCATTTTGAATGTACCAACTTGCATATTTCTCTACTAACTCGCAACTCGCAAAACACTCGCAACTCGTAACTCACAACTGATGACTCGCAACTCACACTTTACCAATCCACTAGATTTTCTTTACTCTGCAGTGTCGAAACATTTCCGAGTAACTTGGGAAAATCAAAGGCACTAATTACAAAACTTTCTTAGCCTCCTAAGCGTTTCTTGGCTTTAAGGAGCCGTTTATCATAGCTTCAGTAACCCTTGATCTTGACTGTTTTAATTTAAGTCAATGGTTGTGCGAAAAAGTATGCATTTATGGTAAATGTAGCTTTAGAATTTAACTATTTGCAGTTATCATATTTACAAGCAATCTCGCACGTTTCATTCAAATCTGAAGTCCCCCTATTTTCCATTCAAACAAATTGTTTATAAGAAGCCGTTTAGAGGGAAATGAAGTGTCAATTTATATAATGTTTGGTTGGCAGCTTTAATTCTCCCAGCTGATTTGAACATGTTCCAACACTGTACACTAAAAGTAAATGTCTTGTAATTGCTTCATGTGCTAATAATGCTATACATTCATTCTTTATCAGAATACTATAGATTTGGGGAAGTTTTGTCCAGCTTCAATATTGTTTAAGAAACTATCGTTTTGAGCTTAAATATGTTCTTAGCCCGAGTTTTTAACTGGGCCGCTCGAGTACATGGCCGGCCGAATGTTTGTCTGCGTAGCTGTTCCGTGCACATGTTTGGTTGATATGGCTTTGCGTTTACTCGAGGCTGGCCATCTTTGAGGGCGATGCACATCAGCATTATTATTAGCAATTTGCCGCCAAGTTCTCTGAAGACCATATTTCATTGGCCTCCTATTCAGAGCATTCCATCCTCGATTATGGTACAATGCAAATCTTTTCTAGTTGTTCACTTGCAGGCCATTTCCCCAGTTGACCGAGTGAAGGTCGGCACAGGGTCCAAAGAGTGTAACATGTTTTGAGATCTCACCAAGTATTTTGCAAGCCCTGATAAGAAACTGGTAAAATTTTTGGTTGCAAAATAGCCCTAAATTTTGAGGAACTGCCTGCCAACAGCATAGGGCTCGAACCTTCTTCTTCTTCTTCTTCTTATTTCTTATTTAATCACGACATCCATTCAGTATAAAAAAGTATAACAAAAAATAGTATGCTTAATAATAGATGTAAAAGCCAGTACTGTTCTTCCATGGATTCGTGCGAAAACATATTTTTCCTCAGCTTAGAAAATGACTTTTTAGCCCATTCTTAAACCGGGTGAGTGTGCCAGACTCTCTTATGTGTGTTGGAATAGAATTCCAAGTTTTTAGACCAGTATAATTGAAACTTTTTCTACTGAAGTCTAGATTTAGCCTTGGGATTTGGAGATCAGTTTTATTTCTTGTATCATACTTGCTTATCGAGGATCTCTCAGCAAATTTATCGTGCAGGCTCTCAGGACATATCTTGTTAATTATCTTATACATCAGAACCGACCGGTCAAATTGAAACATCTGGTCGATGCTAAATGTGGGTCGAATCAAAGAGTCCTTTATTTTCGATCCTTGAATGATTTCAAATGCACGATTTTGCAGTCTCTGAAGGGCTGTTATTTTAGTTTCCGATAAGCTCCCCCATACTACGTCAGCATAGCGAAGATGACTCTCAACAAGCGCTTTGTACACTTGAAAAAGCATTGATTGTGGGAGGATGCCCTTAAGTTTCTTCATTGCTGCAAGGCCCCCAGCAACCTTTTTCTTAACTGATTCATACTGTTCTTCCCAACTTAAAGTATCGTCAACTATTACCCCAAGATATTTTGTTTTGTCAACCTGCTTAATTTTTTCGCGATTTATGAATACTTGCGGTAATAATTCTCTATTTTTCCTTCTACGAGGATGATCTAGTATCATGTATTCTGTTTTGGTGGGATTGAGACTGAGTTTGTTAATCCTCACCCATTCTGCGATGTTTAATAACTCAGCTTGTGCTTTTTCTATAAGCTCTACTTGGTTGTTTGAGGATATTGTTATCTCAGTATCATCTGCGTACATGTTGGCTCTTGAGTGTTCGAGACAGTGCTCAAAATCATTTAAATAAATGATAAAGAGCAGCGGTCCCAAGCATGAACCTTGGGGGATCCCACAATCTATTTCCATAATATCAGATACTTGACCATCAATGGAACAGTACTGGCTTCTGTTAGTTAAATAGGATTTAAACCAGTTGTTCTCAATACCTGTTATTCCATATTTTGCTAATTTACTGATGAGTATCTCATGATCCACGGTATCAAATGCCTTTTTCAAGTCGAGAAAAAGAGCAAAGTTAGCTTTGTTGTTGTCGATACTTGAATACCAATGATCTGAGACACCAATCAGTGAGGTAATTGTAGAATGAAGCTTACGGAAAGCGAACTGATTCTGCGTTAGTTTTTTGTTAGATTGGAGGAAATCAATAAGTTGGTCATGTGCAATCTTTTCAAATAACTTAGATAGCACTGACAAAATTGAAATTGGCCTATAGTCATTCGTATCATCTTTGGCACCTGATTTATAAATTGGTGTAATTCGTGCTATTTTCCAACGGTCGGGGAAAGTCCCTAGCCTTAAAGAACTGTTAAAGATCATCGTTAGTGGTTTACAAAGAAATTCAGCAGCGTCTTTCAAAATTGCCGTTGGTATTTTGTCAGGACCAGCAGATTTTCGTTGTTGTAGATTTTGGATATATTTCAGAACTGTTCTCTCATTTACTTGTTTGAACTGGAAGACTGTTTCTTCTGTAGGATTATTAAGATGACAGAGAGGATCATCGCCCGGTTTAACTTAAAATTCTATGAGCAAGTCTCGGAACGACATTAACAAAGTGGCCATTTAGGACATTGGCAATTTGCGTTGAATCAGAAACTGTTTTGCTGCCATCCCTGACTTGCATAATAGTTGTTGAATTAGGGGCCTTATCTAGCACCTTATTTATGATTCTCCACATGTTTTTGGGATTGTCCTTGTTTTCATTAATCAAAGAGTGGTAGTGTAATCTTATAGAGGATCTAATAGTGTTTGTCACCTTGTTTCGCAAAGATTTATACGATTTGAGAAGTTTGGGGCTTTTTATGGAGTTTTTTTAACCTTGTTCGCAGCAGTCTGAGACTGGTCGGCGAAGGTTGGAAAAGTTGATTGGATGATCCAGGGCACTAGAGGGGCCTATAGGGGCCTCGTGAAGCAGAAACCTGAAATGAATTTCTTAAAGAACCAATTACACTAATTCTTTGTGAGGAACTTGGCTCTCAACTTCGTAGTGCTGTTGCAGTCCAGTTCTTGCATCAAAAGTTTCCTGCAGAGCTCTTAGGGTTTCATAAAAATATCTTACAATTTTGTCGCAGTTCACAGAGGACCGCTGTTATAGCTGTCAGCAAAGAGAATTGGAAGACAGAACAAAGCCATAAATGAATATCATATTCTTTGCAAATTTCAGTTTTGTTTAAACACTTCCCAGCTTGCATCGATAAGGTTTCGAATTGATCTTGGAGAGGGCTTGGAGAATTTTTTACTTTTTGACGTACTTAAGTTACCAGTTCAATTTTCTGTAACACAGTGCTTTTGATGTAGCGTCAAATCAGTTTGGATCCAAAAATGTAGCTCTACAACGACAAAAATAGTAAAATGACTGTCCTGTAGGATGTAAAATGGAGTACAAAATTTGCCTAAAACCTTGCCATAAAGTATACCTGTATTCTATGAAAATGGTTCCGTGATTTCCTGAATAAACATGAATAGGAAAATGGATCGAAATCCCTTCAAGGCTCTCTCAAAAATAAATGATAAATGTTGTGACTAACACAATCATGTAATGAAGGTGCTAAATCTAGATCCAGGATACAATCATAGCGCTACATTTCTTTTTAAGTTAAGAGCCAATGAAATTAAACTGCCAGTGCCGGATGACTCGGCATTTCAAGGTACTCGAAGCTTAAGGGGCTAATCCTGTCGGTGGATATTGGAAAGCAATATTACCTGACGTGATAGTGGCTGATTACCGTATAGGATGCTGCACCAAGGGCTTAATGTCACTAATTACTCGTCTCTACCTTCCACCTTCTATATGGTGCTAACAAATCCGGAATGGTAAGAATCTAACAAAGGTACCGACAGTGGAATCTAGAGCATGCAAATATGAAAAAGACGACGGACAAAAACAACTAGATTGGATAAAGAAACCAAAAAGTTAGAATATTGCCGAAAGTGACATTTTGCGTCCAAACTGCAACGCTGATATTCATTTGCATCATTTCATGACATTTCAAAATCACGTACTTGTTTTCAAGTATGCAATGAACTGATACATTTGGGTTGCAGTGAAGCTGAACTGGTATTTTTTGGCTGCTTGAAAAGTTCTCGTACTGACCCCATGCATATATGCTGAGTGTCCCCCTGGGGTCTTTTTTAAGGAAACTAGTCCATCTTGTGAAATTTGTCCTGATTATTTTTGTATCTTGACAACAATTAGAAGACAGATGCAAGAAAACTGGTGCCTTACGTTTATTTTGCAGTTTCCTCATTATGATGAATCGAGAACCTTTAGACTCAATTCTTTAAAACTACTCAACCTGAAGTTAAAAGCTATGAAACTTTTGTAATTTGTAGCTCTGATTTTCCCAGGTCACTCAAAAATGTTTTGTCACTGTACGACAGGGCAGAAATTGCATAAAATCATGTCAAAGAGCCATCTGAGCTGTTGAAGTGTTTGGTTACCGGCCGGTAGATAAGCTTTTTCAATGATAAATCAAGAGTTTAAAGCCCAAGGAACAAAGTGTCAAGTGTTGTCAAAATTCTGGAATCTGTTTGCAAGGAGCTAGAGGGGGAGGGGGTCAAAGTGACGAGTTTTCGCGCATGCATGCACAGTTTCTGCTCTGCCATATTGTACAGTAATAGTGAAACTCAATTAGAAACTTTTGGCAGCAATATCGCCCAAAATTTAAGTAAGTGCGTACCAACCACTGACCCAAGCTTCGTATGAAACATAAGATCCTTTTAAATGATAAACTAAACGACATTCTGTCCGCATCGGTCTTGAAAAGGGGGCATACAGCAAGAAACTAGGGGGGTTCCTTCTACCTTCGACAAAGCTCTGAACGTAAAGGATTATGGGACTAGATTATGGCGATTATGGAGCAGCCAGGATTTAGACTTTGCCAAAATCATAAAGTCAACCAGACGAAAAGTACCTGAAAATTTGTTGCAATGTTGTGTCCTGCAATGGATTTGCCCCAAGTCTATGTCATCAATCGAAAACAGATAGACTTATTACAGATTGACTGCCTCCAAAACTTACTGCAAAGAGTCCCCCGCAGAGGACTATTTAAACAGGGATTTTGAGTAGTTTCTCCTTTGTTCCCCTGTGTTAAAACAGTCCTGTGCGGAGCACCAAGCGCAGTCAGTTGCATTCATGACAGAACCGTACATCAAGAAACAAGACTGACGAAGATCTTGCCAAAAGAAACGCTAATGAGAGAGATCGCTCAATTTTCAACGTGCTTTAAGCCTAATTAAGTTGCTAATTAGGTCAAATTCGTGCCAAGTCAGGTCAAAGTTGTTTTTCAATCAATGAAAACATCATAGCCATATGTCAATCTTATGGTGTCAAATCTGTCCAACATGAAATAAGCCGACGTCAAATTTTGCCATAGGACCGCAGGAAACTTGTGTCTCGCATGCGCTTTCCGCGCGCTTTCCGCGCGCTTTCTTTATTTCGCTACCAATTAGCAGAGATAAAACGTCAATCAATTGCATTAACGAGTGTGACTCACTTGCTTACTTACTTACTTACTTACTTTCTTACTGACCTGGAGCCTCCTCTTAGATTACAAAGTTGGACTTTGTAATCAAAAAGGTGAGTGCAGTGGTAATAGTTTACACAGAATGAATAGACCTTTTAGCTACTGTGCAAAAGAGTCTGGATCGAGCGTCATTTTTATACAATTTTATACGCGAGGCTCGATCGAGTGGCGTTAGAGGTTCTATCACTATTATCCACATTCGAAAATTCTTCAACTTGCGTCATAACATCGTTCGATTCAGATTCTTTTCCAGAATAGCTAAAAGGTCTATTGCAGGTGTACTTGGTATGACTTTTATGAAGATAGAACCAGGGGAGAGTTTGATGTCACTATAAACATATGCTCAATCAATGCAGAACTGCTGAACTTTCATTGGCACCGCTGCTGAAAGGAATCATAAATTCTTATCAGACAGCAACAAAACCGGTTTTAGGAACATGCATTGCAATCCTGCTTGTATTGACTGGTGCGCTAGAATTTCAACCATTTTGCAGTTTCAACGTTGAAGCATCGCAAATTAGTGGTTATGACGCAAAAATACGCTTAAGATTCAAAATTCTAGTCAAACATTATCTTTGAAGGTCAATAAATTCAAGTTCTACTCATCATTTTGCCTATGAAGTCCTAAGTATGGGCCCGTAAATCACGGAAAAATCTGACAGGTGGGGTGAAATTTCCAACAAATTGCGCTGGCCTCGACCCTGCGTTTATTTCTCCAAAAGCTGGATTGGATTATTATCATCTACTGTAGTTGGCGTATATGGATCAATTTAAAATGGCAATGGCAAATGCCTGCCCTTGTGAAGTGTCTTTTCTGAGTGAGGCTAAATCCTGGAAATTTTCGAGCAATTTTATGAAGGCCATGTGATAACTTTTCAAAGGATGAAATAATGTGATTCCAGCAATAAATGAGGCCCCGTCCACACGTATCCGGATATTTTTTGAAACGCATCTTTTTTATCCGTTTTGGGTTAGCGTCCACACGGAGACGGCGTTTTCGGTCACCAAAAACGAAGCTTTTCGAAGACGCTCTCCAGAGTGGATCTTTTTGAAAACGCCGTTTTCATGTTGTCGTGTGGACGGGTGAAAACGGAGCTTTTCGAAAACGCTGACGTCACAGCATCGATTTACGACGTACCAGAGCATGCGCACAGATCTTTGGGGATCTCGCAAGGGTATTTTGATTGTTTGTTTTCTTTTGTCAAAGTTCGAACAGAGGAGTTTGAATGCAGCAACGTCTTCGTGTGGAAGGGGATATTTTCGAAAACGCTCCTCGTGTGGACGCGGATATTTTTTATACGGATAAAAAAGATGCGTTTGCATAAAGATACGGATACGTGTGGACGGGGCCTGAGATGCTCTTCAAAACGTACTTCAAACCAATTTAGATACATGCAAGAAATGGCAGAAGACGACGACCTGGTCAATCTGTTGGCATCATTGGGTAGCGAAGAGAGTAAGTATTGTATAGCTTGTGTTTGTCATGAATGTTGAAATACATCTATTTTAATGAGAAGCGGAGCCGTATCTGAATTTGGAAGCTGAATGAATTTCATAAAATATAGTTGTGATTTCCCCACTTTCTCAAACAGATTTGAGGAACTTTGAAAAGAGACGCTGAAATAAGACCGTTGTTTAGTCAGCATTGTTGTTTTAAAACCTGATTCTTCCATAGGAAATTTTCATACTGATGCTACTCGTAAATGTAAATCATTGTTGGAATTACCACATCAAATAAGTTCATTTTGGGTGTGAATTTTGTAAATATTTGCTTTAAAATCCAACTGCATGTTCAAAAAACAGTAAGGTTAGGAACAGGAAGAATATTGAAGAAAATGCCAAAGAGCTGAATAAATCGACGACGCATAAGTGTGCGAGGTGGGGAGGGAGGACTTTGCGTTGGAAAAGTTTTCGATAATTAGGCCCGCTCGGGAAAAAGTATGCCCTTAGTCGGGCCACTGTGTTCGTAAAAGATGGACTTTTTTGTCGGGCAGACCGCCTAGATTTTTTTCCCGCACGTTTATGATCGACAGTGACTTTGAAACCTTTGTTACTCGTTGTAACTTGGTTTCAAGGCATAAACCCACATCTAATCGGAGAATGTCAAAATTAATTAGATAATGATGATAGTTGCAAAAATGATGAAATAATGGTGATAACCCGGAGTGCTACATGATTTGAGAATGGAAAGGTGTCTCCGGGTCTCCCGCCCGGTTTACTGAAAACCAATCTCTTCTTCTAATTACCAACTTTTGCCTTTCTCCTCTCTCTTTATGATGGCTGTTGGCGAAAAACGCGAAAAATACACATAGTCAGCCAAACTGACCCTTGTTTTTGGAGAATTTGCAGAAGATTGAATCCTCTACGAAGGATAACAACCCACTCATATGGGCATATGTCCATGCCCTCAACACGCTATGTGTACCATCCCCGGCATGATAACGATACCGCAGAGCAAGAAAACATAGCCATTCTACACTGACTTGAAATATGAAATTCTGAAATGTTGGAAGGATGAGGTCAACTAAGTCATGATCCTACCAATCACTTCAAGGGGCTTTCGGAGCTATGGCAAAGAATTTAAAACCTTGACAAGGTGGACCTGCACCAAGGGGTAGATGCACTGCAGAAAACAGGTCTTTTTGTTATCCAAAAAATCTTCGATATCTTTTTTATACATTCAATCTGAAAAGTTACAATACATATTACTTAATTACACTACTTACAAAATACTATACCCTACTACTAGTACAATACCATTTTGAGCGATAAACTACGACTACGAAATGGCAACATAAAACAGGAAAGACGAACATAGCAACTGTACGTAACGCCGTGGTAGACAAAGATTGCACATAAACTACACGTGACTGTCAACAAAAAATGAAAAATAAACCATTTACTTACAAAGGGACTTTGGTGGTTGAAGGTCAAGGTTTTAAATTCCTAATCAAGCCGACCAGTTTTATGGATATAGCAGAGAGTTAGCAGAAGTATATCTCTATTGAGACCATCAGTAAAATCTGCGATATGAGGGTAAAGAACAAAGGTGAACAGTACAAGAGGACAGTTATAAGAAGAGAGACAGAAATGTTTCCCATTCTAGGGAGTGGTCCAATGATAAACACAATTTAGATAGCTGCAGCTGGTTGTTACATGATTACCGCATAAAAATGATTTTTCCTGGTTATGACATAAAACTGTATCCTGCTGTTGATTTTAGAGGTGGGCGAATGAGGGTACCCTTTCCTAGAACTTAGGTCACGTTTGACCAAGGTGTAGTAACTGCAGGCAGGGGCAGGCAAGTATTGTAGAATATCTGACTCCATGTTTAGCCAAAAGAGTTGAAAATAACTGGTTCTTTTAGAACATAGTGAGTTTCATAGACCAACCCTAGGCTTAAAATGCATCTCCATATATCATGTTTGCTATCACCGACATGGAACCTTGATAAAATCTTGCGACCAGTGCCTAGGGAAAACGTATTGAACGAAAGTCCTTCTTTGCATAGAATTTATCTTCTAATATCATGTTTGCCGTTACTGACTTGAAAAGCTCCATAAAATCTTGTGACAGTTAGTCCATAAATCAGTACCTAAGGGCAATTTTTAAAGAAAGGCACCATTTTGGTTTTATAATGCACTTCTCGATGCCATGTTTGGCAGTGCTAAAATAAAAACTTTGACACTTTGGTAATAGTTTTTTATATGAGCTGGTTAAGGGATCTTCTTCCAGCATCCTCAAATATATTGCCATTTTCTCCTCAGTTTTGAAGTAGTCTCAATGACTTGCTTTTGACAAAAGAGGGGGTCAATTTCTTGATAAAAGTGCCAAACTTGGGGCGGGACACCATTGCTTGCCAAAATGAGACGTATGTTTTGCCCTTTTAGAAGAAGATAATGGCCCATCAGCTGGAGATAGATCAACAACTGAGATCAACAGCCAAACTACCGCTGCAACGAATGATATCGATCTTCCTTTATCACAGAATTATCCAAAATTTCTTGAAATACTGTCATTGCCTTGCGACTATTCCAAACTTTCTTTCAAAGGAGCAATGGACAAACCATTGTACATTGCCATTCTCAAAACTCTGGCTCTTCGAAGTGATCGAACGACTTACATACATTTGAGGTCCACCCTTTCTTGTCGCCAACAACTTGGAATTGCAGATTTCATGAGCAGAAATCAAAGCAACTTTTACTATCGAGGCAATCGTAACAAACCTATATATTCTCTCAAAGAGGACATCCTAGGTAATCTGGTCCTCAGCAAATATGACGGCATGCCTGTTATCATGCACCACAAGTACAAAAAAGCTGGGGGAATTTTCCTTGAATCAAAAGAGGCTATCTATGCTGAAATCGTGGATACTGTACTTGAAGATATCCATTGCACAAAACTTCCTGATGGAAAAAAATCTTGTGCTCCGGGTGGAATAAACGCCACAAGTAAAACATTTCACAGTAGATTTTACTTCAAAGGCATCTTCAAAAGAATTAGATCATTCCTTGCTGCTTGTGAGACGTGCAGATTAAATACTGCCCTCCCAATGACGCAGGTGACTCCGCCACAACCAATTCGTTCTTTCGCACCACACGAGCGGATACAATACGATCTTATTGACATGGCTCCCAACAAAAAAAGGTCGTTCATGAAAAACAATCCTTGGCGTTTTCGCTACATTTTAAGTGTGAAGTGCTGCTTTAGCAAGTTTTGCTGGCTTTTTCCACTTAAAAACAAAACTGCACCTCTTGTTCACAAAACGATAAAATTTTTGTTTGACGTAGAGGGCCCACCAAAAATTTTGCAATCAGATAACGGCAAAGAATTTGTGAATAAGCTTATTAAAGATTTGAGTGCAGCCTACGGATTCAAGCTTATTCGTGGCAAACCATACACTCCACAGCATCAAGGGCAGGTGGAAAATTTGAACAAAAATGTCAAGTCGTATCTTCGCCGGCTTCTTCAAAATGCATCTGCGAATGTACAGGCAGAATCTTAGCCTATTTTGTTGCCTGGCATTGCTGATAAAATAAATAAGTCCTACCACTCCACCATTGATGACATTCCCTTTAGGATCTATAGGAACAAAGAAGCTTCTTCTTTAGAATATGTTTTTGTGCCAGATGATGTTTCTTTTACGACTTGCTCAAATGAAGTGCAAGTTGACGAGGAGTCAGAGGATGATGATGACTACGAGGAGGAGTATGAGGATGATGACGATGAAAGTGAAATTGGCACTGACAACTCTCCAATGACGGAGCAAGAGTTGATGCAGTCATGTCTTGGCTCTTGCTTGAATAAATCGCTATTTTCCCGTGAAGAAAATGAAATCGAGCCATCAAATATGGTCGATGATGAATCAGTTGCGTGCAGCCCTGAAAATGAGTTTGAGGCAGTAAATTTTTCTTCAGCACTTTTTAGACTCTCTAGTTCTTCACAATGTAGTCAGTTGAACGCGCTCGAATCAACTGAGTACACAATTCACAGAAACATCGAAAGAGATCTAAGAAAGTGCAAGGGTGGAAAATTTAATGTCGGGGATAGTGTTTTGATAAGAAACCCGAAGATTTCAAATGCCAAGAGAATGTCAAGTCGTGACCCATTCCAACCGCTTAACATTGTGGGTGAAGTAAACGAAGTTATGACAGGGGGGATGTATAAAGTGACACTCCCGGATGGTGATGACATTTTTCAAAAAGCACTTTTTGAAGGAGAGATGATCCTCTTTAAAGAAGCAGAGCTTGAGAACTCCTCTGCCAATTCCTCTCAAGCTATTCTATCCAAAAAGGCATTATTAGATCAAATTTCTGACTTTGCCCTTGAAGTAAGAAAGGTAATGTACAGAAAAAAGATTCGACGGAACAAAATTTCTTGCTCAAATATAAACGATCTTTTCACAAAATATTTTGATGCGCTTGATTGTGGAGTTCTTGCAGAATGTTACAGAGGCAAAAACCTAGAAAAACAGAAAGAGTTCTTTGATTTATATTGTAGTGAAATAGATGAATTACAGCAAATGTCTTTTCCCTACTTCTTATACGGCACAGTTGGTTGGGAAAGGAAAAGGAGGGCATGGCTCAGTGAAAGATTGCTGGATTTTCTAAACACTAATTGCGAACATAGATGCGTTGATTGCTTTCTGAACGAAGCTTCAGAATGCCGTCACCCATGCTGCCAGCAACTTGCGGCAAGCTTCGCCGAAAGATGTGGAGTGAGAATTTCTCCACCTTCTTCAAAAAAAGCTATCAAGCAAAGTCCAAAAAAAGAAGATCAGCGCTCAAAGGCTAATACCCCCAAACCTTCCAAACAATTGGCCAATAAGAGAAAGATGAAAGAAGAAAGAAAAACGAAAGCTGGCCCACCAAAGAGAAAGAAAACTGATACCAGAAAGCCTAACATTGATCCGAGCAACAAGGAAAAACATGTCTCTTCTGTGCAGGAATCTTTTGCAATGTATCAGGTGTATGAGGGCGATAGCAGATATAAGATATCTGTCCCTATTGAGATAAAAAAATCACCAGGAAACCCTTGTGTTAAGAAAGAAAACAGTCCTGGTCTCAAACAGAAAGTCGAAATGTCTGTTAGGAAAGCAATTGCCTTCCTTGAACAAAAGAATCAATTTCCCGATCCAAAAATGGGAACATTATTAGCAAGCTTCTTACAAAAACTGGAAGGGTTAGATTTGGAGAATTGTCGTGATGTCGGATTTGCAGACGAAATGTTGAGCTATTTCTTGAACATAGTGTTCACTGCCTTTCCGGAATATTTAAGACAACATCTTCGAGTCTCTCATTACGACCAAAAAGGCAAAACATTCAAAATTCAAATGCAAGGAAGTACACTTCTGTGTGGAATGTGTGCATTAAACAATGTTTTCGGTGACACAATTTTTGAACCAGAACTTTTGAATTTCATTGCTGATCTGCTTTGGCTAGAACAAGCTTCAGTTCATGAAATAGGAACTGAATTTGAAAAACTTCGTTCTGAATCAGGAAGCTATAATATCGATGTCTTGATCAGTGCTGCTAAGCATGCTGGATTTAGCTAT
Organism: Aurelia sp. 4 Dawson et al 2005; assembly: GCA_964019985.1. Taxonomy (NCBI): domain Eukaryota; kingdom Metazoa; phylum Cnidaria; class Scyphozoa; order Semaeostomeae; family Ulmaridae; genus Aurelia; species Aurelia sp. 4 Dawson et al 2005. Next base: position 21,692,340 of record OZ026493.1, on the reverse strand, counting down.
GTTCAGAAAACTGCAGCATTGCTCAATTTTTTCAAGAATGTAAAGCGTCAATCTTCAGAATTGGATTCAACAAAATTGCTAACCTCCTTTATGCGAACTCTAGGCATTGCTAGTGGGCAAAGAATGCTCTTAAACACTGGATCAGAGCACTATGTTGTTCTTGTTTTTTACGAAGACCACTGCATTATTCTAGACAGTATTCATGGTGTTCAAGCGCTTAATGCAACTTCTACCATTGAATATTTGTGGAGAGAAAGTCAGTCTCCTTCATTTGGCTGTACCATCTTTCTTCAAACGATCTTTATAGCAGAAGATGAAAATACCTTTGAAACACCAAAAGAAAGATATTCTGTTACAGAGATATTAAAGTCAGGATCTAAAATTGCAGACAGTATTGAAATTTCTGAGACATATAAACATGTAAATGCACATGACCTGCGATGTCTAAAATCGCAAGGATATGTAAATGATGCTATTATTTCATCTGTTTCAATGGCTATAAATGCATCATGTCAAGGTGTATTTGCCGTAGATTCTCAAATAACGACAAAGCTAGTCGAAGATCCAAATTACTCTATAAGCAGAAGGAAGAGAAAGTCATTTGTAGATTCAGGAAAAAAACGAATAATTTTTCCTGTAAATTCTGGAAGAAATCATTGGTGGGTTCTTTCAGTTGATGTGACCGCCAATACATATTGTGAAATTGACTCCTTGTCAGTTAGCCATCGTTCAGAAAGTAATCAGCTCCTCAAGGCTCTCTCTTTAAATAACTATGAAAATGCTACATCTTTTTCTAAAAGCCATATTGTGAGTCCTCAGCAGGGAACGAATACAAGAGAATGTGGCATGTTTGCAATTTGTGCAATGGTCTGCCAAGCAAGAGGAAAGCCACTTAACTACACTCTATTTGACATGAGTAATGCACGACATCTAGTAGCAAAGTTCATCGTAGATGGGAAAAAAGCAAGTTTGGCAAGCTCTTCTTTGTGGGAAGGTAATTAGCTCTTTAACCATAAATAATGCAAATTGCTTCTTTAATTTTTTCGAACCACATCCACTTGCTGAATTGATCCCTGCCGTCGTTATTTTCAGCAGCTTTCTCTTCCAAAATCTGCCATCACACAAACAAGCTTCAAAATATTATTCTTTAGCTCTCTATGCTTCTTAAGGGCCCATTGCTAACAATGACTTATTGTGCGCCGAAAGAAGAGCAAGGACAATGAGAATTTAGGCCAAAAAGGAACTTGAGACAAGTAAAAAGGTATTGAGGCCAAAATTTGACTTTGACACCATGGAGGATTGTCGTTAGCAATAGGTCTTTAGCCCTGATAACTTTGTAAGGAACTTCTCAAACTTCTGTCTTTGTTTGTATGCACATGCAGCTATCAATTCATTGCCCCAAGCCCCCTCTACCCCTGGATAGCTGAGGCTAATACGTTGTCATACCTTACTTTCTATGATGAAAGTGAGTGATTCCCATGCGATAACATTCTTCAAACATGGGGGGCGATAGCTCGAGTTTTGACCCGCTGAAAGCCTCTGCATGCAATGCAAGAGATAGGTGGAATTTCCAGCGTTTGCTGTGCATTTTATCAGGTTACAAAAACTGTGATGGCAAGTAAGCATACGATCCTTAGCTAAACAAGCGAAGACCCTTCAGCCAGTTTTTTCCTCGTTTTGACGAGCTGTTGACGCCAGTTTATATAGAAAATAAGGCTACTGCGAAATTATCCTTCAAAAGCTATAGAAGAAGCGAATCGCCTTTGGTACTCCCACTTTCCGGGGCAAAATTGTATGTAAACAGTAGGCGAATTGCCCTGCAACAGTCCCACTTATCTCGGGGTACTAAATTGATAGTTGAATGATATTTTTTAACTTTAATTGCACAACTAAGTCGAAAATTTGTTTCAGCTTGATGTACAGCAGCATAGGACTCGAAACTTTGCAAAATTTAGAATGCCATGAGTGAAAGTGAAGGTGTAGTTGCGATTCTTAGGGCCAAGACGCCAAGCGCTGGGATTGCAGAAGCAGAGAAGTCCTAATTGAGTTTGTCATGATGCTCAGTTGATGGGGGCTCTATTGGGTATGGAATGCAGTCCATCTGACTGCTCTGCTTGTTTGAATGTAATTACTTTATCGGAAGTACTTCTACCATATTTGTTACATATTCATTATCGCAATTCTGTCAAGAAAGGTCCCTCATCTTCTTGAGAAATCAAAATTTCTTGACATTTCTCTCCAGTATGTTTGTGAATACTTCCTTTCTAGGTCTGGATGATGATTCTTTGAAAGATTTCCTGGATAATCAAGACCGAGAAATAACGAATGATGTGAGTTTTCAAGCTTCAATCTTTTGGCGATTTACCATTCAACGTTTGCAAACCTTATATCGGGTCATTTAACCAAGATGAATTGCCTTTGACGATCGAATTTCAATGGAATCACTGTCAATTGCATGAAAGAACGCAATGCATCTTGGTCAAGCACCCCTGACCCCATCTTTTCCGTTATAGCCTTATTTGAAAGGCTTTGTTGGATCATATCCTAGCATTCTTTATAGGCTGCAACCCAGTTCAGGACATCTCTACCTGAGTGCTCCCCCCACCCCAGATTGCTAATCTAAGTTTACACGAAGCCGTCCTTGATACCAAGAAAATAAGAAAACAATGACACTATGACACTATGCGTTGCAAAAATGATCAACACATTCATCTGCCTTTCGATCACGGTCTCGTGGCATGTAGTTTGAGACAGACAGTAGTTTAAATCTGTATGTTCAATTGCCCAGGGGGTGAACTTCAAATGGCGAGTGACGAGGATTTGCCATTTGACGTCTGAAATCACACCCTAAAATTTGTAAGTTTTCGCGAAAATGATACCCCAAAATTTACAAGCCATTGAAGATGTATACCCTAAAATTATGACAACCATCCAAAATTTTAACCAAGCAAGTGAAATTTGATCAAAATCAATACCCTAAAGAGTCATTTTGCTAAAATGACACCCCAAGATCAAAACTTATGACTACTTGTCACCTTACCAAAGATGATACCCCAAAATCCACTTTCTGCTCGAAAAAAGGCACCCCAAAAAGTGACACATCCCGTACAAGCATATATGATTCAATTGGCCTCGGCGTAGTCATAGTCTTTTCTCTCTCGGGGTATCGTTCCCGGAGTATTGTATAGTTGTAAAATAGGAATCTTGTAAGGTAGTGTGCTTGCAAATTTTATACCGTTATCTCTCACTGGTCATAAAGAAACATTCTCTGAGCAGGACCGAGTATCTGCATAATGCTCCAGATTGCATAAAGACCAAAATAGTAAGGAAAAGATACTAGAACATGTCACAGAACAAATATGAGTTGAGAAACTGAACATGTGGTATTCTGCAAGATCAAATCAGTTTATGGAGAGTTATCTCTTTGTGTTTCAATTGCGAAAAAGTGGTATCAAAGGCTTCCGGATTGCCAACACCACAAATTGCATATCAATCCTTATTCATTATGTACTCAACAAAGCAGTCGCAATGTTAGCGTTCTTGCTCTTTTAGGCTGAATATTTGTGTATGGTGCATGGAAGAAACGTGAAATTGCTGGCTCTAAACGACGACGGCAAGAAGTTTGTGTTTGATATGGCAAGAGACAATCAGCGCACAATACCAACAGGATTTCATTATGCTGTGATTGATGATTTTGAGGAATTTTTTTCATGGAGGAGGAAACAAAAGAAGAAGCATGGTTTGTGGGTCGATATTTATGACCTTTCTCCATTTATGAGGCGCTTCCTTCGTGAAAACGCCAACTTACTATGGGATGAAGTCACCTTTTTGGGTGATGATTTTGTCAAGATGTCAGTACGAGACTGGCAAATCTATCAAAGTTGGTATCAGGAATTAGAGGTACGACTGCGAAACATGGACGACTGAATTTGATTGAGTACTTGCTATTAGATTTCTTTTAAAAATGTGTACACCTAAAATGCTGTGAAATTTCCAGAAAATCGAACGCAGGTGCAACATATACTATAAATCGTACGAAAGATGAGCTGACGAAATTAACACATCTGCGTTTGAATACATTAGTGCCAAATACAGCATACAAAAAATAAGTTGCATAAAAGGAATGTTAACGGGGAAAGCATTAAATCAAATCATCTGAAGATAGAATGAAACACAATTAATGCAGAAAATGATATGCCAATGCTATGTTAATTTATGTTCTGTACGTTCTCGGACGGAAAAACTTATCATTGTTCAGTTAACAGCCTGGGGTTCATTTGATAAAACCAATGAATTTTAAATGCCATTAAGCTTTTCAATATTTATTCCAAATTTGATTTGCTACACCAAGCAAAACCCGAATTCACTATTGCTAATAAAAATATATCAACATGATCTCAGTTTCAATCACGGGCAAATTCAAAACATTTATAGCTAAAAGTCATAACCGTTCTGAAAGTTCATCATCCAGACAAAAATCAAATCAAATTCAGCTGTACATATTTTGATTAAGTCTTGCCTTCTTATATACCCAATATTCCAACATACAATAATAGCATAACTTCTGATGAATCACAAAACAATTCAAGTGCCAAAGATCTTCTAAAGTTTTAAAGAATTAATCATTAACGATGTATTGCCTGCTGATGTCCTTAACATGTTCCTGATTTGCTGAGTTCTCATTAACAATGTCTTGCCTGCTGATGTCCCTAACATGTTCCTGATTTGCTGTTTTATCATTAACAATGTCTTGCCTGCTGATGTCCCTAACGTGTTCCTGATTTGCTGATTTATCCTTGCCAATGTCTTGCCTGCTGATTTCTTTAATTTGTTCCTGATTTGCTGATTTATCATTAACAATGTCTTGCCAGCTGATGTCCTTAACATGTTCCTGATTTGCTGATTTCTCATTAACAATGCCTTGCCTACTGATGTCATTATCCACTTCCTGATTTGCTGATTTATCATTAACAATGTCTTGCCAGCTGATGTCCTTTACTTGTTCCTGATTTGCTGATTTATCATTAACAATGTCTTGCCAGCTGATGTCCTTAGCGTGTTCCTGATTTGCTGATTTCTCATTAACAATGTCTGGCCTGCTGACGTCCTTAACGTGTTCCTGATTTGCTGATTTCTCCTTGCCAATAACTTGCCTGCTGATTTCTTTAATTTGTTCCTGATTTGCTGATTTATCATTAACAATGTCTTGCCTGCTGATGTCCCTAATGTGTTCCCGATTTGCTGATTTATCCTTGCCAATGTCTTGCCTGCTGATTTTTTTAATTTGTTCCTGATTTGCTGATTTATCATTAACAATGTCTTGCCTGCTGATGTCCCTAACCTTTTCATGATTTGCTGATTTATCCTTGCCAATAACTTGCCTGCTGATGTCCTTAACATTTTCCTGATTTGCTTATTTATCATTAACAATGTCTTGCCAGCTGATGTCCCTAACGTGTTCCTGATTTGCTGATTTATCCTTGCCAATAACTTGCCTGCTGATTTCTTTAATTTGTTCCTGATTTGCTGATTTATCATTAACAATGTCTTGCCTGCTGAAGTCCTTAACGTGTTCCTGATTTGCTGATTTCTCATTAACAATGTCTTGCCTGCTGATGTCCTTAACGTGTTCCTGATTTGCTGATATATCATTAACAATGTCTTGCCTACTGATGTCCTTAATTTGTTCCTGATTTGCTGATTTATCATTAACAATGTCTTGCCTGCCGATGTCCTTAACGTGTTCCTGATTTGCTGATTTCTCATTAACAATGTCTTGCCTGCTGATGTCCTTAACGTTTTCCTGATTTGCTGATTTATCATTAACAATGTCTTGCCTGCTGATTTTTTTAATTTGTTCCTGATTTGCTGATTTATCATTAACAATGTCTTGCCTGCTGATGTCCCTAACCTTTTCATGATTTGCTGATTTATCCTTGCCAATAACTTGCCTGCTGATGTCCTTAACATTTTCCTGATTTGCTTATTTAGCATTAACAATGTCTTGCCAGCTGATGTCCCTAACGTGTTCCTGATTTGCTGATTTATCCTTGCCAATAACTTGCCTGCTGATTTCTTTAATTTGTTCCTGATTTGCTGATTTATCATTAACAATGTCTTGCCTGCTGAAGTCCTTAACGTGTTCCTGATTTGCTGATTTCTCATTAACAATGTCTTGCCTGCTGATGTCCTTAACGTGTTCCTGATTTGCTGATATATCATTAACAATGTCTTGCCTACTGATGTCCTTAATTTGTTCCTGATTTGCTGATTTATCATTAACAATGTCTTGCCTGCCGATGTCCTTAACGTGTTCCTGATTTGCTGATTTCTCATTAACAATGTCTTGCCTGCTGATGTCCTTAACGTTTTCCTGATTTGCTGATTTATCATTAACAATGTCTTGCCTCCTGATGTCCTTAACATGTTCCTGATTTGCTGATTTATCATGAACAATGTCTTGCCAGCTGATGTCCCTAACGTGTTCCTGATTTGCTGATTTATCCTTGCCAATAACTTGCCTGCTGATTTCTTTAATTTGTTCCTGATTTGCTGATTTATCATTAACAATGTCTTGCCTGCTGAAGTCCTTAAGGTGTTCCTGATTTGCTGATTTCTCATTAACAATGTCTTGCCTGCTGATGTCCTTAACGTGTTCCTGATTTGCTGATATATCATTAACAATGTCTTGCCTACTGATGTCCTTAATTTGTTCCTGATTTGCTGATTTATCATTAACAATGTCTTGCCTGCCGATGTCCTTAACGTGTTCCTGATTTGCTGATTTCTAATTAACAATGTCTTGCCTGCTGATGTCCTTAACGTTTTCCTGATTTGCTGATTTATCATTAACAATGTCTTGCCTCCTGATGTCCTTAATATGTTCCTGATTTGATGATTTATCATTAACAATGTCTTGCCTCCTGATGTCCTTAACGTGTTCCTGATTTGCTGATTTCTCTTTAACAATGTCTTGCCTGCTGATGTCCTTAACGTGTTCCTGATTTGCTGATTTATCCTTGCCAATAACTTGCCTGCTGATTTCTTTAATTTGTTCCTGATTTGCTGATTTATCATTAACAATGTCTTGCCTGCTGATGTCCCTAATGTGTTCCTGATTTGCTGATTTATCCTTGCCAATGTCTTGCCTGCTGATTTTTTTAATTTGTTCCTGATTTGCTGATTTCTCATTAACAATGCCTTGCCTACTGATGTCATTGTCCACTTCCTGATTTGCTGATTTATCCTTGCCAATAACTTGCCTGCTGATGTCCGTAACCCGTTCCTGATTTGCTAATTTATCATTGCCACTGTCTTGCCTGCTGATGTCATTAACTTGTTCCTGATTTGCTGATTTATCATTGTCACTGTCTTGCCTGCTGATGTCATTAACAATGTCTTGCCTGCTGATGTCCGTATCCACTTCCTGATTTGCTGATTTATCATTAACAATGTCTTGCCTGCTGATGTCCTTAACATGTTCCTGATTTGCTGATTTCTCATTAACAATGCCTTGCCTACTGATGTCATTATCCACTTCCTGATTTGCTGATTTATCATTAACAATGTCTTGCCAGCTGATGTCCCTAACGTGTTCCTGATTTGCTGATTTATCCTTGCCAATGTCTTGCCTGCTGATTTCTTTAATTTGTTCCTGATTTGCTGATTTATCCTTGCCAATAACTTGCCTGCTGATTTCTTTAATTTGTTCCTGATTTGCTGATTTATCATTAACAATGTCTTGCCTACTGATGTCCTTAACGCGTTCCTGATTCGCTGATTTATCCTTGCCAATGTCTTGCCTGCTGATTTCTTTAATTTGTTCCTGATTTGCTTATTTATCATTAACGATGTATTGCCTCCTGATGTCCTTAATCGGTTCCTGATTTGCTGATTTATCATTAACAATGTCTTGCCTGCTGATGTCCGTAACCCGTTCCTGATTTGCTGATTTATCATTGCCACTGTCTTGCCTGCTGATGTCATTAACTTGTTCCTGATTTGCTGATTTATCATTGTCACTGTCTTGCCTGCTGATGTCATTAACAATGTCTTGCCTGCTGATGTCCGTAACCAGTTCCTGATTTGCTGATTTATCCTTGCCAATGTCTTGCCTGCTGATGTCCTTTACTTGTTCCTGATTTGCTGATTTATCATTGCCACTGTCTTGCCTGCTGATGTCATTAACTTGTTCCTGATTTGCTGATTTATCATTGCCACTGTCTTGCCTGCTGATGTCATTAACAATGTCTTGCCTGCTGATTTCATTAACTTGTTCCTTATTTACTGATTTATCCTTGCCAATGTATTGCCTGCTGATGTGTTGAATTTGTTCCTGATTTGCTGATTTAACATTACCAATGTCTTGCCTGCTGATGTCCCTAACGTCTTCCTGATTTGCTGATTCATCATTAACAATGTCTTGCCTGCTGATGTCCTTAACATGTTCCTGATTTGCTGATTGATCATTAACAATGTCTTGCCTGCTGATGTCCTTAACGTGTTCTTGATTTGCTGATTTATCCTTGCCAATAACTTGCCTGCTGATTTCTTTAATTTGTTCCTGATTTGCTGATTTCTCATTAACAATGCCTTGCCTACTGATGTCATTATCCACTTCCTGATTTGCTGATTTATCATTAACAATGTCTTGCCTGCTGATGTCCTCAACATGTTCCTGATTTGCTGATTTCTCATTAACAATGCCTTGCCTACTGATGTCATTATCCACTTCCTGATTTGCTGAATTATCATTAACAATGTCTTGCCAGCTGATGTCCCTAACCTTTTCCTGATTTGCTGATTTATCCTTGCCAATAACTTGCCTGCTGATTTCTTTAATTTGTTCCTGATTTGCTGATTTATCATTAACAATGTCTTGCCAGCTGATGTCCCTAACGTGTTCCTGATGTGCTGATTTATCATTAACAATGCCTTGCCTACTGATGTCCTTAACGCGTTCCTGATTTGCTGATTTATCCTTGCCAATGTCTTGCCTGCTGATTTCTTTAATTTGTCCCTAACGTGTTCCTGATGTGCTGATTTATCATTAACAATGTCTTGCCAGCTGATGTCCTTAGCGTGTTCCTGATTTGCTGATTTCTCATTAACAATGTCTGGCCTGCTGACGTCCTTAACGTGTTCCTGATTTGCTGATTTCTCCTTGCCAATAACTTGCCTGCTGATTTCTTTAATTTGTTCCTGATTTGCTGATTTATCATTAACAATGTCTTGCCTACTGATGTCCTTAACGTGTTCCTGATTTGCTGATTAATCCTTGCCATTGTCTTGCCTGCTGATTTCTTTAATTTGTTCCTGATTTGCTGATTTATCATTAACAATGTCTTGCCTGCTGATGTCCTCAACTTGTTCCTGATTGGCCTTCTAGTCATGGAAATGTCTTCGCTGCTGATGCTTCTCAAAATTTGGTTTGTGATTGAAAATGGCTTCCTTGCTGCATTCTATTTCGTTCTTATGTTTATTGAATAACGGTTTGCTAATTGTTGTTCTATCTTATCTGACTTCATGTAAGTGTAAGTGTTAGAAGTATTCTTTATTATATTCTTTAGTTTTATTGTTGATTACTATAGATGAGCTGTCGGCTGGGGTGGCTCGACAGTCATTGGAAGCAAAGTTCTTAAGACGAAAAATTAAGCAAATCCAAAACGAATTTTGAACGTTACATTTCGTAACATGTATTTTCCTTTTTGTCGTATATTCAAAATTTTCTGCTTACTTTTGTTGTCCGATTCCCATCATCGTGACTTTACTATTCGTATTTGTATATGAATATACAGATCTCAAGTGTTAAAGTTGACGTAAAATCCCTCGATAATTTTTGTTTGACACGATAAAATGTTGGTTGCGAGTTGCTTTTGCGTTTGCTCCCATTTTGGGAGCTGTATATTGTGAGTTTCACTCATTGTGTGAGTTACGATTTTTCAAGGGATTTACAATAATTTTGTGTGTGCCCGTTTGCTTTTCAGGCTTCCATTCATCGTTTACATCTTGTCCGAAGTAGTTTCAGCGTTAGTTGTTTTATTCAGTTCAGTGAGACCTGAAGAATCTGTATTGGTAGTCATGAAACTCTAAACTTAATAACGTTAACAAACTCTATGAACAGATTAGAGATCAATTCTAAGTTAAAAGACTTTGTCGATCGTTAGTTGTGAGCTGCAGACTGTTTGGACATAAACCATATTACCAGCTCTTATAATACCAAAGAAAATCATTTTGCTGATAATTTTGCGATTTGGTTCTTCCAAAATTCTCCGAGCTAAGAAGGAAAACTTACCAAGTGAGGCAGAAAGAAGTTGCCAAAATTGAAAATTCACAGCACCAAGAATGTTTCACAGATTTGAATGATTCAATTTCTAGTTGGAAGCGGACAGATTGATACAGGTTGATGTATTGTTATGATTTTTCTAGCTGTCCTACCATCATTTGGAGTATAGTTAATTCAGCTTTCTAAAAATTTTATTGTTGCAATTTGATTGAATAGGGCCCAGAAGACTGATCGAATCGTAAGGACTCTACTCACACAGAACAATGCACAACTGGTGTTTTACATTTCTCAGTTGTCATAAGACACAATTTTTAAAAGATACTAAAGATTTTGTCAATATCATGGTAATAAATGTGCTGAGGATATCTCTCACCCATGGAAAGCTTGACTTTCTTTATTGCTCTTTGCGAGGAGTCCTCTATGACTTGACTAGTGTTATATGTCCATTTTGAGTTATATTTCAGGCATAGAATTTTTTAAAGTTGAATTAATTTACATTTCTAGAGTTCGTAGAACAGTGAGGAAAATCACGCAGCTACTGATTCGATCTTTTGGCTTCCAACAAGAATTTGAATGATTCAAACCTGTGAAGTACTCTTGGTGTCAGAGCAGAAACTGTGCACGCATGTGTGAGAAGTCGTAGCTTTGAGCCCCCTTGCCCCTAGCTCCCTGCAGCAGATCCCCAAATTAGGCAACACTTAACATTTTCTTCTTAGGGCCTTAAACTGTTGATTTATTATTTCAAAAAGCTTATCTACTCAAACACTTCCTGATCTCGGATTGGTCGATACGTCATTTTACACAGTTTCTGCTCTGTCACTCTTGGTGCTATGAATGTTCGAAAAAGGGAACTTCTTTCGGGCTTACCCGGTATACTATCGGTCCTTTGTGAATGATGCTAGATTTTGATATTCGATTTGATGAACATGAAGGAACTCTTCTGTAAATCCTCGACTTAGTACGGGATGTCCAAAAATCGCAGTGTTTTAGCTACAAAAGATGGAAATATGAGGCTATTACCGAGCTTGCAACTCGCATTTTAAATGTACCAACTCGCCCATTTCACTGTTGACTCGCAACTTGTAGCTCGCAACCTTACTATACCAATCCACAGTTATGCTTTGACGTCTTCCCCGATCACTGCCTATGGGAAGGCGTATTTCCTTTGCTTACTTGAGAAAGTCTCAAAAATTTTGGAATGATGATTGTACACAGCCTTTGATTCATTTCCAACAATTTATTTTCGTGAAATACAGAGACTTTCTCAGATGAAAAGGAAAATCTCAAACAATGGGTGCTCCTTGCCGTGGTGTTTGAGCTTTTGACAAATGCACCCGGCAGCAGATGAGTATACGGGTTGGATACGAATGTCAGAGATTCATCGCTTAAAACATATTTCTCTAACTTTTATCGAAGAGTATTCCTAATGACTGAAAGCATTTAGCATGCCCTTACGTTGCATATCTTAGTAATTTATTGTGAATTCAGTGTAGTGCGTTTTGATGAAAATCACAATGACTCCACTTCAAAGTGTTTTTTCTGTTTTTTTTTTCTACGATGCTACTCCATTTGATTGTTCTTAGATCACATATGGAAAAGTAGTTCCCTTGAGGGAATTAAGTCATAAGAGAGTGCAAACGCATGTGCTGGTGAGAAAATTTATCATTACAAGCGAACTCTCTTGTAGATACCGCAAAATTTTCTCCGAGGAGTACCATCGCCTCAATCACAGGGAGCCCAGGAATAATTGGCAAACTCAAAACATAAATTGTACAAATTTTCTAGAATAGGAGTTCCGTAGGAAACTGCGAAGGATTTGCGAAGCCTTCGCAGCATCCATTTCAAGGCTTCGCAAATCCTTCACAGTTTCCTACGGAACTCCTATTCTAGAAAATTTGTACAATTTATGTTTTGAGTTAGCCAATTATTCCTGGGCTCCCTGTGCCTCAATCGGCACCTTAGCGCGTTCTCCGTGATTTAGGCTTGTTTAAAAACTTTTAAAAATGGAACGGTCTGGGACTAGTAAATAAAAATAAAGCGCGAAAATGGTTTGCAGAAGCCATGTTCTTGCTCTCTGACTGGATTTTCCATAAAACAAATAGAGATGGAAGAAACATTCTGAGTAGAAAGTTGAAAGAATCATAGTCATAAGAAACATTTTAGGGTAGGGTATGAAACTGCAGTAAAGGTTGTTATAGAGCCTTTAAGGAACTCGTAAGAAACTCCGAGCACTCAAATTTTGTAGCTTCTTAAAAGAAATTCGTTTAACATATCAAGGACAGAAAAAGCTGTCAAACATTTTTGTGACAACTCAGCTCATGTTGAAGAACGGGGATACCTCTCCTCATGACTCACGAGAGTCTTTCCATGAAAATTTTGAAATTTTGGACTTGTATGACATCAAAAGATATTCCATTTTTGATAGATTCTGGTAGCTTCCTCTTACATAGATGAGTTTGAATCTTCGTTTCTAAGACCTTGCCTTTTGCATTCTTTTTCACTTACGAAATCAACAAACTTCAACAAATTATTGGGGGGGCTGAAGCTCCTCCAGGCCCCCCCCGCTTCCGACGGGCCTGTTTTTGCGTCTTGGTAAGGCGTTCTTACAGCCATCTCAAGCGTATCATCTATTCGAGCTTGTTTTTACTCTAGTGTCAACCATGAGCATAATCTTCTAAATTTGATTCATCACTTGAAAGCTACTTAAATCCTACAAAAACCAAATTCTAAGATACTTTCATATGCCAGACGAAACATTAAGTGGTCAGGCCTTGAAATTATTTAAACAGTGTCATTTGCTATGCATTTAGAGTGACTTGAGTTGGAGCTCGTTTCGGCCATAAAGTTTTCAAAATAAGATTCTAAAGCGTCTGCACGTGGTCTGTTCTTAGGGTGAGTACAAATAGAATGTGCTTTAAGGAGGCATTGTTCAACCTCTTTTGAGCTTGTGATTGTTGTAACTTTACTGAAAATGACTCCCAAAGAATATATATCACTGCGAAACGAATGAGCAACAGCCCCAGAAAGGACTTCAGGATCAATATGAGCATGGAAAGAACGATATTTTTTTCTAAAGTTCATCGCTAACCTTGTGGCTTCTCCAAAGTCAATCATCATAGGCTGCCACTGCCTATTAACGGAGGGATCCTTTACCAAGACGACATTATCCACTTTAAGGTCATTGTGCAAAAATCCATTTTGGTGCACATGATGCAGTGTAGCAGCCAATCTGCACATGATAGTTAGCAGTTCGTTGTCGGCGATAATCTCGCTGTTTCGTACAATTAGTTTCATCAATGTTAGACTCTCATATTGCCTTGTGCAAAGTTGCATTACCAACATGAATGGTCTCGAGTTACAAACCACTCCAAAAAACATAGGTATGCATCTATGTGGGGCAATATTGATGAGGGTTTTTGCTTCTCTCAATAATCTTTCTCGTATGTACTTCAAAGTATAATCAGGAATTTCTTTGTACTCTTTAACTGCAACGTAAAACTTTCTGTATTGCATGATGTACACGCGAGAAAATGAGCCTTCTCCCAAACTGTCATGCTTACCCTCAAAAGGATGCAACATCTCACGGTCCAAAAACCTGTCTCTGGGAATAGCGGTTAGGGTTTCACGAGGTACGTCATATGCACTCACTTCGGCAACTTGACAGCCAACGCTAACACAGTTCGGTCTGTCTCTCTGAGTACTGGAGGCAGACTGCATGGTTGATGTTATTCTTTGTTTCAAACCGTAATAGCTGTAAGGCCCGATATCATGTTGTCTCTTTGAATGCGGAAAAGCTTGCTTTACTGCTTCCCCAAGAACTTTTTTATTTAAAAGTTTCCCTTGGAATTCGTCACATGCCTTTTGAAACAGCTGTGTCAGTGGCAACTTCCATTTCCAAGCTCTTCCCTGCTTCTCTGCGTCGAATTCGTACTTCTGCAATAACCTAATAGTGAGAAAAAAAATCTGTTTTGGGCTTTATCGCTTCAGCGGTTGTAGTGTCATAACTGATTATAAAGAATAGTGTCATAACTGATTAAATTTCTCACAATCAGAATATTTGAATATTTTGATCTTAGAAATGCTGCTTTGTTTTAGGTTTTGCCTGCAAATTATGTTCACCCCAATGTTCTCACTTTCCCCAAATTTGAGACCCAAAAAAAGAAATGCAGCATTTCAGGAACGGAAAAAAGTAACCGTACACGTAACTGACCTAAAAAAATAAACTTTGCCAAAATTTTAAAACCAAATAATTAATCTCAGTATCTCTATCCTAGATGTACCTGAATACCCGCCCCTCCCCCCCCCTCCTCTTAGGGCTCAATCTGCTTTTCAACCATCAAAACAGCAATCAGAAAAAGATCACTTTACCATGCAGTTACTTCTGCTACTGAACATCTCGCTTCAAGCTGTCTATTTTCTTCATTCTGACTTGAATACTTCTCACTCGAAAACAAATCTTCAGAAAGAGGGTTCAAGCTCCTCTTCATATTCTTAATATACGGAAAGTTTGTTGTGCTGTATATGGACCATTACAGTATTCACAAAACAGTGGCAGCAGTTATGTGCACGAGTAGAAATGGCCTCGTTTCGGTTTTTATCACAACTACCAAACTTTATCCTTCCTGACCAGAATAAAGTCAATATTAAAAAGGAATCAGATTTGCGGGTTTAAATCAATTATCATTTATGCAACTTTCGGTCCAATATTTGGCGGTCGTTGGGGGTGACGGTTTGCGGTTTTCTAGCCATTTCTGGAAAATGTTACGGTTCTTGACTTTAAGGATCACTGTTTCATGGTTCCGTTCTTCCTGAACAGTTTGCAGATATTTTTGGATAAATTTGGCTCGAGAAGTCAAATTTGTACAGAGCTGGAGATAAACCTACGAATACGCATTTGTCCAATACGATATGACTTTTTTGGGGAAATTCTACAACTGTTCACACTTTCCACTGGATTAAAGGCACTAGAACTAGCTTTTTCTTTTTTGGTCAAGAAAATGACAAGGAGGCAGTCGTCTGTAGCATAGGACCGCTGTAGTATTTGCATAAAGTGAAAAAATATTGTGACAGCATTAGCTGAATTTACAGGCGATTTTGCGGTTTCTTCTTAAATACTGTGGCGGTTTTATTGTTTTTGGTAGCTCCCCTATCTTCCGACCCCCACCCATATCGGTGATCAAATGACAGCGAAAGAAAGGAAGGGTGAAACCATGATCCTTAACCCTATCTCACCTGGGCGATTTGAAACGGTCAATGCCTGGGGGGGTGGAATCCACCCCCCTGTTTATCTCTGTTGTTGCTTGAGATATGGCTGCCAAATTTGGCACAAAGGTTGTCGATTATATAAACAATGAATTTGTGAAGCAATTGTTTACTTGCCGTTGTTGTTGTTGTTGTTGCTAGAGCATAATTAACATTATGATGTCATATGACGTCAAAAAATGAAAGTGTGTTAAAAAGTCGTAGAACTTTGTTTTTCGTAAAATAATGAAATATATAGATCAAAATAGATGTAAATTCAACTTTACACTTCATTGGACTAATTGTAAAGGATTAAAAGAAATACAATGTATATCTTTCACAGAGTGTGGCAGGACAACTTGGTTACCATGGGGACAAGGCTAAAAATAGAACACCAAAATTTTTACTGTATCATTGCTGTATGATAGAAAGTTAAACTTGCTAAATCTCAGAGGCATTCAACGAACACGGACAAACTTATGAACGAAAATGTACGAGGGGGGGTGGAATCCACCCCCCCAGGTGAGATAGGGTTAAGGCCAAGAACCGAAATATTTGCCATAAATTAGAACACGACCAAACAAAAGAATCTACCAATGAAAGCACTGTCTTCAAACGATCTTTGTGAACTACCGGTGTCTCAAAAAAGTACCCCCTTTTGACTGGAAACGGGAACGAAACGATAAAATATCATTACTCTCCGAGTAAACTGCCAAATTTATCAATCTTCAACTTAGATTCACATAACTTGCATTTAAGGATCGTCCACCAAACACCGGAGATAAAAGCTTGCAAAGTCAAAGTTTACAGTGCACCCGAAACCAGAGGTTTTGAAAAAGGGCCTAGCCATGATTTGTATCATGGACATTTTCCAAAGCATCTGTAAACTTCAACTTTCAATTTTTCGCTTTTGACAAGAATAAAAGACTCGTTGAAATCTGAATACTGTAAAATTCCCTAAATCCTGAATACTGTAAAATGCTTCAATTAATTGGATTTTCAAAAAGATATCAACGGAATATATATCAAGCACCAACAAACGCACATCCCTAAATTAACTTCGCTTTGATGTCTTCACCTTCAAGATGATATTGTTCGCAGGACCAGTTTTCATAAAATGTAAGTCTTTCGCTAGCAGTTGGCGTTTTCTGGACAACAATTGCCAAACTTCTGCCTTCTCTCGATTAAAGTTGCCAAAATTTCAGGTTTCTAGATACGAATTACCATAACTTCGCCTTTCCTGGAGCACTATTGCCAAAATCATACTTGCCCATACTAAAATTGTGAATAGGAGTCCAGTTCGTATACCCATGAGGGCAGCACATTCTCAGGTAGGTGCCTACACTACGGAAAAACCCCCATCCCCTGTGTCTTACCGTAACATTGACGATAACACAAAAGCCCTAATCGACGCTCACTTTTCTCATAACTCTGTAAATAACCATCACCCTAATTGGCACCAAGATTAAACCTGATTTTAATCCATGTCAAGGTTCCGATATACTGATGCCACGGGGGGTTCTCGAGTAAATTTCGGGTAGGGGTGTATCGCCCACAGTTTTAAGATGGTTGGCTAGAGCCATTTTTGTGAAAATGACACCCTTTGCTAGACTAAATTCTACATCAAAGTTGCTAGGAGTTGGCGTTTTCTAGACAAAAATAGCCAAATTCTAGCTATCTCTAGACCAAAATGATCAAAATTTCGGTTTCTATACAGGATTTACCAAAATTTGGCTCTTCTTCGACCAAAGTTGCCAAAAAGCATACCCTTGCCCAGACCAAATGGACTAAAATTTTGTAAAAAGTATACCACTGGCCAGACTAAAAGTACGAAAAAGTAAACCCTTGCAGACGGTACATCCCCAGGTACCTTTACTATGGAAGAACCCACCCCCCACCCCCCATGACTTACGCATTCCCCAGCTCCGAGCATAGCCTAGCCTATGTAAGTAGTTGGTTGTGGCGTGACTACCTTCGCACCCAAGCGTGTCCAGGTTGGTAGTCAGGCATATGAAAATAAAGCCGCAGAAAAACTGTATCCAAGCCACAGTATCCAAGCGTATGAAGTCATGATCTGAGCGTAGCCAAGACCTACAAAGAGGACATCCAAGCGTGTCCAGCACGGTATCCAAGCGTATCATAATAAAGCCGCAGAACAACAGAGCGTGATCGCAGTTGTATCCAAGCGTATGCAATCATGATCTGAGCGTAGCCAAGACCTACGAAGAGGACGGTGTTGTAATGACTTTCTGTGTACCTGTCAGGGCAGAGGGGAAGATAATGATTCAAAGGATCTTTCACAGAACAAGGGGAAGACGGTTTTAATGATGGGGATATGCAAGTAGGGGATGGCATCATCTTAAAGATTTTTCACAGAAACATTGGCCATCCTGGGTGGATGAATTAACAAATTTTTGATAAAAATAGAAAGATATCTCCACGCTGGGTCACCAAACCATTCCCCTTCCACTCGGTTCATGGGCACTCTCATTTCAAAAAGCTACCCTTAACCAGTAATAAATTCTTTCCCAAGGTGGGATGGTCACTGACTCACTTTTCTAAGCTACCCACTGGAAAAAACCTCCAAGTCAGTCAGTGAAGTCGATCATGCAGTGGCTGAAGATTCAAGGGAACAAGTCCATCAACAGGCTTTCGAGGCGAGGGGAATATAAAAGGATGTCTTCCTCAGAGCAAAGTGAATGTGATTTGGGGTAATCAATCCCCAGAATAATTTTCGCCACAACATCTTTATAGGATCTTTATGTTATCCATTTATTATTTGATATCTTTAATTTTACTGAAAGCACTTTCATAGTTTCATATTCAACCGAGCAAACATATTTTGATCGGAATAAAAGGGACACCTCAGCGTTATCATAATTTTTTGAATATTGATAAAAATGATAGCTTTGATGTTATTTTGCTTTAGTGATATCCGTTTGGCTTAAAAAGCTTTGACACCGTTTGGAATGAATGACCAAAAATTAAACTATTTGTCAACATCAAATTGGCATTGCATCTTGCGGAGTTTCTTAATTTTGGGAAGAGGCTATTTCTGCTTCATATAAGCAGTTTCTTGAATGATTGTACCATCAAACAGAGTGACTTTGATCAAGAGGATGACATTGACGGCCACACACTCCCTTTAAACTGTACTCTTCTTTGCGTCAACTAAAACCAGCCGCTATTTTGGGGGAGGCACGACCAAAGGAGGTCAACAAGGATTCGATGATTGTTCATGCAATCAAATGCTTACATAATAGGTAGCAAAAAAATTAGGTTCCATTCGATGGATTCACCAGGGAAGATATTAGAATCTATGCCCCCCAGAACGTTAGAACATGCTCTTTCATGAGGATTAAAGGCTTCTTTTTTTACAAAGTGGTTTTGAAAAGAAGTACATTTTCATTAAAAATACTTGGATCGTACTTGAACTTTCAGATGCCTTATGAATCCTTTTCTACATATACATTCTACTAAAAGATTTACAATACAAATTGCTAAGTACTCTACTTACAAGCTCATTTACACTACTACTAGAACAGAGCCTAGAGCCCGGGGGGGGGGGTAACATAGCATGTCGAGGGTACGGGTATGTGCCGCCCATATGAGTGGGCTTTTAGGTCCCAAAATTCTGAAAACAAGGGTTCCTTTTCGGCAGATTTTCCTTAAACGTTGGCGGGTTTTCCAGATTGTAAAAATTTGGTAGTTTTTCCGCCAAAATTCATCATAAAAGTGGGTATGACGGCAACTGTCGGTGATTAGAAGAGGGTAGCTTTCTGAAAACCAGGCGGCAGACCCCCACAAGTCATGTAATTCCCTCCCACGGGGGCCAAGAGGAGTGATAACTATGTCTACCCCACGGATGGCCATATGAATTTGTTAAGTTTGACCAAAGACAACAAGCCTGGTTTTCAATAGACCTTTTAGCTATTCTGTAAAAGAGCCTGGATCGAGCGTTATTTTTATACAATTTTATACGCGAGTTTCGATAGAGTAGCGTTAGAGCTTCAATCACAGTTGTACACATTAGAAAATTCTACAAATTGTAATGAAATATCGTTCGATCCACATTCGTTTTGAGAATCGCAAAAAGGTCTATTATCGAAACCTCCACATATAACTCCCAGGAGACGAAGTTATTCTGACTTAAACTTGTAGCCTTCTTTATAGAAAAAAGAGTTTAGCGAGGGGGGGGTATGGGTGTAGTCACCAACAATCATCGCCAAAGATATTTTTTGTGGTTTGCTCAGATCTTTTGATAAACTGAGTGAAAGGAGAAGGGATCTTTTAAAATGTGCATGAAGAGGACAGAAACGGAACCACCGTCAGGGACATAGCATCTATTGGGATAGCGGGGGCAAAACCTCCCAATTCCCCACCGGCGTTTGCTGATATTGAAAGCTAAAAAGTTTCCAGTGTGGTCTAAGGAGATGAAGTTTTCTTATCTGTCGGTATCTTGGCACTGAATAAATCTAACGGATTTTTCTAGCTCATTATCATCCGGCATACCCAAACGAAACGATGACAGGATGATTATCCTGTCGGTAACTAAGATCTGGTGCATTGCTGCAGTAAAATAAGAAGATATACGTCCGGTGGTGGAAATTGAAATGCAATATTACATGACGTGATAGTGGCTGATTACCGCATAGGATGCTGCACCAAGGGCTTAATGTCACTAATTACACATATCTACCTTCCACCTACCATATGGTGCTAACAAATCCGGAATGGTAGGAATCTAGAAAAGGTACCGACAGTGGAACCAGGGGCATGCAAATATGAAAATACGGCGAAGAAAAACAACTGGAATGAATGAATGAAGGAATGGATGAATGAATGAATGAAGGAATGAATGAAGGAATGAATGAAGGAATGAATGAATGAAGGAATGAATGAATGAATGAAGGAATGAATGAAGGAATGAATAAATTAATAAATGAACGTATCAATGAATCAATGAATTTATCAATTAATCAATGAATCAAGAAAGCGAGGCAAGGTGACTTAGAGATGATTTGTGAGATTAGGGCAAAGTTGATCGGGGGCTTGCCCCCAGAAAAGATTTTAGAAACTGATTTTTTACTGATAAAATCCCTATTTATCAGTGAGGTTCACCTGAATCAGTTATATCATTCAGCATGTATGTTTTGTTCGTAAGTCTGAATATTTCGATGACTTCAATTTTGCAATAGAAGTAACTTAACTTTGAAAACTTTTATTGGGCAAGTGTTACCCGAGCCTCAAAAAAGTACCAGAGACTCAAAAAAATAAACAAAAGAAGAAAGAAACATTTCTGTTTCCTCTTTTAATTTTTGAGACTCTGGTAAATTAAGCTAACTTGGTTCATTACTGACCGATATCTTTACAGTTTCTTGCGATAAGTATCAATATTTGTTTAATGCTTTCTGGAATTACCAACATCTTGTACTAAGTTTGAGAATTCGCTATGCTTAAATTAGACTTATCTCAGATCACCTTCAATTTAGTGGACAACAAAACGAGCTAATTTGCATTATAAATGGATAAATGCCTCGCAAGGTCTCATTAGCTGTCAGATTGAGGCAAAAGTAAGTTTGATGTTTTTCTTCATTCTGTTTCTACATTCCTGATTCATCTCTAACGCTTTATTGCTAAAATGTGAACCAAGCTGCAGCAAAATTTCTCCAGAAGTCCTTTAAAGGCCTTTAAAGCTATAGACATTCGTTCAGACTGCTGAAAAATAGGGAAAACATTGCAAAAATCGTTTCTATCTTTCGACTTTCAAGGAGGCATATACTATGACTTCAGACCAACTCAGACTTCCAAACTTAATGTTAATCTTAAGTGTAAGAGGCTAACAACGGTCGAAGGCCATGTGCAGCTAGTAATCAATATTATGAGCCAAAAAATTGACAATACCAAGCAGAAACAGACTTAAAGATCAAAAATTACGTATCCAGTTGAAAACTGAACTTGGTACTTCGAATTCGGAAGAACAGTGGTCCAGATCAAAAAGACTGTGCTTCCATCTTCAGATACTGTTGAACAAAAAAGAAATTGCTTTATAAAGGAATAAACTATAGGATGGTATGACAAAAATTATTCCACCAAATTTTGGCTCCTAAAATGTTCTTGGTAAAACTCTGCATCCAGCCCTATTTAAAGCCAATCTCAAAATCTTTTAGCGGTACTGATTCGTTCCTCAGGGTTGGTCATCTTCCTAGCGGGATCGTTCCGGGTCTGTCTCGTGAAATGTGCCTATTTATTCATTCACAAGATACAAAAACTGGGGGTGAAGCATCAAAAAAGAGACAAAAATGACAGAAATAAAAATGTTTTAGGTAAAATTGCTTTGTAAAAAACTCCAGTACATGGTCAGAACAGGGGGGGAGAATGCAATGTGCAAGAAGGTACATGATTTGATGATGACCTGCTTTTTCCTAAAAACTTAGCTGTTACCCATTTGTGTGGCGTGGACCTTGTTCAAAACCTGGTTGATTTATTTTCGTTCTCAGGTGGTCGCAAAATTTGCCACTCTTGACGGCCCCTGGCTCCCTATTTTGCTGTCAGGGGGGTTCAGGATCTTCAAAATAAACGTTCCTCTCTACTAACGATTGTCGAGAAGACTGACGCTTGACTGTTTCCGTTCCCTGAGGAATAAGTAAGTAATCCCCGGAAAATAATTGTGATGAAATTTTTCATACATTCTGTCAATTTAAAGTAAAAGAACTATAAAAAGCAGTCAAGTGAAGGAGTCTACAGATTATAATCAATCACAACCATCACTGCTTGCCTTGCATCTTTGAAATGGCCTGGATACTCTTAAACGCTGCAATTCCAGAAATCGTAAAAGAAGGGATCCTAAAATATATCGATCTTAATGATCTGATGTGTTTTGAGGTTGCTTGTCATGGACTTGAGTGCGATGTTGAGATGCTTGCAGATTTATTTTCAGAGAGAACTACACGCAACAAAGTGTTCAGATATAATGAGAAGCTCTTTGAAAAGACTATCACAAGCGCTTTGTTTGATTTGGTCAAGCTGGTAGATCTGAGCTGCTGTGATGTAAAGGCTGCTCATCTTCACATACTGGCCAAGCAGCAAGAAATACGCGGAATCAGTATCAACTTCTGTGAAGGAGTGACCACTGATGACTTGATTGCATTGCTTCGGCAATTAAGAAACCTCGAGGTTCTCACAATGAAAGGACAATCATGTGTCACCTCAGTGGTAAGTATAATTGACGGAATTTCCAAATGCACTATACAAAAATGTCAGGTTGTGATTTGATCTCTAGCCTTAGTTGCATTACTGCCTCTGGAAGTTGAAATAAGCTCAGTTTTATACAAAACTAGTCTGAGATCAGGCTCATCAAAGTCTTCTTTTCCTTCTCATAAGATTCTTAATGAGAGGAATTATGGGGGGGGGGTATTAGAATCTGCCAACTAAAGGACTAACCTTTGAAAAACCCTCCCACCCAGAAGAGAAAACACTCAAAACCCCAAAATTGCATTTTTGGACAAACTTTTTCTAATTCTTACGAGCAGTCCTTGATTAATTCCAAAACTTGTTTGCCTTCAGTAATTCCTCTTTATTATTGGAAGGACCTGAAAGCCTGCTCTTCCGTCTCAGTCAGCTCAGTCAACTGCACAAACCACGTTTTGGCCTGCTCCTTTACTGCAGCCTGTGAAACATCTTAAAATTACTCGCAACCCGTGAAACATCTTGGGATCAGTTCGCCTGCACTTTTACTCTGGAAAGCCCGAGAAATGAGGGCTAAAATGATCAATTATATAGAAATCAAGTAACAGTAACAATCCATGTTTGAAAACTTCCATACTAAACGAGGCTCTATCTTTAGGTATTGCAAAATATTGACGGAAGGAAGCTGAAAGTACTCGACCTAGAAGGATGCACGTTTTTATTTGATTATGGACCAGCACTAAAGCAGTTCACTGAACTTGAAGAACTATCTCTAGCAATATGCAATCCAGAGTTACGGCCAGTGGACGCTGGAAATTTCTCAAAGCTAAGGTAAAAGTTTTTCTTACGTAGAGTTATTACATCCACGCAATATCGCAAGCATGGAGGGGGTCCTTTAATAGGTGGGTGACAAGGGTGTACCATTTGACGTTTGAAATCACACTCTAAAATTTATAAATTTTCGCGAAAATGATACCTCAAAATTTACAAGCCATTGAAAAAATGTATACCCTAAAATTGTGCCAACTATCCAAAATTCTAACCAAGTAAGTGAAATTTGATCTAACTCAGTACCCTAAAGAGCTATTTTTCTAAAATGACACCCCAAAATTTATAACTCCTTGTGATTTTACCAAAAGAATAAAACACCAAAATTTACTTTCTGCTCGAAAAAAGGCACCCCCAAAAATGGCTTATCCCGTACCAGCATATATGGTATTTACTCCCCCCCTGGGAAAGCTAGTTAACCTCATCTTCAACTTGAAAATACTTATTTTGAGCACAACTAAGAAGAATTCCACGTCAAATTTTCAACAGGGGTGGGGTGGGGGTTGGGTCTCCGTTGAATTCCGGTTAGGGGTGTACTGCCCACAGTTGCAGAGTGGGACCGTTGGCCATAACAATTTTTGTGAAAATGTTCTAGACTGGAATGATGATAGACTAAATTCTAAATCAAAGTGCCATGTGTTGGAGTTTTCTACAGATTTGCCAAGTTTTCGCCTTCTCTGGGCCAAAAGCGCCAAAATTTTAGGTG
Source organism: Aurelia sp. 4 Dawson et al 2005 (assembly GCA_964019985.1). Taxonomy (NCBI): domain Eukaryota; kingdom Metazoa; phylum Cnidaria; class Scyphozoa; order Semaeostomeae; family Ulmaridae; genus Aurelia; species Aurelia sp. 4 Dawson et al 2005. The sequence continues at coordinate 21,668,092 of OZ026493.1, read as the reverse complement.
TTTATACTGGAATAACCAAAATTTGACCTTCCATTGACCAAAATTGCCAAAAAGCATACCTTAGCTCAGACTAAAAATACCAAAAAGTATATCCTTGGCCAGACTAGAAGTTTGAAAAAGTATAGCCTTGCGGGCAGCCCGGTTCCCTTTACCAAGGAAGAATCTCCGTCAGTGAAATTTTCCAAACAGACGGAATTTGACATACTAAAGTGTTTGTCACTCGCAGCATTCCATTCAAATTCGAACACATACTTTCTCTCCTAAACAATTGATCTCTGATCAGCTAGAAAAATTTGACTTGATGTATGGTTGCATACATACAGTGAGGCGAGGCTCCGAGATATAAGAAACCACTTTTTACACCTTAGTCTAAAATGTTTCTTGTATCTGTGATACTTCTCATTGCTTTTGGCCCAGGTTTCTTTATGTTTCTAATTTCTTCCCTGGAAAGTCTAAGAAAATAAGATATATTTGCCATATTCAGTCCTTTATGTATGCTATTAATGACTGTCAAGAGCATCAATAAGATTTAGGTAAAAACCTGTTAAAATCCAAGATATCTTATTAACCTTGCAGGAAATGGAATTCTCTCAGATCCTCAGACAAGAATTTAGTGTTAATCAAAATACAAAAAACCTTATTAGTGTATGGGCTTCAAGAGTTTATTATAAGTAGGGAGGCTAATGATTTTTCAGTAGCCTAAAAGTTTCTTTCAGGCGGTTTCTTAAATGCAGGGCTTACTGTACCTTTTGTGGCATACATGGTAGCACAAGGGTTGTATCATAACTTTCGAGTGGTGTATTACTCTCCCGAGAAGGCCTGCTAGACTTTTGTAGCCAACAGTACTTTTTGGGATTTTTCACGGATTGTTTCTTGAAAACAAAAGGATTTTTGGCACAGATGGTACGAGAATTTAAGATTGATACGCCCCTCAATCATCATATCAACTTGTCAACAGATGCTTGTCATTGGTGTTTTCTTGGCCTTGATTTGGACAAGGATTGCAAGTAATGGCGCTGTTAATCAATTAAGTTAGGTTGCCACACTAATACCCAGATGGTAAATCGGATTTTGATGAGATTGAAGGACCCTTGTGGAACCGTAAAGTCATTTCATTCTTACCGTAGGTTCTTCGAATATGGAGGTAGCAACGTGGCCGTTGGCATCGTGGATATATTGGCGGTGACCAAAAACCTACCCTGCTTACAGGAACTTTCTTTGTACAACGTGTGCGTTTGGAATCATGACAGCGCGGCATTGAAAGAAATTTCAACCCTTCTACGTGAACATAAAAGGTTGCAACGGATAGATTTTTTTAGCTGTGCACCTAAACTGGTAGAAATATTGAATAAGAAATGCAGAGAGTTTGGGATTGTATTGAAGCGCAAAAATAAGTCGAACATATCTGGCATTAATTAATTTCTGTACTTTGATTCAACTTTGGATCCTGGGGGTAACTTAAACAGGCGGGTGACGGGGTTGTGCCATTTTGACAACTGGAATCACAACCTAAAATTTAGGTATAAAATTTTGTTAAAAACATACCCTGAAAATTTACAAGGCCATTCGAAATATATAGCCTAAGATTCATACCCGAAAACGATAATGATATCGATACCCTAAACATTTACAAATCCATTCAATTTATATACGCTAAGATCGTGACAACAATGCAAAATTTTAACCAAGAATCTGACATTCGATCAAAATCAATACCCCAAATGTTAATTTCTAAACAGACATCCAAAAATTTTGTCTATTTGTGATTTTACCAAAACGACACCCTAAAACATACTTTCTGGCCGAGAAAAGGCACCTCAAACAATGGCACATCCAGTACCGGTGTATACCGGGTCAGCCAGAAAAGTTCCCACTTTTGAAAATTCATCGCAACGAGAGTGCTTCACAGATTTTAATGATTCAAAATTTAGTTAAACGCCGAACGATAGAAGAAGTTTTCCAATTTTTTCACGTTGTCTCCAAGGGTGTTAGGACACGGATGTTTTAATTGATAATCTATTACCTTGTTTTGATCCTTGTTTGTTTTGTAGTCTTGTTTTCTGTTCTGTTTCGTCTTCAACTGAGCGTGGTTACGCCCAACCGCTCTCAAGTTGTTCGAATAGAGCTCCCTTGTATTTCTGCTTCTCGGTTTTAAAACCTATCTTGTGCGAAGGTGCACTAAGACACAGAAAATACAAGTGTTCATGGGTGAGAGATATGAACTACCCGTTTATTGCCATGGGACTGAAAATCTTTGGTGTTTGTTTGAAAATTGATGCCATATAACTATTGAGAGAGGTGAAACACCCATGCGTATTGTTCTGCGTATGGATGGTCCTTAAAATTTGATCATTGTTTTAAGGCCCTTTTTCAGCCACTTTGCAATCATGGAATTTTTATGAAGTTGAATTTAACGATATATCTAGTGCTGGTAAGACAGCAGGAAAAATCACAAAAATACTTCGATCTTTCGGCTTTCAAGGCTTTTAACTGGAATCTGATCTGAATCATTCAAATTTGTGAAGTACTCTTGGTGCTACGAATTTTTAAAAGTGGGAACTTTTGTCTGGCTCACCCGGTATGGTAGTTACCCTCAAGGCTTTGAATTAATAACCGTTGCGTTTATAGCATAGTTGCAAAGATTCTTTAACAGAATGTGCAATTCAAAATGGCGAAGGTTTTTCGCCTAACATTCCTAGACACAGCAGTTTTCAGACAGTGGAATAATTTGTTCTCGAATTATCAAGTACACCTTCGATGTCTTTTTTGCGCAGTTTTCTCCGTCAGTTTGTTACGATGTCACAAAGAAATCAACGAGAATCATTTTAAACATTGGGTAGATTCTATCAGATTTGGGATATGTTGCTGAGAAGGAGATTCGTCATCGATTTATGAAAAATTGGAACTTCCTGCGTTCTTTCTAGCCATATCGTACTTGCTATAGAGACTGTTAAATTCATTGATATGCCACAACACAATGACGCAGAATTTTCGATGAATGAGATAAAAATGTGGGACCTACATGAAAAGGTGGATCTCGGATAACTATAGATGACCAAATAGGCAGAACAGTTGCACGCAGTATGATCATGTAACAGACGCTATCCAGGCCCGTCGGAACGAAATTCATATTGGGGGGGGGGCTGAAAGGAGAAGCGAGCGAAGCGAGCAAAACTGGGAGTCCGGGGGCTTGCCCCCGGGAAAATTTTTTAAGACCACGCCCTTTAGATCGTTGGAAAACGTCCCATTTTTGGAAAATGTGCTGTTGACGGAAGCTAAGGATCACGACTAACGAGTCTTTCCATGAAAATTTTGAATTTTTTTACTTGTATGACATCAAAAGTTACTGCATTTTTGATAGATTCTGGTAGCTTCCTCGAATATGTACAAATTTGAATCTTCTACCTTACGACCTTGGCTTTTACAGCCTTTTTCACTTACAAAATCAGCAAACTTCGGCAAATTATTGGGGGGCTGAAGCCCCCCAGCCCCCCCCACTTCCGACGGGCCTGCTATCAGATCATCAGTGATTAGATTAATTCGAACAAGGGTGCAATAAGTTTTGGAATACTGATGAAATCACGACTAAATCTATCCCGGCTAAATTCGTTTCGTAAGTGACAGCAGCCCATAACGACTTTTGGGCCCCTATGCAACAACCCGCAAGTTGAATGAATAAAAAATGCGCCAGTAGAAATTTTATGATAAATCTATCTTTGAGAGTTCTGCATCTAAACACACTTTAGTACTGAATCACATAAATTTGTAATTAAGTTCAGCAATTCTTACAACTCAGCAACACATAAACTACTGCGCACGTACCTTGAGAAGAGAACAGTACATAGAAAAAAATCAGCATTAAAATGTTTGCAGAGCTTCTTCTGTTCTTTTACAAATGAGCCGTCAAGAACAAGGACAGATTTTGTAAGACAATAGCAGCAGTTCCTTTTATTGACACCTAAATTCAAAGAGATTTGCGATTGCAGACAAAGGAAATTCCCTCAAGCGGAAATTCAAAACGAAACGAAGACACAAAGTTTCTCTGAAACCAAGGTAGCTACTAGCTATCTCACTTTTTTGCATTCCACAAATGGTTTTCAAGAGCTAACATGAGCGTATATTGAAAGAAGGAGGATATATCTAAACATCTACCGCGGACATTTCATTTTTGCTGTTCAGAAGCTGAGAAGTAAGTGCTTTGATGGCACCAAAAAAAATAAGAGATTTGAATCACCTCCAAATCGGTTCCTGTACCAAACAAGTAAAATGCCCATGGTAAATATCTAGATATATTCTTCTTCTTTCAATATACGCTCGTGTTTGCTCTTAAAAACCATTTCTTGAATGCACAACAAGCGAGATAGCTACCTCTGCGCCTTCGTTTGTTTTGAATTTGCGCTTGAGAGAATTTCCCTTGTCTGCAATCGCAAATCTCTTTGAATTTAGGTGTCAATAAAAGCAACCGATGCTATTTTCTTACAAAATCTGTCCTTGTTGCCTTCAAGTCATTGGCAAATTAGTGGCCCCGGGAGGGGGGGGGGTCACTTGAGTTTCCAAGATACGGGGTAGTGCCATTCAAATCGTAAAAATACCACCCATAAATCCGGACAAATTCCTGAGAAGTATAGCCATAAATCCGGAAAATTTTCTGAAAATCATAAATCCATAAACCCATAAATCTGGAAATCCTGAAAATGCTCACCAATAAATGCAGTTTTACAAAAAAAACCATACCCATAAATTTGGAAAATGTTGAAAATTGTTGAAAAACATATCCATAAATCTGGCGTCTATCATGAAAAAGGTACCCTTAGAAAATGGCACAACCCACGTACCATGGACATGGTAAGTTCCCCCTCCCCCCGGGTTAGAGGCAAAGATTTCTGTCTGACAAAATATGGTGTAATGACAGCATGCAGCTCTAGTCATATTCTGAGCTCTAAGGATTCGAAGTAATTGCCAAGAATTGAAGGGATAATAATTTATGTTTCCTATATTGTGCATAGTAACACCTGGAATCAGTGGTTTTCACTGACAATGCAACTTATAGTAGTGAATGAAATCTTTCTAATGGCAATGTCTTAAATTTTACATGTAGCCTTTCTGCAAAAAAGGTAGCTCATAATCACTAATGATCAGTATATCTAAGTTTCAAATTATATATACAGAAAAATTCTTATGATCCAAGGTCTATAAGTTTGTATTTATTGACAATGCTTACTATGCATCTGCTTTATTCAATGTTATCATACCTGCAAGAAAAAATGAGATAGATTAGTCTTAAATGTATTTCTTTTTATGAGAAATTAAGAATTTTTGAAAGCACTGAAAGTTTCTTGAGATTATCAGATCTGTGTTCTCCTGAACATTTCATAACAAAGTGTTTTGAAGTCTTTCTAATGCTTAGACATTACTCAATTACATTCAAAGTAATATAATACAGGTAACAAGTGAGAATAAAGTAAGAACACGCTACTCTTGGGTGCCTAATTCAAGGGGGGTCTTAATAAATGGGGGGGGGGTGGGAGCCCCTCAAAGAAACTAATAAACAATAATAAATGGGGGGGGACAGAAATGCGCAAAAACCGGGTTTTTACATTATCAAATAACTCTTTCTTCAATTGTTTTTGAAAGAAAACATTCGAATTAGTTTACGAGTGCACTGCAATGACTTCTTCTCCCAAAAGAAGACATTCGAATTAGCTTACGAAGTGCACTGCAATGACTTCTTTTCTAAAAGAAAACATTTGAATTATGCCAAAATTAATAAACGGGTGGATCTTAATAAGGGCCGGGGGGTGGATAAAATTGTTGAAAATTAATGAGCGTCCCCCTTTGTATTAGGCACCCAAGAGTAGTTTCTTATTATTTTGGCGATCTGCGAGTCTGAGTTTTTTATAAGCGGTTCTTTTATAAAAAAAACATGTGTGTAACCTGAGTGAACCTGGTGCTGGAAAAGCAAAAAAAGTGCTGTGTTGGTCTAAAATAATGCATCCATAATCCCAATTCTCTGTGCTTTATGATGCTGAAACACTCAATTTTCTTTGTGAATATATTTCTTATGAGAAACTTGGCTTTGGGATTGGGAGCCAGGCTCTTAAATTTTACTGTTATGTCACAAACTCCAATTCAACACAGGCAAAACATGAACAAGAATTATGAATATAGCAAACTTTGCGAGATGTATTGACTGGTGATCCTCATCAATAAAACTCTTGTTTACCAAAGAATTTGAAAAGGGGAGCTGATGGTTTAAAAAATGTGTCCTTGGTCTTGGTACCGTCTGAAATGGCTAGGTAATCAATGAAAGTCTATAAAATGGGGGTAGCTGCTGCTCTGAGGACTCCCTCTTGGCTACCCTTGGATGAAGATCACCCATTCAACATGAAGTTTCCTATGTTTTGGAATTCTAGTTAATACCTTATGCGCATACTGTAGATAGTATGTTTTGTTGGAAGGACTTCCAAAATACTTTGTAATAATCACAAAACAAGTTGTAACATGATTTTTTTGTAATAAACATGCTAGTAGCAAATACCATAAAGCCATGCATTCTGATTTCACTACTGTACTTCACTCAAAGAAAGAAATAAGAAGAAACATGAAGAATTCCTCATGTAACATTTTCCTTCACGTGTGAAAAAAAGGCACACTCAGTGCTGCATACGTTTTTGTAGGAAATCTAATTCATCATGACAGGCAAGGATTAGTGAAACAATAGAAATAAGAGCATTGAGGAGCTCAACTAGGCCAAAAGGCTTCTTTCATGTGTTCTTAAAATGATGCTCATGAGAAGTGGCCAAAAATGACCATCTACACAGGCAGTGATGCTTGTTGAAGGTAATAATCTGCTTAATTCCCTAAAGCAGGGGCGGCTGGGAGCAAGAACAAGTTGCTATTAATTGTGGGCCAAGCAGACTCAGGAGGGTTCGGGGGCGTGGCCCAGGAAAAATTTTTTAGGCTACGCCCCTCGGTCTCCCGGAGAAACACCCTTTTTCTAGGAAAAGGTTTTTGAAGCGTGTTTGTTTTTGTGCAAATTGAACCATGTTTAGCCCTGGTACAAAAGATACTTACTGCAATAGTTCAGTGAAAATTCAAGGGGTATGGTAGGATTGATGAAATAATGAATGTTCTGAGTCACATAGTTCCAAAGTTCCCTTCCGCTCTTTGATTGAATGTGGGTATCACAGAATTGAGACAGTGCGGCTTGTGGTGATATCTTGAAGGGCTGGGAGCTAAAATCCGGCAGTAGATTGAATCAATCATTTGCGGCTTTCGGCCTTTAGGAGAGCCGCCGTGCTATTAGAATTGCGATTCTGGTAGCAAATGGCATGAACGGTCAAAGCGAAGCGACCAAGATCATATGCCAACCAAGATCGGCTTTTGCTCTTCATCTGGAAAGAGGTTTTTAATCACATTATTCTTTCGAGCTACCAGCCACAACAAACCCAGCTAGCAAAATTAGGTGCTATCCTCTCAATCATCATGACTTCCAGCGAAGATTTTGCATACTGGTTTTCAGTTTAACACTTGTAAACATAGTTTCAACTCTTTTCATGCCTTCCACCTTGATACTTTTCTCTTGTTCAAAGAAATTAAAATTCTTAGCAAAGGGAAGACCTGTTGAGTTTAGCGACAAAACAGCACATAAATTCACAGGTTTTCATAATTTTTGTGCGAACTTTGGAAGGCCTGCAACTGGATTTGCCTGTGCGATTAGATTCGGAAAACTAATAGCATGGCTGCGTTGAGGCATTGTTGAAAGATTTGACTGACAGATGAAAACAAGGGATTACTTCTCTGCGGTATCTTTGATAGGAGCTTGCTGCTATTAGCATCAGAAAACTAATAGCTGTGGCCAATTTGATTCAATGACAACAATACGAGAACTCTTTGGGAACATCGTAAGTCATTGGTATTGTTAACAGGAATTTTGTCTTAAAGGAGACCAACAATAACCAATTGAAAGCGTTGAGATCATTTGTTTGTAACTGATTGTAAAGGTCCTACAACACAGCCAAGTGAATATGGACAAATACATTGTGCAATCTTTGGAAAAAAACTGCTATAAGACTAATAGCACTAATAGCAGGGCCAGCCGCCCCTGCCCTAAAGAATTTGAGAATGGCTGTTATTTGCTCTTCTGTAGGGCCTGTAGATGTTTTTATAACTATGAAGTATTGTTTTGTAATATTCAAAACATCTACAATGGGAGGCTAATGAGACAAGACAGCGCCAACCAAAAAAAACAAATAAAACAAAAAACATGATCAAATCAATTTTCTATCTAACCTGAAAAATCCTCTTAACTGTAGTGGCAAGAATAGGATACATGGTAATGGAAACTGCAAAAACAACTACAGCTCCTTCCTACTTTCTTTTCTTTCATTTTTTATTGTTGTACCAGCACCTCTAGGGGGACCATTATGGAAATAAGGTCAGCATGACCCTTTAATGCTATCCCTGCCACTTTAATTAGGGGTGTTTTCCTTTATGTTTCTTGCTTTTATACAGTAAATTATAAATGTATATATCTATTTTTTATTTGTATTATAACAACTTGTAAATCTTTTATTGTGGCAAATAGATACATGCACACATACTGTACATACATAGAAATTGTTGGGGGACAGAAATAAAAATCATTTTAGATTTTTAAATGCATTTGGATAAAAATAAAATTGGTAGGGTTCAATCAAACCATGAGTGCTTTAAAGAGGATACAAGGTCTCAGCAGTACACATATAGCTCATCTTCCTCCCCCTGTATATTGTGGAAAGAAATTTCACTCATCTTATGTTTAAACATGGCTGATATTGTTTGTTAGATTTCAAGTTGATGCCTTTCACATTTTGGGCCAAGGTAATTTTGGCCAGGATATCGTTTACGAATTAGGAGGCTTAATGAAAACTGATACCTATGTGTTATTTGACTCTACTTGACTGGGTGGAATATTTTGTCAGGTTTATGGCGGGTAAACCCAGACTTCAGGTTTTCACAGCCTGTACATACAGTCTTCCTAATATGAGGCGTGCGATCGCACGCGCACGCCTCCGCACACGCCTAAATTGTCCAAGGCGTGCGAAATGTTGCATAGGCAAATCGGAAATTTTCCGAATTTCACAAAAATTTCAATCAAAAATTTTGCAGAGACATAACTTGCGCAGTAGAATTGGAAGTAAGATGCTCCTTTATTTATCCCTCGATGTTCCTACAATTTTGCTGCTGATAGCGTTTTGAGTTCTTCACAATAGGAAACCATTTGTTGCAAAGGTCAGCTCATTGGCGAAACAAGCAAGATGCAACATTACGAACGTTTAGATATTTATTCATTTGTCTTAGCAATGGATGCAACAAGAAACCTAAAAAAGAACTCAAAGATGTGGAGAATGAATTTGTCTTTAAAAGATTTACAAAGTGTTGTATTTTCCAACAGAAGTTTCTTCATAGCCGTTCATCTATCTTTCTTTCTTCTTCGTTGATGTTCCTTGTTGAAATACGGTTGTGAGAGATCAGGGAGTGACAACGGAGAATGATCAATAATACTCACATTAATTTGACTGGCACAAAACCTTTATAGGGTGTATCTCTGGAGTAGGGCCACTACAAGTTTTCGTTATCTTCCGGTAATTTTACAAAGTTTGGTTTTATTTCAACAGCGTGGACTCTCAACTCTCATCTCCTTCTCAAATCTGTTAATAACTTCTGTGTAACCTTCATTTGGTTTCAATTGACCTTCACACTTCATAAAACGAGAAAACGGGAGACTGGATGGCGTAACTGTTTTGATTTTCTCCAACTTGAAAATGGAGTGCGAAAGAGAATGCAAACAAACACAACGAGAAAACATTTTTGCAACTTTGTACCACAGAAGTTCATTGAGTTCATGTAGGAGGACTTTCTTTCCGAAAAGTCTGCAAAGACCTCGAATGGCAAACTTAAACCAACTGTAGGGTCTATGAATTAGCATATTTGTGCAAGAGCAAGAACATCAACACAAGTCATCATCGATTTGCAGACCTTACTCAAAAGATTAGGCCTCTGTTTAAGGTTTCTCAATCAATTTTCTCAATCAATTTTCTTAATTTCCATTAGTTTACAATACGAAAGGTCATCTTGACAGCACCACCTCATATTTCTTGAAAACAAGAATGGGAAACAATAATGGTAATCATTATGAAAAAATCACCACTTTAGTATCGCACACCATCGCACGCCCAAACTAACCAAGACATGCGAAATGCTGCACAAGGCCCATTTTTATATTACAAAAACTGGTACATAGTATTGTGTGTACAGCAACTTCCACAACACCAATAAACAAGGGATCTATTGTTTCAACATACCTATACATACATGTATAACATCTCAAGTATACAGTATAGCATGACTCAGTGCAGTTACAATGAAGTTCAAAGCTTAGGAAAGAAAAAGATATAATCTATTTGTGAGATTATTTTGATCCAACAGAGGAACGTTTACAATGATTGCAAAATCCACCAACAATAATTAAAAGTATCCATTCCAATTGTTTCCATTAGAACCTTAATGGCCTTCCAAATCTCAGCAAATCTCTAAGATGGAGAATTCTTGAGTTGGCAGTGAGTCCACCAACAAACACTCTGAAAACCAAAAACCATAGAAGCCATGAAGTTTACACACTGAAAACAGGCTGGCTAAAAAAATAAAAAATACTGCAGCACAAAACATGTAGCTCTCAGGCAGAGCCCAGAGACGTCTGATTTCAACACTCTGAGTACACTTTTTTACCTGATAGCATCTAACCATCTACAAATGGTTAGATTCTATCAGGTAAAAGCACCTAATTGAAAACAGGCTGGCTAAAACAATAAAAAATACTGCAACACAAAACATGTAGCTCTCAGGCAGAGTCCAGAGACATCTGAGTTCAACACTCTGAGTACACTTTTTTACCTGATAGCATCTAGCCATCTACAAATGGGACATAAGGAACAAGAAGATGACTTCTGCATCTTCTTTCCCACACTAAACAACTAGACATTGTTTAAAACAGTGAACAAAAACCGAACGATGGTACCCTTGGCCTTAGATTGAGGTTTCAAGGCCTAGCTAGACTAGGCCTGATGCACTTTAATGAAATCAGTACAATGCTCAGCTGACTCTGTGTCACAAGAATATCTAACAGAAAACAGCACAAGAGACCGCATGTTTCTTCAAATTTTTTATTCCAATGTATGTTAATAAGTCAAGGCGTGCTGCCAGCTTTTTAACGACATGGTAGGAACCTCTGAATTTGTCATGTCCTCGATTCGCAGCCTCAGGTTACTCATACTCACCATGCAGCAAGTAAATTTCGATCTATCTTTCCCACTTGAAGGCTCCTTGGCCTGGACGAATCCTCACTGTCAGAGCACAGCCTTCAAATTCAATATGTTGTGTGGCTTAGCGAAACCTGAGTGAGGCACCCAAACGGCCTAGCATGCCGACACTCCAGCATGAAATTTGTTTCCAGCATCTTCACACACTTTATCCAACCCCCTGACATATCTCCTGCGAGCTGCCACAGCTGTTTCTTTCCGCATGTATGGAAGCCTGGCCCTGGCCAGCCATTGGTCCACTCTGTCCTTGATAGAAGGCTGTTCTTGCCACAATGATCAGGAGTTACCACGGCACAGTTGTGCTTTGTCAAACTGGAAACTTCACTGTCATTCGAAACCGGAAATGCAAAATAATCAAACTCGTTCCAAGAATGGCATCACATAATGCCGGCCTCGTCCCAGGCCATCGGCACCCCACCCTACGCATTTTGCATATTTTGCTATTTACACCTTCAAGAATCTTCAAGTGCATTTTATGATCATTTCACTTCATTTTTCACGCTGTATGCTAAGAAACTCAGTTTGAACTGTAGGCCACAAGGAAACAGCAGCTGAGTAAGGGCATTTGTTCTTAACCATATTTTAACCAGGTGAAAAAAGTGATTTTCTATTGGGGGGGGGGGGCGTTTTTCCCTTATTATCTCCGCAACTATCATAGCTATGACAATAGACTTGCTCCAAGTCTATTCCGAGACATATCAGCACTAAGGAACATAGTTACTTCTGCGGGGGCGTAAACTTCGTAGATTTACGCCCCCGCAGAGGTAACTATGTTCCGTAGTGCTGATATATCTCGGAATAGACTTGGAGCAAGTCTACTATGACAATGAAACTTGCACTGCGTCATTAATAAACAAAAGAGAATCCAAAATTAGCATAAATTGACTTTTAATCATGTGCTTGGTTGCTAGGCAACCAAAAAATAGGACCAATTTTGACGAAATTGAGTTATTAAGGAAAAAAGTATATTTATATAAAATAACTGGCTAAAATAGGCTAAAAACTAACCAAAAGCTTGCTTGATACTTGATAGCATAAGTTGGAGAATTCATTTTGCTTTATATGAATATTTGTGGTTTCTAATTAATTAACTAAATAAATAATGGGGATTCGATTCGATACAAAATTTTTTCCTCTATAATAATGCATCAACATCGTCAATTTCGCATAATTTGGTAAAATCAAATACTTTCATCAATATTTCAAGTCATTACACAATTTTTGCACCTGAAATGGTTCTTTCTGATGTCAATTAACAAGATTTCAACCTTCGTTTGCCACCTGTTGTCAATAGATAATGTAAATGCAACTTCACCTGGAATGTCTTAATCATGATCTTCTTGGTTCTCTTGGTTCAGTAATCTTGGTTCAGTGAATCGTTCATGTATCGGAAACGGCCTCCTTGATGTTCAAGAAGGACAGTTTAAACTTAGATTGCCACTATGAAGTCATTAGATGATGTAAATTCATTATCACCTGAATTGTCACCATTTTACTTACAATGAGTTCAATAAATTCATTATAAACGGCAATGTCGCCATTTTACTGACAATATTGGTGCTATTTAACTTTTACTGATGGTATCAATTCAGTCAATAATTTTTGCATTTGAAATGGTTCCTTTTGATAACATTGAACAAATATTTCAACTTTGGAATGCCACTATGAAGGCAGTAGATGACGTAAATTCATTATCAACTGCAATGTCTCCATTTTACTGACAATATAGGTGCTATTTAACTTTTACTGATGATATTAATTCAGTAAATCGTTCATTCATCGGAAACAGCCCTTCTTGATGTTCATGAAAGAGAGTTTAACCTTAGTTTGCCACCATTAAGTCAGTAGACGATGCACATTCATTATCACCTTAAATGTCATAATCTTACCTACAATGAAGGTGTTAATAAACTTTGACTGATACAATCCATTCAGTAAATCATTCTAACATCGGTAATAGTTCTGTTTTGTGTCGATGAACGATCTTTCAACCTTGGTATGTCATTATTAACTCGGTAGATGATATAAGTTCATCATCACCTGCAATGTCACCATTTTACTGACAATAAAGGTGCTAGCAGACATTCACTGATGGTATCAATTCAGTAAATCGTTCATGCATCGGAAGTGGCCCTTCTTGATGTTCATGAACGAGAGTCTAAACTTTGTTTGCCACTATGAAGTCATTAGCTGATGTAAATTCATTATCTCCTGGATTGTCACCATTTTACTGACAATATAAGTGCTATTGAATGTTTACTGATAGTATCAACTCAGTAAATAATTTTTACAGCTGAAATGGTTCCTTTTTATATCAATGAGCAATAGTTCAACATTGGAATACAACTATGAAGGCAGTAGATGATGTAAATTCATTATGACCTGCAATGTCAGCATTTTACTTACAATAAGAGTGCTATTAAACTTTGACTGATGGTATTGATTCAGTAAATCGTTCATGCATCGGATACGGTCCTTCTTGATGTTCATGGACGAGAGTTTGAACTTGTTTTGCCACTATGAAGCTAGTAGATGATGTAAATTCATTATTACCTCAATTGTCACCATTTTACTTACAAAAAGGTGCTATTAATCTTTTTTGATACTATGAATTCAGTAAATGCTTTTTACATCTGAAATGGCTCCTTTTGATTTCAATGAAAGATATTTCAATTTTGGTCTGTCATCATTAACTCGGCATATAATGTAAATTTATTATCACCTGAAATGGCACCATTTTACTGACAATATTTGTGCTATTGAATGTTTACTGATGGTATCACTTCAGTAAATAATTTGTACATCTGAAATAGTTCCTTTTTGTATCAATGAACATTATTTCAACATTGGTCTTTCATCATTAACTCATTATATGATGTAAATTTATTATCACCTGAATTGTCACCATTTTACTAACATTTGCTATTAATCTTTGACTGATTCTATCAGTTCAGTAAATAGTCTTTACATCTAAAATGCTTCCTCTTTTGATCTCAATTAACGATGTTAAAACTTTGTTTCTTACCATTAAGGTGTAAATTCATTATCACCTAAAATTGCACCATTTTACTGACAATAAAGGTGATATTAAATCAATTCTTTGATTTGCCACAATGAAGTTAGTTGATGATGTAAATTTATTATCACTTGCAATTGCATCCTTTTACAGCAATAAATGTGCTATAAAGCTTTAACTGATTCTATTAATTCAGTCAATAGTTTTAACATCTGAAATCGCTCTTTTTAATGCCACTGCACAATATTTAAACTTTGTTCTGCCACCATAAATTCAGTAGATTATGTAAATTTATTATCACCTGAAATAACACAACTTTACGTACAATGAAGGTACTATTAAACTTTGACTTATTGTATCAATTTGGTAAATACATTTTAGATCTGAAATGGTTCAATTGACGTCAATTAACGAGATTTCTGCTTGGTTTGCCACCAATGAGTCACTAGATGGTTCAAATTCATTATCACCTGAAATTTCACAAAATTACTAAGAATAAAGGTGCTATTAAACTTTGACTGATAGCATTAATTCAGCAAATAGTTTTTGCATCTGAAGTCGCGTCTTTTCATGTTTGCTTTTGAGCATCCCATATTCTGTGATGAATTCTCATATAAAGTGAACAGACGTTGTTTTGTGACTGCAAGTCTCTGCTGCAGTCTCACTTGGATTGAATAGATGTTAAAGACGTTTTTAATACTGTGTTGAATTGTCACATTTATCATATAGCTATCAATAAACCTTTTTTTTCAGTCTCTCATGCGTGAGTGGTAGATATTTTTGAGCAGCCCAGATTCTTTGATGAATTCTCACATCAAGTGAACAGACCCTTTGTTGTGACAGCAAGTCTCTGCTGCAGTCTTACTTCGATTGAATAGATGTTCTAGACGTTTTAAATCCTGTGGTGAATTGTCATATTTATTATATAGTTGTCAATAAATCTTTTCTTCAGTCTATCATGCGTTAGTGGTAGATGTTTTTGAGCATCCTAGATTCTGTGATGAATTCTCACATCTAGTGAACAGACGTTTAGTTGTGACTGCAAGTCTCTGCTGTAGTCTCACTTTGATTAAATAGATGTTCTAGACGTGTTAATTCTGTGGTGAATTGTCACATTTATTATATAGTTGTCAATAAACCCTTTCTTCAGTCTATCATGCGTGAGCGGTAGATATTTTTGAACATCCAAGATTCTGTGATGAATTCTCACATCTAGTGAACAGAAGTTTTGCTTCGACTGCAAGCCTCTGCTCGAGTTTCATCTCGATGGAATAGATATTTTAGACGATTTAAACGTTCTTTTGAATTGTCATATTTATTATAAAGTTGTCAATGAACTTATTCTTCTGTTTATCAAGGGTGAGTGGTAGATGTTTTTGAGCTTCCAAGATTCTGTCATGAGTTCTCACATCTAGTGAACAGACGTTTTGTTGAGACTGCATGTCTCTGTTGCCGTCTAACTTCGATTGAAAAGATGTTCTAGATGTTTTTAATCCTTTCTTGAATTGTCACATTTATTACATAGTTGTTAATAAACCTATTCTTCAATCTGTCATGCGTGAGCGGTAGATGTTTTTGACCATCCAAGATTCTGTCATGAATTCTCACATGAAGTGAAAAGACGTTCTGTTGCGACCGCAAGTCTTTGCTGCAGACTCACTTCGATTAAATAGATGTTCTAGACGTCTTTAATTCTGTGTGGAATTGTCACATTTATTATATAGTTGTCAATAAACCTTTTCTTCAGTCTATCAAGCGTGAGCGGTAGATGTTTTTGAGCATCCCAAATTCTGTGATGAATTCTCACATCAAGTGAAAAGACGTTCTGTTGCGACTGCAAGTCTTTGCTGCAGCCTCACTTCGATTGAATAGATATTTTAGACATTAAAAGGTTTTCCTGAAATGTCACATTTATTATAAAGTTTCAATAAACCTTTTCTTCAGTCTACCAAGCGTGAGCTGTAGATGTTTCTGAGCATCCCAGATTCTGTGATGAATCCTCACATCTATTGGATAGACATTTTGTTCGACTGCAAGTCTCTGCTCGAGTGTTACCTCGATTGAATAGATGCTTTAGACGATTTAAAATGTTCTCTTGAATTGTCTGATTTATTATAAAGTTGTCAATGAAATTTTTCTTCTGTCTATCAAGGGTGAGTGGAAGATGTTGTTGAGCATCAAAAATTCACATCTAGTGAACAGACGTTTTGTTGTGACAGCAAGTCTCTGCTGCAGTATCACTTCGATTGAAAAGATATTCTGGACGTTTTTAATCCTGTGTTGAATTGTCACATTTATTATATAGTTGTCAGTAAACCTTTTCTTTAGTCAATCATGCGTGAGCGGTAGATCTTTATGAGCATCCAATATTCTGTGATGAATTCTCACATGTTGTGAATACACCTTTCATTGGACTGCAAGTCTCTGCTTGAGTATTACCTCACTGGAAAGGAAGTTTTAGACGATTTAAAACGTTTTATTCAATTGTCAGGTTTATTATAAATTTGTCAAGGAACTTTTTCTTCTTTGTATCAAGCGTGAGTGGTAGATGTTGTTGAGCATCACAAAATTCACATCTAGTGAACAGAAGCTTTGTTGTGACTGCAAGTCTCTGCTGCAGTCTCACTTCGATTAAATAGATGCTCTAGACGTTTTACTGCTGTTGTGAATTATCACATTTATTATCTAGTTGTCAATAAACCTTTTCTTCAGTCTATAATGCGTGAATGGTAAATGTTTTTGAGCATCCCTTGATTCTGTGATGAATTCTCACATTTAGTGAACAGAAGTTTTGTTTTGACTGCAAGTCTCTGCTCGAGTCTTACCTCGATGGAATAGATGCTTTAGACGATTTAAACGTTCTGTTGAATTGTCACATTTATTATAAAGCTGTCAATGAACTTTTTCTTCTGTCTATCTAGCGTGAGTGGTAGATGTTTTTGAGCATCGAAGATTCTGTGATGAATTCTTACATCTATTGAACAAACGCTTTGTTGAGACTGCATGTCTCTGCTTCAGTCTCACTTCGATTGAAAAGATATTCTAGACGTTTTTAATCCTGCGTTGAATTGTTGCATTTATTGTATAGTTGTCAATAAACCTTTTCTTCTGTCTAACATGCGTGAGTGGTAGTTTTTTTGAGCATCCCAGATTCTCTGAGCAATTCTCTCATCTATTGTTTCGACTGCAAGTCTCTGCTCAAGTCTTACATCGATAGAATAGATGTTTTAGACGATTTTAAACGCTCTGTTCAATTGTCACATTTATTATAAAGTTGTCAAAAAACTTTTTCTTCAGTCTGTCATGCGTGAGCGGTAAACGTTTCTGAGCATCCCAGATTCTGTGATGAATTCTCATATATCTAGTGAGCAGAAGTTTTGTTTTCGACTGCAAGTCTCTGCTGCAGTAACACTTCGACTGAACAGATGTTCTAGGCGTTTTTGATGCTGTGGTGAATTGTCACATTTATTATCTAGTTGTCAATAAACCCTTTTTTCAATCTGTCATGCGTGAGCGGTAAACGTTTTTGAGCATCCCAGATTCTGTGATGAATTCTCATATCTAGTGAGCAGAAGTTTTGTTTTCGACTGCAAATCTCTGCTCGAGTCTTACCTCGATGGAACAGATGTTTTAGACGATTTAAAACGTTCTGTTGAATTTTCACATTTAGTATAAAGTTGTCAATAAAGTTTTTCTTCAGTCTATTAAGCGTGAGCGGTAGATGTCTTTGAGCATCCCAGATTCTATGATGAATTCTCACATCGACTGCAAGTCTTTTCTACAGTCTCACTTAGATTGAATAGATGTTCTAGACGTTTTAATTCTGGGGTGAATTGTCACATTTATTATATAGTTGTTAATAAACCTTTTCTCCTGTCTATCATGCGTGAGCGGCAGATGTTTTTGAGCATCCCAGATTCTGTGATGAATTCTCACATCATGTGAAAAGGCGTTTTGTTGCGACTGCAAGTCTTTGCTATAGTCTCATTTCGACTGAATAGATGTTTTACACGTTTTTAATCCTGTGTTGAATTGTCACATTTATCATATAGTGCTCAATAAACCTTTTCTTCAGTCTATCATGCGTGAGCGGTAGATGTTTTTGAACATCGCAGATTCTGTCATGAATTCTCACATCAAGTGAAAAGACATTCTGTAGCGACTGCAAGTTTTTGCTGCAGACTCATTTCGATTGAATAGATATTCTAGATGTTAAAATGTTTTGCTGAAATGTTACATTTATTATAAAGTTGTCAATAAACTTTTCCTTTAGTCTATCAAGTGTCAGCGGTAGATGTTTTTGAGCATCCCAGATTCTGTGATGAATTCTCACATCTAGTGATTAGACGTTTTGTTGGACTGCATGTCTCTGCTCGAGTGTTACCTTTATTGAATAGATGTTTTAGACGAGTTAAAACGTTCTATTGAATTGTCAGATTTATCATAAAGTTGTCAATGAACTTTTTCTTCTTTGTATCAAGCGTGAGTTGTGGATGTTTTTGAGCATCCCAAATTCTGTGATGAATTCTCAAATCAACTGAAAAGACTTTCTGTTGCGACTGCAAGTCTTTCCTACAGTCTCACTTCGATTGAATAGATGTTGTAGACATTTTAATTCTGTGTTGAATGGTCACATTTATTATATAGTTGTCAACAAACTTTTTCTTCAGTCTTTCAAGCGTGTGCGGTAGATCTTTATGAGCATCCAATATTCTGTGATGAATTCTCACGTCTAGTGACTACACCGTTTGTTGGACTGCAAGTCCCTGCTCGATTATTACCTCGATGGAATAGATGTTTTAGACGATTTAAAACATTCTGTTGAATTGTCACATTTATTATAAAGTTGTCAATAAACTTTTCCTTCAGTCTAGCAAGCGTGAGACGTAGCTGTTTCTGAGCATAATGAACGATATCTCAACTTTGGAATGCCACCATGAAGTCAGTAGAGGATTTAAATTCATTATCACCTTTAATGTCACTATTCATCTGACAATAAAAGTGCTACTAAGCTTGGTTTGTCATCATTAACACGCTAGATGATGTAAATTAATTATCACTTTCTATGTCACAATCTTAGTGACAATGAATGTGGTATTAAACTTCGACTGCTGCTATCAATGCTGTAAATCGGGCATGCATTGAAAACGGCTTTTCTTGATGTTATAGAAGGAGAGTTTAACTTTAGTTTGCCATCATTACGTCAGTAGATTATTTACATTTATTATCACCTTAAATTTCATAATCTTACTTATAATGAATGTGCTATTAAACTTTGATTGATTCTATCAAATCGGTAGACATGATAACATCAGAAAAGGCTCTTTTTGATCTCAATGATTCATATTTGAACTTTGGTCTCCAACCATGAGGTCAGTTGCTGATGTAAATTCATTATCATATAAAATTTCATTATTTTACTGAGAATAAAGTTGGTATTAAATTTTAACTGATTCTATCAATTCCATATATACAATTTACATCTGTAATGGCTTCTTTTTTGAGTCAATGAACGATAATTCAACCTTGGTGTTTCATTATTAACTCGTTATATGAGGTAATTTCATTATCACATGAAATGTCACTATTTTACTGACAATAAAGGTGCTATTAAACTTTGACTTAGTCAATAAATTCAGTGAATAGTTTTAAAATCTGAAATGGCTGTTTTTGATGTTAATGAACGATATTTAAACTTTGGTTTGCCACCAAGATGATGCAAATGCATCAGCACCTGAAATTGCACCATTTTACTGAACAATGAAGGTGCCATTAAACTTTGCCTGATTCTATCAATTCGGTAAATACTTTTTATATCTGAAATGATTCAATTGATGTCAATGAACGATATTTCAACTTTGAAATGCTACTATGAAGTCAGTGGATGATGTAAATTCATTATCACCTTAAATGCCACCATTTTTCTGACAATGAATGTGCTACTAAACTTTGACAGATGTTATGGTTCCTTTTTGTGTCAATGAGAGATATTTGAACCTTAGTCTGCCATCATTAGCACGGTAGATGATGTAAATTCATTATCACTTTCAATTTCACAATCTTACTGACAATGAATGTGCTATTAAACTTCGACTGATGCTATCAATTCGGTAAATCGTTCATGCTTTGGAAACGGCCCTTCTTGATGTTCATGAAAGAGAGTTTAACCTTGGTTTGCCACTATGAAGTCATTAGATGATGTAAATTCATTATCACCTGAAATGTCACCTTCTTACTGACAATATAGGTGCCATTAATGGTTGACTGATTTTATCAATTATGTAAATAGTTTTAACATCTGAAATGGTTCTTTTCTGATGTCAATTAACGATTTTTCAACTTTGGTTTGCCACCCTTAAGGCAGTAGATGTTGTAATTTCATTATTACCGGAATTGTCACCATTTTGTTGAGAATTTACGTGCTATTAAACTTATATTGATTCTATCAATGGAGTAAATTGCTTTGTCATCTTAAATGGTGCTTTTTGATGTTAGTGGACGAGATTTTAACCTTGTTCGTTCACCATTATGTCACTAGAAGTTGTAAGTTTAATATCACCAGAAATGTTTGTAGTTTACTAACAATAAAGGTGCTATTAAACTCTGACTGATTCCATCAATTCATAATAGTTTTTGCAAAAGAAACAGTTCTTCATGATGTTAATGGACGAGATTTCAGCCTTGGTTTGTCACCATTAAGTCAGTAGATGATGCAAATTCAAATTCATTATCACATTAAAGGCAGGCCGTCACGTCTGTTATTGGCCGCTAGAAAGTCAAAGCTCAACGCAAGAGATTTCTTTGTGAATCTTTGTATTTGAAACAAAGGAATGCTATTCTTCGTGACTTTCTATGGCCATTGAAAGTCATGGTACTAGCAGCCATTCAAATTTCCGATTCTTTCTTTGTATTGTCTATATCACCTAATCGAATGCCTGACAGACTGCGTTTAAATGCCACAATCTTACTGACAATGAGTGTTGTGTTAAACTTTGACTGATTCTGTTGATTCATGAAATCGTTATTACACCTGTAATGGTTTATGTTGTTGTCGCTGAACGAGATTTCAACCTTTTGTTTGCCACTATTACGTAATTAGATGAAGTTAATTTCTCATCAACTAAGATAGGAAAATTGTGAAAATTGATCCCATTCTTTATAACAATATCTGGAAAATCGATACCCTTCTCGATTGCACGTCTCCGTACCCGTAATACATGTAATGCTTCCCCGGGATTAAATCATTTGATGATGTGAATATCATTGTATGATAGAGCAAACGAAAGATTGGAAAGATGCTCCATTTTATCAATTTGATTTGATCTCTTCCTGTTATTGGAGTAGATTCGATGTAACATAAGTGGCAGACTCTTTTCAGGTCATGTGGTTCCAAACTAGTCACGATTGAATTGACAAAATGAAGGCGACTTGGAGGTCAGCATATCGGCCCTCGTTGCCTGTCCGAAATTCTTTTCTTTGAGGCTGATGATTATTACGGGAATACAAACTTTCCAGTCTGATACATTGCTCTATAAGGTACCATATTGGCAAGCGCATGTGTGTATCTATTGAAACTGAATTCTTTAAGGAAGAAAACTTTGCAGAATGCAAAATAGTTACATCTGCAACGTGTCCTCAAGCCTAGAAACATGAAATGTGCATTACCTCGTAATCAGCTCTGATTAAATTTTCTCTTAATCAATTTAAAAGCTATTTTAAAAGATGTTTTTAAACATCACAGATTCTGCGATGAATACTCACATCTACCAAATAGATGTTTCTTACCTCTGCAATACTTATCTAAGACTTGTCTTTTATTTAACATATGTTCTTGCTATTTTATCATTATAATCAATCTAATAGCTATCTTTAAAAGATGTTTTTAAACATCACAGATTCTGTGATGAATATTCACATCTACTAAATAGATCTTTATTACCTCTGTAATTCTTATTTGAGATTTGTCTTTCACATAAACATATGTTCTTTCTTATCTTGGTCTTTTTAATCAATTTTAACAGCTATTTTCAAAAGAGGTTTTTAAACATCACAGATTCTGTGATGCATACTCACATCTAACAAATAGATGTTCTTTTACCTTTGTAACTCTTATCTCAGTTTTCTCTTTTAGTTAACATATGCTCTTGCTATTTTGGTCTTTTTAATGAATTTAACAGCTATTTTTAAAAGATGTTTTTAAACATCACAGATTCTGTGATGAATACTCGCATCTACCAAATAGATGGTTTCTACCTCTGTAATTCTTATTTGAGATTTGTCTTTCACATAGCATATGTTCTTGCTATTTTGGTCTTTTTAATTAATTTTACTTTTATTTTTAAAAGATGTTTTTAAACATCACAGATTCTGCGATGAATACTCACAGCTAACAAATAGATGTTTTTTTACTTCTGTTATATCAGTTTTCTCTATTACTTAACATATGACCTTGCTATTTTGCTCTTTTAAAAGTGAATCAGAGGGGTTAAAAGCTAACTTAGCTAGGAGGAATTGGTAATCTAAATATAACATACCGTATTTTATTTGATGTTTTCGATCTATGAAACAAAAGGAAGATAAGTGGTGCCTTCGGTTCTTTTGTGCTATGTTTGGATTATGTCGCTATATCTCCGTTCATTTACTTTGATGAATTTCACGGTATTTTTAAACATCACAGATTCTGTGATGAATACTCACATCTACCAAATAGATGTTTTTTACCTCTGTAGTTCTTATTTGAGTTTTCTCTTTTACTTAACATTGTTCTTGCCATGTTGGTCTTTTTAATCAACTTTTAAAGTTATTTTTAAAAGAGGTTTCTAAAGATCACGGATTCTGTGATGCATACTCACATCTAACAAATAAATATTTTTTCCTCTGTAACTCTTATTTCAGTTTTCTCTCTTACTTAACATTAACATTGTTCTTGCTATTTTGGTCTTTTTAATTAATTTAACAGCTATTTTTAACAGATGTTTTTAAACACCAAAGGTTCTGTGATGAATACTCACATGTACCAAATAGATGTTTTACCACTGCAATTCTTATTTGAGTTTTGTCTTATACTTAACATACGTTCTTGCTATTTTGGTCATTTTAATGAGCAAAAATTCAATATTTCCTAAGTTTCGCGAGTCTCCCGGAGGGTTCCTTGACATTCAAAATCTGGTTATCAAGGGCAGCGTGGACGAGGGTCGCGGCCACCGAGGCTTCTTGCCTTTATTGACATTATCTGTGCCCCATTGCCCTGGATTGCCCATTTGAAATGTGGACAGCACAGCAAAGTTTGGCCGAGGTTCTTCGAAGTGGCGATCGAGGAAGCAGAGACGTTAACCAACTCACAAATATGTCGTTCATTAACCCTGGATAGCAAAACTAATGCAAGTTATTAAAGCTGACAAATGTCAATGATGCAATGAAGCACTCGATGACATGGTCAACGCATTTGCTTCTTGGTTTTCTGTCAATTTATTTTGATGTATCCAGCAGCCTTGACCTCCATGGTGAGTAAGTTCTTTCGTTTAGGCCCTTGACGTCTTTAAGTTCGGCCTGTACGGTATTTAGCTTTAAACAGTCGCAAAAATACCATTAAGGCTTGGGTAACAGGCAACGAACAATGCTTGATAGATTTGCTAATGGCATCAAAGGAACATTTTGATCTCACGTGGTCTTTTGATCGATATTTTCAATTAAATTGTACCTACACAGATTTAACCTGTCAGTATTTTGCTGCCGCATAGCATTGGCTTGTTGACATGGACTACCGGAGTTAAATCGAGTGAGTGTTAGGACACATCCAAGGCTTCCCAAAATTTTCCTCTTTCTTGCAAGGAGATCTCACTGAAATAAATTATTATTTTTAAAGGTTGTCGAGTCTTAAGAGAGCTGTGTAGAGATCATTACCACTGCGACAAGGAAGGTGAGTGACATTTTGAGAACATGGTTTCCACTTTGAATTGGTATAAGTATACACATTACGAGGGGGGAAGTCACTGATTTGTTTCCTACAAATTCCTTGAAATCACAAAAAATCACATACAAAGATCACAAATCACTGAAAAATTACTGAAAAATCACACAAAAACATCACTAAAAATCACTCAATTACAAAAAGTCACAGAAAACAAATCGTGTGATTTTAAATCACAAAAGTCACCTGCACTATTTCCAGAATGGAAAGTTTGCCTTGCGCGGCCGATTTCTCTGCCGCGCACTTTAAATTTCAGCCGCGGCTCCACCCGTGAAATTTTCGTAAAACAACAAAAGGAAACAATAGAGCTATTGTTTAGTGACACAAAAACAGCCGCGCAAGAAAACATTTGCTGAAATTTGGATGCAGGAGAGATCCCCCACGCATTCTGCAAACTTTCCAATCTGGCTTTATTTTCCGAATTGATTTGCCCCTGGGACATTATATGGCTTACATGCATTTCTTCTAATTCTTGATTTAATTGCTTGAAAGCAGTCTTTAGCTACTTACCCACATTTGTACCATCAGAATCCCATGTGGAAAGTTTGTTGTTGTTACGCCAAAGGTTTACGCCACGCCACTTGTCCAAAGACAATAGACCCATTGTTCTCCTATTGTTCTTGACATTTCTCCTCGCCAAAGATATTTGGCGTGACATACATGTTTTCCAGCATGGATCAGAATTTTAAAAATTTTGGAATATTTTTGAACGTTAACACATCTCATTTTTCAACTCGTTAATGGAGGATGACATCATCTTGCCAAGGGAAAGCTTTTCACTTGATGTCATATTGTAAACATTTGCGCCTTTTTGCAAATGTTTGAATGTGTATTCCAGACAAAAGGTTGCTTTGCAAATTGCAAATGAAGTGGAAATGGACCTTCGTGATGTCATTACTTTGCTAGAACTTTGTATACATGTAATTCATTGAGTGTAACTGTATATGACTCATCTCAAGAAAACAATCTTCTATATTATATCTAAGTAAGCATCTTTGTCATGCATAGCATGTATGTATGTATGTATGTATGTATCCATTTGCCACTTAAAAAGGAATATTTATGAGTTATTATAATCAATATAAACAGATAGATATATACAATGCAATACAATGCAATACAATACTATGCGCATAGTAACCAGTTTTGTGTTTTACAGGAAAATGTAAAGCCCAAGGTTGTTAAAGTACACACCAAGCTTGTGAGGTCTGTGCATTAAGACTGAGGCTTTATATTTTCCTGTACAACAACAAAACCGGTTAGTATGAGTTTTATGACCTGACATCTTCTAATCTTGACTCCCATTTAATCAAACACATTTTGTTAGCTTGGAGTTTGCTGTACATCTCAAAGGCCTAGGCCTAAAAGCAGTTGTTGTGGCGACAAAACCACATCCTTGTATCGTATCATACAAGGCCACGGGAAACCCACAGGAAAGACTTGATTAGCCAATAGGAATGGTGTGATGCTGTATTGCCTCGTTTTTGAAACTTCAGTCAGACAATATGATTTTTATGTTATATATAAACGTAAAAAGGAAAACACTCCTAATTACAGTTGCAGGGATACATTAAAGGGTCAAGCTGACCTTATTTCCACAATGGCCCCCTTAGAGGTGCTGGTATAACAGAAAAGATGAAAAAAAAAGAAAATAGGAAATGACTGTAGTTGTTATCAGTACAAAACACAGTTTATACGACAACAACATAGTTGGGAGAGATGAGGAAGGGTCTTTAGTAGAAGATGTACTGTATTTGTCATCTTCTTCTTTTTGTACTATATTTTGAAAAAAAATTCTTTGATCTTATGTTTGAATGTATTTGGATTGTTAGCTGATTTTAAGTCAGATGGAAGACTATTCCATATTTTCAGCTCTAGGTGAGATAAGCATTTTTGTCCAGAAGTACTATTGCGAAATGGAAATTCTAATCTAAACTTGGATCTTCACGTTACTTGGCCTTGGTTGGCTAGATAGAATATCTCAGCCCTGTAAGCTGGGGCAGTTCCATTAAAGAGTTCATTACATTAACACAGACAAATTGATCTATCCTATTCTTTGTGGGGAGCATTACTTGATTGATGCTAATCATTGGATAATTCATGATGCAAAAATTTCTTGGTGAAATTATAAATTTCTTTATGTGCATGGTATGGATGGCAGAAGGGAGATGGAAAATTGTGATTTGATCTCCTTGCCATCTGTAGTTTAAAGGAAGTGATCAAAACTATAGTAAGTGAATTGCTAAATATCATGAATTTTGTTATGAAACGATATCAGTGGTATGATCTTGTTATTGTAAACTTTAAATCTTTTACAAGATGGTATATGACTACAGCATACTTGACCAAAAAATCAGCTATATGGAAGAACCTTGCAATCTATATCCATCTAATTGAATTGTGTAAACATCAATCAATATCTTTTTCAAATCCACTGAATGAGCTATAGTATCATGGAATTGTAAGAAGTCAAAAGATGTTTTATAAATTTTGAATTTCTGCCAGAATGTAAAGTTGATGAACTTATTCTTTTCAGCATATTTTCTGTTTGATTAATGGGGCTGGGCAGGCTCATAGGAGAGTTTCATTTTCCAACTGGTCTCACAAGAAACAAACATAAAGAGCCATGCACTGCAGGATATAGTAATAATAAAGTGAGTCAGGAAAGGTTTTGTTTGCTTAGCAAGCCATACCTTAGTTATAAGCAAATTGGTTTTTGAAGTTTTGTATTGAAGAAGAAAGGTTATAGTAGCATAGAAATGTATTTTGTTAAAATCAGACATTCTAGTGAAGGAATCGTATGATTTACGGTTCCACTAAGATGGCCTGTAATTATGGAACGAAGAGTCTGAGTTCAACAAAATCATCTTTTTAGTTAGCCTCTTTCCTATGCAATAAATGTTTTCAGAATAAATTTCCCATTAACTTGAGTAATGCTGTGATGAATTTATGTGTCTCGCTACGCAGGTAGGACATTGCAAAGACTTGTAACATGTAAACAGTAAGGAAAGGTATGGATAGGTAAAGCAGTTATTGTCAACCTTAACAGAAAGTGACTCTTCATTTGGTACCCACCTGCTGAGTAATGTTGAATATGGTAACAGCTACAACAAAGATTGTTTCTGCGTTTTGAGTAGGGCAAGGTCTGCATTTCATCTCAAGGTTGTAGAAGCTATGTTTTATTAAACTTTGGGATTCCTCACTTTGCCAACAGAAAGAGTTTGTTTTCACTCTGCAACTGTTTTGAAGTTGCCGCCAAAAGTTTTGGGTTTTGTTGATTCGGTCACCTTTGTTTGTGCCAATCAGTGGCTTTGATGTTCCTGTGATACTCTAATGTCTTTTACTTTGTTTGGTATAGAATAGCCCGGTCATATCATTTCTCTGATCTTCACATGAACCAAACTGAAGAGTGTGTGGTGACACACATATTTCATGTAATAATTTGGTGAAATAACGTTTGTTGGGAGTGATTACTTGATTTTCTCGCAGGTTTAACAGTTTTCTCTCCAGTTATTTACAGGTTTATCGTATATTATGATTGTTGTTCTTTTACAGATTACAAGTTTGTTTTGCAGCCATGGGTGTACTATGACAAGTCCGCTGTTTAAGCCTCTGTTAAAATTTTGTACCTCAAATCATTTGTTTGAATAAATTTGCAAAGGAAATTCAATCAACACAAATTTAGCAATACCCACGTTTTTCCAACTTACCCTACAGAATTATCTCATTGTACTATTTGGGACCTGACCAAAAGTGCACTGTGTGTTTTCTTGGTATGCACCACAGCACAGCAATCAAGCTGTTTCTGGAACAGTGCAATCTCTAGAAACTTGTTTCTTTGATTCATGCATCACCATCATGATATTCTGCCTTGCTAGGCTCTTTGAATGCTAAATCCTTGCTTTCAGGGGAATGGTAAAAAGGCTGCTTTATTTTTAGTCAGTAACCCAATAAAAAGACAGTTACTGTAGAAAAAATTTTGAATTTAGGAGGTCCCTTATTTTGAAGCAATAGATAACTTTGAGTCACTAATCAAGAGGGACTACAATATTTGCGCCAATAAATCATTGAAAGAAAACAGCAAGGCAGCCAATGGCTATTACTGTAGATATTCTTCATGAGATCTTTTAAATTAACTAAGGCTGAAAAGACTTGGAACTTTGACAAGTATCATAGCCCAAAAGAGCTGCAGACTGTATGTCTCATTGTCAGTCAAACTACCTTGTTCAAGTCCAGTTTTGGTACTCTGAAATTCTACTACTGGGGAAACTGCTTATTCATTTCGTAAGCATGCTCACATTGACAGTACGCATTTGGGAATTTGTGCACACCTACCACACACTAATAATAAAACAACTTTGTTGTATTTTTCTTATAAACATCCATTTTTCCATAGTTGTGTACAAGTCATGTGCAAGATATGTAAGAGATAGTGACGATACAGGTATGTCTTGTGTTGCTTACTTGGCTTAGACTGAATGCAAAATATAGCTGGTAGTTGATTCAGACAGATAAATATATATACTTGTATATTAAGAATCAAAGCTTGGTTTGGTGGTAGTTAGTTGAAAGAAAAGGACCATCTGGTAAGAAGATTTAAATTTAGAGATTTTTACAAGAATTTGAGGGCTGTCCATGGAAACCAACATCTTTGGACAAACCTGTACTGCAAAAGTGATTCCATAAACTGCTATCAAGGTTATTTCATAAATATTACACATTACAGGGTGTCTCAAAAAAATTGTTAGACGTTTGATAAAATATTGAAAAATAAGGACAACATGAACAAACTTGTGGAAAGATAACCCTGTTCCTAAGATTATGAAATAATTTTAGAGACTAATATCGTGCAAATCAGTTGAAAATTCATTGAGTTACAAGCTCTCGAAGATAAAAAATATGCGATAGCTGAAACCAGAGACCCCCCAGATTACTGGTATTGCAAAAAACTCAAAGACAGTTTGTTTCAAAAACTCAAATAGGACTTCTACAGTAAATTATTTCTTGTGATCATTCTCTCAATTTCCTTACATTGCATAAGTCCAAAAACAGTGGTTCAAAAATTGACGAGAGACTGAATCTGTTTCCTCAAAGCATCTATGTGCTTGACAGCTAGGTTATGGAAAACCTGTTTGAATCCAACTTGGTTCATCCTGAAACAATTGAGAAATAACAGAAACGACGGCCTATGGAGCTTTTACCAAAAATGCCATTTCGAGGCCTCTGGTTTCGGCATTCGCACAAATTTGAACTTCAAATGCTTGTAACTCCATGAATTTTTAGCGGATTTGCAAGACTCTTGTGTCAAAATTAATCTGAAATCTCAGGAAAAGGGTGACTTAACCAAGGGTGCATTCAGCGTATCGTTATTTTTTAGTATTTAATCAAATGTCAAACAATTTTTTTGAGACACCCTGTATATGAATGATCAAGGAGCTAGTTACTGAGTTGAATGAGTTAAGTTTTGTATTTGACAACATTTCAAGCATCTGAAGTACTAGCCTGTTCCACGGCCTCTAGTTTCCAAAGGAAATAACTTTTTTCTTTGAAAGTAACAAGGTGACTCCCAATTAATGTAGGGCTGATGTGGTGGCTGATCAATGTAAAAATTGCCCATCAAACAGAATTTTTTCACAACTGCATGAATGTCAAATCAGTAGACAGTAGTTTATCATTCCAAGACCATCTTAAGAGGATATCTAGATCTATTCAAGGATACAACTGCAGTTGGAGTTAGAGCAGGATTTTTAAAATTATGGTCAAAAAAGTTTCAGGATTTTCTGACTGTCTTACAGTGAGCATATATAAGTGCAGCTGTTTAAAAAATTGCCAAAATTCTGATAGTGATTTTCAAATTTAGTTTTGTCTAATTTTGGCAATTGTTGGCGATTTATTTCCAACAATGGGAGAGAGTGATATTTTGAAATTTAATTTGAAAGTTTTATGTATTTCATAATAGGATAGCATTTTTAGCAGTACAGAGCATGCCTGTATGATCCTATGCTTGGAGAAGATCTTAAATTCCTTGGAATGAGTTGCTAGTAGGATGGTTTGAACGGCTGCAATGATTGACTCCTTGTCAGTCTATTGACCAGACAACATAATGAAAAAGACATCAAGTCGTTGAAAAGATTTATCGTATTGTTTTTAAAGGTAGATTTGATAAGCGTTTTGTGGGATGCTTTAGACAGGCATTTCAGAGTTCTGACCCATATAGGATACATCTATTCCTTGTGCATCAGCTTTCATAAGTTTGCCATTTATGCAATGAATTTGATCCAGCGTTTGTATCGAATGGAAGAAAACCCTAGATCATTAACAAAGTCAAAGTTTGTTCTTTATCAAGAAAAGTGCACAGTACTTTTGTTGACCCAGCAGTAGTTGTGGAGGCGAATGAATTAACTCTGAAGTGTTTCACAGTTAATGCACGACAAACAACCTTCCTGTGATTTTCACCTCTTCTGTTGTTATTTCCATCAAATAAGATTAGTCTCACAGGATCCACGTGTTAATGCAATTTTACATAGCAAATATAGAGAGTAAAAATGCACTCGTTGTACTGCCAATTCATATCATATTTTTTCCTTTCGCATGAATAATTGATAAACCTATTGTACGCTTACAAAGTGCTTACACCTTTGAAATGAAAGCACGATTTAATAATACATAGCAGCAAAGTAAGACAGCTGCTTTCAGTTTAAAATCATCTGAATCTGCTTAAACGGTGGAGAACGAACAGTAAATATTACTTTGATGTCAATTACCGCCACTTATTCTGGCCTTTGACGTCTTTTAGTGGAATATTTTATTGCCTGTGAAGGTGTGTGCCACGTGAAAAGCAAGTGTTTTGCACGCTTAAGCCATGAAAGTAATCAGACTACTGCAAAGGCTGGGGGAGGCAATTAACAGGTTTTTTTCGGGAATGCGCCTCCCAAGCTTAGAACACATACCGTTCCCTGCACCATTTTTTTGAAAATGTATACCTGACCTTATATCAATGTTTCGAAAATGGATACCTTGACCTACATATATTTAATTCTTTACAACGATATCCCTTCAGTACGAAAAGAAGATTTAAAAAGGAAAATAAACAAATTAGCTAAATTAGCCTGATCTTCCTGGGAGTCGTTCTTGAGGGGGCTTGAATTAATCATCAAAGCTTATCAAATGCCTTTTCAGATGTATTTTAAACAGGCGTAGTGATGGCAGCTCTCTGATATGAATTGGAGTATCGTTCCAAGCCTTAATGCCCGAGTAATGAAATCCTGTCTTGGTTAATTCAAGGTTTAGCTTGGGAATATGGAGATCTCTATAATTCCTCTTATAGCACAATCAACAAATACAGCTTTCACATGCCCTTGTATGCTATGTTGTTCAAATTAACGTACATAATATGATCAAATATTCTGTGAGACGCATGGAAGAAGATTTTTGTGTTCAAATCATGTTAGCATTTTTAATCAGATCCCAATGCTGTAGACAATAGATAACATTTCACAGGGCTGTAAAAGCAATTTTTACCCAAGTGAAAACTGATCTTTGTTTGTATCCGCATTACAGTAATTTGAGTAACACCTGTGACGAATCAAACTTTTCCCCTTTTCCATTCAAGACGATTCGACATTATACTGAAACTAGGATCGAAATCAGAGAGTAAAAAGAGGATCTAATAGCAAGGCGAATCTAAGAGATAACCTTTGCCAATTATCGACAAACTGAAATTTGACAAAATACATCCATGTTCGAATTAATGGACTTTTACCGGGTGAGTAAAAAGAAAAACACCCGGTGTTTGGAAGTAACATTTTGATTGAATAGCTAACATGTTCAATTTTTTAAAAGAAATTTTCCTGGCTAAAATCGGTCACTCCATTCAGATTCTGTCAGCGATTTTCTAAAGTGAATCCTTTTGAGGAACCTTAAAAACGTGCTAAAATTACAAGCAAAGATTCCTCTTGCGTTTACCTCACAGTGATGACTCTCAACTCTTTAGCACGTACTTTCCTTTTGGCGAGTTGAAAAATCATCCCCCTAGTGTGAATAACTTCTTTAGGGGGATTCCTTTCTCCCATGAGTACAAAATTCATGAACACATCCCAGAGTCATTGTTATTGCTAGGAATGAGAACAAAGGGAAATCTTGCTTGGTGTTTTCACTCGCTTTTGCAGGTTTCGAGAGGGGCTCTCTGCAGAAAATCTACCATTTCGACGGGAAGGAATGACCGATTAATGCCAGGCAAATTACCGAACCTAATTGAGCATATCGGGGAAAAAACAAGACAATTTTTAGTATCAATGCTTGATATTCAGGGAGCAGGATTTTTTAAACGCAGGGCGTTCAAACCCGTTACTTGTTCTAAAAAGAGTCTGGATTGAGCGATATTTTTTATGCATTTTCATACACAAGGTTCCATGGAGTGGCGTGAGAGCTTGTGTCGCCTTTGTGCATATTTGAAAATTCTACAAAATGTGTCTAAACATCGTTTGATTCAGAGTATGTTTTAGAATAGCTAACAGGTCTATTGAATCATGGATAACTTAGTCAGGATTTTTTAGCAATATGATGTCATGTACAACTGCTCAGTATATTTTGTCACATTTCGTCATTCTGGATTAAATTTCAAAAAGACTTCTTGGAATCCTTTGAAATGATTGTGGTCTCATCAACAACTGAAATATCCCTTAAAGATCCTGTGCTCCCCATGTTCCTTTGCATCCCGCGCAAACCAGCAAACAGTTACTGTAAACAACGCACTTCGACCACAGAATGTGGGGAAATGATTAGTTCTAAGGAGACAAGCTTCCTTATCCTTCAATTACCTTTGAGAATGTGTTTTGTTTGGGTTCACAGCGATGACTTTATAACGTTCATTTGAAGGTTGAGGCGATAATGCACAGCCTTGCGATTGCTAAGCCATAATCTTTTTCGTACAGTATGAAATTCATTGTCAGACCAGAAAGGATCATGGGGAGCACAGGGTCTTTAAAGAAATTGTTTTTTACGAAACTGCATCTGGCACCAATCGACGCAGAATTTCTTTCTCTGCAAGGTATCATACATTCACTTGAATCTGCGTAGGGAGTAAGTATTTAAGGGAAGTTTTATGAGCTACACTTGAGAGGCTATGCTTAAGGCGAGAATGATGGCACGAAAAGATGACGCAGAATTTAAAAGAATAACATTTAGTTTGTAATCTACATGAAAAACTGACCCATAGCAACTACAAGTGACAAAATAGGTCGAGTAGTTGTACGCAGTATCATCCTGCCAAAAAATGCAACAAGATTACATGTGATTCAGTTAATACGAACTAGGGTGTAGTTTGTTGGCTGTATCCTGTGAGGAACCGCTTTGAATTTTGAGGAAATAAAAGATTATTCGTTCTTTGCTCCAATCTTGCTTGAATTCAAGAAAGACCAGACTATTTGTAGCTTTGAAAGGAATTATCAGTTGCAAAGGGTGGGCACTATGAGCCCACCTTTTGTTCTCTCCATTGCTCTCCTGCTTGACCGATTGGTTAGTTGTCATGCTTTCAATGTACACTTTTGTCGGCTCCAGACTCATGACTGCCACCTTAGAAAGGAACGGATATCACCGTAAAATTGTCACGGATGTGAAAAAAAATTAGTTATTTCAGGAACCAGACAGGAAATTTGCCTCCTATCCCATAGATGTAACTGCATGATGATTAAACGATGCCAAAAGTGCGTTGATGCTCGAGGGAGTACTTTCTCAGATTAACAGTACGTCTCAAATAAATTGTTAATATTGAGATGAATGAAGCTGATTTCGAAGCTTCTTTGACCATTAGTGACATATACTTGTACTAAATAATACTTTTTAAAACACATCTATTGTCCCGTCTTCATCTTCCCCTCGTGCTTCAATTTGTAGACTTTATTCACCGTGCTTCAAGAATTTGCTTAGGCCCAAACTTCAAATCTCTGAGTTAGAGGTGGAGGCAAATTTATCCTTTAATGATTAATATCTTAACTCTTAACGCACCAGTATCAACAAACGAGGTATCTATGTTTAGGTAAGCGATCGAGTGCTAGTTTCAAAATAATTTCGGGTTGATTCATGCTATATTCTAATCGCTGTGCTAGGGTTGACCACTTCTGCACACTTTTTTTGGACATCCGTTATATCCATGTCTTCTCAATTTCAGCTGATGCGATTCCACCTATGTCGTTGATTGAAGAATGGCTTCTGTTTCCCCACAATGCTGCAAATCCGTATGGAAGACATCAGTCCAGATTACATCATCATGGCCAGCAACGACATAAAACCGTATCACAAGATGTTGGTGATGCCGTAGGACCTATTTCTCAACCTCATCAATGGCCGTTCTTTCCTGATAGAGCTTATGGCCCCACTGAGGAAAAGCACAGGAAAGGCCCTGGAGGCTTGCAACCAGCCCAAGAACAAAGTAGGTTGTATCAAAATGAATTAGAACAAGGCTATGAAGACAGCAGATTTGAAAGTGAGGCTTTGCTAGACAAAAGATCTGTAAATGAGGCCTATGAAGATCAAGATCATGAAAACCAAGATGAGTTGCGTGAAGATATTGAACAAAGACTGTGGCAGGTTTTGAGAAATTACAAAAAAAGTATTTCTAAAGATGAGATTAAAGAACACAATGATGGCGCTGTGTTTCATTCGCAGGAAGCTTCACATGCAGGTTCTCATCACCATAGCAACGGAGCAGATGATGGTGATTATTCGAGGCTAGAAAGAGCCGCTGACTATCTTGACAACAAATTTGTTTTACACGCGCGGGAATCCAGGGATAGGGGGGAAAGGGACAAAATATACCGACTAGAGGAACACCACGAAAATGAGAGAAATTTGCATCATGAAGAAGGGAATCGTTTGAATGATGTTAGAAGTAGGATCAGAAATAGTGAGGAAGAATTAGATGTGCCTGAGAAAGGAGGAGAGGACTATCCAGGGAGAAAGTTAGTAGAAAACCAAGAAAAAGCTGATTTGCATCTGTCAGATAGCGTAAGCCATCAGCTTGAAGCAATCAAAGAAACTATTCAATTAGATGATAGCTCCAAGCTGCGTCAATCAAACAACGCCCAAGTACAAAAAGCTAATGGAGAGGAAGATTCAAATAAAGATGCAGAAAAATCGCAGTCATATGAGAACTCAAAAGAACGCGTGAAGTCTTTTGAAAAGGATTCTGAAAGCTTGCAAGATCATTTAGCTGAAAATCCTTATGAGAAGCAACGTAATGAAGCTGGTGGTGACTCTATAGTTAATGACATAGCGAACGACGGACAAGCCGCACGTGTGTCGAAGCTAACGCATGAAATAAACGAACACAGTGAAGCTGAGAAACACTTTTATCCCGCGAAAATCAAAGATGATCGCGATGTCCAGCAAAGTTTGTCGGCAGGTATGAATATGTTTGTTTTTGCTGTTGAAAAATGCTATTTAAGGCAGAACACCTGTTCCATTTTAACTATGCCATATTTGTTTATGGTTGTCGCCTTTGAACAATATTTACGGTGAATTTCGGTGATCTTAGTCATGTTGCGTTCGTATTTTCCCATATATTGCACCGATTTAAAGTCGCTTCTGTAGCGTCATGTGTTTTCAATGCTAAGATAATCTATTAGGAAGTTGAAAAGTCCATCAAAACATTTGTTTTAAGTTTTGCAAATTGACGCACTCTTAATTCGTTAATGAAATAATGGAAAGGGCTAAAGTTGAATATTTGAATATAAACTTTTCTAATCTAAGAATTTCTGTCATGGTTTCGAGTATATTTTAGTAAATTGCTACTTACATTAGAGAAGATAAACAGGCTTCATGAAGGTCTAGTATGGATTAAACGTGCTGGTTTATGATACTGTATAGTCGATACTGTGTGTGCTCAGTGGAGGAATTTTATAGCCTCACTCTATAGGCTCGATTATATGTCGTAGTTTCGCTTTTTGCCTGAACTGATATCGCTAAAACTACGACTCATTTCCCTACGCTTGTAGAAACGGTAAAGCTTCGTACTGATTCTATATGAAACCTTTCAGCTGCTATTCAAAAGGTTCGACTGAGTAGTGTTGGAGCTTCTCTCAATATTGTGTACATTCGAACATTTTGCAAAATATGTCAATCTGTCGTTCGATTCTCATTCTTCTTTAGAATTTAGCTGACAGATCTATTGGTCCTAAATCATCTGCTGCTTTTTTCTCACAACCAGTAGTTCTAAAATGCCTTAAAAATCAGTTTTCTAGAACTTCCATACCATAAAATCAGGTATCAGTACTTTGGTAAAGGATCATGCTTGCCACAAAAGCAAAAACCGCCTTCCTGAAAGCCACATTCTGATCGGTAGACGACGGGGCGACAGAATTTCGTCATCAATTGAAAATTTTTGCCGTTTTTACAGCGCTATGGGAATAATCGTTAGTCCGATTGCCTTTAATTAGCACAAAGGCGAACTTAGATAATCAACCTTTCCCCATTGAAATCGGTCACTTGATGCATGAATTAAAAAGCATTCTCTTCGTAAGGCCTTGTATGAGAGTCTTGCAAGCTGAGGAAGTTTTTAAACAAGTCCCAGCAGCATTTTATCCTTGCCAAACTTATCAGTGGAGAATGAAATAGTCAGTAATGGTGCTGTCAGCGAGCAGGGAGCCCTGTTGTGATTTACAGCTTTTTAATCTTGTTGAGAGAAATGAAAGAAATCTGTGAAAGAATATACCTTCCTTGGACTTATTCCTAAAATGCGTGAAATATTAAATGGAGTATATGCAGTTCCTTAAGATAAACCTGGCAAAGATTACGGTTTCAATCGGGATGGTTCATGATCCAAGTTATATGTTTGGCTGCATGGAAGAATTTAGTTCACGACGTTCTTGTGGCTGCAAGCGACGTTATGATCAGCCGAACAACCCACATATTTCTTACTCACTCGGTATTTGAAGGAACTTTGAGTATTTATGCATTCTTGTTGAAAACAAAATACCTCACTCTTTTTACTAACAAAAGTTACATGATTGATTCAAATCCGTCCTATGCTTTAGTTACCGCAATTTTTAAAGCGCCTAAAATTTCTTTTGGCACACTCTTCATTCAGGCTTTTGCTTTGAATACGTCTGTTAACGCTGTCTTCACTCTTTTTTAGAAGCAGATCCAGAGAAAGGAATGCTGATTCTGCAAACAGCTGAAAAGTGAGTGCGATGATTGTTAAAGTCTGTATTACATTTGATTTCATGCAAAAATCTAGATAGTAAACAGTTTTCCCTGAGTAACCTCATTTGACATTCATGTGGGTATAGGCTGTATTTCTCTTTGTTTTGGTGTCAGAACCTCTGTTGTAGATGCTTCAAGAACTTTAGCGTTCAACATGAGCGTCAAATGGTGTTACTGGGAGAAAACTTGGACACTACAATAGACCTATTCGCTATCTACAAAAGAGCCTTGATCGAGCTATATCTTTGTATTTTACCCTTGAATACCGTTGGCAATCAAAACAATCAGGATGTAATTCAAAATCAGCCCGCTGCATCGAACTGCTTTGAATGAAACAATATCAAAATCTTCACCAATACAATCATTATTGTTTTGATTCCCAAAGTATTGCACGGTTTGTTGAGATTTTGAGTGTGCACTACATTGGTGGAGGCGCTAACACCGCTCAGTCGAGCCTTTCAGAAGCAATGTACATCATCGCTGGCTCCAGATGCTTTCAAAGAATAGAGAAAAGTTTATTTTTAGCACAAATCACATCATCAATAAATCACATGATCAATGTCCTTGAAAGCTTTAACTTTCATCCATTAACTGCCACTCTCCATACATGTATTGATTACAGTTTCGATTTGGCCTTGTAGGCAGCTTGTTGACAATAGACAATACCTGCAGGGAACAGTCGCTTTTCTCTCATGGCATTAATATTTACAAAATTTGAATCAACAAACTGTTTTATTTTGCACATTTATTTCATTGTAGAGTGAAACCAAATGCTCTGAAAACAGTTGGCGATAACGTACAGAAGGTTTTATGGGGTGTTGACCCAAAAAAGCACAGAGTGTTTACCAAGATTAGGTAAGTTTTCAGAGGCTTGAATCTCACGTGGCAGAGTCCGTGTAAAAAATTTCACGGTCCAAAAAATGCTTGCCTTCTTCCAGTCAAAAGATATTTTTGACGAAACTGTCCTAATTTTTGAATAGAAAATGGTTTTGTTTAGGACGTGGCATAGTTTATTTCTTTATTATTAGAGACCTTCCTTACGGTCAATGATAGTTAGAGTCTGCCACGTTTAGAATTGATTTGATAACAAGGAAGGCGATGAAAATTATGATAAGGGCCAGCCCAGCAGATATGATTACACAGGTGACATATTCAGTTGACCATTTCCAGATGATTAGGTTATAATATAGTAGAAGCCCATATGAAAGGAATTGTTCTGATAAGAACTTTGGGCTGAATTTTATCTTTTAAACCCTTGAATAAGTACCCCCCCCCCCAGAGGCCGAAACTGGGAGAGGTTCTTATAAAGTGGATTTCATGTCTTCAGAAGTCGGAATTTTGAAGAGTTCTTTTTTTATTCAATGAATCCTTTGTATTCAATGAATGAGTTCTTGACATACCAATCAGAATTCTTCAGCCATTCAACAGACTGTCAGATTTTTAAACAAGAGTTCTAACCAAAGAACGTTCTCAAGAATTCTTCAAAATTTTAAAGAACTCTTCAGAATTCTTGTCCTGAAAAAACAGTATCAATGTTTGGAAGGTGTTTGCTGTATAAATAGGAGCCCTTTTAAGAACCTTGCAGGCAGGAAATTAGAAAAGCAGCCAATGCACCGTTTCAATTAAGCAGCCTCGTTGTGGAATGTTTGAAAATTTCTGTAACTTGCGTCATATGAAATTTCTGACTTTATATTCACCGTCAGCATCATAATGTTAGTCTAATTGCAAATTTTCATGACCTTAGTCTTAGCAAATTTAATTTTACGAGGATAACAAATTTGAAAATTTATAAGGGATTTGATCGTGAATAAGGACTGAGGGTACACCCCGAACGAATCTGACGGTCAAATCCCATATATATTCTCAAATTGATTGTTGCAATAAAATCGAAATATGTAAACCTGCAATTTGACTAAGCTTTGAGTGCTACCCCGTGGAGCAAAAGGCTTGACTAACCCGAGGCCATTTGGACATAGAGATTAAAGCTAGTCTGTCTCAAGTTACGTGTCACCACGAGAAATTTCAGCGATCGAAACAACTTGATTGTTTGGATAGATGATTTAGACATTATCGCAGATATTGCGTTGAGACGTTAAATGTACAACTAAAAGAAAAAATAAAAAGAAAGAAACAAGTTAAAGGGGTCCAGTAGGCATGTACTAAG
The DNA here is from genome assembly GCA_964019985.1 of Aurelia sp. 4 Dawson et al 2005. Classification (NCBI taxonomy): domain Eukaryota; kingdom Metazoa; phylum Cnidaria; class Scyphozoa; order Semaeostomeae; family Ulmaridae; genus Aurelia; species Aurelia sp. 4 Dawson et al 2005. Next base: position 21,628,382 of record OZ026493.1, on the reverse strand, counting down.
AACGCTAGTACATGACAAAGTTCAAAGCAGCTTGGGCGTGTGCGTATGGATTCGAGTCAGCCCGCTTACGAGACTTTTGGTTATAATCCAAGATTTGTACAATATCGTGAACATATATGCTCTTCATGCCACCAATTCATGATCTGTCTCATGAGGAAATTATATTATGATCTATTGAATTCACTTGGTCCATACAAGTACACAGAAAAGTCGAAATCGGCAACGCAGTCAAAATTTGGCGATTTTATCAAAAAGTTTGACTTCTGTGGGCGATGCAGTACACGTTTTTGTTGTAAGATTCTGCTTATAAGTAACTCAATTTTCAAATTACTGAATAATAAAGAAACCCCAGTTCTGAGAAAATATAACTGCAGGAACTATTCATTTTGAAAAAGAAAATCCTTATGTTTTTAACGATACTTTCGCAGAACGAAAGGATATTTATGGATGTTTGATTGACTTTTCTTGAAAGCCAAATGATTTTTGCCAAAGACTTACGAGATATGTGGGAGTGAAGTGCCTCACGTACGGCTGTATGCAGTTCAGGCTTTTCTGGTTGCGAGCAAATAGCTTTTTCACAACTGCCGCAATACAGATAATGTTCATTTGAACAGTGCTGGTCTTTAAGTTGCCTTTCATCAAACGGAACGGTACTTTTGACACTGACTCGTGGATGACATTTACCTTTCGTTGAGCGCTGCTATTGTTTTCCAGCGATGTCAAAATAAAGTACGTTTTCAAAGAAAGGACTCTAGCATCGTATTAAGATTTTCACCACATTTGTTAAAAGGTAAAAAGTGCTCTCATATCAATAGAAAACACTGCTAACCCTTTAAAATGGTTGACAAAAATGTAGTTTCACGCCAGAACCATTTCATTGGAAACTGTCTTGATTTTGACATTGCTGGAGAAAAAAAGAAATGCTGCTTTTGAAGCAACTACAATCTTTGCCGTACATCTGCCATGCATAAAGCAGCAACCACTTGTCAGCTTGACTCAAGCAAGGTCTCTAACCTATGCAACTGTGTAAAAACCGAGAGAATTGAATCTACTGCTCCTCCACAGCATTGGCACAAACAGGGCACAATTTTTCTGGGACACCCAGTACATCGTTTTAGAATGGAAAGCTTTTATTAAGCACGTGATATTAATACATTGTGCAGGCAGCTATACCAGTGTTATTCTGGTTGACTCCATAACGGCTGTGCAAAGTGAAACGAGGGTGTAAATGCCATGACCGCTCATTACCCTATCACTCCTTGTGGTCCTGTCCCTGTAGTGTTTGTATAGTTTGTAAAGTAATTAGAAAGTATCGTAGGATGTAGACGTAACTTGTATTGTAAATTTTAGATGCATACAAAAAAATTATCTTGTTTTAGCGTTGATGCAAAAGACAATAAGAAGATTCATTTGCACATGCAAGTTCCTCATGCACAGTATAGTTCAGCATACAATCCAAAAGAAGTTGCTAAAAAGATTAACTCAGGTAATTTATCACTGTTGATGTTTTTATCCATATACCAGAAGTGAAGCAAAGATATTGGTCGAACCCAACCTGTGCCTGATGTTCCTGATATAATGTCATTATTTTCAATTTTCGTTGCATACTAACTAATTACTGGCTAAGCATTAATCTGTATTTCAACTCACAAAGGTATCTTATGATGCCGCTTATGAATGAAAAAAGCATTTTCTATCCCTAGATCAGCGGTCTGCATTAACTTAAAACATGAATTGAGACTAACCCCCAATCTGTCTAATTTCAAAGACAAACCACTCCATGAATAGCTGATTTTTATTTATCATTTTATTCTAATTTGCCGTTGTGAATATACTTTTCTTTTAAATTGATCTGGCTGTATTTGTGGGGATGGCTTAGAAGTGGAAGTTTACTTGACTACCAACCTGAATGATGGTGGTTCAAGTCCCCACCCTGTCGGACCTGCTACTGTAGAGTGAGGAGAGTCGCCAGCTCTCCGTAATTCCAGGCCAAAAGGATCACGATATGGGGTCAAATCGAGAGGAAAGACCCGGGCACTGCTTTGATTAGCCTAGCTTCTCATTAGCCTAAAAACCACCTCCGATGGAAGTAACATAACGAAAAAATAAGTTTACTATGGCCCTGAAAAGCAGCCATATTCAGCTTATGGGACCAACGTATTTAAAGAATTCAAAGTGAAATGAACTGAAAATGAGGGGGCAAATTCTCAGTGTGAGACCAGTTTCAAAGTAGGTTCTTATTTATTTACTTGCGTTTCGTCTTGCTAGAGATTAGAATGCTGACTTCCTCTCGTTTGTTTGTGGCAATGGAAGCAATGCTTACATGTTCTTGTTTAATTTTCAGATCAAGATTTAAGGAGGAACCTTTCATCTGCCACTGGTTTGACTATATTACATGCAAAAAGCAGAAATTACGTAAGTTGCTTTATCTAAATTTTTTGCGTCTTGAAATTCTAAATGATCAACGAATTATCTTTAAGCATGTACACCCTTGTTCGTATTAATTGAATCACGGGTGATCTGATAAAGTTATTTGTATGTCACTATTGCTTGAAACTGCTTTGCCTATTTTGTCATCCGTGCTTACTTTAACTTCATTTGTCATGTGGGTTCCAATTTTGATGCTAGTTTTCTAAGTTCTGCAGCATTGTTTTGTGACGTCACAATGAAGTTTGTAGGAATCGCGTAATAATAGTCTCGCTCTCGTCAGCAAGTACATTGTGCTACAAACAAAGGTGAGAAGTTATAATTTTTCATCAATCAATACAGGATCATCTCTTTCTTTACAGTATATCCAAAATCCACTGGAATTTTCCAGGAGAATTTTTTTGTCGGACCATTCAGTTGTTGTTGATGAGACGACGATTGTTTGAAAAGATCCGTGTTTGCTTCGTTTTGACGTTTCATCAGACTGATATAGAATTTAAAAGAAGCAACATCAAAATTTGGAATTCACATTAAAAATGGATCTAGAGTAAGTACGGATCACAAAATAGGCAAAGCAGTTGCCCGCAGTTTGTCATGCAAAAGAATGCTATCAGTTTACCAGTGAATACGAACAACGGTGCATTATAAGTCTGCTGCCATCAGTACCAAATGCCCACTCTTATGGCATAAGGGCTGAGAAAGTCTCCAAACCAAAGTCATATTTAACTTGATAACTTTTTGCATTTTATGATGTGTTTGACTGTATTTGACCAACATGTTTTAGAAATTGGCGGTGAATCCTGTTCTGTCGTACAAAAGTTGTGGAGCTTCAGACTCCATCTCTAATGCTCTTGTCTAATGCTTCAGACACCATCTTTAATGCTCTTGTCTTCGTAAACCTACATTTTTCGGTTTTCTGTTTGCATGATCCTTTTTAATCTCTGTTTTTGGAAGCTTGGTTTCCCAAAAATTCGACTTTCAACTGCGATTTTGAAAACGGCTGTTTTTCATAAATGATTGATCATTCCATTGGAAAAACTTACACAAATGTAGGTAGATATTCTCTCCAGTTTCGAAGAAAACCGGGCATTTGAAACTAGATATGGAAAGTAATAATGTCAGATCTTTGAACGTGCATCTTTCTTTTGATTTCTTTTTATACATGCAGTCTAAAAAGTTACAATAGATATTACTTGATTACACTATTTACAAAATGCTATATCATACTACTAATACAGTACCAATGGGAGCGAAAAACTCCGACTACCTCATGGCAACATAAAACGGGAAACACGAACATAACACTACACGTAACGACGTGAAAGACAAAGATAGCATATAAACTACGCGTAACTGCTAGCAAAAATGAAAAATAAACCATTTACTTAGAAGGGACTTTGGTGGCTCAATGACAAAGTTTTAAATTCCTAATCAAACCGACCAGTTTACGGTTAAAGCAGAGAGCTTGCTAGGAGTTATCTTTTGATTTGATAGCTTGTTAGATGTTTAAGCTATTTTGCTGTAGGTCCACACTTAGACCTTTCTGAAATCTTCAATGATGTCGAAATGACAGTGTATCGTATGTTTCAATTCGCTTGAGGGTTCCGATTTCTATTTCATGAATAGAAAAATGAAGGACTTGTACTTGATGCCATATTATAGACATTTCATAAAGTATGGTTTTTTGAAAATTTTCCCATGCTTCCTCATAACTTTAGAAATTGCGATGATTAGATATTGTTAAAAGTTTTCTTGCATTCATTAAGAGGAGAAAAACTTCTAATAGGCCCCTCCGAAAATCAAAAATGGAGACTAAGGAGAGCTGTTTGTTCCGTTAAACGGTGGACACAAATCTGATAAATAGCTGCTACGGAGGGTCTACGAATGATATATTTCCCTAAACATTTTTAGATTTGTGGCCACCATTTACCAGAACAAACTGCTCATTCTATTCTCCATTTTTTACTGTAGAAATGGTCTCTTCTGAAAACATTTCCAAAAATTCTAACGGTGAAGTTATAATAAATCATGTTAAGTTACGTTCAACCTATTCAATTTAGAACAAGGATGCAATACTCACTTAACACTAGTCGTTTTAACTAATTAACACCTGCAGGTATTTTTGCACAAGAAACTAAGAGTTTGAGCTAGAATCTTGTGAAGATTATCAGAGTTTGAGTTCTCAGAGTTTCTTGCAAGGTTCTTAAAGGTTTTCTGATGATCTTCATGCTTACTCCCTGTACTTTCAACATTTCAAAGCAAAGTTTTTCTGAAGCCTTTCAATATTTGGATTTTGGACATAAAGAACCTTCCAAGTAATATAATACAGGCAACAAATGAAATAAAGTAGAAATGCCCTAAGGAAGCTCCTTTATCAAATAAGTGCGTTCTTGATAGAACAGAACTGTGCACGCTTGCGCGAAAACTCATATCTTTGATCCCTCCTAGCTCCCTGCAACAAATCACGAAATTAGTCAACACTTTATATTTTCTTCCTTTCGGCTCAAACTCTTGATTTATCGTTTCAAAAAGCTTAGCTATCAAAGCACAGGTTTCAAATCTTTAAAAAGCTGGATGTAAAATTCTATGACCTATTTCTTTGAACTGAATGGCTTCAAAGAAACTTTAACTATTTTACAGTAAATCTACCGTTGGACTTTTCTGCTTTTCTGAAAACTTCAATATTGGTAGGATTACAATGTATTTCTTCTTTTTTAAGAATTCAAGAAAATTTTCGAAAAAAAAGTTTTAACTATCTTTTAACTTTTAACCTGTTGACGAAAGATCACATAATTTTCAACAAAGCCATAGATTATGGATGCCTACGATATGATATCAAGCAAAACACTTTCACTCTTCTAGTTTGTGATTTAGAAATTTGACGACGTCACATCACAAAATGAGCTGAAATATGAAATAGGCCGTAATTTCGACAAATATTTGACATTTCTGAAAGGCCTAACGTTAGAATCATAGGAAAGGGACTAAAGTATCTTTCAAGTCATTCTGTTTTAAGAAATAGGTCGATGAATTTTACACCCGCCTTTTTTCGTATATTTAAAGATTTGGAACCTATGCTATCTATCAAAATACTTTCTTATCCCAGATGGCCTGATGACGTCATTTTACGCAGTTTCTGCTCTGTTTACGTTCTTTAGTTATATTTTGCCATTTATGGAGATTTTTTGGTTGCAGGCAGTCTGACAGTTGAGTTTCTCATGGGGGCGGTCTAATTTAAGATCCGATATCTCAAGATCCAAGACCCAAGATCCCAAGATCCACGTTTAGAATTTAAGATCCAGCTTTGGAATTTAAGATCCAACTTTGGAATTTAAGATCCAAACTTCGGAATTTAAGAATCTTGAGCGATTAAAAAAAATCTCACTCAGAACAATGTCAAAACCTTGTTAATAATATTAACTTTTTGATAAGTCGAAATGTTCTCAAATTGTTAATTACTAGAAATGTTTTCAAATATGTGCATTATTAACAAGGTTTTGACATTGTTCTTTGTAAGACTTCTTTTAATCGCTTAGAATTTTCAAATTTCAGTCTTATATTCCGAAGGTTGGATCTTAAATTCCCAAGCTGGATCTTGAATTCCAAACATGAATCTTGGGATCTTCGACCGTGGAATCTTGGATCTTAAATTAGACTGTCCCTTTCTCATTAGCGGTTTCCTTTAAAAGATAAATGTGAACTGTTATGGAATGCCTTCATGATTTACGTAAAACAAACAAAAATATGTTGTACAGTAATTACGGACTGGGTGGTTGACCACATCAGCTAAATATATTCATGCTAATTCAATCAGTAATCCGTTTGACCTTGTTAGGAAAACATTTAACCGTATTTAAAGCCTTTGAATCCAGAAATCTCAAAATTATTGTTCGACTAATTAAGGAAGCGTTTGGTGTCAGAACGGTTGGAAGAATTAGCTTAGCTTCACACAAGGAAACCATTCACCTGTCGGGATATGTTGATCAGATACAAAGAAAAACCAATACAGGATTTTAAATCGTTTTCGCTGATTGCAAAGAGACTATTTAGCCGACTAAGAAAGAGAATGATTGTGTTAGACTAACTGAAGAATTGCTGTATACAGTTACGATCTTTGCGCAATTTGTTATCGTTGGACTACTGCAGTATCACAAGGTTTGTTATAAAAAGAGTTATTTTTGTAATTCTTTGTAATTTCATTCTACATATTCAGGAATATTAGAGGGCCAGCACCTAAGGATACTGTCATAGCGTAAAGGACATTGATTTTACTGGAGCGAGTAGCCGGTATAAAATGGGCAAAGGAAAATCACCACACACAAATCGCTGCTTTACTTTGTGAAGAGGCCGTTTTCAAAAGTTGTCAAGTACAATTAACGATATTTTTGTAGTTCGACCGGGACGAGCGTTTAACTATATCGATCCCCTTTGCCTGGTAATGTTCGAGAATACCAGTCACCAGGTCCGTTGTTTTTGCTTCAAATTTATTCAACTGATTTTTAACTCTGCAACCAAGTTACCTAAAATTCTGAAAATATATCAAAATTTCATCTCATCATTGCAGAAAAATAATAGTTTGATTATTAATTTGAAATAGCTTGTGTCAGGGCTTTCAAAATCTGTTGCGTTTTTGTTGGGACATCCGGTACAATAACCAGTTATAAAGAAAATCACTCAAGCTCATGGGAGTACTAATGTTTTATGTACACTTTTCTTTAGTGGCGATCTCCATACCCGTTGCCAAAAGACAAGAATTGGGATGAGTTTGCAATAATAACTGCCATTGTTGGTGGCTGTACCTTGGGACTCATTGTAGCATCTGTACTTATTTGTTCATTGAAAAGGTAAGTTTGGTCGATACAAATTATGCAGGATTTCCACCATCACTGTCAAGTTGTTTCATTGTTTCAGCTGGGAGGGCGCATGCCTTGATAAAACCTTGCTAAATTTATTTTGTTTTTTCAGGAGGTAAGATAACATAGGGGAACGATTAAGTCCCTGCAGTAAATAGAAGGTTTTGTTCCTTTGCACAAAAACCTGTGAACTACGATCTCGAATTCCCGGGATTAGTTGAGATATTGATAGGGGGCGATTTCGTAATTATTATTATTGTTATCTTGAAGGCTTATCCAAGCTCGTTCTTGCTATGAATCTTAATTTCATTAGATTTTGGCATCTCTATGGTTTTTGCCGTTGAATTTTACATCTGTGTCATATCAAAGTTTTCGTCCCTTTGTATATGAAACAGACGATTTTGCTGCTTGGTGGTTTTCGTGTAAACAGTAGGTGCGTGGACATAACTTGTTATTAGCATGTTACAACACAGCTTCTATTTCCGAAATACTTTTGCGTTCTCTTCTTCATCATTGTTGTTTATCATGACAAATTCATTTTTTACACAGACGTAGCGGTAAGAAACCTATTGAACTGCAGAAGAAAGAAGCTCTGACTGACTACGAGGTAAATATAATAAACAGCTGCTTGAATTAGAGGCAAATTTTCTTCGAAGCAATTTAGATCTCTTTTCGGGAGCTCAAAAATTAGTCTTTGCAAGGTAAAGGCAAACATTTCTGCATTGAACCCTTATAAGCAGTAAGCACACATTAGCTACGACTGTCACTGATTTTCGTTGGCTTTGCGAAGAGTCGTAAAGAGCAGTGAAATGGTGATGCGCCAATGCCAGAAAAGCATTCCATGCTGTTTGTATGTTGTAGTAACCACATAAAAAGGCTGCTTGATTTTTTTTTGAATCGCCCAGTCACGTATCTTAATTGTGGTACATATTTAATCCTTGTTTATAACCACTTTCAGTTGTATTCAAGTAATTTCTCTCTTTTTGTTTCCTTCTTCTTCTCCCTTTCTGTCCCCTCCTTATTCTAATTTTTACCTCAAAAGGGGTCCTCGCCTTCTGAAAGAGTTTCGTTCCACGTAGGTTTCCCGGACTCAAATTGAAGAAATTTTATTTCTAGCTTGAGTTTTGTCACAAGATTCACAATAAATCATCAGCTATCAAAAATAATTTTGATCAAGAAATTATCATGACCTGATGAGATGTCACGCTGGTTATTAGAATTACTAGTTATCGCAACTACTACCTGATCCACTAAGGGAGGAAGAGTTTTGATCATCATCAGTCTGTTCGTTTTCACATACTTATTGAGTGGAATCCTTTGCCTGTTGTTGCAGATCGCTTTGACTTGCGATGTCACTCAATTGCAGCTGCCTCCATTGCGCTAAAAATCTGTCCTGGCAATAGTGGAGACACCTTTGGTAATCACTTTGAATCAGTTTCTGTTATAACGGATGAGCCAGAAAAAGTTCCCACCCTTGAAATTTCATAACACCAAGAGTACTTCACAGATTTGAATGATTCACATTCTCCTTGAAAGCCAAAGGATCGGAGTGTTTTATGACTTTTTTCGCTGTCTTACCAGCGCTAGCAGTTTTGTAAATTAAACTTTATAGAAATCCAATGGCTGCAAAATGACTGAAAAAGGGCCTAAACATTGATCAAATTGTAATGACTCTCCTTACTTAGAACAAGACGCCATGGGCGTTTCACCTCACTCAAGAGTTGCGAGATTTGAAAACAAAATGAATATCTCTCACCCATGAGCAATTTCAGTTTCTTGTTTTATCTGTGCAAGGAATCTTTTATGATTTGATCAATGTTTTAGACCCTTCTCATTCATTTTGTAAGGCTGCAAAGGCTCATTTACATGTACCTTCAGTGCTTTAAAGACAGCGAGAATAATCACAAAAGCACTTCGGTCTTATCACTATTATCTAGAATTTGAGTCATTCAAATCTGTGCAGTACTCTGTATTGTTTATTTCTGGCATCTTTTTTATGGTTCGTGTCGAAATTTCATTCAGCTGTTTCCTGTTTTTAGGAACTTTGTCGAACTCAAATGGCTGTGCATTCTGCTGCATCTCCAGGCACTATGAAGGCAATAAAGGCAGATAGACAGAGGCATGGACTTGTTGATGGACAGGGCAAATTTACTAAAAAGACATGGTGAGTCTTTGAGTTACTGTTTTATCTGCAAATTTTGTAACGTTTTTCATATTTCGACACCATTTGTTACTGTTTGCCAGACTGATTATACAACAAGTCCAACATTCGTCCAAACGTTCATCAGCTGGAATCGCAGTACACCATCAGACACGTACCTTCTTATCTACTCATTCCCCTCTCGAATAACCCCCTCCCCCTTCCAGTAGGCCCCATCCAAAAATTGAGTTCGACTAGTGAACCCTCTGTGGTTTATTCGAGGATTTTTACATTTCTAGTTCCTTTGTAGACTTGCCTATGATTTATATACCAGTAATGTTTACTGAAAATCTTTAATGGCAATCTTTCTTTCCCTTAGGCGTGAAGAACCACTAGCTTACAATATGGATATATCGACCGGACACGTCATTCTGGTGAGCTATTATTGTGCAGTATCTGCTTATCTAAGAATTTCAATGCATAAAGAATTGTCGTTTCTTTATATCGCACACACCTTTATCAAGCAGACTTGGTAATTCTGTGTATTATGGTTGTGTCTCAAAAGAAAAATTTATTGTATCAATCAGAAATTTTACGACGACTGAACTCGCAGGGGGATTATGTGATTCACATTTTAGCACTATCCTTCCGAACTTCTTTTAGATATCAGCACTATCTCAAAAATGCCATGTTACGAATTCATTGGTAAGACCCACCTAAAGAGCTATATTTGCTGTTGTTTAAAACTTGGGAAATTAGGAAAGAGAAGAGGCATTGTAAACGAAGGTACCGAAGACGTATGTCGAGAGAAGCGAAAAGCAACAGACTAAAACTGAAAGTCAAATCAATGTGGCATTCACGCTGACACAGTTAAACTGGCTTTATTTTTTAAACCAGGTCGAATTTCTAGCAATCAAATATATTCGATCTGTCGGATTGACCAATTACAAAGCCGCATTCGATAATTTGATTCAGTTTAATCTGGTTTAACTCGCAAATGAAAACACAGGTAGCGGGGAAAATTAGTGTATCATGGAATTAGTGTAAAGTCAACACAAATACCTCTCATTCTTGGTTCAATTTCTGCTAAGTTCGTTTGCCATCACAACAGTAGGCCAACCAACTCGTTCCAGTCTCCAAAAGAATTAACGCGGCCAAAAAATAACGAGAAGAGAAAAAGAACAAGGTTTGCAGGTTGCTGTAGGCCGTTGCAGCTTCCCTCGACTTCTTTGCCTCGCTCTGCGATCCATCGGCCAGTATTCCTGCTGCACTTGCCCTCAAAATGTTCGCCTATCACTCCTCTTTGTGGCTGACTGCTTCAAACTGAGCTTGCATCTTCGTGTTGACGACACGAAATGAAAATATCTAGCCCATTGCCGTTCTCCCTATGATCGAGGAAAATTAAGCGTCCATTCCTGCGCAGCGCCATGTTTTAAACAATGGCCGCTCCTTTGCTGCGAATCCCGGTTATTGTTTAAAAATTGGCACTGCGCAGGAATGGACGCTTAATTTTCCTCGATCATAGGGAGAACGGCAATGGGCTAGATTTCGTGTCGTCAACACGAAGACGCAAGCTCAGTTTGAAGCAGTCAGCCACAAAGAGGAGTGATAGACGAACATTTTGAGGGCAAGTGAAGCAGGAATACTGGCCGATGGATCGCAGAGCGAGGCAAAGAAGTCAAGGGAAGCTGCAACGGCCTACAGCAACCTGCAAACCTTGTTCTTTTTCTCTTCTCGTTATTTTTTGGCCGCGTTAGTTCTTTTGGAGACTGGAACCAGTCGGCTGGCCTACTGTTGTGATGGCAGACGAACTTGGCAGAAATTGAACCAAGAATGGGGGGCATTTGTGTCGATTTTACACTAATTCCATGATACACTAATTTTCCCCGCTACCTGTGATGAAAATAAGTTATAAGATAGTGCTCTTGGAAGCAAGGATGCATTTTGTAAAAGTAAGGATATGGTGATGTTTAAAACATCTGACCGCCTGAAGCTGAGATTTCACACCTTCAACGCAGCAGACCATAATGCTTGGCTTTCTTAGTTTCTTTAATTTGATTGTGTACACTCAGAGGTGAAATCTATTCTTCAGAAAGGCAAATCGCTTTGTGTTTCGGAAACATGAAGCTTTGCTTGACAAAATTTGCCCTTGCTACTCAAGGAATTCGGGGGATGTGAACAGAGGGAAGGAGGATAAAAAACATGGAAAATGAAACAAGCAGAAAGGAACAAATATAGAGATGACCTGATACTCTCTACGCATGGTGTATCCTTAGTAGACTTATGACGATGAGTTCCTTGTATCCCTGCGGTAAACCTTGCTCAAGAGGGACTCATAATGAAACAGTGAAAAACTTGGCCCTATTTTCTTCAATCATCAATGGAATTATGAATGAATCACGGCTTTGAATCTCCATCCCGTGGGAGTGTTTTCAATTCTTCAATCGAATCGAACATTCTATCACACTTACACCTTAACAATAGTAATTCACAAATCTTGCAATCTGATTGGTACGTTAGGAATTTCGAAGTTTGGGCCTAAATAGGGCCAAGTTTTTCAGAGTAATACGATGAGTCTCTATTGCCTGTAGCGCCATCATCAAGTCAAAGAGCACAGGGCAACGAAAGACTCATCGTCATCAGTCTATATCCTTAGACCAGAAGAAACACATTTTTCTGTTTATGCACAACATAGCTTTTGAAAGAAGTTTGTCAATTCAATACAGCTTTACACAACGCATTATTTTCTTGGTAGGCATACATGGAAGAACATCTGAAGAATGAAGACAAACTGAGCCAGGAATGGGAGGTTAGTGCTATAAAACTGTACTACAACTAGATTTAAGCTCAAAGAAAATGCAGCTCTTTGGGAAACCTAAACCTTAACCTTACTTTAGTACAGCTTTGACAGAGGCCAAGGCGCACTGTCGTGGTGCTGATTGGATAAACAAGACAATCAAGAAGAAAAGGATTAGGCAAGGTTCAGTACTTTCGCTGTACAGTGAAATTCACGAAGATTATAATGAGCTGATTCCCTTTATTCTCGAAACAAAGTAAAATCCAAGAGCATAAAGGCTTGGTAGTTGCTAAAAGGCCAAAGCTTTGTTCTTGATTTGAACATCACAACTAGCCAATCACGATGACGACAGTGTGCCTTTAAGAAAAGATATTACATTAAGGCACATTTTTGTCAAGAAATCTCTTTGATTTGAATGTTAACTATGTCTTTTTGACATTTCTTGAATCAACAAAGAAATCTAATATTTCTCAGTGCTCTCTGTTGTCTACTGCTTTATCAGACTCGGTTCTTGAGCTTCCAGGAGTGGTAAAAACAACGCTTTTTTACCTAGAATGGTAGTAATAATGCTTTCGTTGTATCTCGATAGGCGTTGTGTAATTACAAAGCAGATCAAGATGAGACAAATGCTGGAGAAGACAGCAAGAATACCAACAAGAATAGATACAGCAATGTGCTACCCTGTACGTAATATGTGCTTCATGTTACGTAATCAACAAATTGACTATATATGTTCAAAATATTTTCTGTTGGTGTTATTGTTCACATTCTGCGTAATCACCTTGCATTATCATGTGTCACAGTGGTAAATATTCTTCCATCCGAGAGGGGAAAGCCCTGGCAGTATTGTCTTATCGATAAGCAGCACTACCCACCCATTTAGAATTGCAGAAAAAGTTCAAATACAAGGCTAGAACTCTTTCCGTGAAAATTTTCTTAATTTTAACAATGCTGGAGAGCTACGAAAGTGTTGTTTTGAAGCAACCACTTATTTTGCTTTTCCTCTGCCATAAGTAAGCAACCACTTGTCAGATTAAATCAAAGAAGATCTCAGATTCTAAAGTTGAAGCTTTTCCTATGGAACAATGTAAAGAACGGGAAAACTTGAGCTACAGCTCTTCCACAGTAGCCAGCACGTAGGGGCCATAAGTTTTGGGGAACCCTATACTTGGGCCGGCGTGAGCTTAACGTAGGAAACCACGATAATTAACATTTCAAAACGAATATTTGTTGCTTATTTATAACCGTACGATTCTATGATAGAGTTTTCTGACGACACAGGATCAACATCAAAGCAGTTCTGCTCGCAGCTTTCAGGAAATTAGGAATAGATCTGAACTAAATTTGTTGTTTTCCTCGAAATAATGCCAGTTGATACTGATATGATACCTCCACGTTTGAGCTCAATAAAATCATGCGATGCTGTCGTTTCTTTTGCAGATGATCATACGAGAGTCAAGTTAAGAGAGACAGCAAATGTGTTCCACTCTGACTACATCAATGCCAATTATATCGTAAGTAAACACAGACCTCGTGAAGTTGTTATGGTGCGCTAAGGGAGCAGTGAATACATTCTTTGATTGTTATACCGGATGGGTCAAAGCAAGTTTACGTATTTGGCATTTGGGGGCGGTAGAACAAAAAAGTACTACTGGGCCGATATTCAAAACTGAACTGTTAATCTATTAGTCACAGGCTAACTTGGGTGAGAAAATTTTGTTTGGTAGAATCACTCATCAGTTAGACCCAGAAATTTGGAAAATGTTGGTATAGGGCAGTTTTGGGAACGGGGATTCCACATTCCATTCTGGTCCACGATTTACTCGCAATTGAATTTACAATTCTATTTCGGAAACTGGCCATACATACAAACTTCAATGCCACATAAACCATGGACCAGAATGGAACGTGGAATTGTCGATTCTAATACAAACCCCTTACAGGAGTTTTTGTAATTTTTGGTTCTCAGAGATGTATGATTTTACCAAAAACTGGCCATACATACAAACTTCAATGCCACATAAAACATGGACCAAAATGGAACGTGGAATTGTCCATTCTAATACAAATCCCTTACATGAGCTTTTGTAATTTTTGGTTCTCAGAGATGTATGATTTTACCAAAAAAGCTTCTCATCCAAGTTGGCCTTTGACTAAGAAATCAACACTTTTGTTTTGAATATCAGTCTCATTCTTTTTATCCCACAGGCTGCCAAACGCATAAACTTTGTTTTGACTCACCCCATAGAACGGAAGGCTGAAGTACCGCATCAAACCTCGTTTGACAAAATGTAGCTGTATGTAAGAGTGATAAGTTATACTTCCCAAAAGATGCAGGAAAATATGAATGCATGCTGTTCAAGATGATTTACCGAAGGAATGACATAGAACCAGGAGGGATGGAAGGATGAAAGCATAAATTTTTGCAACAGATGATTTTTATTGCAAATCATAAAATTAATTGGGAACAAGGTACATAGATTCTGTTGATCGTTGCCAAGAATATTTGTTGATCTAGACCAAGTTAGCCATCTTCGTTTACACCCATTTCCTTAGAGGGAGGGGGAGTGGATTTCCGCGATTAGTTTCTCTTATCTATTCAGAGAGCTCCTTCTTTAAGTAATCTCCTGAATACAGATTCACTGTATTCTATTCCTGTTTGGATTCAAATTGTATGTTTTAGGATTTAAATCATCAAACTAAGAATGAAACTGAAACTTGAGGTCAAGTGATTCCTCCCTTGATGAAAACTTATTTTGATAGAGGTTGAGAACTTCTTACTGTGTAAAGTATGGATTTGGTAGCAGATAAAGAGGAGGTGATTTCCAATGTGAATGGTCACTTGAGCTGAAATTGGTTAAAAACGAATGTGGCTGAATTGGCCGATTGATCATGTGCCCTGATGTTTCTTTACAATATCCATTATATTAATGAAGATATCATTGGGTTATATTTCCTGTTAGCAACTACGATATTTTCTTTCACAGTTGCATCTGCAGACCCTTTGTCCCTTTCAACGTTGTTTCTCTCTTTCAGACGGATTCAGACCCCAGGAATCCTGCGTATATTGCTACTCAAGGACCGCTGGATAATACGGTTGCAGATTTTTGGCAGGTAATGATCGTCCATTCAGTCTTATCCATTTATCTCTTTCAGGAGTTTTAGAAGACAGATTTCAGATAGATACAATTTTGTCGATTCCATGGCAATGAATGTGCAGAAAACATCCGTAATCTGCGGGAAAATGTTCTTTTTTGTGTTATTCCGCGATAGAAGTCTCTTTAGGATTTGATTGAGTGTCTCAGATGCTTATTAGGAATTCTACAAAGTGGGAATTTCGTAGGCCGAATTTACCAATGTTTTCTGACCTCAAAAGAAAAAAGAACACGAGTAAAGTCACTAAATGATTCGGTTTTTCAGCTATGAGACATAGAATACTTAATTCCAGTCAGTCCATGTCCTATGTATATATCGTCAAATGTGCTATGAACCTTGGAATGCCTCTACTCTTTTGGCACACGCTGTATCTCATGCAGCATGACCTTGCTTTTTGTGTAATTAGTTATGTGGCTTCGAGTTCTCTACATCTGGCGATCTGTCAATGTCAGGCGCTTTTAGACACGGGTTAGTTGCCATGAATTGAGATCTCATTTTATTCTTTTTGCAGATGATCTGGGAGCAAGGAGTTGTAGTCATTGTCAATCTTACTCGTTTGTCTGATATGGGCTTGGTAAGTTGATTCCTCTGTTTTTTTTTCACTTTTGGTCAACACCATGTAAGTAGTTATCTCTTTTGTCGGTTTTCTTCACTGTCTGCATTCAGCGCATAGGTGAAGTGGTCATGAAAATCGTTGAACTTTGAATTTGTTTCAATTCAATTTCAATTTTCAATTTTTTAAGCACGGTAGCCCCATCAATTGATCAGCAATTGCTTTTCAGGGGGCCGTGGCAAAAATCTAAAACTTAAATCAAAGAGACGAATAATATTGACAAGGAAAGATAAAAAGAACATGTGCATCAATTTTTTAATCTTTTTTTGAAGGTGGCAAGAGAGGGTGCCTGTTTAAGATGAGGTTTGAGTTGATTCCAAAGCTTAGGTCCACGAAAGGATATTGCGTTTTGCCAATTTTTAGTTTTCCGCAGTGGTAGCGAAAGATCAGTTTCAGTATTTCTCAGTTCTCTGACATTTCGATCTGAATTTTTGACAAACAAGTTGGAGAGGTACTCAGGTACGAGGCCATTGAGAGACGTGTACATGGTAGTAGCCGTTTCGCTTCTAATAATATCACTTACAGCTGGCCAAGTTAAATTGTGTATTAGTTCCATAGCACGCGTATCAAATTTACTTTTGGTTACAATTCTCGCTGCTCGATTTAGCAGCTTTTGTAGGCTTTTGTTGTACTTCATCTGGTTCTAATATCTTAATCGTGTAATGAAATGTGCGAGATAACTTGAATAATCAACTTTTTGATTTTCTCCTGAAAGGACTGGAAGCGGTGAACAGCAAACTGCACACCGCATTCTTCATTTAACATTACATGCCGTATTTCATAGCTGTTTCAGCCTTGTCTCCTAGTGATTCTGCCAAGTGTTTTTCGATGCTGCTCGTCATCATTTAGGGCTTCCCATGAATTGATAACATGCTGCATAACTCATAGCATTTAGGTTCATCAATTAACCGTTTCTAGGATTCGCTTTACACATTAATGCAAAAGTTACATTTAATATTTCAGTGTACAGCTGACACTATGATAGGTGTGATGAATGGAAACATGTTATTCCATTTTATAATGATTTGCCACTTTTACTGATTGCTTTGGTCATTTTTGAGCCTTGTGTCATCTGTCCTTTAGGCACAGTGCCATCGATACTGGCCAGAAGAGGGCAGTGATGTATACAATACTTACCAGGTAAATCTTTATTACCAGCACGACGTGGAAGTTTATGTTTATAAGTATTTATATAAACTTATGTTGCAAACTGAAAATAGAATTCTGAGAAACTTGAGAGTGAATGTCTAAAGACGGGTTCCGCTCGAGTTGCGGGCAAAGAACTTATGAAAATGAATATCTGAAAAAAGAAACTCGCTCGAGTCCCGGGCCAAGAATTTATGAGAATGAATGTCACTTATAAGAATGTCTGAAAAAAGAGTTCCACTCGAGTTCCTCTCGAATTCTCAGGCATAAGCGAAGTTTGCGTTGTCTGCTGTTATACACTTTGGAAACTACGATGTATTGATCATTGCTGTTACATTTACTGATCTTTATCTGATACCTTCTCCTTTGATTTTGTGAATTCATTCTTTCTGGAGTTTTAGCATTTTGTATTACACATTCTTAAGTTTGTTTTCTTTCTGTGAGCCAAAAGATACTGGTACCAATGATCCCAAGTTCCGATACTTGTTCCACCGTTTGGTTCCAACTAAGGTACCTGTTGCTAATGATTGTTGGTCAAAGTCCTTGAACTGCGGCTTGATTGGCTAAATACACGCTATCAAAGCTTGTTATATAATTTACTCAAGATTACTCGAAATATCACTTTCGTTAATTTTGGCCGCTTCTGGTTTGGATTTTTGTTTGGTATTGTAGGTTCACCTCATCTCCGAGCATATATGGTGTGATGACTACATTGTTAGAAGCTTCTACTTAAAGCACTTGGCAGTAAGTTGATTACTGATTGAGAAAGTTTGAATGGTCTGTTTCATCCAGGTGAAGGCGAAGTAGCGTTTTTCAGCACCTTGTGCTGGGATCACAGAAATAGAGTAGACCTAATCGAGTCCGCGACCCCTTGTCATGACGCTCAAGTGGTGGGGTTCTACCGGGTATCAAACCCACTCCGCCTAACTGTTCTGGCTGCAAAGTCAGACGATAACGCCACTGCGCCACAACACCTGCAACATCCTGCATTCCTTGCACGTGTCATATCTTGGTTGGCCTAGTCGCCATTTTCATGGGCCACGAAAATGGGGACACCAAAGGCAAACTAAGAGACGACTCTTGCAAGGCATGCTGGATGTGAAACAGACCCTGTAACCCATTTGCTTTGCAGTACTTGTCATTGAGATAGATGCGTTAAAATTTTTATTGATGAAGTAATGGCGTCAGTAGAAACAGTCGCAATAAAGAAATCAGTGGCGGACCGTATGGCAAATATTGGCTATTGTGTTCAAAACAGTGATTATTGTTTCCCCGATATCGAGTAAGGGGTTGACAGCACTACTCACCCATAGGTAGAAGGAAGGTTAGAATTTTGAAATCACACGTTCGATACGTCCCTGGGGATGGGGTAACCACCATATATTTCGGTACGGGATGTGTCATTTGTTGGGGTGCCTTGTTCAAGGCAGAAAATAAATTTTAGGGTGTCATTGTTGTGTAAAATCATAAATAGACCTAAATTTTGGGGTGCCACTGTAGAAAGGTAACTCTCAGGACCTTATTATGATTTAATTTCATATACATGGTTAAAATTTTGGATTGTTGATACAATTTTAGGACATGTATTTGCGGTGCCTGTAAATTTTGGGGTATCGTTTTCGCAAACATTTATGAATTTTAGGTTGTGATTTCAGACGTCGAAATGGCACACCTCCGTCACCCGCCTATTGAAGTTACCCCCCCCCCTCCCCCAAGAGATACAACACAATTCTTTCAGTATCTTGCAAATAGTATTGCAACTTGAAAGTAAATTAACAGAGTTGTGAATAGTTTAGCTGGGGAGTTTTGGGTCATTTGAATGCAAGCTTTTGTATATTTAATGGTTTCAATCAAGGAATGCAATAGGAAGATAAGTGGTGCATGTCACTCTTTTGTGCTTTCTTTAGACTACGTAGGTTGCTATACTTCTGTTCATTTACTTTAATGTTGGGATGTATAAGCCGTAGAAATATCACCTCTATAAAGACAGTTGTCCCTGACAACTCGGGAACCATTTTGGTGTCACCAATCTACGTCAGTAGGAAATACAAATATCTGATTGGGTAAAATTCGATCGCAAATGGCTTGAAACTCCTTTATACGCTTACATCCACTTTACGGTTGATGCTTGGGACTTTGAAAAGCTTTCATCAATTCTCTCTTTGTCATGTTTAGTTGGTGGTAATATGAATGCAATATTCTGAGTACTATATAGCTAAGAACAGGGGCAGATTTTGTGATACAATAACTGCCGCAAAGTTGCCCTGTACCCAGTACGGCAAACTCTTGCTTGGTGCGAGCGAAGGGACGTTCTTAAGAGAATTCATGTGCTTATAACGAAAGAAGAAAGGTAGATCTATAGCTCTATTTGGCGAATTTGTTTATTTGAGTCAGGAGCTGAGGAGTAACTGTTTGCATTTGAGTAACATATGTGCAAGAATTGTAATGCCCTCTGCTCGGCTTCTGAATAACTGAAACATGATGCTATTTTGTAACATGATGCTGTTTTGTAACGAATTCTGCCCTTGTTGTGGCTAAGTATTATTTCACTACTTCAGACTCAAGAAACAAGGACAATAACCCAATTCCATTTCCTGACGTGGCCAGACCTGTCTATTCCTGAAAGTCCAAAGCCTCTGCTAGAATTCAGAAGGTAAGACCATTATCCTTGCTGCTCTTGCTATGTAATCAAGCATCGAGGTGAGAAAGATGACCAGAAGGAGAAAGCGATTCGAGATTGAATGTCATGAAGGGTTTCAACTCTCCCAGTTAAAGGCTAGTTTGATTTTTTCTTCTAAATGCTGATCAGAGCTGCTTAAAGGGGCAGGGTCACGTAACCGTAAGCAAACCTGCTATCGCTACGATCTATATTCTCGTCCACATGTGGCCATTGTGTTCTGCGCAGGTTTTAGTGGATGGGTTGAATCCACACTTAAGTTACTTCCAAAAATCCACTAGTATGTCTGCAATCGTACACCATATAAGTAATCAGTTTTTTCTCTTCGAAGCTCAAGAGTGAGTCTTCAAAATAAGACCTCCATTTTGAGGAAAGCAGTAGGAAGTCTCTGTGATATGGCCTATCAAGAGTACTGCAGGATCGTCATTTCAAAAGAAGTTTGTTTACATAACGTGACTCTGCCCTTTTAAGTAGAGCAAGAGAAATTGATACTAAATAGAAGGTGGCCTGACATGAATTATACAGTATTGCATCGTAATTCTGTAACTTATCAATCGATTCCTTGTTCTCGAGACTTCCTGGTGCTCTTTAGAATTGCATAGTTTTATCAGTCTCTGATTCCCCAAGTTCCAAAGTCGAGAAAAATTACAAAATGTAACAGATATGTATAACAGTAAAAACCTCGCATTGCGTCAATCCAATTGTGCTTCTCTGAGCAGTTTATGTGATATTTTATGTAAACAATCATATTTGACTTCTCTATTGCAGGAAAGTAAACAAATGTTATAGAGGACAAGCTTGCCCAATTGTTATTCATTGCAACAACGGCGTAGGCAGAACTGGAACTTACATTTTGATCGATATGGTTCTGAAGAAAATGATCAAAGGTGAGTTAGAGTGTCGTCGCCTATTATGGCCGGTCGCCCATTATGGCCGCTTAGTAAGAAAGATTTAATCTAAGGAGACTGGGGACAAGTAAACAAATTGTGATTGCGCAGGGAATCTTAGCTGACGTCTGTTTTAATATAATTTGACCTGCACTTTAACTCATTGATCTTCGCGTCAATACCCGAGGAGATAATTCAGGGACATGTCTTATCGACTCTATAAGCATTGTTTAATTTCATATTTCTGTTTTCATTCCACCTTTTCCTTTCTTTCGCTCAACACCTTTAGCTTTAAATTGTTTTAATCTGATTTTATTTTTCATCAGTTTACGACGAAGTTGCCTCAAAATGTTAAAATGCAATTTTTTTCCAAAAGCACTACCGGGTGTCCCAAAAAAAAGGTGACAGATTTGATCAAGGCTAGTGTCAAGAATTGAGCTCGAATCAATCGGAAATCATTTTTGAACTATTCCTTGATAGTTTACTTGAAGATAGATACCTTGTTTGGTGATATTAGAACATTGAGAGAAGACATTTTTATCTTGAAAGCACAGATTTGCCTCCATCTCAAAACCAGAGCTTTTAGGTTTTGGCCTAAACAACAAACGCGCTGTTTAGGGGAATCTCCTCAAGGACATACATAGCGTAGAAATTCTGAACAAGGACCAGTGTGCTTAGGTACACATTTGAATGGAAATGTAAAAATTAAAGACTGACAAACTTATGAATGAATATAATCACCAAGGAATATCTTTCTCCAGTCAAGATTAATTTACAGAATAGAAACAATTTAAGCACGAGTGAGTACTTTCAAGGATCTTATCCTTGTTAATTTTTATCCTTTGGGTATACGCGATTGCTTTTTTCGTAATAATTCCAATGATAACAAAAATGCAGTTTGTTCCAACAAGGAAGATTTTTTCACACCCAAGGGAATTATTTCGCTGGTGAATAACTTTTATTCGGCAGGTGTAATTCAAAGGTTTCTTGAATGAAATGAGATGTCTCTTTGGGAAAAAAATTCGTGAATTTGATTTCAAGTTCGATTTGGATTTCCATCAAGAATTTTTCCAGAGCACGAGGCTTCTTGCTTGTACTTCGCTCTGATTTAGGAGATTCCACAACAAGTGCGTCAACAACTTAGGCCAAAACCCAAAAGCTCTGGTTTAGGGGTGGAGGCAAATCTTGACTTTCATGATAAAAATTTCTTCTTTCAATGCGCCAATATCAGCAAACAAGGTGTCTATCTTCAAGTTGTCTATCGAGGAATAGTTTAAAGATTATTTCCGATCGATTCAAGCTAAATCCTTAGCGCTAGCCATGATCAAATCTGTTACCTTTTTTCTGGGACACCCGGTACATTCAATGAAAATCTTTCTTACTAATTTGCAAAATTGGCAAAACACTAAGGGGCGCAGCGCTATGTTCACCTTTATTTACATTTTCGAAGCTTAACGCTAAAAATTTACTCGTGCATGCAGAAAGGATAAAGCAGGATTTACCACAAGTCGAAGTACGCATTTTAATTACCGAAACTCGAAGTTTAGTTTGGTTGAGTGTCATTGAAATCTTTGCCATTGATTTGCTCATCGATGAATAAATAATTGTAATTGAAACTAGCTTAACTCTTGTACGCATAGTGGCGTAAATGTCTTGAACTGCAGCATAATGGGCGACACCCAGTGAAAAGGTCCTTTAACTCCCATCTTTAAACCTTCAAAAATCTGTATGTGGAGTTATTGATCTGATTCAGAGTAACACATCTTTTCAACTAGTTGGTGATGTTAATTGTTCATTCGGTTTTTTCATTGATACCACTTCGATTATCTTATTCAAACTTTCTCGCCGACATGGGATAATGGGCGACGCTACTCTGGATCATGATTTATTTCCATGTGAATGATATTCCCGTTTAGATTTTATGTTTTATCTAATTTATATCATAGCATCAATGAACTCTTATTTCATCAACTTATAAAATCGAGAAAATCATAAGATATATTGGTTATTTATGGCAGTTTGGCTTTGAATTTTCAGTTGATTCTTTGGATGCTGCAAGGTGGAAAAGCGACAGTCAACTTATAAGCAAACCATAGCGATGTAATGCTTTACTGAAGCAGTATACCTGTTCGAATAGTTTAATTGAACGACTCATGTAAACTCAGGGCACGTTTTTTAGACTATACCCATAAGTAGCCAAGGCATATGGTCCTAGAGTGACTAATGGTATATTTGATACTTGCAAAATCGCTGTATACAAGATTTTACTTGTCAGAAATGTATTTTACAATCAGAAGAGTTTTCTTTATTTTCGATGAGAGCATTCTTGATTTCCAGGTACGGTAATGCTGATAGTAAAACTAATGGAGAGATAAATCTTATACTAAATCTTTCAAAGTCTGAAGCGGGGGATTCGTTGTTAAGTTGGAGAATTTTTTTCTGAGTTTTCTTTTCAAACGTAGGTACCAAAGAAATCGACATAGCGGCAACTCTCGAACACTTGAGAGACCAGAGACCGGATATGGTCAAAACTAAGGTGAGCGTCGAATTTAGATTTAATCTACGTTCTAGCATAAAAATTGCGAAACTTTACAAGGGCTAGAAAAGCTATTAAAGCTGACTTGTTCTTTTCGTCGTCATTTGACAGAACACATCTTAGGTCTTTAACTTCATTTGCATTTGATTACGGGCCTTCAGTTTCAATTTATCATTCCGTGACATTAAAGGCAGTCTGTCACGTATCTGATTGGCTGCAAGAAAGTCAGAACACAAAACAAAGGAGGGTTTAGTCATCTTGACTCTCTACGGTTATAAAAAGTCAGAAGATTAGCAGCCATTCAAATTTCCTATTATTTGTATTGTCATTATCACCTAATCAAATATGTGACAGACTGCCTTTAAGACGAAATCTACAATGACAATAATCTATAGCCCGGATTCTGCTATTTATCTCCATTGTTCACCTAGATTTCCAACAAGGACTGAAACCAACCCAACTTAAGAAGGGCTAAAAATAAACCAGGTCGGATCTAAATTTCTGTAAGTAAACCTGGATTAACTTAGGCGCGTTTAACTTGGGTACCTAAGCTTAGACTAGATTCTTTGAATTAACGGTATAATTTGGTTACACATTCAGTTTGAATGAGGTTTTCAATCATCACCTGTAACCCAGTATAGGACCAAACGTGTAAAATGTCGTTGTAAAATAGTACGACTTATTTCTTTGATCTTGTTTGAAAGAGACTCAATTTCGACATGGCGGCATTTTTCACATTTCAACTAATTTGAAGATGTGATTTCATCAAATTTTGAATTTTAAACCATAAGAGTGAGGGAGTCTACTTGCTACCATATTGTAGAAATTCATGAAGGTTTAAAGTTTTCCTTTTCCTTGAATTCTTAGAAAAATAAGAAAAAAAAACTATTTCTGGAGATTTTGAAGATCTCTGAACAGTCAAACGGGACAATTGCTGCAAAATATCCACCAAAGTTTCCTTTCAAGGCATTTGAGTCCTCATGAATAGCGCTGTCGTGACCAATATCAACTATTTTCAATTGTCAAACAAGAATTAGCATTTGATCGATTAAGCCAAAGAAATTCCTGAAGATAATGCAAGGATTGAGAAGTTTTCGGTCTCCCCTGCTAATAGCTTTAGAACTATTTGTCGATAACAAAGGACCGTCAGCGGTTTGTCAGCAAAATTCAGGATGACTTCCAACGGTCACACATATTTCTGTACTCATTGCAGGGGTGTTAGGACACGGATGTTTTGATTGATTATTTATTTACCTCGTTTTGATCTCTCTGTCTTGTTTTATTGTCTAGTTTTCTGTTCTGTTTCGTCTTCAACTGAGCGTGGTTAGGCCCAACCGCTCTCAAGTTGTTCGAATAGAGCTCCCTTGTTTTTCTGTGTCTTAGTGCGCCTTCGCACAAGAAAGGTTTTTAAAACCGCAATTTGCGTTTGAATTGATCACTTAATATGTTCTTCCTTTTGACTCAAAGATGTTTTCGAACTTTTTACTTGATGATACACTGCCTGATTTCTACTTCGCCGTTTCTGCGGTGCAGTGATTCTATTTTGTCCATGAATTAAACAGATTTCATTTTGACAACATAGATTTCATCCGTTTCAAACTGTTTTATCTCCACAGGCGCAGTTTGAATTCACTTTGGCTGCTGTTGCTGAAGAGGTGACTGCTATTCTTAGCTCATTATCTAGTTAAATTAGCCAATCAATTATCTAATGACCTTGTATAGAATTTAATCGTAGAATTTTTCATTTGCAGGAATTAGAATTTAAGCTTTATCGTAATTTCATTTTGGGGGAAAGATTGTGAATTTATTCTGAATCCAGCTGTTTTGTTGGTGGTATCAGGAACGCCGGACAGGGCTTACCATTAGGGAGCAAAGCTGCAAAATTGAGGGCAAAACGATAGGAAAATTACCTATTTCGGACAATTTTGAAAGGGCAGGATGGGCGGTAACCCCCTACCCTGCATCTCCCGACTTTCCTGCTCGCGCTCCGGCGTTCCGTGGTGGCATTGCTGAGGCTGAAACTGTTTTGTTGCTAGATTGTCTCTGTCGACGAGAGCTGTGCACGTATTTTGTTACAAGAAATGACACTTTGACCCGGTATCAACCGTTTCTTAAAATTTTCGTTATTTGAGTACTCAAAGTTTCTTAATGGTTTCTTAGAATTCGATAAATTCTTGTGTTGACATCAGCAGGGAATCACCTTTATCTTCATGAACATTTCACAGTGAATTTCACGAGGTTATGACACAAGAGTAATGTAGTGTAGTACATAAAAAGTACAAATTCAGTCAAAATATCCTTTGAATTTCCTGGACTGAATGAAAAGAGTTTCTCAATTACTTTTGTACAGGCACTTTAGTTTCTTAACTTTGATCATTCTGGGAGTTGAGTTTTCGTATAAGAAGTTTCTTATGAAAGAATACTTGTATCAGCTCTTCATTTGATTAGTTTTTGTTTCATTTATGGAAGCCAAGGGCTGAGGTTTCGAGACTAAATATTAAATTACGAGAGAATTGCATGTGTTCCTCTTTTTCATATCAGGGAAATATTTGAAAATTGATGATTAACTTGTGGGTAAATTGTTACGATAAAAAATAAAGTGTATCTGGAAGAAGGTACCAGGAATGCAGTGCACGAATATTCTAGATTATTCTCTTACCATTCCTTCTACAAGTATCATCTGTATAATTTTGAGCTGTAGCTGGTTTGGTAGGCATTCTTATAGCTCTTCCTTTTTGTTGTAGCTCGAGGGTAATTTCAGTAGTAGGCTGCAGTTTTTAATCATTTTATCCTTTATTCTACCATCAAATGGTTCTGCGTATGCCTGTATTAAATTATCCGTGAGTGTCCAGAATCTTATGTTTATACTATAATTTATTGATAAGGTGAGTGGACCTATTCTGGAAAAAAGTTTGGATGTATTGATATCTTTGTACCGGATGAGTCAAAAAGATCTGAACATGTTTGGCAGGCTATGGAGTATTAAGTGCATGACCGATATTCAAACCTAAATTGTTACTCATCCAGTCAAAGGCTGATAAAGGGTTTGAAAATTTCGTTTGGTAAGTTGGCCTTTGATAGCCTGTGTCCCAGCCATCACCAAGGAGGAGATTGATGGTCTGGAAAACAGGCTAGCCTTTGACTGATAGATTAACATTTCAGGTTCAAACGTCGATCAGACACTTTTTGTGCCACAGCCCGCAAAATGTGTTAACTTTGTTTACTCACCCGGTACAAAAGGTTTTATTGAGTACTTCCATCACTGTTGTACACATTCGAAACTTCTTGTGGACTTGCCACTAGCAAAATGCAGGGTGTCCCGAAAACACATGCGCTGTTTGAGTGCCTGCTGCAGTGCAGCCATAACCCCAATTTTTTCGTTCTCGTGGTTTTTAATAGAAATGACTTCAACGTAAAGTTTGACACCGACTTTGTGTACATCTGCTAAGTAGCTGTGGATTTATGGAGCAAGAAAGTCAAAATCATTGGCTGCCTCAAAATCAGAGGATTTTATTATTCTCCACTATGTTAAATTCGAATAAAATTGATGGAAAAGACATACCTTGCCCGGTTTTCTGATGTTCCTAACTTAAACAAATAGTCATTAATTGGACTTTGAGACAACCAAGAATGTTGAACATGTTTAGGGTTGCTGGAAATGGTGATTTGGAACACAAGTGCTGCAACCCATGCCATGTAATTTTGCTTCTCAAAAGTGAGAAAGTCATTTTTAACCATCAATATTGCGTTCAGCAGGCTCCCTGGTCAATATTCTTCAGTTGTGTGGCCATTAATTATTCCTAAATGTGTCTCCAGACATAACTGCAAAGTTTAAGTCTATCTTATGCTAAAACTCAAGTTGTAAGGTTAAGTACGGAGATATATAATCCTCTGGTTGTTAAACATCCACAATTTTGACTATCTTTCTCAATAATCAGCAACCACTTGTCAGATTTGCTCAAATTCGGAACCAAACTCATTGTGGAGATCTCTATTCAAAATTTGAAAAGTTGTATTATGGCTCCTTCGCAGTAGCTATTCCAACAGCGTACATGTTTTTGGGACACCCCGTGTATGAAATCATAGCTGATCCAGATTGATTTGCAGAACAGGTAAAATGTCTATTGTATGTAGTAGTAAAGAAAGGTTGTTTGAAAGGTAGGGGTAACGATGCTTTAAAGACTGCTCAATTCCCTTGCTATGAATTGACCTTTAAATGACAAGTACCAAGGCCAGATTAATTTTGAAAATTTTGTTTAAACTTTTTAAGATGGCTGGAATTTCAGGAATTTTGTATGAAACGCACTATAGTACACAATTTTGCCAACGGTGTCGTAAAAGAATTTTATTACCATGAAATAGAAATCCATGAAATGCTTTGTCTCGAGAATTTCGATTGATTTGATTGGATGATTTACTGTTAGTTGCAAAGGAGCATTACACGATGCCATCTTCTGCCCAATCGTATATTGTCATCAAACATTAGAACTTGAAAATCGATTTGCGTAACGGAACAAATCGCTAAACATTCTGATACGACACACTGATCACATCATATCGTCAGATAAGAGCTGAAGAAAGAGAATAAGATCCGATTTCCACAAGGCTGAATATTCCGTTCGCAGCTACATTTCCGGCCATCTGATTGGCTGCGGAAAAGCGACGTCGCTCGAAAGTATAACTCCATTCAACTTTCAAGTGGAATCGTGCTTGCAAGCAAAAGATTTTTTGCGAGAGGAATTCTCCGCCTAGTGGAAAATAAGCTTAGAGATCGTCTTTCTTTGGAATCTTTTCTGACGACTTGCTGTGATTAGTTTCAGACGAAGTGATTAGCAGGTACCGTTCCTCAACACATCATCTTATTTTCTACTGGAAGTAAAAAGCATGATAATTCGAGAGTTAACCTTCCTTATATTTCGAAGCAACATCTGTCCAAAGTGCTGCCCTCGTGAAAATACCTTTTAATCAATCTCGTCGCATTTCCTACCTTTCAACATAATTGTGTGAGCAAAATTTTTTGGCATTGTAAATTTCTGCACTTTATGTCCAATGTATTCCTTTATTGAGATTACTGAGTTTCGTAACCATCTTAGATTTCTTTTTCCAGAAATGAAAAATCTATCATGAACTGGGTTAACTTAGTCTTGAATATATATCCATTAGCTGTATAAAGTACTTAGACAGACAGGCAATAATTATGCTAATGAATCTAGTAATGATAATGCTATCAACAAGCCAATGTGTTCTTTTTGGCACTTTGATCGTTCTTTTTCGACAAGATACTAGGTGAGTGTTAGACTTGTGACGATAAGCCCCGTGTATCCCGCGGTAAGCCTTGCTCAACAGGGACTCTAATTGAAACAGTGAAAAAGCTGACCCTATTTTCTGCATTTGATCGATCGCATCGTGATCGAACGACTGCTCCAGGTCTGTTCAATGGTCACTCCTCAGAAAGAGCGATAAATACCATGCTAAGCAGACTTTTAATCAATGAAAGTTGCTGAAACTCCAAGCAGTAAAAAGTAAGGTAAAACTACCTGCAGCAGCAACTTCGTTCAAAATCTTGTCAACTGCAGCATTCGAACTGAAAATTCGCCTGCCTTGTTCTTTGTCGAATGTCGCAATCTGATTGGTACTCTAGGAATCGCAGCCTTTGGGTCTAGATAGGTGCCAGGTTTGTCAGAGTAATGTTATGAGTCTCTGTTGACCGAAGCGCCATCATCAAATCAAAGAACACAGGGAAAAAGAGACTCTAGGTCATAATTCAAGGTGAGTGTACCATTTTGAACAAGCAAGTAGCATAGTTTCCAAAGTTTGAAAAGGTTATTGTAAAGCTCTTATGACAAATTTCGCCGAAGCGAATGCCGAGAAAGAATCTTTAGCAATGTTGGGATCATTCTACCTTTCAACTTTTCAGAAATCTTGTCATGTTTCTAAACCACAGTGTATTTATATTTGAACTCGTTTGAAGGTGTTACGTCGTCAAAATGCAAAATCATAAACCTGAAAAACTGAGAGGCTTTGTTTGACACCATAATGTAGACATATTCAAACTCATATACTATATTTCCTCAAAGGTTTGGAAATACACCACGTTTTGGAAATTATTCAAGATTCTGCCATATGGAATTTTAGAGGCCAAATTCAGATTTAGTACCTAAACTTTAGTCTGATCACAAGTTTTCATGGTGCTTGCGGTCATCGTGTTAATCTTATGACGATTTAAAGTTTGAAAATCTACAAGGGATTTGACCGTGAAAAGTGACTCGGGGTGTAAAGGTTCACTCCGAACGATTTTTCACGGTCAAATCCCTTATAATTCTTTGAACTTTACATAGTCATAAAATCAACATCACTATTGCTAGCACTTTAAGAACATGTAATATGAGTAGAGTTTGGGTGCTAAATCCGAATCTGCGCTCAACATTTTCATGTGAACAATAGGAAGAGACTTTGACAAATTTCCATAGCAAGGCTGCTTAATTAAAGTGGTGTATTATGATGGTTCCTAGTTGTCTTTAAAATTTGTGTTGAATCCTTAAAAATGAAGCAAAGAATTCTAATTTTGAAAGTAATGAAGAGCTGAGAGAAAGCCTAACGGTAGAATACCAAAACTCTCTTTCCACCCATTTACTTCAAAGAAATAGGTCATAGATTGTTGACGCAACATTTTTATTTTTGAAGATGCAGAACTGACGCTCTACATAGCACGTTGTGGCAGCATGATTCGATCTTGAGGGTGTGTTGATTGTTAATTATGAATCTACGACATGCCGAAAAAATAAGCCTTCGCAGGGACGGAAACATACTTGCAACTCGTACTCCGCAGGCCAAACAAAAACACGCTCCCTTAGCGTGGCAAATCTGAACGTAGGCTGTTTATTATCTATTTTCTTCATTCCATTCTCTTCATTCTTAAAATCTGTCTCTCACCCTCGCATTTTGATCAAAACAACGACAGAAATAAGAATTTTGCTTAGCAGGAGTGAGCAATCGATGAGCAGCGGCTCCTAGCCCTCGTGTGCAGGTGCTGAGACCAAATGAAACGTCATGAGGCAGGTGCTGAGCTGTGCAAAAGATTTCCAACAAATGAATCAAATGCTCTCCTGCAAATGCATTGTTGTGCTGATAAAAATGATTAAAATTTTCATTAAATCGATGGAAGAATGAAGAGGTGCCAGTATAATTTGTTCTAAATAGAATGAATGGACAGCTTTTGTGTGTATCCAACAATTTTGTTAATTATCCCACGTGAAAGAGCTTGTTAAAAAATCGAGAATTGGGGGGCAGCTGTATTTGCCATCTGCTATCTCCACAAGGCGATATTAGAGATGTTGCTATACCAACAACCTCTTAATCAGACGGGAACCTTTCCTGTAATGAAAGAGGTCGAGTCAAGGCGTTAGTTGCTTTAAGCCTGAAGGCTGAATTCCAGTCAATATAAGCTTCCGAGTGGGCTGAATTTGCATCCTAGGATGCTGCTCAGTCATAACTTCCAATTTAACTTCGGAGAGACATTTGCTCTTAGCCAGTTCTAGGCTCTTCCAAGCGGGCGAAAATCATCTGGCTTAAGACAGAAAAAGTCTGGCAATTCAAGGATAATCAACTCTTTACTGCATAAATTTCCGTTCGCCGGAAATCTGCCCTCAGCAACCGCCAGGAACATTCCACTGACTGGGAATCAGTTTGTAGAAAAATGTACGAGATGGGTTTCTTCCCAAATTCGTGCACATGCAGCTACCCTTGCGTTCCTCTGGCACTCAAAAACAAATCATGATAGTATTGATAAAAATTTGAGCTTAGTTTTGTTGAGAGCAGTTAGAACTGGCTGATCAAAATATCGTTTTGATTGCAAGGTACGTATCAACTACAAGTTAAGCTTGCAGGCATCCCTTGAACATGTTAACCGTTGCATTAATCGAGTTGCTGAATTGTTGAATTGAATTGTTGAAATTGAAATGAGTTGTTGAATTGGTCAGAAAAAAAGTTACGAAAAGAGAGCGGGGTTCATTCTCATGTTCTATTAACTGAGTAGAACTTTTAACTACTATAACATTCGCATAACGACAACTATGTAATAATGGAAAATAATATGAACAAATATATCTACAGCTTTAGCTAAACAACCATTTCCTAGAAATAATATCTAATCTAATACCACGGCAAATAGTACGATAAGGAGAGGGGGCTAGTTGCATTTAAGTTTTCAATGACAGGATATCGTAACGATGTGGAATGAAAAGCCTTGAAGGGTGCCACTATTTTCGAGTATTCAAAAAAGTCTCCTTGCCATGGACCAATTTCTTTTAATTCTAATTATTTTCTAATCCACCACTTCGTGGTGGAAACGAAAATAAATTATTTACCATTTAATTTTCCGGAGAACTCAGACAAAAAGGTACTTTCCTTCCTTCAGAAAGTTCCTTCAGAAAGAAACTGTTAGAGAATTCTGTCCTGGGAAAATTAACCTGGCTGTGTATGAGTTTAGGCCAAGATGGGTAACTGTCTGAATAATCTCATTTATATCGGTGCATTCAAAAAGGAGTGACGCAAGCATGCGTGCGATGAACTCACGAGGGAAAAGGAGTAAAGGCAGAAAATTATTTCGAAACAATAGAGTCCTACAAAAACAATAGTAAATGTATCTGTTAATTTACTTGGAACATCTCTAAAAACTGAACCATTGTAGAAACCTAAATAAGATTACATAATTTTTTTCGCTTTTCTTTTAGAGACACTTATTCCGCGTATTTGAACAGCCCAGTATAATTCAGTTCTTGGATGGATGTGGCCAAAAAATATGCCTAAAGGATGCAACTAGACCGATGATTCTCGTTTAAGTTTTGCTCCATTGAATTGAATTGTCACTTACTGTTATAGTCATTCCGCTAAAATGGGTATTGTGGAAGTATCGTAGGGTAAATGGAGCGAAAAAAGGGACTCATGTAATAAGTCTAGGATGCAACATCGAATTGAGACATGCTCTCCAACTGCAAAAAAAATCTGCGCTATTCTGAACGGGAGCAACTTGCAAAAATGATCAGTTCTCTTATGAAAGATTTGGTGAAAAATGTTACAATGAACACGGAACGAATCATATGTAATCCACTGTATAGAAATGCCTGATGTTGTGTCGCTGTGAAGACGACCAGACAGTTGTTCCTTTCTTGCATTTCTCTACAGTTAAGCCCAAAATTTTTCATTCCCAAACCTGACTCTTTTGCATCGTTCTATTTTAGGAACAGTTTTATTGTGGATGAAGTTTCGTAGGAATATTATAAAGGATAAAAGATTCGCAAGAAGAAACGTTTGAAGAAATAAATCATCTTAGGTTATTGGTCTGCCGTTAAACGATCAGGAATTCTCATAATTTGGTACGGGCATGAAATATTTCGGGCTTAACTTTAAGTTTGATAAATTAAATTTCAGTTTTCAATATTGGCCACGTACTTTTATCCCACAACCCGCTGAACGTGTTAACTTTTTTAACTCACCGGGTATACAAAAAACTGTATAAACATAGCTCTTAAACAACGTTCTAAAAAGATAACGAAATATTATTGTACCTACTATACACGAATACGATCGATCACGATTCAATAACTTGAATAAAAAAGAACTATTGATCTCTAATTCTATTGGGTGAGTCAAAAAATTTACGCGTTTGGTGGGCTGTGCAATAAAAAGTAACGAGGCCGATATTCAAAACTGAAATGTTGATCTATCAGTCACAGGCTAACTTAGATGAGAAAATTTTGTTTGGTAATATCCTTCATCTCACAGACCCAACATTAGGAAAATGCTGGTAAAGAGCATGTTTGGGAACAAAAATTCCACATTTCATTCTGGTCCATGATTTACTTGCTATTGAAATTCGAATTCTGTATTTCAAACTGGCAATGTAGCCTTCAATGCCGCATAAGTCATGGACCAGAATGGAAGGTAGGATTTTCGATTCCCATACAAAACCCTTACAAGCATTTTTCTCATTGTTGGGTCTTAAAGCTGTATGATTTTACCAAAGAAAACTTTCTCATCTGGGTTAGCCTTTGACTTATTAACATCTTAGTTTTAAGTGTTGGTCACATACATTTGATTCCATATTCCGCAAAACGCATAAACTTTTCTTGACTCACCGGTTAACACTTAACTCAGTTCTTATGTAACATATGTTTAGAAACAGGCTTTCAAATACACCACTTCGATTAAGCAGCCTCGTTTTGGAAATTTGTCAAAATTCCTTCCTATTGTTCTTATGAAAATTCCGAGCCCATATTCGGATTTAGTACCTAAACATTAGTCTTGTTACATGTTTTAAACCTGCTGGCATTTGTGATGATGATTTTATGACAATGTAAAGTTAAAAGATTTATAAGGGATTTGACCGTCAAAAATCGTTCGGGGTGAAACTTTACAACCCGAGTCATTTTTACGGTCAAATCCCTTTAAAGATTTCTAAACTTTACGTCGCCATAAAGTTAACACCACGACTGCTAGCAACATGAAAACTTGTGGTTAGACTAAAGTTTGGGTGCTAAATCCGAATTTGGCCTCCAAAATTTCATATGAAAGAATTTTGATTAATTTCCAAAACGAGGCTGTTAATCGAAATGGTGTATTAGAAGAATATTTAGCCTATAACTGTCTATCTGAAAACAAAGCTGAAAACGAAACGAAGCCAGCAAACGAGTGGAACTTAACGCAGAAGCACGGAGTAAGTAAATCAAATAAATCGACGTTTGAATATCTGCAGCTGTCAAACCATTATCAAATTCCTATAAACTGATTGTGCATGTGTAGCTAAAATGTCACATTAGATAACAAAATTTACTTGGTCAAAATCTGTCTCATTGTTTTCAGACTGCAAGCAATCCCATAAAAATGCTTTCTCTCAAAATTCTGCATAACAGAACTAAGATCTTTGATGACATTTGCTAAATCGAACCTTGTCAAACATAAATGCCAAAAGAAAGTCCCAAGCAGATACTATGATGTAGCAACCCCTTTATGCACCTGGCACAAATTTAAGCAACAAAATAGAATGTTGACTATGATTTAGGTCTACATTGAAGGAATTTGAGGTAAAACAATTTATGAAATCACTTATAATCTCAGAATAGTAAGACCGATTTTGAGCGATCAAATTTGCATAACTAAGTTGGTACGTTGGCCAAACAAGCATTATCAGTTTAAACGACTTTGATATGAGAGCTACGTACTTTTAAACATCTTACATATCTTTGATTCAGACAGCGTTCACATGACGCTGGCACATTTTGAAAACAGTGAGAAATGTCTCGGATAAACCTCCCGTTCACACGAAAACGGCACATTTTCTGCCGGCAGATTCTGAAAACAGTAAAGCTTGAAAACGGAACTCTAACCGGCATATTTTGGAATGGACATCGGGTGAATACAATAAAATGATGAAACTGGAGCATTTATTGACCTTTTCTGATTGAGACTGGTCCATTCTTGAGGTGTAGGTGCATTCCTTTATCATCAAAATCTTGCAACGAGGTTGTTACCGTCAAATCTTCTACCGCTCTCAAACTGTTCCGGCATCGTGTGGACGCTGGCAAAAATTTTGTTACCGTCACATTTTTCACCGTTTTCAAAATGTTCCGACATCAAATCAAGGCAGTCTCACTCGGTGCCACTGCAAATTACAATAGAAATTATTGTAAATATGATATGATATTTTAGTATTCTTTATGGGAATAGACTAAATGCAAACGTCGTAGTTTAGCTCTGTGACTGACCTGGTAGCACTACAACTGAAACTCATTCCCTCGTAATTCTAAAAATGGATCTGTCTCACATTGATTTAAGATAGCCTTATTCAATTTTACTCAATCTCTAAAACAACTGGGCCCAAAATACCAAAAACGAAGTAAATTTTGCATCTTAAAACCAGTTACCAACCACTAATTAGAAAGATGTTTCTTCAAGCTATAAATTCCGAAAAAACTTCAAATTTAAGTGAAACTGTTTTGTTTGTTCGTTTGTTTGTTTGGAGATGCATGGCATCGCGTAAATTCGCTCACATCCATCACAGTTTTGATTGCTGTAGCCATATCAGCCAATGATTGGAACTCTTCTTTGTCTATCTTTGCCAGGAAATGAAATTCAAAGAAGGACAAGACACTTACTAGACTCAATTACATGTCGTAGTTTCGCTTTATTCCTGAACTGATAACGCTACAACAACGACTTATTTCCCTACGCTTTGTAGAGATGGATTAGCTCTGTACTAAAACATTTTAGCTGTCCTACCAAAGGTTCGAATAAGTGTCTTTGCAGCTTCTATCACCATTGTGTACAATAGAGCTGTCTATATCAAGCTATCGTTCGATTCGCACTCTTTCTAAGAACTTAGGAATTGGGCCTAAATCACCTGCTACATTTTCTCCCCGGTGGGTGCAATGCATTTGTGAAAGGTACACCACGCTTATCCATACTATTTCATAGACTACCCTTTTCTCTGACTTGCTAGTTGGCGAGAGACCCCTTACCACGGAAAATATTTGAAGGCGACCCAATTTAAAAGGAGTATCACTGATCCCTACAGAAGAAATCTGTACAGCAGAAATAATGCTTTGAGAGAATTCTGAGACCTTTGCACTTGTATTGCCATTCATATTACTGGTACGTTTTATTGGTAAACAGTAGCACCTATAAAACTAGCGGTATCAAATTGCTTTCAAGCCAGTTGAAATTCACTATTTTTCAGGGTCTCGACTCCAACAGCATTTAAATATTTTTTGAGATATCTTATAGGGTAAAATGCACCTTATTTTGAGATTCTAGGTCCTAGGATTTTGTTTCAAATATACCCCTTTCTCAGGGAAATCACGGATGAGCGTGGTGTCACATTTTCATCAACATTGCACCCACCGGGATTTTCTCACGACCATCGGGTCTAAAATGCCTCAAAAATCAGTTTGCTAGAACTGCTGTACCATAAAAATAGGAATTAGTACTTTGGCAGGGAATCATTCTTGCCATAATCGCAAAACCGCCTTTCTCTAAGGCACATTCTGGCTAGCAGACGACGGGGTGACAGCAACTAGTCGACGAATGAAATTTTTTCCCGTTTTTCAAGCTCTAGGGAAAGGGCCTCAGAGAAGCGACAACAACAACAGCAATTCGACGATATGAGCGTAACTTGAGGGTCCTTATGGAGACTAAACACCGAATCTCAAGTTCGGCAACAAAAACAACAACAACAATGTCTCTCAATGGCAATTTCTACGACGTAGAAGCAATCTGGAAGGACCACTATGCCTGAAGCTGTCTACGATGAGCGTTCTCAATAAGATTCTTTTGCATACATTTTTAAATGCGGTTTTTGCGGTAACTGAATTGATACAGCCATGTAGAAAGGCAAAGTTTTTGAACGATTTCCCCACCTTTACCGTTAAAATTGAACTAGCATGTGGTGCTTAACACTTCTGAAAACTCTAAAACTATAAAACTCATAGGCAACGTCTTGTAACAACTTTACAATACCTCAAACTTGTAAGCATTCTTAGTTACAAACACAAAGCAATTTACATACTGACATAAACTGGACTTAAACCTGCCATTCAGAAAAGTCAGGGGGTCACCACAGAGAAACAAGAGAATGGGTCTGCCGTGGCTATCTTGATTTTAATACCTTGCTGCCGCAATCTTTCTTCCGCGAGTTGCGAGGGAGCGATCACTGAGGCACCATGGGAAGTACTGAAATAAGCAGCGTCTTGTTACCGAAATCCTTAAAAACAGTGTACTATGGATGGAATAAAGAGAACTACATGGAAGTAGCAAAACATAATTTCGATGCTATAGTCAAGCAACTTTTGATAAATAGATAAGTTGAACAGACTTTCCTTGTAAAGTAATTTCATCAGATGATTTTACTGGCAGAATATCTTGTAGAAGCATAAAAAAGGGGGCAACAATTCTGGGTTGATGACAAATAGACAATACAAATTTGGCTAACTTTGTTTACAGTCATTTAAAGTAAATGAACGGAGATATAGCGACATAATCTACTGCACAAAATAACCGCAGACGCCACTTATCTTCCTTTTGTTTCATTGATCGAAAACATCACATACAATAGGTTATATTCATATTACCCAGTCCCCCTAGTTAAGTTTGCTTTTAACCCCGGTTTACGTTAAGATCGCGTGATTGTCCTGTTGAGGACACTTTCCTTTCATACAAGTTCAGGACTTTGTATCATGCAAAACGGATGCAGAGATGATTTCCCGAACGTATGGTCACTGACCTAGCGTGGGTATAAACAGCGTTAGGTGGGTTTGCCTATTCTACCCACCTTATGCTAATAGATGCACAATTCTGCAAAGAGCTCTAACATTGGAATCAGAGCAGTCCCTCCTCCCTTTCAACAAATATGCTTTGCTATACCTGGTGAGTCAAAAAAGGTTACGCGCTTAGGGGGCAATGGAATGATCAGTATGTGGCCGATATTCAAAACTAAACTGTTAATCTTTCACTCAAATGCTAACTTAGATGAGAAAATTTTGTTTGATAAAATCACTCATCATTTAGACCCAGAAATGAGGAAATACTGGTGTTTGGAAACACAACCTTCACATTCCATTCTGTTATATGATTTACTTGTTATTGAAATTAAAATTCTATTTCTGAAACTGACGATGACATACAATTTCAACTTTCATAACACATAAATCATGGACCCGAATAGAACATTGAATTCTTGATTCCAATAAAAACCCTTTGCAGATATTTTCCTAACTGCTGGACCTTAAAGATCAGTGATTTTATCAAACAAAATTTCCACCTCTAAGTTAGCCTTTGACTGGTAGATTAACACATCAATTTTGAATATTGGCCACATAATTTTTATTCCATAGCCCACCAAGCGCGTAAACTTGTTTTTGGCTCACCAGATACTAAACTATCTTGTAGTATTTTCAGCAAAAATGTCACAGGTGCAACAACTAGGCTGTTTTAGCAAGAAGACACGAGTCAAGAAGACGCCATCAAAATTCTTTTGTTCGAGGATGTAAATTACAAAGTGAAATCAACTCTAAAACTTTTGCAAAAACTGACAACCTGAAAAGAGTACTTTTGAAGGCCGCCCCTCAGGAAAAGAACGTCGAGAAGGGAAGCTAAATACTGCGTGAGCATATTCATAAATGATGGAAATGCGGGAATGCAAACCAGTCTTAAGGATTTTGTCTGTCTATGAGCAGCTTTCTAGGAAGGAAACATCTGAAAAATTTGAATGCTCCAAAAAACTTACAAGTATTTGCGTTTTCAAAGACGTCCGCGTCTTGCTGCTAAAACAGCCTAATAAAGCAACCCTCTCCGCTTCCACTTCATTGGAAGGGCGGATAGAGAGAAGGCAGAGCCAGATAACTAGTCTAAACAAGCTATGAATTTCACTTCAATCATTGCGAACTAAAGACCGAACACTATTTTCGCTGTAATCGTTAAGAAGAACATAGAATCAAAACTTTTGACACTCTTTTTCATTCATTATTCGACTAAAAAGAAGCGGTAGATGATGAACGAAAACGGTAATAACATTAAAACTATAGTTACCTCTGTCTATTGCTCTTACACCAGCGTTGTACTCTCTTTGTCATCTGGTGATTCGTAATCATACACGGGGGTGAAACTCCTTCGTTTATCGAGCGTATCTTCAGCAGTTTGTATCCAAGCCTGGGAAAAAAGAAAGTCATAAAATTTCTTTCAGAATGCTCTCGTTCCAAACTTCTGATGATTACGGAACAATAGATCCGCATACTTTGAGATAAAAATGTTGTCTCTTTCATCCTTTGTGTAACATGTGGACTTGCCCAAGTCTTCGTAGAAGAAAGGAAGAGACGACTTGTCGCGAACAGCTCCTAATTAATTACTTGTAAGATATATGTGACCTGACTTAATCCGATGTTTGCAATAGGACCTAATCGCAAGGAATTTGAAAACAAGGGGGTCAGTTGTATCTGTCTTCACAGGTGCGCTGTTCTGGAAATAGTGGCGTCAATATGTTCGTTTTGACATACAGCTATTTATGTTTCAAAGTTGGTTTGTCCCCGTCAGTTTCCTCCAGGGAAAAGCAGAATCTTGTTTGCTATTGGTCACACATTATGATCAAAGGTGCCGTCTGTCATACCAAAAAACGTCCGGCCATCAAGCTTTGTTATCCAGCTGTGAGCTGCTTGTGACAAGTCCTCTCTTCTTTTCTTCCAGGACGACATAGGTAAGTCCATGTAACATGCCTTTCAGGAAAATTCTCCCGGGTTAGCGAATTTCGTTCTCAGCAGCAAGAGCAGATTCCATGAATATATTGCTACAATCTGACAGACCTCACATCACAACGGCCACCGGGTTCTCTAACAAATATGCAAAATATCAGAAAGATAGCACTGATGTGGATAAAGGGTGTGCTTATGAATATCTTGGTGTGGTAATATGGGCGAACTCGCCTCTACGGACGAGGTGAATTTCTCAGTTCTCTTTTCTTCCAGAGCCAGTTTCAATTTACTAGCATTATGCGTCTCACTCTTCAATAATGAGACACGGAATTTCAAGTTTTCAAGTGCTCGTCATTCCATGCCAGAAACCAGCCTCCATGTCAGAAACCAACCTGCACTATCCTTCCATCTTACAATGAATTTCATGAGTTGATGAGGGTAATGGTTAGCTATCAGAAGACGTGTCGTTTTAATATTTGGTACCCAGGGACATTTGTATGAAAGGATATATATGATTACGCTAAAATTAGCTGTAAGGAACTTTTTACCAAGATACATTGCTCTTTCATCGAAGCCTTTTTGAATCGTTTAAGATTCGTAATTAGAAGTCAATGCATTTTGGTAAAAAGTTGCTCGCTGAAATCTTTAGCGTAAGCGTCTATTTGATCGAAAATCGGAAAAAGGAAAATGTGAAATCGAATACGATTATAGCAGGCGCCACACTTTGAAAGAATACCAAGCAATGTGAAGACATTTATTCTAACAGTCGTGATAGAATTATAACAAGAAGCCTTTGCTATGCTATAAAACTACAGCAACAAACAATCACCAAAGCACACAAGGACTAATGCAAAACTGTCGAAAGACCACTGTAATGCCATTTGTGCCTTGACAACAAAGAGTGCAATGCAAATGTAGTCCAGGGGTCAATTCGTGCACACACAAAACGCGCATTTTAGAATAGATCTTATGACAAAAATTTTAGAAAGTTTTAAACCATAAACCAGATTTATCGTCAGTAGCAGAATAATGCCTTCTTCCATTTTATTTGATTGTCAAAGCAAAACATGTGCGTGAGAGCAAACTATTTTTCTTCAATGTGTCTCCAAGACTGTTTCGCAGAATACTACAGAGTAACTTGTATACAGCTTGTATACAGCTTTTATGCTATATCATCACGAATTATGGCAGCTGTAGAGAGATTTGGGGCCGTTCGTAAGGCGGACAATAATGTCATGAGTCGTCGTTTGGCAAATAAGAAGATTCAATCCATTGAGGTTTGGAGCGAAGACAGCGAATAAACGGTGGATGAACCGACACAGAGAGGGGTAACGGTTATCGATCCACGGTTTACGGTTATCGATCCATTGGTCTTGCATTTTGAATAGTGCCTAGAGCTTCATGCTCTGATGTGTATCAGACGAAAAAAGCTTTCGTGGGTACAATATAAGTCATAATGGTTTTGTTATTCAAAGCAATCATCAGTTTTCTTACGAGAAGAAGACTTTTCAAGAAAGGCCATTCGATAAGCCTGATTATAGTCTGGTTAAGTTTCACCAAAAGGCAACAAATACGACTGCTAAGAGGCTCCCAATACACATTAAACATGTCCATTCTTAAAGGGCTGTATATGCCAGACTTCCAACAACTATGACCATCTTCCCCATCATGCAGGCAAGTAGCAGCATAACTTGGCAAATGAAAGTACTTTCTTACGTCTGCCTTGCGTGGAATTAGAAAGTTTGTACGGTGCCATCAACGATTTCAGAGATACAGCCGGATTCTGAGAAACTAGTCCTCGATGTTTTTAGCCCTGAAAACAGGAGAGGCCATAGCAGCCTGAAGGAATCCCATGCCAGGTGACAAATCTGAAAGGGATTTCTGTTTGAATTTGTGATATTCGCCAACTGATGGTTGCCTTTGCTTAATATAGACACTGTCAAACTTTTACAGACATTCAGGAAAAACAAGGAGAATGAAGCAGCAAAAAGATTGAATACTTCGACAGCTAACGGTGAAATGAAATGAGATTGCGCCCCACCTTGCCCCTAGAATCCATGCTATTATGAATCATGGCCAGGTTCATCCTATGTTCGCTTCCATTTGCTGGTCTATCTGACAGCAGGCATTCTTCGCTCCT
Source organism: Aurelia sp. 4 Dawson et al 2005 (assembly GCA_964019985.1). Lineage (NCBI taxonomy): Eukaryota > Metazoa > Cnidaria > Scyphozoa > Semaeostomeae > Ulmaridae > Aurelia > Aurelia sp. 4 Dawson et al 2005. Next base: position 21,586,775 of record OZ026493.1, on the reverse strand, counting down.
CACCTTGGTTATCAAAGGAGAATGAAAATTGTCAGTATCAGTGGGGTTAGTCAAAGGTTGGAATAGATAAGTGATTAGATAGTAAGGTCATTTATCCCTGATGGCAATCGGTGGGGAGCTTCCCAATAAGCAGCATGTGAGCGTGTTGTTGACTGGTAGAGAGGTAAAGCACAGCAGTTCACGACAGTTATTTTAGTTATATTACTGCAAAATTTGAGGCATGAGTTCACAACAGTTAACGTAACCTAATGAATGATGCCCGCGAATGTTACTGACAAGCAAAATACGATGTTTTAGGTTGATACAAGTTGAAGTGATGAAGTCATTCCTGGTATTTGCTTAATGTTTTTATTCTGATTTTCTTTTTTCACTCATTTCAATTTGATGAAGTAATCATCACTCAGTTCAATGCAGAAAATTGAAACTCATGTAATCAATCTAAATAGAAGTATCAAGAGAAAAAGTAGGCGCAGTACACTGAAAAAGGGAAGAGATAAGTTGTAAATTGTTGAATGTCTTCCTCTTACAAGGATCATAATCTTGGTGGAGTGTTCTCACAAGTAGCAGATAAATGTGTAGGTGATCAGTAATGTTAATGCAGACATTGCTCGAGATATAAATTCTCTGAAAAAGGTGAGCTTAATAACCCTGTGTGATGAATTAAAAACTTTTACCTGCAACTGTTCGTTCATATTAAACAATCAAATTGTGGCGTAACTGAAATCTGCCTGGGGATAATAACTTGTCCTCTTATTGTAAGGTCGCGATAGGTTCCATTTAGATAAAGTCGTGGTTGTCTCCCTTTGGGGGAGAGCGGCCGAGCGGCTTAGATATATTTTGATAGGTAAGTGAAGTTAAGTATGCTCCCGTGAGGTAAAAATCTGGATAAGGGCCATTTAGAGGTATGAAAAGCGACTCACTTTGCTACCCTGTGCGAGGGAAGCTAAAACATACGCCCTATGATTGGATGCGATATACATGGTAGGCCGAGATTAGCAAGAAGTATCTAGACATTATTCACGCCAACTTCAAATGAAGTAAACATGAAAACAAGAGATGTCATCTTTGCTCCAAATGTCAATCATGGATAGACGACGCCAAAGATACTACATCAAAAGAACGCGGATAGTATAAAAAATGTTGCCATGAAGGATAGCGGGGCAATGATCTATGTGCGTCTTCGAAGATAAGGAAGTGGCCCTTTAAGCAAACATGCAAAGCAGATTTTCAGATAGGTTCTCTGATATTAAACAACAAAAATGAATGCTAACAAGATGATGTAAAGGCTCACAGCGACTGTGTTGTGTAATTCACATGGCCATCGGATTATATCACTGCAACTAGATATCAACCAATGACGAACTTAAACTTTACAATGAAGATAGATGTTTCTATATCTGCCAGTTACCTCCATAAAAGATCACATTGATTCTCAACACTTAATCTTCACATCTATCAACTCCCCAATCCCTGAATATACCCTTTTACTTGATTCCTCAAAGTGACAATCTCGAAGTCAGATAGTCAGAAAAACCCATCCTTGTCACTTGGATTCAAGTATTCTGTGCATAAAAGCTCGCCTTCAGTACCATAGCTAACCATCAGAAACCAAAAGAAAGCCTGAAAACTTGTCGCAAACAAGCTGGTTTAATTGATGGCAAGAATGCGGTAGGCAAGAAATTACGTAGGTAACTAGCAATGGAGCTCTAAGCTGTTTGCAAGCAATATTAAAAAGAGGTAGGTAACCTGCTCTTGAATTTGCAACTTCTTAAAAATCAACTACATATAATGAATAGGAGGCCAAAGTTTCTTGTACCCCGTGATCATTTCTCAACAGGGACTCATAACGGCATCGTTTGGCTATCATGAGCCATGTTGGCACATATCCACGAGGCCTGCAGCAACACCCACTGAAATTTGAAGCACAATAGAATTCATCGAATCTGGGAGCTGATTGCCACCACTACAAGGTCTTAGATCAAGCAAGGATTTTGGTGCGAAGCGAACCTGTGGATTGGACTGCCTACCTTTATGAAAACGTCAGGTTCTTTCAACATCTTCAATTCAAACTGAAGGAATTCCTTCTCAACGGATATGGTTTTTAATTACTCACCACGAAGAGGAAAACTGCCGCTTTTTTCTTTCCTGGTGAAAGTCAAGTTGATCGTTGAAGGTTTTAAAATTCTGTTTAACTATGGTCTTTCTCTAATTTGGTGGGTGGCGGAGGCATTTTAACCCTAACACCAATCCTAACCCAAGGTTTATCTACTAGAGAGTTCTTCTGTAGACAATATCTCTAGGAACATATCTTGTTTTGTAATGCTTACCTTTGTTAGTGTATTCATTGTAATCTAGTTTGTAGTTTCTATATTAATTTATGTACACTAACAGTGGATGATATTATTAGGAGCGAAATAGCGACAACTATGTACAAATCGTTAAATGGCCTCGTCCCAGAGTACCTTTCCAACCTGTTTAGTAAAACTTCGACTCGATATGCTAGAAAACTGAGAAATACTGATACTGATCTTTCGCTTCCATTACGAAAGACCAACAATGGGCAGAGGGCTATTTCTTTTCGTGGACCTAAGCTTTGGAATCAACTTGAACGCGACGCCAAACAGGCACCTTCCCTTGCCACCTTTAAGAGAAGAATCAAAAACAAACTATGATGACCTTTCCTATTTCGTAGTATCTATCTTCCTATTTGTAAATGTATTGCCACGGCCCCCTGAAAAGCAGTTCCCACGGACTGACGGGGCTACCGTGCCTAAATAAGTAAAAATGAATGAAATGAATGAATGAATGAATGAATGAATTGTTTATTTTTTAAGTTGGGTTATGGATATTGTATTTTTAGATTGTACGCAGATCTATTGTCAACTAAAACTGAAACCAGAAGTAGCTGCGACGAAGGCCTAAAATGAATAGAATGTTTTAGAGTGATATACGACTATATGTAATGATCAAAGCAATATCATCAAAGTTTCAGACTACGGGAAAACATGGGCTCGAGTGGTAAGTCTAGGGAGAGGTATTCGAATTCCAATGATTAATTTACGATGATGAGAAACTTGAGCATTTTCGCAGGTTTCAGGGGTTAGGCTATAACTTTAAACGAAAGCCGTAAATTTACGTTGGAATTAGGTTGTTGTAACTACTAAACACAAACTCACTTGTGCAATGACATCTCCATTGTCATATAACCTCCTTGATCTCCCAGTGCTGTCAGTCTTGTATTTATTTTGCTTTGCCTTCGATTGAACAGCTACAATTACAAAACGAGAATCGAAGCATCAGATATCGAAGGATGAAAAGCACTGTAAACACAACAAGCATGCTAGCAGTTTGTTGGCAACCATCGGGTGTGCTCAAAACAACTAATCAATTTTTGAGACGCCACGACAAATCGTACACTGAACAGATTTGGACGATCATTTAACTCAGTCCTAAGGCTCCACGATCTTTTTTAAACAATTTCAGTATTCTGTTTCTTCATTTACAAGCAACTTTAAGATTATTAGTCTCACAAGTACCGAAAAATGATCAAAAATCGTCGATTTAACTTTCTGAAAATATTCTAACCTTCTCTAGAATTTCGAGCAGGCCGCTCGCTGAAATAACGCTACTGCAACAGCATATAACTAATCGATTTCTTAATCCCCAAATCACCATGAAAATGTCTTCTTTTGTCCATTCATGCAGTTTCCTTAGAAACTGTCCACAAAATTTCTGGTAGTTTTCAGAGTTTTGACCCAAAAGATTCAAGGAACTCGCACATAGCTCCACAAATTGAAGAATAAAACATTTATTCAAAGTCCAAAAACCTAATTCTGGATTTAACTGATGATTAAGTCGCAAAGCGTCAAAATCAGTCGACTGTACAGGCCAATCTCCACTTGAGCGAATTGTACCGACTAGTTCGTGAGATTGCCAGCAAGCTGCCGGAAAAGCGATCTCCATTTATTCGTTCAGTCGCTAGCGAAACAATAGAAATTGACAGGGGAATGAAACATTAAATCAAATTTTGAAGAGTTGCATGGCGAGCGAAGAAAAGTTAAAGCAAGTTGAACACCAGGGCGAGCCGCAGCGACCGGCCTGAAGGTGTGAAAAGTAAGCTATGCATGCTCAAAATGCGGCAAGCGCTGACGATCGCTGCGATTGGAGATTGGTCTTGCGGTTTATGGTTGTGGCCTTCTATACAGGATAGATTTAGCTTATCCAGTATTCATATTTAGGTTAACGCTGATCATAGCTAGCCTTAAGTCTATCTCAAAGCAAATGTCGCGTGAGATTTGCGAAAACACAAAAGTACAGAAATGTATAAAACCAAGTTCGAGTTAACCCACCTTTCATGAAGGAAAATTTCTTAAAAAGAAATATTAGCTACAATCAAAGGCGTGGCAATGATGCTCAACTTCCAAAGGTACGGACTACGTCATTTGGAAGTGAGAGCATGACCTACCTTGGAAATAAACTATGGCAGCTATTACCGCTAGAAATAAAACAATCCAATACCCTTCCTATTTTCAAAAAACGAATTAGATGCTCGAAAGGCGATAAATGCAACTGCAAGCTCTGCAAGACATATATTCCTAAAGTGGGGTTCCTAAAAGGATAGATCTTTTTATAACGTAATCTTTTTGTATATATACCCACTTACTTTTCTTTTTATGAAAAAACTTATTAACTGTACTTTCCTTTTTATGAAAAAAATTTTTTTAGATACTTGTAAAAATTTTATCTAAAGTAGAAGTAGGCCTTAATTAGCTGTAAAGTAGCTATTCTTTTGACTTAGCCTACTAAAAATAAAGAAATGATGATGATAATGATGATGATGATGATGATGATGATGATGATGATGATGATGATGATGATGATGATGATGATGATGATACTCACGCAAAGCACTGCGATTTATGTTGTTCGCGAGCATTTTTAGGTGACATGAGAAAAACATATTATAGTTCAATTTCAGCTTGCTTATAGCATGAATTAATACACATTGGCTTAGATCGCTCCATTTATACAGTCTTTCCTTTACGGTATGATCCATTTTATCCTTGCTTAATATTGGCCAAAATAGCAATCTTAACGAAGAAATATTTTTTTGTTATCAGTTATTTGGCAAACTCAAAATCTTCTCGTGGTTCCTTTGCTCACAAAATACAAGGTTGCTTACCAGGGCTATGGTAATATCCTTTGGCAGTCTTCAGGAACTGTACACAGCATCCAAGAATGACAAGGAACGGCCACATCGCAAACACAGTCCATGAAAACCAACATGGCTTGCGACCATCAACTCTCAATACCAAATCGTAAGCATATTTTGCGATAAGGAACAAGTCCAGGAAATAATCGACCGACAGCATAATGAGAATAGCTCCGTAACTCGTGATATACACAATGGCGGTAGCACGTTGCTTCGCGATCACAATAATCGTAAAGATTATGCTCAGTCCTCCAAAACTTCCCGCACAAATCCACAAGATGTGTTGACTATTGACGAAAAAAATTGTGATGACGAATAACACTATTATTGTTGCAAAGAAGCCTTGTATGATGCTGGCGAATATGAGGCCGATCATCGGAACTGAGGCTGCTAGCAGTCCAAAGAAGAGACCGGCGCCACCGGCAATCGATGACGTCCATGATAGTCCAAGTTTAGTTTGATTTATCAGGGTCAAATATGTTATAAGACTTGTGAATGAAACTCCCATGACGAACATTGATACTCTAAACGCACGATATCCTGAAAGAAAGAGATATGTAAGAAGGTCAACCAAAAAGAGTACGCATTTGGAAGGTGAAGACTAGATTTAGGAGAACAAAAGTCAAAGTTACTTTTAAACTCCGTGGTAATGTTGAATTTTTTCCTATTGCCCTCTGATCTGGTTATTTTGTAGCAAAGTTGCAACATTGAAATTAATATGACCCACAAACGTGCACTGAGAACCTTATATAGAGACTATGAATCCACTTTTGAGGAACTTTTAGATAGGGGTGATACAAAGACAACATATAAAAAGAATCTAAAAAACCTCATGGTGGAGATCTACAAATCAATGAACCATCTCAATCCTGAGTACATGGGGATTTCTTTGTCAAGAAAGATGTTTCCTACAGCCTTCGGACTAAGGAACTATGCAAGCTCCCCTCGGTGAGTTCTCAGCGCTACGGAATAAATTCCCAATACTTTAGAGGGAGTCTACTATGGAATGCTCTTAGTGATGACCTCAAATTGACAACTTCTCTCGTGTAATTCAAAAAAGAAATACGTTGCTGGGATGGCAACAACTGTACGTGCTACATTTGCACTTGATTTAGGGTTATCATATATTTTGTTATATTGTATATTGTGAAGAGAGTTGGTGTAAATTAGCTGTTGTTAGCTACAAGTAAACCAACTTTAAATAAGTTTTTATAATTATGACTATGAAAGATGCATCTGCTGACTAAAAAACATACAGAAAATCTCAAGAAGAAAAGCCTGCAGCGTGAAACCGATCCTTAGGATTGACTGATTGTCTTTAGCCAAATTCTACGAGAAGTACCAGGTGAGCCAGAAAAAAGCTCCCATTTTTGAAAATTCATAGCATCAAGAGTACTTCACAGATTTGAATGATTCAAATTTTAGTTAACAGCTGGGAGATCTAAGTATTTTTTGATATTTCTCACTGTCTTACGAGCACTGGAATTATAGGTAAACTCAACAGTTGCAAAGTGATAAAAAAGGGCCAAAAACATGGATAAAATCATAAAGGACTCCTCCCACAGAGCAATAAAGAAAATTCACTTTCTCATAAGTGAGAGATATCCTCTGTACAGTTATTGCCATGGGATTGAAATCTCTGGTATTCTTTTGAGAATCAATGTCTTAAAACCCTTGAGAGAGGTGAAACGCCCATTACATATTGTTCTGTGTAAGGAAAGTCATTACGATTTGATCGATATTTTGGGCTCATTTTCGGTCACTCTGCTACCGTGGAAGTTTTATAAAGTTGCATTTACCTATTCTTCTTGTCCTGGTACGACAGCAAGAAAAATCACAAACATACTTCGATCTTTTGACTTTTGGCTAGAACTTAGATCATTCAAATCTACTAAGTACTCTTGGTGGTATAAACTTTTAAAAAAAGGGAACTTCCCTCTGGCTCACCCAGGAATTTAAGTATTCAGGTATTGCAATGCTTAGTAGAAGCTCTAACGCCAGTCAATCGAGCCACAGGAAGCCCAATCGCGTATATTGTGGGGCCTAGACTTTACGGAGGCAATTTATGCTGTGTTGTTTTCCTAACTGCAAAATAAGTAACACTATTTGTTCTTTGAATTGAAGTAAAATGAAATTATACTTACGATACAATGCAACAAACACAGGCAATAATGTTGCGTCATTGCAGTACAGCAACAGCAACAGAACCGATGTTCCCATGCCGGCAGGATGTTGCAGAAGCAAGAAGAAAGACACAGAGATAAACAGTCAACCCTTCAACGGTATGAATTTCATTTTACTTCAATTCAAAGAACATGTAGTGTTACTTATTTTGCAAATAGGAAAACAACATAGCATAAATTGCCTCCGTCAAATCTAGGCCCCGCAATATATGCCATTCGACTTCCTGTGATCGAGCCTTCGTTATAATAATGTAAGGTTTATTAGGAAGATAGCTAAAATGATTTACTCACCTACAAAAACCAACATGATTCCAATAATGAAACACAATCCACAGACTGCAGAAACAGGTATGTTGTTATGGAAATCATATTCAAATGATTGACAATCATTGGACTGAGCATCCGTAAATATCGGTTTATGCGTTGTTGATAAATTGCTCCGAGCATTGGTCAGGCCCGATGTATAGTTAGCTAGCGAATTTATTGTCGTTGTTGCTGTTGTTACAAGAAACGTTGAAGTAGTGTTTAAGATGTCAGTGTTGTTGCGGATAGCATGCGATGTTGTAGCAGGCAATGTTGTGTTCGGTGCTACACTGGCAGCCATTTTGAACGGCATCTAGACATCAACTGACAAATCTAGAATGAAAGCGGAAATCTATGAACATCCAAATAGCATTTACGTTACGTGAAAATGATTTTCCAAACCAGTGGTTACTGGGTAACAAGGCACACCCTAGCAATAGTAGAGCAAAGGGGCCGAAGAGCAAAGGGGCCGAAAGTCCATTCCCGGAAAAATTCTTGCAGTCATGCCCATTAAATTGACTTCAAATGCTATCAAGAATATTTCAAAATAATATCAGTGATGTTGTTGCTTACAACAATGGGTATGACTAATGCAAGTTACAATGATAATTCGGCTTAGGTTTAATCCATGATATCATGAAATTGCATTTAATTTTTACAAAAATAAATAGTTTCATTAAAAGGGTACTCGTGTCCCTTGCCCTCTTACAAAAATGCAAGAGGGTCCCTTGCCCCCGTACCCCATTTCCGGCGTTCCTACGGGTTACCAGTTCTACCTGCCCGCAAATTCAAGTAACAAGACAACATTTTGTTAAAAGTAACCGCAGAGCAACTCCAATGAAATAGTCACTGCATTTAAACATAGGCAAGATATATCGAGCTTTTTTAGTAACCAGCTAATGTTACCAAATATAACGAACAATTAACTTCATCTGCATCCACTGGTAGCCATTTTGATCGCGCTAGTCAAACAAACAGTAAAATTTGTTTACACAAATAGTGTATGCTATGCAAGCTATCAATTGAAATCCTGTGGTCTTGTATTTTTAGTAGCTTGCTCTTTGTCGATATGAATTGCTATTACCTTGAGAACCCAAATAACGCAGTCCTAGGACATCTAATCAGAAGCTGGCAGTGCCTGATGTTGACATCAAGACGTATCACTGAAAAATTGGGTTCCAATTGCACTTTCATAGTTTACCACTAAAGCAAGAAACGCCACCAAAAAGCGTGCACAGAAGTTTGCTCCTTCGCGGCCTTTGCCTTTGACAGACTGTTCTGATTTGACAAAGTAGTACTGTAGCACCGTGCATGCAGAAGCTTTGCTCATGTTTGTGAATTTTAAGGCTCTACACAGTACTTAAAGATGCGGATCGTCATCTCTTCCGAAAGAAGCTTCCTCCTTCATCTTCCCTAGACAACGAACATATGGGAAGTATGGGATATAACTTCTTGTAACTATCCAGCTGTACCTTTATTAGTTTGAACATTTGACATAGTTAAGAAGAAATTTGGCTAGTTTTACGGCTGCCAGCTTGCAGCATGATGCAAAGAGGCACAGGAATTTCACAAATTAACTTCCTTGTTTATGATTATAAACACAAAAAAGGAGCACACAGTGCCGTCGGAGACGTTATGATAAGGAAAATCTGAAAATGTAGCTCAAGGAGAGAGAATAACTCAAAACAAGGTTTTCAGCGAAGAGTGTACTACTCTGATAAAATCTCACACAACTTTGGTAAATTTCCTCTTGTTTTCAAGAAAAATCAGTAAAACTTCCCTAAAAATCCCACTTTCTAAAAAAAATCTCGTACGCCTTTTCGAAAGAGTGAAACACCCCTTGTTTTTCAGTTTGCCAGTTTTGATGATATTTTAAACAGTGGGAGAAGGTTGGGATTTCTTCAAACGCGCAGTGGTAACATGAACAAAAAAAGGACCCATTGATAACAAGTTGGGTAAAAGTAAACTAATCATGGAAATATTTCAGAAAAGAAAGCTCACTTTACCACGATAACCTTCATGAAACCAAGTCTTTCTTATGCACATTAAAATTCGACTGAAATCATAAGATATAAAAATTTGTTTTTAAATCTTTAAGCCTAATGGATAGCTGATAGGATAAAAGAAAAAACTGATGCAAGAGACTCCCGATGCAAGCTACTTACAACATCGAGCCATTTATCGAATAAAGGAACATAAGGACCGAGGAAGGTTTAACACAATTAGTTTATAGCCTCAGACAGAGACTTGATGAATTTTAGGTTTGTGGTTAGTTACACATCAAGGAGCGGCGCCAAACAATCATAACGCTCGAGCACAGGTTGAAGGTAGCAACAACCCTTCAAAAAACTGGGAATACAACAAACTTTGATACAACGGCCATTACCCCCGCGCAGATACAGTTTGGATTACTCCCAAATCGGTCGACGGTTGAGATTGTGAGAAGAGTATTTGGGTATGGGAACGAGGTTAGAACTTCGATAAATGGTTAATCTTAAAGGCTCACGTGCAACCGGCATGCTTTTTGATCGTATTGTCTTGTTTTTCGTGGATTTTATTCAATCCTAGTCCAATGTGGAACACACATAAGGAGCAATATGGCAGCATATGGAGCTGTAGCGACGTGTTGCTAACTTGTGCGATATCACAAAATAAATTTTCTTCCAACACAAAATTAGACCAACTTTAAAAATAGGGCTGTAATGCATGGTTGTTTGCCAAGAGCCTTCAACATAGTATTAAAGTATGGCTCTCCTGACCTATCATGTTTGTTTATGACGCATACGGATGGGTTGCAATCAGGGAGCGCCTTCCCGCCCATTTTTAGTTCACAATGAGTATACAGCCACGAAGCCAAAGCTACGAGCAGAACAGAAACTGTCAATGGCTGCCTTACTTGCATTAAATTCACTTGCTATTGGAAGAAGATTTGAATTAAGTTTGTATGATGGATGTTGGTTTTTCTTGGTTTATTATTGGTAATAATAAGCAGATATTGGTTCAAACTTAATATAGGTAAAATACTATTGCTCATGTTGATTAAGCATTCAAAGACCAGAACTGAACTCAAATCTGCCTCTTGCATCTTGTTCGCTGGCAACTTGAACTACACCAAAGTCTTTACAAAAGAAGGTGCTGTGGCGCAGTGGTGTAATCCTCTCACTTTGAGGCCAGAAGAGTCAGGCAGAGTGGATTCGATACCTGGTAGGACCCCACCACTTGAGCGTCATGACATGGGGTTGCGGATTCAATCAGCACTCAGCTACTTCTGCAATTTCAGCGTTTGGCGCTAAAATCCGTAACTTTACTGTCAGTTTCACCTTCACAAAAGGTACCATTAATGCAGAGAAACAATAAACTTGGCTCCACTGAGCTTGCAGAAACTATACCCTTGGCTACACTAGACTCTCTAAAAAGTAAAATCTGACGACGGTATAATGTAAACGCTCTATTTACCCCTTAGCTATTAAGCCTTAGCTTTTAATGAGCTCTCCCAACTGAGCCATTATTCCGAATCAGCTCCATGCCTATTCAGTGCCACCCCCATTTAATACAAATGTAAGAGATTACCACAGATTCTTTATTTAACCAAAGCAATTTGCATGTAACCTTGATATGGTTTAGGATAAAAAAACTGTGGCAAATTCGTGTATTCGACCTGTAAAATTACATTATGACTCCGCGAAACATGAGCTGTAGGAAATAAAAAGCTATCATTTATGATACCATTCCCAAGTGAAGATATCAAGCAAAGGTTCACGTCAAACAAGAAAACTGATGGCTTTAAGCACAAATTTTCGTCCCTCAAAAGCACAAATACTTTGGCATGAACCCACAGCAATGTAATATAAATTAGGATAACAGCAAATAACATGGGTTTTCTAGCGGTTTTCCTGAATAGAAATTCATGTATTATTAACAGAGAACGTTTGCAAACCATTTCTGAAGACAAGTTTGATCAGATCAACATATGGAGCTCATTAGTAACAAGAGATTTAGATATCAGCTGTGAGATTCTTAGTCCTAGCAACCAAAGCACGGTAAAAAGTTTTGAATATTCTTCGAAATTGTTGGAATTTGCATGATTGAAGCTACTTGGCTTTGAAGCAGTCACCAAAATCAAAAGAAATTCTTATCACATTGAATCTTACCACTTAAACTGGTTTATGTAAACTGCAATTCTTATGTGGCACAGGACTCCAACTCCACAAGACGTCACCAATCAGGGAGTAGTCATAAATCAAAGTAGGGATAAGGGTGGGAGCAGGAAGGGAGGGATCTGAAATTTCTTACAGTAAATCATTGCAGTCTGAAATTTTTGAGAGATTTACACAGAGTTGTGAAGGAGAGATGTGAATACTTTTCGCTCAAAAATACTGCGAATTCTGTATACTTTGCCCTATTCATCCTACAGCTCATTCTGCCATCTGATTTTCTTCCGTGCCAACAAAGAATTGCTTGATTGCAAGAAGTTGCAATAACGCAAAACTGAGGGGTGATTACAAAATGGGTTCAAATCGAAAATGATGCAACATAGTACCAAATCAAATAGCGCATTTGCCAAGGAAGCAAGACAAAATTTTATTCAAAAACTCTGTTTTTATCTGATATACTGATCTTCACAGCTAGATATATGAAGTACAAGCATCGCTGCTCCAAGTTGCTTGGAAGCAACCTAAATTGGCACTGTTGCCATTTTCAAGAAACATGCCCTATCAGCAGAAGACATTTTGCTGCTCAAAGCTAAATCAGAATCTGCATGGCAAGAATCAAGGGGGTGCATTCGAGTCTAACAATGAAAGGCTGACTAGGTTCAGTGCTTTTCAGAATAACTAACAAATAAACAAACAACCATCTGCTGTGTTCAGAAAAATACTAATAATAGCTAGAGTATTAATTTTTTTTTAATTATAAGGCATCTAGGCCAAGAGGGCCTCTAACCTAATTACAAACAAGCTAAAATTACTATATATTACATAAAACAAATAATAACACAAGAATCAATGTATGTAAGGTTAAAGTCACTAAATTATACTAAATGATATACTAAATGATGATAAAAAAACGAAGTATGGTATGTGAATCGTGGGACAGAGGATATTTATATTTGAAATTCTGATTTTATTTTGAAGCATTTCAGGAAAAAAGTTGCCAACAAGTTAAGGCAGTACTTATCCTCTTGACTTAGCAACCAGATGAATTTGTTTGATACTACAGTAGTGTCCCGCATATAAGAAATAACGTTTTAAATTTGAGGCCTGATGTGTTTCTTACAAAATGAGATATGAACTTCAAATAAGGTTAAAGTTTCTTAAGTTTCTTATTAGAAAAATCATGTCTTAACAATGAACTACTCAGACACAAGTTCTACGATTGTCATAGAAAACACTATATTTCTTCATTTGTATTTGTGAATCTTTACTAACAAGAACGGTAACAGTTATTTCAGGAAGGTCCTTTTTGCTTCATTTGCATTTAAAATTCTTGTTTTTATTTGAATATATACAGGCTGAGTCAACTGCAAAGCTGAATGTGTTATGTTTCTCAAATTTCTAATGTATGCATAGCATTTGAATAAGGAACCAGCCTTTTTCAAATCTGCGCACCAGTTTCTTATAAGAGGGAAAATTATTTTTAAATTCAAGGTTAGGTGCTTCTTAAATTCATGTTTCTTATATGCGGGATACTACTGTAAATGCACACTCTTCATCGAGGAATAACAGTCCCAAAGAAATCCAAATCAATGCTAAACCGAAATAAAGTGTTGATATTCAGAGTTGAGGGATAATTTACAACTTAACAGCAGCGTAGTAGAATCTGTTATTCTGGCAAAGTCATTCTGAACCACAAAATGTAACCAAAATGCCATGCTGAAAACCGAAAAGCATCACATAGGGATACAAAGTATTTAAAATCACTTCCTCACCACATGGGGTAAATCTTTCGTCGTAGCTTTCTGAAGATTGCATAGAAACACAAGGTTGATTCAAATAGCCAAACACTCTCAGCGAACACTCACAAAATTGCAAAGCAATGTGGAGGAATCTTTAACAAGCCACCTGGACTGCAGCTAAAGCTCTGCTGAAAAATTCCAGCGAAGTATTCCACTCCAAATCCAAAACATTGTTCGTGGATAATACGTTTTCGAAGACAGCTTAGCCTGGCTGTTATTGAAAAACCTGATGACCAGCCTTCATTTAATCTTTGTTGATAAAGGTTGTGGAGGGATCAACTTTCTATGAAAAGAAGCCTAGTCTTTTGTAAGCGATAAGCTACCAGACAAAAGAACACCAGAGAGAATCAGCAATCGAAATCTGATTGGACAGAACCACATCAGCAACCGCTATGATAAGTAAGTAGGTGTATTGTTTTGTTAGAAACCTGTATGTCAAAATCTGTAGTGAATACACCAACACTGAAGACATTTAGGCTAAAAGATTTCGAACTGTATTTTGGAAGAAATGAATCCTGATAAATCGATAGAAATTTATCGACTATGATCCCAATAACTTTGGACTAAATTCGTATCAATAGGGGCTGCAAAAGATTTTAGCAAGCACGTATTTTCTATGATAGAAACTGGCTTTATGAGAAACAAGAAAAAGGATGGTGAAAAATGTAAGAAACTCTTGCGCAATGTCTTTGCTAAGAAAACTTTAGAAGCCAAATCCACTAAAGTCATGCAAAATTGGTCGTTCAGCCTTTTTGGTGAGTAAGAATCACCATAACAGTTAAATGTTTGAGTCCAAAAGAACACCAAAAGAACACCAAAGAGTTCTCATTCTTGCTAAAATTGTGCTGTACAATGAGTCTCAAAAAACTTTTCGACGTTTGATTAAATGCTCAAAAATAACGATCGGCTGAATGGAAACTTGGTCAGAACCCTTTTCCAATGATTTTTAATTAATTTTTGATAAAAGAATCTTGCCAATCCCCTAAAAATTCATCGAGTTACAAGACTTTGAAGTTCAAGTTTGTGCAAAAGCTGAAATCAGAGCCCTCTAAATGGCATATGTGGCAACAGTCGCATGGTATGGGGTATTTTTTCTGTTACCTTATATTTGTTTCGGGGCAAAAAATGGCATTTTTTGAAGAGGTTTTCGATAACCTTACTTTCAAGCCTATGGATACTTAGAGGAAAAAAGAATCAGTGTCTCGTCGACCACGATTCAAACTACAATTTTTGGATTCATGCAATCTTAACTAAATTTTGGCAGTGGCCATTAAATTACTTTCGAAGTTCCATTTAATTTGCTCTGATATCAAGGAGCAGTATAACATCGGATGAACTTTTACCTTGACCTTTGAGTTTTTGCAATAAAAATAAGCTAGATGTCTCTGGTTTCAGCTTTCACCTATTTTCGATCTTCAAAGATCGCAGTTCGGTGAAATTGCAACTGATTTGCAAGATTCTGGTCTCTAAAATTGTTCAAAATCTTAGAGAATGGGTTATCTTCACATGAGCATGTTTACTATATCGATATTTTCAATATGTAATAAAACGTCGAACAATTTTTTGAGACACGCTATACGCCAAGAAAAAATGCGTGGCAGTAGAAAAACCACATTCATCCGAAAAATAAAAATAGAATTAAGAAATTGTCAGTAACAACAAGCTGAAATCTTGATGTTAAATTAAGAAATTTCAGTACTATGGGCTTATCCAAGCTTCTGATAAAAGAAAAAGGCACAATTTCTTCAACCTAGCGTGGGCTTTCACATGTTTAGGCTTTGCAGGCTGAGACTTGTGACCTGGAATCCAGCTGGATCTATAAGCCAAAGAACATATCCTCATTTGCACTGCAGCAGCCGCTGCCAGCGTTTTTGGCCAGATAGCGATAGATTGAAAGCTCCATTAGTGTGTTTATATCAGCCTAATTCATTTCATGTTATCATCATCGTAAGCTAACTGACCACCAGCTGCAAAAACTCATCGTATCAGCAAATCTGATTGCACTTGTCCTTAGCAAAGGAAACAAACCTAGGGGGTCGTCCCATGTCTCGATGTGGCATGCATGTAGGCCTAAATTTGCTAGAAATATATAAAGATTTTCCCTGAAACAAAGCAATAAAAATTTCAAAACAGACTGAAAGCAATGCGACGTAAGTGGTCTAACAGCTGCTCTTACCAACAAGAAGCAACTTTTACACCAGTCACATCACTGAGAAGGGTATCAATAAGAGAAGACAGCATAATATGCTGGTTTGGTTTTTCGCCATCAAATTGGAAAAGTGTACGGTCCTACTTTAAGCTTCAGAAACAACAATTTTAGGATAAATGGGCCTGGTATGTCATGCACACGAGGAAATTTGTACATTGGGAATTATCATTAAATTTGATACCCAGGTCGAAAAAGATTTACTGTTCCTGTGATGCTCAGTACTTTAACAATACCACTTGATATTGGTTTCTTGATCTGCACCAAAGGTTGGAGCTTCCTGACTTTTGAGCTTTGAAAGATAAGACATAAACATTCTCTAACAATTGCAGGTACCGCTGAAATATTGCGTGCATAAGGGCACAAAATACAGGATGTCTCATTTGTGCGGCCATTGTGGAGGAGCTATATCTTATATAACTGTCTCATTTCTTTATAGGTTTGCTAGGCTCTTATTTGGAGTTTGAGCTCTCATTTGAGTAAATCTGACAACTGGCTGCTAATCCAAGACACGCGAAAGTGAAAAGATCTGGAACAGAGTTGATCCAGATAGAGTTGAAATTTGGAACTGAACGTCTTTTTCGTAAAGTTGGTTGCGTGGTGCCCCATATTTTGGACAGGTAGTTAAAAAAATGTTGCTTATCTTCAATAACATACTCGTTGCGCATGAAACTTTCTCTCCACTACTAGGATTTTCAATCATGACGTCTATAGATGGCGTCTTTAAAATATTGCCAATCTATAGGTTACGTATTTCAGACGATTATGAATGCCACATAAGTCATGCTCATGCTACGGGGGGACTGATCAAAACTTCAGGGCTTATAAGTACAGCTAAGACGTTTGCAGCAAATCATACCCAGCATAAGAAGCCAGGGTCACGTTGCTTTATGAAACTTTCAAATGATATATGCACAAGCAAATAGTGCAATAAAAAAACAACACTCACCTAATCTGTTCTCCAAATGAATCCAACTTGCTAATGAACTTGCCTCTAAATTGATCATGAGATTTGGTGACTTGATATCTAGCCTAGAATGAACAAATACATATCCATGTTAACTTTAGCTCCTCATTTTAGTGACCAAGTTGCCTCAGCGGAATTAACTTACAAACTATTGCGTTCACATGATAATGGAAACTGTTCATCCCATTGTGTCTGGTGGTTTAACACGTTTGGATTTTAGCCTTGAAATACTGCTTTGTGGAAACAAAATATGGCCATTTCACAATGTTCTCGGCTAGGCTTTTCCTCAAGGTGACACAAAGTCCAGAAACCACATTGAGTGAGGTCCTAGTTTCTGGTCTTGTGGTAATCTAGTATTTATAAGACAGGGCTATAAACGAAGGCAAAGCTACATTGTAACTAGCATCCAATTAGAAACTGCATTCATTATTTTCCTTTCACTTTATGTTGCTATTTTGCAATTATAATAGGTACCACAAACTCGCATACAAGAACACACTTTTTTACAAAACAGAATGACCATGCTCTTATGAACGTGGTGCTCTTCCTGCATGCAATGTTAAGTTCTTATCCAAAGAACCTTGCGACTATAACAAACACAAACTGTTTTTGCAAGGTAATGTCAATGAGATCTGTATGAAAAACTCTGCCAGGGTTCACGAATACTTATTTATCAGGTTATGAATTTCAATCAATTAGGCTATTTTTTGTTCGTCACCATGATAGAAATTTATGATTATTATTCCTTGGCACCTGTATCATCTGGTAAGAACAAAACACGAAATCAGTCTGTTTTTGGCTCTTATCATTGAGCGTCCTTTCTCAAAACCTCAGTCTGTAGGTTCTGATTTTCCTAGTAGGTTATTATTCCTTTGCACCTGTATCACCTGGCAAGAACAAAACAAGAAATCAGTCTGTTTTGGTTCTTATTATTGAGTGTACTTTCTCAAAACCTCAGTCCGTAGGTTCTTGTTTTCCTAGTACGTTCTCCATTGTGGGGCTTCACTGCAATGAAAAGGTCTCTCCCGTGCATGGGTACACTAACTTTTTGTAAAAAACTGCCTACAAGAAATTCAACTATCTAATCGCGAAAATGTGAGAAACTCCAGGACTGGAAAACTATAACTTAGAAAGCTGTTCATTTTCATAACTGCAGTCTTTAGTGTACTTTCACTTTATTTTCACTTGTTTCCAGTAGCACATTATTCGGCAGGTACGTAAGTAAAGTCTAAACACTGGAAGGCTGGAAAGACTGTTTTGAAACATTCACGAGAAAACACGAAGTGGACATGTAGATTGTCATGGAACCTGTAACGAACTCGTAAGAAACTGAGAGAACTCAAGGTCTGGTAACCATAACAGAGACTTTCAATACTAGATAAAATTCATAGTTTCCTTGACAGAAGATACGTGAACTGTGTATAATGCGAGGGTTGAGATCAGCCTCACTCAATAAGAACCCTGGAGTTACGCTCATCTCACTGAGTTGAATTTCTACTTTTGTTGTTGTTGTCACTCCACCGAGGCCCTTATTTCCATAGAGCTGTAAAACCGGAAAACATTTCTGTTAATTTCGTAATCAGTTCCAACAGCAACCCTTTTGCCTTAACTCTACAGACGTCACTGCTAAATCTTAAGAGGTGAGTTTTCGAGTGGTCTTATGAACTTTTCAAAACGCCATTTATCATTTGACGCCTCAAGAACCGATGGATTGGAAACAATCAGACTAACGGAATATAAGAAAGCTTGTATTATGCATGTCAGGAGAAAAATGTTTCCTCGAATGTGGGGCCTCACTACACAGTTTGCATGATAAGTATTCCAAAATTGTACATCCTACCGGCAACAAATAAACATTTAACACGAAGAAGTAAGTAATTCATACCTCCATCCCACTGTGGTAGGATAAAAAGAGCGAATTCGAATGAAATTCTAAGAACAGGTACGGTTGTATGAAAGCTGATTAATGATCTCATCACTTTACACAGTTTGTTTTGTAAAACAGAAATAGCTCTCACAGGTCCTACCGATGAATATTTCATCGCATAATGAAGAGACTGTAAATATTTGAGGAAAGTCAATCACTCCAAGCATGACAATAGGAAACTTTATTAAATCTTAATCACAAGAGATCTTTCCGACGTTTTGTTTGCATAATCAAAGCAAATAAAATAGGTGTGCAAGGGATCAAAATGGAATTCCCAAAAACACTATTCATGGTTAACTAATAGGTGCGGAGAGGAATCAGTATACGGTGGAATATTCTGTGATAAACGCAGAAACAGCTGTTAGAAATGCTTGAATGGTCTGGTATGAAATTTGCCTAGCAAGCGTAAAGAAACATAGCAAACTATACTCCTTTTTGAAAAACAATCAGTTGAGTCTGCACGCTGACTAATTACACTAGGCTTTTGAAAAAGGAACATCTTAATTTTGGGGAGGGAATTAAGCATCGTTACGCGCAAAATTAACTTTTCTCTGAGAAAACTGAGTTGGAATATTACAGGGAAGCTCTTCTATCCAGGTGTTTCTATTGAAACAATGAAAATTCCATCCCTCCTTCGAAATAACTTCCCCTCCTTATAACAATAAATCGAGAGCAATTGACGACAACATATGAAATACAGTAGAAAATTCAAAAATACATTGAAATTTAGTTTGAGGCTTTCACAAAAACTTCCTCCTTTAAACTTTATTGAAGACGATTTATCGAAAAGTCAATATCTATTGTATCCTTTGGTTCTCTTCTTACAACAATATACTTTCAAAGGACTTTTCAAAACAAATACAAAGAGAAATTTGTAAAATTCTAGGTGTGCATCAAAATTATTGACAACTTGCAAAATTTTGTTACATGAAATCATATGTCTTGTGTCCAGCAGCTCGTATGTAACGTACAGTACTTTCGAAGAGCACTGCACAAAAGAGAATATCGTCGACAAAATAAAGCTTTCAAGACAGACAGAGCATGATAAGGAAAGTTAATATGTATGAGCACTAATTTTTGACCCTTGGCAAAAGATTTTGCCCGATGCCAGGTTGCATGTACGATATTTGTTCACAGAACTTCTCCTAAGAAAAAATATATACAAACAGCAAGTAACTTTACAAGACCACAAAGAGCATTGCTACCCTGTAGCCATTACACTACACATAAGTACGAAAATAAATATCAGAATAGATGAAGTTTGAGGGGGGGGGGGTAACTCCTATAGGGGACCTAGTATACATGTGCCTGTGGCAATCCAAAGGGTAGACCCATAACCAGGGCAAGATTTTGAAAAAGGGACCCCATAACCAGAGCAGCTCCTTTAAAACATACCCCATAACCAGGGCAAAAAATTTTCAAGAATCCTGTTGAGAATACGCTATCTACCATTAGTAGAGCTAAATTCCTTCAAAATAATGTTACAGATCTGAGGTTACACAAAGAGCCAATGACAGAGCAGAGACCAACCAGATGTTTCATTTACTGCTGCACTGAAAGCCAAAATTCACACATAACTTTGGACAATCTCCATCAAGCAGACCCACAACCAGGGCAAAGTAACTTCATAAACATGACCCAAAAACCGGGCAAAATATCGCAAACTAACCCATAACCCGAGCAGGCACATGTATACAAGTTCCTCCATAGGAGTTACCCCCCCCCCCCCACCCTCGATGAAGCTTCTTTGAAACCATTCAGTTCAAAGAAATAGGTCATCGGATTTTACACTCATCTATTCAAAGATTTGGAGCCTATGCTTACTAAACAATAAAATATCAATACATCAAGAGCAAGCGTTATAAACTGATGAAGTCCTAAATAGTTAGAGAAGATATCGTCGAATGCCCGTGGTTTCAAGGGTAACGTAAATTGATGCTAACATACTGAGAACCTTAGTGTTATGAATAACATTGGTAGCAACTCGAATTTTAAATGTATTCTCAGCTAAAATGTATCCTGAGGCTTATGAAAATGTTACGCAAACACTAAACTCTGTAACTATTTATGCGAAACTTACTAATTCAAATCAACGATTTAAATCATTTTCGGGTTGTTGTAAAAGAATATTCAAAACAATCTGCATGTTCATTAATCTCAGCGAGTGTGTTGTCTCAGGGTTCCCATCGTAAGCGAGTTTAGTAATGTACGAAAACAGTGAATATATAGCCTGCTTTCAGTCAAAGAACATAAGCAAGGGCTAATTAAAAGGAAGCTAATAACAAAGGGTATCCTTACCTGATAACTTTGGCTCCATAAACTTGAAATAGGATGTTGACATGCCTGCGAATGGGTGAGAGATAGATAAGAAGCGGTCACGTCAAAGATGATTGTCAAATTCGTTTCAAACAATAAATAAATTATTAAACAGTAACATATAGCCTTGATTATGCAAATTATTCAACACTGGCTTAAATGAAATATGGCCTAACCAGCTGCCAGCTTGCGGTGCCAAAGAACAAAACATGTCTGGATATTGTAGAAGTTCTACTTGGAAAAAACTAAAACTGTTTTAAATCTTCGCTTCAGTTGAGCAAACAAAACAAGGCTCTTACAATAGAAATAAACTCTGAGCGTGTTCAATGTCTAACAGGGGCATTTCGCTCCGCAATAATTGTAATAATTACTCAGCTGCGCTAAATTTTACTGAGCGCGGAAGGGAAATTTTAATCAAAATCGGATAAACATCGAATTTGTCGGCAAAATTGAAGATCGGCTGATTGAATACACTGTAGTTATCACAACAATACGATTCATTACATGGACTTCCAAAAACCTTTATCGTCCAACTGTAAGTTTATTGTAAGTTCCAGAACACAGGCGTTGACTCTTCAAAAAGTTTCTTGTAAATAGCTATTTTATTCTTTCTTTAGACTGACTACCTTTAAGAGAACTCTATGCAACCTACTGTAATTCTGGACTTGCTTCAAGTCTCTCTCGCGGAAAAAACGGGAGAAGGAAAAAAGATTTTTTCTCGCTTTTTTCCTTCTCCCGTTTTTTCTGCGAGAGAGACTTGAAGCAAGTCCACTATAATTCCAGAATGCTTAAGTTTACATCACTGCTATTTTAGAATGACAATGCTTTTACCTTTTATGAGAGGGAGCATGGAGGGACCATGTAAACCTTTGATAAGCATTGAGATCGTCATTACGTCAAAATCGACTGGGGGAGGAAAGTGATAGGAAAATTCTCCAGAAACCTTTACTGATAAAGGCCTAAAATAAGTAAGTAAGTAAGTAGTAGTTTTATAGTCTTTTATCTAGCCAAAGGCTATTCAAACGACTTTACACCTTACCCCCTGGTCACTATGCTTAGTAGCATATAGCAGGGTGCAGCCACAGACGGCACTCATAACTACGGACCAGGTACCCATTTATACTCATGGGTGGAGAAAGGCACAATTTGTGTTAACACCTTGCCCAAGGATGCTATCCTCAAATATGGCCAGTGTCGGTTTCGAACACACGACCCTTGGATCGTGAGCCCGACGCCTTACCACTGTGCCACCGAGGCCACTAAAAACACCGAGGCCACAAAATATAGCTTTAAGCAAAAGTCGGTACCCTTTCTGGCTTCTGATTTAGAAATTCGATGACATGGCAACTTTAAAACGAGCAGAAATACAAAGACAGGCAACTTGAAAGCTAAATTTCTGCAACCTACTTCTGAGCCAAGAAGATGCCTTTCTGGTTGCTTTCTATCTTCTCAAATGAAAAAAATCAGCGACTTTGATTAAGACCTTTACAGCTTTTACTCCATACCAGCCTACCAATTTTTTTCCAAATATTACATTAACGAAATTCAATGATTTTTCAAATAAGGTAAAGTATCATACAAAAACAGGGTGAAATTGTGAAAGAAAACCGACTTTCTATTGTGGTACGAAAATCTATACGGGCAGATGGCTTTTAAAAAATTTAGCATCTAATTTGACGAACTGTTTTGAAAACAGACCAATGTAATTATGCAAGGATCAGTTAGATTGTGAACTTTGAGAAAAGTGCATATTTGCACAGAACTTAAACTTAAAAACTTGAATTCGAAATTCAATCGTGGGAACTAAAAAAGAATAGTCGTTAGACAAACTTTATTGTTATGGAAAGGCAGACGTCATTTAAAAATCATATTTCGCTAAGATGAATCATGACGTCTTAACTCTATGACAGACTTTTTCAATGTTGTTTGGAAAATGCTTGCCAAAGGAAGAATGGTGAAATTCATGCTATTTCACTGCTTTCAATCTGCGAAAAAAGCAGCATTAAACAACCCCCTGGGGGGACAAATGAAACATATTGTCCTTTATCCTCTGCACAACTCATCAAAGCCTCTAATAAATATTTCTGACGCACTTGCCATCCCTTTCAAGCAGAAAACCAGCAACATTTTACTGCAGCTTTTTCTGGCACTTTTTGACGCCTGCGAAAAACAGTTTCTGTCGACTTTCATACTCTCCAATTTTCAAACTGTAGTATAGGTATTCTAGACTCAATCCATTCATCCCAATGTTTTCACTCTATTAAATTTATGATCACTGCGGCAGAGATAGTTTGTTTCGCAGGAGCATAAAGCTTGTCGGTTTCTTTGAACAACAACAACGACAACAACAACCACAACAACAATTCAATTCAATTATAAAATTGTTGTTGTTATTGTAACTGGGACTTTGCATTAAGTCCATAAGTATACAAGCTGCTTTCGTTGCAAAATTTTCATGAATTGAAGACTAAGGTCGGAATGAATTGAATTGAAGAGTGAGCATGAATTGAACGGAAACTTCGTCCAAAACTTGCATGAAATTTGGAAATTGTTCTTCCAAAAAGCAATCATCACTTGGAACAAGTCAACCTTGGCTCATCACCCTTTCAGTACTATTCTTCATGTAAGGGATGCACTTGAAAATGTCATTTTTTGCGAAAATAACGAATTTTTAAGATGTAAGATCATTTGGATAAGGGCACCTTGATAATGTCACCCATAATAGTGTTAGTGTATAGGAAAGAACACATGTAGTTTAGACCTTTGTTGCCTAAGGGAGGGGTAGTTAATTCTTGCTGGGAAGGGAGCGGAAGACATTTTCAAATATTTCAAAGAGGCTTGGTACCCTCCCTCTGATTGCAGACACTATTGTCAGCCCCTCTCAATAGCCATATAGATATTTAAGTGTCAATATACTGTCATGAACCATGAAGACTTACATCATCACGGATGAGAAAAGAGTACAGAGCCACTTTAAGCAAGCATTACATTAGTGTTAAAAGTGAACTATCTTTTACTTCTTGGAAAAGCTGTTTTCTAGCCCTAAAACTATTTTCATGCCCCCGTCGTGAGATGATGACTTTTATTGGCTGCTATTTTACCCAACATGCAATCTTACCCGGTTTGCGTGCTGGCTATATTTTGACAGAGTGGAGGAAGGAACATTTGCAGGAAGTTTAGTCTGGGCGCTACGCAGAAACAACCTCTAGCCGATAACCGGGACTTCATCAAAGTGTAGCGGTTAGATGGAATGGATCATATTTTCGATGCGGAGTACGGTTTCTGCTAGAAAGGCAGTGCGGGGTACGATTTTCTATTGCTAAGCAGTTGTGGAAAAATTCAATTTAAACGAAGGGTAACGGTTTTTCGCTTACCTCGTAGTAGCGGAAAGTGGTCGTTTTGTCCTTGATATTTTAGCCGGGCGATATTTTGTCCGCGACGTTGCCTTTTACGTTGCTTTACACTATATTAGAGGTATTATCTACAAAGTCTTCGCGTAGCTGTAAATCGGTCATCATAATTTGCAGATTCACGTAAATTTCCTTGGGATTCCTGATTTATTTACATGAAATATCTATCTCGCAAAGAACATTACTCGTACTGAAGAAGAATGACGGTTACGGTTTATGAGAAAAATGCTAGCGGTTGACGGGTAAGATCGCAAATTTTAGCGGTTTTGCGGTATTGAGGCATCCTATATTGAGGCAATAGACCCCATAACCATATCATTACAATACTTCCACATACTTACACATATCCCATAGTGAAGTATTTTTAGCTCAACAACTTAACTCCATCTGGTAACAGATAAATTCCAATTCAAAATTTGGCTTTAAAACTGAGATAATTAAGAGATATTGATAACGAATTGAATACGTGATCGGGTCAACTGTTGCTCTTAAGACTGATTTGATATTATCACTTTTGTAGTATTGGGAGTATTGGGCAACCAACGAAATAAAGATCAACAATTTATATTGTTTTATCGCGAAATTGCAACCGCACTTTTTTGACCACGAGTGTTAGGACACGGATGTTTTGATTGATTATTCATTTACCTTGTTCTGATATTTGTGTCTTATTCTCTTGTCTTGTTTTCTGCTTTGTTTCGTCTTCAATAGACGTTTGCAGCTGAACGTGAGTTTAGGCCCATGCGCTCTCAATAAAACTCCCTTGTATCCCTGTGTTTTAGTGCGCCTTCGGAGAAAGTTTTCAAACAGCTAAGCCCATGGTTTCACGGTTGGAAACTTTTCTTGTGCGAAGGCGCACTAAGACGCAGAAATACAAGGGAGTATAACTTGAGAACAACTTGAAAGCGTTCGGGCCTAACCAACGTTCAGTTGCACACATCAGTTCGAGACGAAACAGAGCAGAAAACAAGACAAGAGAACAAGAGACAAAAGAAAAACAGGGTGAATAAATAATGAATCATAACATCCGTGTCCTAACACCCTTGGTTTGATCATTTTGTTGCGCTTGAAGGAGAAAAATCGGAGACTTCTCTGAAGAAATATGAATTACTTTGTTGAAATGTTCAGGAGGCCTCTGCAACTGACATGCTTTGTGCTTACATCTTTTTGTGGACTCTTTAATGTTGACATTTTCATGGCCGACGAAAATGGCTGCCATTAAAGAGATGGCACTTACATGGCATGCTGATTGCATAGACCCTTTTAATGTGCAGAACGAACATCACCGCCATGCCAGTTCTCCATTAGTTCGCATTATGATTGCATGTCATCAATTTCAAGATAGTAGAACATCAACTAAACATACGTTGAAAAAATTCAATTCATATGTAATCAAAGCATTTGTTGCACCAAAAATTTCAGACCTTCATTTTGAGTGAGTTTAGCGTTGGGCAAGGACCAACACTGAATGTACTGCCTTTGAGGACGGGGGGGGGGGAGAAAGGGAAGTTTCCCTTCCTTGTGATTCCTCCATCACAGAGGTCTATTGTGAGGTGCCTCAATACCGCAAAACTGCCAAAATTTGCACTCTTGCCAGTGAACCACGAGCCAATTTCTCTCGAAAAACGCAACCGTCAGTTTTCTTCATTACTATCAATATTCTTTTTAGGATAGCTAGTTCATGTAAATGAAACGGGAATGCAAACAAAGCTATGTGAATCTACGATTTCCAATTCCAGTACTTTTGCAGCTAACGGTTATCCAATAAAAAGTTCTACGAAGTAAGCAGAAAACCGTAAACCGCTCGTTTTGAATTCTAATTTTCCTCCCAGTGGGTGCAATGTTAATAAAAATATGTTACAACACTCGTCGATGATTTCGCTGAGCAAGGGGTACATTTGAAGCAGGATCCTAGGACCAAGAACCTAGAAAAGGGTTGTTTTCTTTCGAAATATCCCAAAAAATAGTTAAATGCTACTGGGCGCGAGACTCTATAGAATATAGTCAATTTCAAGTGGCCAAAGTTTGATATCCTTAGTTTTACGTGATTCAGCTGCTTTCCAGTAAAGAGATCAGTGAAGTGTATGGCCCTAAAGTGCAACAATCCCACAACTTTCTCTCAGAACTGGCATTTGTATGGTAACAATCATTTCAAGGTTCAGCAATCCGCATTTAAAGTAAATCAACGGGGTTACAAGCAAACTTAGCTAAGGGGACTGGGCAATCTAAATGTAACCTATTGTATTTGATGTTTTCGATCTACGAAACAAAAGGAAGATATGTGGTGCCTGCCGTTCTTTTGTGCTATGTTTAGATTATGTCGCTATATCTCCGTTCATTTACTTTAAAATGGGGTTACCCTCGTAAATTTCCCATTATACGTGGTCTTTTCGTCAACTGAAAAGTCAGAGAAAAGGGTCCTCTGTGCATTTACCACTGTATTGTGCCCATCGGGAATTTCTGCAACGGTTTAGCAATAGATAACCGTATACTAAGCTGATTTTCGTGCAGAAACCACATTCGGATTCAAAATATAGCCGAATGCGCCAAACCACCACGCCTAACCCCATCACTACGCCTGCTGACTCCTCCATCACTACGCTCTCTGACCTTGACTCCTTCAACTCTTATCCCATTTGCGTCAATAGTCCGACAATAGTCCTTGCTTCCAACATGGAGGTTCTACATGACATAAAGGTTCTGGTGTTGTTCAGTGTAGTTCGGCTCAACTCTCGTCCCATTTGCGTCAATAGTCCATCAATAGTCCAGGCTTCCAACATGGAGGTTTTACGTCACATGGAGGTTCTAGTATTTGTCGGTATACTGCGAATGCCCCCCCCCCCACCTTTCGTAAATCAAAAAGGAAGACGTTAACTCTCACTGGCTCGCTGATCAATGGGGGGGGGGGCGATGACCCTGAGATCAATACTGCGCAGACTCCAAAGTGCTTGGACGGGCGTCTGGCTCTTATGGAGAAAATCCGAAAGAATTTCACTGATGGTACCCTGAACAAAGTATTTCATTAGCAGACCACAGAGGAACGGAGATCTGGATCAAGAAAAGCCAATTAGGAGGATTATGAAAAATCAACTGCTTGCTCTAAAAACGTTGCCCTTCTCAACTTTAAAATTTGAGGCAGAAGACAAAGCAAAGACAAAGCCAGATCTGGCTCAAGAAATTTGACCTGACACCATAATTCAACATTTTATCGATCGCGAAATATTTGAAAGAGGCATTTAAAAGGAGGGTTTTAAGTTTGGTCTCGTAGCCCATTCGGTTTAAATTTTGTTAATCTGTTTTTCTTTGCTGTTCGTTTTGGTTGTTCGAAAGTAGTTTTATCTAGTTATGAATTTTGTTTGTAGATTGAACTTTATTCATTTAGATACTTTAGTTTATTTAGAACGTAGATCATGTACCTCCGGTATAGTGTCGTTTGAATAAAAAAATCTCTCTTTACTTGGGATCTTCTTTACAAAAGGTCAATATAAGTCGGTGATATTCTTGTCAGGGACATTGGGAACGAGACAATTTTCAACTGTACCGTGGATAAAACACAACGAACGGGTAAAATAAACGAAAACAATTACGTCTTTTTCAGTTCTTTTCCGAGCAACATATATGGGTCATTTCCCCCTGTCCTGATGCAGAATGAGGCAATCGTCATGGACTGAAAAAAACTGCATAAGGCTGCAGCAGTCATGCATCAAGGCGGTCGAGGCCCTTTGAGCCAGATAATAAACAAATGTGCAGTGCAGAGAGCAGCCAAAAAACAAATGTGCAGAGAGCAGCCAAAACACAGGTGATAGGGCATGCTACAGTGATGCCGCGCCCTTCTTTTACAGACATATTTAACACCTTTATGTATGCAGGTAAACGAGGAAACAGCAGAAGTACTCACCAAAACGTTACAAATACGTAAATGAGAAATCTGAAGATGTCTTCGGCACACAAAGCTTTCAGCGACGTAAATAGCTGCAGCAGTGCAGTAAAGATATGTTGATGTTCAGCGTCTTAACATCTGCAGATGAAAAATTAAGAGAAGTGATACCTAATTTTGCATGAATTTATTTAAAAGAAATTACCACTAAAAGATGTTCAATTCACCTGTCTGTATTTCTTTCAAAGCAAAAGTTTGAGGGCTTCCCTTTCATCAGGCGCTGTCTGTGAGACTTGTGTCAGCGGAAGATGACGAGCTACCAAGCACTCTCTCATATCATTTTGATCGCAGACAAAAACAACTGGATTTCGAATAAACAGTTTTATTCAAGACAACGAACATTTGAGCAAGAGAAGAAAGCAAAAGGCCTAATCAATTTAATCAGCCGTGGCTCTTTGTTAAAAGACACAGGGTGGTAAATGGCATTCAAATGCGGTTTGCTAGGCGACATGATACAAAGCGTTTGCTCTGAAACAATCTTTATGCAATGTAAAGTAATAACAAAATCGATGAAGTCTCTGAAAACACGATAAAGCAAACTGAATCGCGACTCAGCGTTCTTCGCATAATTTTATGAAAATCTTTCGGCGTCGCATACATGGGCTGTAAGAAACTCTGATTTGAAATAAAGATATTCTTCTCGTTTATTTCATTTCTGCCATATTGAGTGGCAATCTAAATCTCTGGCCTTGACAAACTGACGTGCCCCGACAGCATTACAAGTATTTTTATAAGAAACTAAGAATTTGGCCCACCAGTACTAAAAGTTTCTTAAAATTATCAGATTTTGAATGCTCAGAAATTCCCACAATAACGCTTCGTGATAAATCTTAATGTTCATTACCTGTGCCCCTGGTGGGTGCAATCATATTATTGCTGCTGAACGTAGTGAAGCAGCCATTTAGACGAGTTTTACAAGGAAAACACGGGTAGCCGACTATCACCATGGTTGCAAACCACAGAACAAAAGGACAATCTGCAGACTCATCGATGCTTGTGATTGGATAGAACAACAGTGGCGATAGAGCAATAGCAACAAGGGATATAGCTATCCGATGATTTGCGCTCTGGTCAAATTCAATTTTAGATATGAATTTGAATCAATGCACAACAATCGCCACTTAGAAGTGAAAACTACGGTTTGATGCTTATACTATGTTTAGGCTGGCGAGCTGATTTTGATGAAATAGGTTCTATGTCTTACACGCTATTTCCTTCTACAAAGAAGGAAAAATAGGACAACCTCCCATGATTCGTAAAGAGACACTGTATCAAGCTACAATAGTCAATGGGACGCGTGATAGTCTTGCTTTACTTGCAAAGGAGTTGCAAAATATTTGTGGACTTTCGTTCCGTGTTTCCAATTTTTACGTTCATTGAATCGAAGTGCGTGACAAATCAGTATATTGGCTTTTAGGCGCATAACAACAGGAGCTATTGGCAGTCTGTAGACCACGGAATGATGAAATGACGGAACGACATGACGAAATGCCGGAATAAAATGACGGAGTCATACAAGAGTGTAAGATATCTATTTCGTAGGCTCCTACTGACTATTCGTTAACGACATACAATGCTAAAAGTTGCCTTTTTTCTAAATGGAAAACCAAAACTTTGGTAACACCCTGGGTAACACCTAAGTGATCAAATTCTTCCGACTCAAATAAACTCTTGGTCTGCTCCCAAAATCAATGAAAATTAATCATCACCAAAAACTGATTTGTAAATCGTTAAATTCTTCAGCTTATCTTCGCTAAAGGGGGGCCTTATCCCTCCCCCATTCCAGTCTAGATGCCCTTATCTTCAACATATCAAACTGCATTAAATAATTTTTGATCACGAATTCACGAGTGGATAGTATCAAAGTCATGTCATTGCGTGTATAAATAAGCCAAATAACGCTTCGCGTACTTATATGGGGACAGGGGTTTCTTCGTGCCGTGCCGAACGCACCGGGAATCCCCAACTACTTTTCTTGTTTTTGTAAAGCCACGTTACGAAAGTTTTAGTTTCCATTTAGAAGAAAAGAAAATTAGGGTAGTCGTATCGTGTTAATACGTTTAGGAGGAGCCTACCACTTGAAATATTACACTCTTATGTGTCTCCGTCACATTATTCCGTCGTTTTCTCATTTTGTTCCGCCGTTTCGTGATTCCGTAGTTTACAGACTGCCTGTGTTATTGGCTATGACGCAGTTACTCTCAGGTTGACGTAGACAATGTTTGTTCCATTGTTCACAGGGCTCAATCTAATTGGCTATAATAGCAATCCTTATTGTCTGAAGAGCTACATAAAACCTGTACGTTACATCTAGCCTGTACAAAGCTATCTTCCAATCAACAACCTCGAATTAGACTCTGGTTCACTGATTTCGAGCCTATTTCAAAGATTTGCTGCTTGCAGCGCAAATCAACAACAAAAGCTTTTCAGCACACTCATGACTGACTCAGTACAATGCACTACTTTCAACTTCAGTTTTGCGAGGAGAAGCTAGGCGACTTTCGTTCCAAGAAGAAGAAGAAGATTTTCATGCACTCTGGTACGTGTCAAATCATTCTTTATACCCATTTCATAACCAGGATGAGAGGATTTCTTTTTATCCTCTGCGTTGTATTGACCATTTATTGTTCTGCAGCGGACAGGTTTCAAGAGGACATCCAGCAGGAGAGCCTATGTGTTGCTTGCGCTTTCACCAACAAACGGCAGCAAGCATAGCTTGCCACTGGCAGGAGATGGATGAAAAACCGGTCTTCAAAATTCAGAAGGAAAATTGCAAGGAGTTGTCGTAACAAGTCGAATGATACCTACAATAGTGTTTCAAGTTTTTCCTTGCTTTTTCTTTTGTTCTTGGCAGGAGATGTTGAATTGAACCCTGGACCAGCAGTTACATCAAGTAACAGCCACTCTGAAAATTCAGTTTTGGAATTGCCAATATTAGTTGCAATAGGAAACCAATACCAGGGGGATGCATGTTTCAGTGAAGAATCACGTGGAAGACAATGTGCTTTTATGGCACTGACATCACTTGCCTACAGCCAGCATGCAATGTCAGCAACACATTGGCAGTCTGAGACATTAGATGAAATTCTTGACATGGGTGACTCCCAGTTCTTGAATGCACTACAAAGAGGATTTATTCCTGATGCCCCAACTTTGTCAGTTGGGCAATTGCCAACAACTGTGGATTTTGCAAGATCAAATGAAGATAACAACAGTGACTTGCCCTTTGAGGCACAAAATGAAATATCTAAACCCATTGCGGTATTGCCACATGTGGCAACAAAAGCAAATGCATCAGAAATGCCCATTGAGGCACCCAAATAAGAAACTTCAGTACTGGCCCAAATTCTTAGTTTCTTATAAAAAAATACGTGTACTGCAAAAGCTCTATTTAGCTCATTTAGCTCCCAGTGAGGCCTGTTTAATTTCGAAGGCTTGGAAAAGAACAAATTCCCAGGAAGGGGGCTTATATCTAGAATGAAGTGACATGAAATTTAATGCTAGCCGTTTTTTTTTCCCAAGGTTTTGCTGAGTTAACATACAATTTTACGAGTCCAGTACAGTATGCAAATTCAGCACAGTTTTGTCCAAACAGATCAAAGTTGATATCAAATCTGTTCTGCAAAGTAGATGGAAAATTGTTGGTAACTGCTGATAACAAATGAAGGTTAGGGGGAGGAGGTTAACAAAGAGACAAAGGAGGTAACAAGGACTAAATAGAGCTTTACGGTACGTGCAGGAAACTTTTGCGAGCTCCAGGTGTTGTTTTGCAACTTTAAATTGTTCAGCTTGATGACAAAATTCCAATCATCCAGTCATCCAGGACAGGGATTGCTGAGAAAGATTTATACAAAATGGTGATAATTTGCAGCTCAGATTTGTTTGCAATGACCAAATGTTACGATATTTACTCACCGTGTTTACGTCTGTGATATGGGTTAAATACTTTGGGATGCCAGGGCAGTAGATTATTTGGGAAAACGTTATACGAGGGGAGTTGATTTTTTGCAAGCATTCTCCACCAGCCATGTAACAATAAATTTTGCACTGTTTCGTTCATCAAGTAGCTGCTAATTTGTTAATAGCATATGCTGACACTGTTTTGTTAACGGTTAAATTTTCAATGCCTTGAAACTTTCATTGAGTATTTCTGTGTACATCGTCTCAGTGCAGCCTGCGGGTAGTTTTTCCTGTTTCAGAGCAAGAGCAGCGTGAAAATTGATTTTATAATATAAGATTTGAACGATAGGACACCCATTGTGCAGTAGCTTGAAATTTATATCGGTAGCGAACCATCTTAACTTTTTTTTTAACTTTGTTTACTTACTTTCACTGTTCAGTAATTTGACATTTTCAATAGTGAGCCATCCTAAGTGCACAGTACGATTGAGGTGGATCTGTACTTAAGGTGGCCTAACTACTGAAAATTTGAAAAACTCCGAAACAGTGAAAGGTGGCTGAAAATCAAGCAAAAATAAGTTCACAGCACAAAAAACACTAAGTTAACATGGCTCGCTACGGACATAAATTTCAAACTGCTACAAAATGTGTCCCGTAATCGCTCATGGTCACATGTCAACTACTACAACGCTCCCCAGCCACCATCTGGACACGTGCTGGCATCCCTGAAACTCGACTAACTTTATTGCGTTTATTTCACCCCATTACAAACAGCAAGCCATGAATTTCCAGCATACAAACTGCTGTTATCGTGTCTTCTCGGTCTTTTCAAAAAGCACAGCCACTAAAGCAGAAGCAGCAATTCCCTTAACAAAGTTAACAGCTAGTCTATGCTGCAATGTTAATGAAAGTATGACAACCAGATCGAGCAGAAATTGCGTAAAATGACGTGATCAAGCAATCTGAGCTAAGAAAGTGTAAGGATAGATAAGCTTTTTGAGACGATAAATCGAGAGTTAAGGGCCCAAGGAACAAAATGTCAAGTGTTGCCGAATTTTGACATCTGTTGCTGGGAACCAAGAGGACTCAAAGTTACGAGTTTTCGCGCATGCGTGCGCAGTTTCTGCTCTGTCTGACAACCATGGAAATAAATGATGACAACATGCTTATCCATGGTTTAGCTGAGAAAATGGTATATTTTGAAGCAAAATCCTAGGACCGTCAATCTCAAAATAGGGGGTATCTTTCTTCAGAAAATATACCAAAGATCATTAAAACGTTGATGAACTTGAGATCCCAGCATAAAGTAGTGAATTTTACCTGGCCTCAAACCATTTGGCCCCTTGCGTTTTATGGGACTCTACTGTTTTCCAATAAAGAAACATATGTAAACTGAATAAAAATTTAGTGGAAAAGTCCCAAATCTTTCTCTTAGGGCTAGTATTTGTACTGTAAAAATCTCTTCAGGGCTCAGTGATCCCCCTCTAAAATGAGTCTAGCTTCAAAAATTTTCCGATATAAGGGGTCATTTCGCCAACTACGAAGTCAGAGAAAAGGGAATTTAATGAAATAGTATGAACGAGCGTGGTATATCAGTTACTACTGAACTGCACCCACTGGGCCTGTGTCCTCGGGCACATTAAAAAATTTTTTGAAGCCTTTCCAACGTATAGAAGTTAATACTCAAGTACAATCAGAGCAATATGATAAAACAAGGGTGTTACGATAGAGATGTTTTGATTGATTATTTATTTCCCTTGTTTTGATCCCTGTGTCTTGCTGTGTTGTCTTGTTTTCTGTTCTGTTTCGTCGTCAACTGAGCTTGGATAGGCTCAACCGCTCTCAAGTTGCTCGAATAGTTCAGTTTTCAGTTTTCATTGAATCATTAATCCATCCTAAATACAATTCTAAACAAATTACGATACAACTAAATACATTACAATACCATAAATTAACTAAAAAAAATCTACAGTAGCACTACAAACTAAAACTAAAAAAAGAACAAAGCATATTACATGATTGTATTTAGGATAGATTAACTTAGGAGGAGCTCTCCAAATAGGTTAACTAATCGAGGGAGAGCCGCCCCCCCCCCATAAAAACAAAGAAAATAAAAAATATTAGATAAAAAACATAAACCAGAGGAACCTCAGAACGATAATGATAATTCTAGGGAATGTAAGGGGAATGTAACAGATTAAACATAGGAATCAATGAAATAAGCTTTCAACTTAGACCGAAAAAGTGCGAAAAAGTTCGAATAGAGCTCCCTTGTATTTCTGTGTCTTAGTGCGCCGTCGCACAAGAAACGTTTTTAAAACTGTAGGACACAGAAATACAAGGGAGCTCTATTCGAACAACTTGAGAGCGGTTGGGCCTAACCAAGCTCAGTTGAAGACGAAACAGAACTGAAAACAAGACAACAAAACAAGACACAGGGATCAAAACAAGGTAAATAAATAATCAATCAAAACATCTGTGTCCTCACACCCTTGGATAAAGAGTGAAATAAAGTAAAAACTACCGGGTAGGCCAGAAAACAGTTCCCATTTGGAAAATTCATAAATTCAAGAGCACTTCACATATCTACACGATTCAAATTTAAGTTAAAAGCCAAAAGATCGCAACGGTGATCACAAGCGTAAGCTAAATTCGAAATTTAAAAACATTCGCTATCATTAACCATCAGATCAAGATCAATAAACAGCTAGGAGAAACGCATTTTGTATGAAAAGCGAGCAATAATACAAACAATAACTGTTTAAATTTCCGCCTTCAACAACCCAGAAGCCTGAAAGACAGTCTGATAGCAAGTGAAATGCCTTCAAAGAGCAGCATTAGACTGAGTGTAACATTCAGTGTTGATGTTCGCCAAATAACAGAAGCTATCATGTGAGGCACCACCCAGAGCAATAAAGCGGTTAAGTCCAAAGGAACTTTGAAGATGCATGACAAGGATACTTTTGCATAGTGGATTATTTCGCATAGTAGACCGGCGTGAGTTTCATACCCCCCCCCCCTGACATGACCTTCCATGCCAGCATGAAAAAGCGACGCGAAATTTTCATTTCGCCACGAAATGAAAGTTTCATATTGCTCCGACATCACTTTGTTATTTTTGTTTTGTTTTTCAATTTGTTTTAGTGGGCTTCTCAGGATTTCTAGCTACTGAAAGCTAATGTAGGTCCACTGTGCATGCCGCATCGAGGCATGGGACCCATAGTTTAACGTCCCTTCCGAAGGACGACGAGGTGAGTTGTGAGGTCAGGCCTCCGAGGTCACCCATCCGGAGCCTGACCTCACTCGACCGCGCTTAACTTCAGTTACCTGACGTAATCAGTTTAAGCCACTCGACCATCATTTAAACACAGTAGCTCAGATCAGCACCCGACATGAAACTCGAACCGGCATGAAAACTCAGGCCGGCATGAGTTTTATCAGAGTCTAAAAAAGACTCTGGTTTCAGGTCGGGTCTCATGGAAAGGGCCTGTAACTGACTGTACGAAATTCACAAAAAAAACAAACGGTGGCAAAGGCTGCTGGTCCTTGTACTCACTTTAAAGACTTGGAATCTATGCTGGTTTTGGGCAAACAATCCAATGCGCAAAATGATTGATTACTTGAGTTGTTTAGTTGCTTCTTAACACCGTGCCGAGATAAAACTGCATAAATTCTTGACAGCAGAACGCCCCTTAGGCTGACGAATAATGAAATTAATACACTTTTAAATACGGTATTCCATTGGCAACGAAAGGTAATGCACTTTTGGTTGCTTGAAACCGACAGCTGCCTTCATAAGAGCTTTGAAATCGGATAACTAAGAGTGCCTTTTGTCTTCGTGAGACCATAAGCTTTGTATCTCTAGCATACGAAATGCTAATTGACGAAAAATATAGACTCACTACTAATGTCCTACAGTCACTCACAAAGTTGTTGAGTCACTCCAAGATTTTTAGTTTTTTATGCCTGTGTCCTCCCTCCCCCTTCCCCTTCAATCAATGTTGCAATACCAAAAATGGTTGCCGAATCACGCATGTCAACTTTATCAGGTACTTTTTCCAACAGCACAGGAATTGGGGAAGGGCAGACGAAGATGCAATATTTTTCCAAGGGTGTTAGGACACTAATGTTTTGATTGATTATTTATTTACCTCGTTTTGATATTTGTGTCTTGTTTTATCGTCTTATTTTCGGTTCTGTTTCGTCTTCAACTGAGCATGGTTAGGCCCAACCGCACTCAAGTTGCTTCAATAGAGCTCCGTTGTATTCCTGTGTCTTAGTGTGCCTTCGTACAGGAATGGTTTTTAAAACCGCAGCGGTTTTGCAAAATCTTGGTTAGTTTCAAAATGGCGGCATCTTATTGATTTTGAGGCTGTGGCGTCATCAAATTTCTAAATCCTTTACCAGATGGCTACAGATTTCTGTTTGTCACCATATTTTAGAATTTCATCAGCTATGGTTTTCTTCTGGTTGTATCAATTTTCCTCCAGTAATTCGAGATCTACGATGATTCTAATTTTTTCAAACTTTTCCATGAATGTTACAAAATAATCAGAATGCTGCCATTTTGAAACTAAAACTACTCAAGATATCAGAAATTGCCCCCGCAGATTTACAGCTAATTACCCAAGGGTTCCTTCCAAGTCATTGAATTTATGGAAAAATACGAAACAATTTTACATCCACCGTTTTAAAAGATTTGAGCTCTATGCTAAACTATTCAAGATATCAGAAATTGCCCCGGCAGATTTACAGCCAATTACCCAAGGGTTCCTTCCAAGTCATTGAATTTCTGGAAAAATACGAAACAATTTTCCATCTACCTTTTTTAAAGATTCGAGCTCTATGCTAAACTACTCAAGATATCAGAAATTGCCCCGGCAGATTTACAGCTAATTACCCAAGGGTTCCTTCCAAGTCATTGAATTTGTGGAAAAATACGAAACAATTTTACATCCACCTTTTTAAAAGATTTGACCTCTATGCTAAACTACTCAAGATATCAAAAATTGCCCCGGCAGATTTACAGCTAATTACCCAAGGGTTCCTTCCAAGTCATTGAATTTATGGAAAAATACGAAACAATTTTGCATCCACCTTTTTAAAGATTTCAAAGATTTAAGCTATATGCTAATTCTGGTGATTTTTTAAACAGGAGTACCTCTCTTTGGAAAACCTGGAAGCTTCGGTGAACTTGCTCACGGCATGTTCCAAGTTTTAGTGACCAAATCATTGCGATAAATAAGGAGCAAACTGCATGCCGTTGTTATGAAGAGCAAAACCCAGCGCCTTAGGTAATACAACTGATGAGATATCGTGTAGAGATAAGAATTAAACAAGACTAATTCCAATGTCCCTCCTTCGAGAGCCAGCTCTTGCTCTGGAGTGATTTATACACCTTTTCAACTAAGCGATCTCGTTTTGAAAATTTTCAACATTTTTTTAGCCTGCATCATATGAAATTTCAGACCCCATATTCACATCCAGCACCCTAATTTTAGTCTAATAACAAATTTTCATGATCTTAGTACTAAAGAATTTAAATTTATGGGGATAATAAATTTGAAAATTTATAAGGGATTTGACCGTGAATAATGGCTGAGGGTGTAAAGTTTCATCCCAAACGATTTTGACGGTCAAATCCCTTATAAATTCTCAAAGTTATTATCGCCATAAAATCCAAATCACGTACTCTAGGAATATGAAAATTTGGAATGAAACTAAACTTGGGGTGCTGAATCAAAATCCATTGTCAGAAATTTAGTATCGAGAAATTTTCAAAAATTTCCAAAACGAGGCCGTTAGTTGAAAAGGTGTATTGGGATGGGATGGGGCCTAGGGGGTTTTGGGGCGCAGCTGCCACGAAAATTCTCTGTGACTTTATCCTTCAGTATCCAGGAAAAAAAGAAAACGCCCCTATGAAAAAGTGATCATTCTAAAAAATTGCCTGAGCCTTCCATGTAAAGGTTATACAAGAAGTTATGTTTATAAATCACGGACATCGTTTTTTGTTAATGAAGCCTAATTCACACCAGGTCGTTGCAGTTAGTGGAGGTGCCAGAGGAGACGAACGACTGAAATGCTGAAAGATTGAATGTGACCGGATTGTCACATTATGGTGAACGATATCTCAACGATCCTACGACATAAACGACTGACTCACTGACAAAGAACTAGTAACATGTACACTTCCCATCAAATTCTTACAAATACCCTTTTACAGCAGATGAATTATCATTGATACACTGCAGAGACATATAGCAGTAAATAGCACAAAATATTTAGGAGTCCTTCTGGGCCCGGGCCCCGGACCTTTACCTCTCTACCCCCTTTCTGAACGGTGATGTCAATACCCAATCTCGTCCCCAAAATGAGTTCGTTGCTGTACCTATACTCTGGGATACACGCGGCCGTTCAGCGATTTGATTGGCTATAAGTCTGTTTTGCGCAGCAGCTTCATTTTGCGCGAGGTAAACGGTCGTGGCATGTCAAAATTCGATGGAAAACTACATTATTTGCCCATTTCTGCGATAACTTGCCAGTTATCTCCGAAATTCGGAAAACAATGAGCCATTTCATTTTCGAGGCTGCGGTGAAAGTTTCTCGAATTTGCAATTTAGGCCCATTTTCGCTCCAAACAAACTGAGCTTATTTTCAAAAAAACACACTTGCCAACCCAAATTATTGCTCAAATACTTTCAAAAATGTTGAAATAAGATCCTTAAAGTGTTCCTTTTTAGTTTCCATTAAAAGCTTTCATCCCATAGAAGATAAGGCTCAAATCCTTACTGGTTCTCAGAACACGCGAAAATCATCCGACCGTACAAAAATCAGCCAATGGCATCACCGCTTCTGACCCCTTGAGGCAAAATCAGTCGTTTGGGGTGAAGTTCCAAGTACCCTCACAGAAACTGAAATGGTTGCTAAAATATTGCAGTTATTTGAACTATTTTTTGATAAATCGGTTGCAGAGCTATGTGTCCAGAGTTTTTTACTTGTTTAGACAAATATCTTGCTTGGGTCTATGGAGCTACGAGCGTTTACCGGCCAAGAAAAATTTACCTTTCTTCGAAAATTCATTCAAATTGCTAGAATAGAGATATGTCGTTGAAAATTTCACAGAATATGTACATTAACCTGGGCAATAACCCAGATACATTTGTTTTCATAAGATCTCAAAATATTTGACAAATCTCAGTGATTTCCAACAGGCAAGGCAAATGGGCCTACGCTCATCCTGGGCAGAAACCAATTCTTGGGCCTAGCGTCGGCCAATTGTACAACCCTGAGCAAGATAATTCACTCACCGTTGACTTCAGCACACATATGAGCTCATTTATCATGAAATTGGGGCTAACTTCGACAGAAAGCAAACAGTTTTGTGTAAATTTGAAGAAGCTTCCACGTTCCATGTTATGTCAACAAACGTAGCAACTCTCCACTGTTGACCAACACACGAGACAGTCTGGTGTCATGGCTGAAGAGTAGTGTTATGTCATGGCCCTCCTGAGAAGGCTTTAAAATGTCAAAATGTTCTTACATTACAAAGCACTTTTTCAAATAGCTCTCCATTTTACATTTATCGTATATTTGCAAAACAATAGTATCTCATGTTTCAAAAATTTGCAAATACATTTTAAACATTCAGGAGGGCAGGGCAATGACATAATGCTCGACTGCCTCGTGTGTTTTGTCAACAGCGGAGAGTTGTTGCGTTTGTCGATATAACATGGAATGTGGAAGCAAAGTTGCACAAAACTGTTTGCTTCCTTTCGAAATTTGCCCCAATTTCATGGATAAATGAGCTCAAATAGGTGCTGGAGTCGATGGTGAGTGACTTGTCTTGCTCAGGGTTGTATGATCGGCCGATTCCAGGCCCAAGAATTAGTTTCTAGCCAGGATGAGCGTAGGCCCACTTGCCTTGCCTGTTGGAAATCACTGAAATTTGTCAAATATTTTGACAACTTATGAAAACAAATGCATCTAGGCTATTACCTAGGTTTATATACATGGTCTAAGAAATTTTCAACGATATATCTCCTTTCTAGCAATTTATATGAATTTTCGAAGAACGGTAACTTTTTCTTGGCCGGTACACACTCGTAGCTCCGGCCCAAAATAAGATATTTGTCTAAGCATGTAAAAAACTCTGGACTGATATCTCTGCAACCGATTTATCAAAAAATATTTCAAATAATTGCAATATTTTAGCATCCATTTTCAGTTTCTGTGAGGGTACTAGAAACTTCACCTCAAACGACTGATTTTGTCTCCGGAGGATGTTAGAAGCGGCGATGCCATTGGCTGATTTTCGAGAGGGATGATTTTCGTGTGTTCTGAGAACCAGGAAGGATTTGAGCCTTATCTTATCCCATAGAATAGCAGAGTTTTCTCTCCTACGATGCTAGATTGTCGACCAGAGTTGGTAGAAGTGGACCTTTATAGTGACGCAATAGCGACACTGGGTACTTCGCCACCACAGAGGTCAGGTACTGTCTCGCAGTGAAAGGCTTAATCTTATTGGCAGTTTTCATATGAGAGATATCCAGCTTGCAATTTGGTTAATGTTAAAAAGAAATGGAAAAATTCGAAAATTACGCTGGCCCACAACTGCCACGGCAAAGTTGACAGCAAAATTTTTCAATCTCCACAGCTGCCAGCAAATCAGTCTTCGCGATATAAAAAAACAATTTTCACGAAACAGAATCACTCACTCTTCCACGGCACAAACACATTTTCAAGGCACAAAAACTTTCTCACGGCACTAACACTTTCTCGCGGCACAAACACTTTTCACGGCACAAACACTTTCTCAATGCACAAACACTCTCACGGCACACACACTTTTTCCAGCTGGATCTGGTCTGTGTTAGGAGCTAAATTTACGAATTGAAATAAGCCTAGAAAGAAATATCTCGTGACATAGAACTCATTTTGCGCAGCACAGATGTAAGATAACATCGCTCTTATGTGATTTTGAGCAAACGCTGAATATACCTCAAATCTTTTAACGATAAAGCCCTTAGACCAACCCATTGGTTTCTTCGATAAATTATATTTTGTAAGCAGATATCCACAAAAAGTCTGTATAAACAAGAAAATTCATTGCTGTCCAATTGTATCAGACAAAATATTGGAAAATTTACCGCAGATGATCCTGAAATTTTTAAACATAAATGTGTGCGGCAATTTTTAAGATCCTGCAGCACATGAATGTTTACAAGCATCAGATCTTCTTCAGATACAGATAACTTTTAATATAAGAAACCGCTAAAAAGAAATCGAACTCTCAGATCGCAAAAGAGAAAGACTCTCCAGTACTGGGAAGCTAAACTATCAATCAGATAAAGGAAGTCCTCAGTATACTTTTAATATATTTCTACTTGTTTCTTGTGCCCTAACACCGTTCCTTCTTTAAAAGAAACCAACAATTTCAACCAGTGCTGGAAAGTCTCTTAAAATTATCAGATTTTGAGTGCTATTGCTAATAACCTATCCACACTTGCAAGTTTTTTTTATAATCGATTAAACTAAACACAAATGTTTACAGCTACTGCAGGCCCGTCGGAGCGAAATTCATATTGGGGGGCTGAAAGGAGAAGCGAGGTAAGCGAGGAAAAATGGGGGTCCGGGGGCTTGCCCGCGGGAAAATTGTTTAAGACCACGCCCTTTAGATCGTTGGAAAATGCCCCAGTTTTGGAAAATGTGCTATTGACGGAAGCTAAGGATCACGACTAACGAGAGTCTTTCCATGAAAATTTTGAATTTTTTGACTTGAATGACATCAAAAGATATTGCAATTTTTGATAGATTCTGGTAGCTTCCTCGAATATATAAAAATTTGAGTCTTCTATCTTACGACCTTGGCTTTTACAGCCTTTGTCACTTACAAAATCAGCAAACTTCAACAAATTATTGGAGGGGCTGCAGCCCCCCCCCCCAAGCCCCTCCCCCCCGCTTCCGACGGGCCTGTGTGCCTGTCATGGCGGGAATAGACACTAGGTCATCGGAGTTCCCACCATGACAGACACTCACAATTCAAAATTTACAATTTTCTAAAAAGGTAATCCAACTTAAAACAAACTCGCAAGTTAACCCAACTTAAACAAAAAAAGGTTATCAAAACGTTGCATTCTGATTGGTCAATCCAAAATATCAAATTCATTTGATTGGCTTAAATCTAACATGCTCTCGATAAAGCTGGCTGAAACATGATCATATGCTAGAACTACATTAGTGTAAATGGGGTATAAGATTTTGTCATAAGTTTCATAAGTTTCTTAAAGATTACATGACAGTTTTCATATGTACAACGTGGACCCTCATGAACATTTCAAGACAAAGATTGTGCAAGCCTTTCCAATGGCTGTCATTAGTCAAGCACATCCCGATTAGAAAGATACAGAAA
This sequence comes from Aurelia sp. 4 Dawson et al 2005, assembly GCA_964019985.1. Classification (NCBI taxonomy): domain Eukaryota; kingdom Metazoa; phylum Cnidaria; class Scyphozoa; order Semaeostomeae; family Ulmaridae; genus Aurelia; species Aurelia sp. 4 Dawson et al 2005. The sequence continues at coordinate 21,544,053 of OZ026493.1, read as the reverse complement.
CAAGTAAAAATAAAGTAAAAAATAAAACAAGAATTCCACTTTATGCGTTTGCCACAATGTCCTATCTAAAATAATGAACCAATTTAAATGAAATTCCTCGGGGGGGGGGGTAACTTAGTACTTTTCGTGGTACGGGGACGTGGCATTTTTTAGGGCTACTTTTTTGAAACCGTTACGGAATTATGGGTAGCATTTTCACAATTTTTGGACATTTAACGGAATTATGGGTGTCCCTTTTAGAGGATTTTTCGTAATTTCCGGAATTATGGCCCAGATTTTCATTCGATTTACGGAATTATGACCCTAAATCCACCAGAATTTACGGAATTATGGGTACCAATTTTTCGGGCAAAATGGCACGTCCCCGTAAGAAAATAGGTCCCCCCCCCGAGTGAAATTCCACTCATTTTGTAGTAGAAAGCCTAACTTAGGTGCTGCTTACATGGAGGAGGGCCAAACCTCCTAGGAGGGCTAGCTCTCTTTGCCGAGATCTCATCTAGCAGGTCTATTCTTTTATAGAATTCTTTTTCGTTTACATGAGAGGAGGGTTAGACCGCCTAGGCGAAATCTCGCTATTCAATACCCGAGATCTCGCCTAGCATAGCTGGAAATTTCCAATGTTAGTGCAGTCAAGGAGGCTAGCCCTCCTAGGCAGGCTGGATAACATCGTTATACGCATGCGTTGCCTTCCAGCCCTCCTAAGCGGGCTGGAAAATTCCCATGTAAACGCACGGTGAAATCCAGCCCTCTTAGGAGGGCTGGCCTTCCTCATGTAAACAGCGCCTTAGAAGTAAAGTTTCACTTTAATAAAATGGATCACACTTAACTATAGCTACGGGTTATTTTGCCTGAGATTTGTTTTGGAAGATACCTCAACGAGAATTAGAAATCTCTTCAACGTTTCTTCCAATTTTCAGCTTCGAAAATTGAATCTGAGTAAACTAATCTTCCAAGGAGTAATACGTGATAGCAAATATATATTTCTTACAGTTCAATGTACATGGGTCGCACAGTTACGCTTCTTAGAAGATGAATAATGCAATTTTCATCATATCAAAGACGAAAATCGAATCAACTTTGATTATAATATTTTAGCGTTTCTGGCGACTTATCAAAAATAGCTTCCAAGTAAAATGGCCCAGGACTCTAAAACCATATGACTGATCTTAAAGGGGAAGTTCACTCAAAAATCGAAATTTGCAATTTAGCTTGTTTTGGGGTTACAGAAAGCAAAACTAACATTTTCCTGCGATTTCATGCCGTTATTTTGCCGTTTTCTACCTCCAATTCTTGCTTCTTGACCGCCGCCATCTTGCCCGACAAAAAGACTGGAGCGAGTGTTGCTGTTTGACGTCATCACGTGCAGAAAGCGATATGAGGCATACTGTATAGTGCGGAATCCAATCAGAAAAATCTTGCAAACTCAGCTATGGGCACGAAAATTGGTGGAGAGGGGCAGTTTGACAAGCTGAAAAAGATGGGTTGTGAACCAAACCCAAAAATACCCCCTGAGGCTATCTTTAGATAGTGGGGCTATGTGGCTGCAAGTCCTTAAATCGGTTATACCTAATAACTTTGTCACCAATCGTGGTACCAACTTTAAACTTTGATTTTTAGGTAAAGTCGACCCACTGAAAGGAGAGAATATGAAATCAGACAGCAAAATACCCCTTGTGCTATTTTTAGACTGGGGTACTAGGCTCCAGACCCCATAAAGGCTTCTTTTGATAAATTTGTTGCAGTTTGTGGTATGGACATGAAACTTGGTTGTCAGGAGCAAGTTGATATGCTGAAAAAGATTAGATGTGGGTATGAATTGTAAAATCTCTCCTGTTCTATTTTTAGATTGGGGTACTAGGTTCTAGACCTCTAAGATAGTGAATTTAATAATTTCATTGCAGATTGTGGTACTGACATGAAATTTGGTTTTCAGGGGAAAATTGATACACTGAACGACATAGGAGACAAAGGACATAGACACTGAAAACCAAATTTCATATCAGTACCACAATCTGCAATGAAGCTATTAAATTCACTATCTTAGAGGACTGGAACCTAGTACCCCAATCTAAAAATAGAACAGGAGAGATTTTACAATTCATACCCACATCTAGTCTTTTTCAGCATATCAACTTGCCCCTGACAACCAAGTTTCATGTCCGTACCACAAACTGCAACAAATTTATCAAAAGAAGCCTTTAGGGGGCCTGGTACCCCAGTCTAAAAATAGCGCAAGGGGTATTTTGCTGTCTGATTTCATATCCTCTCCTTTCAGTGGGTCGACTTTACCTAAAAATCAAAGTTTAAAGTTGGTACCACGATTGGTGACAAAGTTATTAGGTTTAACCGATTTAAGAACTTGCAGCCACATAGCCCCACTATCTAAAAATAGCCTCAGGGGGTATTTTTGGGTTTGGTTCACACCCCCATCTTTTTCAGCTTGTCAAACTGCCCCTCTCCACCAATTTTCGTGCCCATAGCTGAGTTTGCAAGATTTTTCTGATTGGATTCCGTACTATACAGTGTGCTTCATATTGCTTTCTGCACGTGATGACGTCAAACAGCAACACTCGCTCCAGTCTTTTTGTCGGGCAAGATGGCAGCGGTCAAGAAGCAAGAATTGGAGGTAGAAAGCGTCGAAATAACGGCATAAAATCGCAGGCAAATGTTAGTTTTGCTTTCATAACATTGTTTTAACCCCAAAACAAGCTAAATGGGAAATTTCGATTTTTGACCGAACTTCCCTTTAATGAGGTCAATTTCCACATCTAATGTAGCTTTTGGGCTTTAGGTTTCAAAATATGAGGCTACTCGTTGAAATCGGCGCGTAATTCGTGCTTATACTGGGCCTGGGTGACCCAAAAAACTTCACGAGCTAGATCATAAGTAGCTTCCTGTAACAGTTTAGTTGAATGGCTTAGCTACCTTTTGAGATATTGCACAGTCATCTTAAGCAATGATTACCTTCCGAAAAACCAGATTCAAAGCAAATTTTGAATCTCGGTTTCTCATATTGAGTGACATAATCACCATCACTTTCCAGTCACATTTTGTGCAACTCAACGTGGCGATGGATTTGAATTTATCTGGGTAGAATTTTTGTTTGTAACATGATCAACCTCTGTTCCTAATTCAAATTGCATGCTCCAAAGCAAATTTAGAATTCAGCCATTTTCATATCTTTCAAAATATCGACTAGAGAACAAGGGAATGGTCCGAGAAGAGCATTAATCCCCATATTTTTGAAACTGTTTTTTTCGGACACTGGGCATATATCAAACTGGCCAACCAACATTTCCAAAGATAGCGGAACCTTTGAGCTACATGCTAGACTTGCTCCAAGTCTATTCCGAGATATATCAGCACTAAGGAACATAGTTACTTCTGCGGGGGCGTAAACCTTGAAGAGGATACGCCCCCGCAGAAGTAAATATGTTCCTTAGTGCTGATATATCTCGGAATAGACTTGGAGCAAGTCTTGCTACATACTGACCTTGTTTGTCTTAATAACAGTTGCTTTCAAGAAAATATGTGTTTTTTTAGTCGTGAAGTTTTTTTAGTTTTTTTTGGGTTAAATCATTCTTTTACCAGTGCTTGAATTCCTTGATTCTTTGGTCATTGGGAACATAGCTTCTTAAAAGCGGTTTCTCATTTAAAAAATACGTTTACCGTACTGTAATTGAGTAAGCATTTGAGACAATGATTATAAATACGAATTGTTGAAGGTCTGACCTTTCTGCCTTGAGTGGAAATTTTGTTTCAATCAATTCGGAACTTAATTCTACAAATACGGAAGAAAATATGAAAGGGAAGAAAGATATAATCCAGCAAGTATCTTTAAAGTTTCCGCACAGGAGAATTCTTCAGAATAGAAACAGAAACAGTAACAAAACCAGTAACAGAGGAAAACCTCTTTAATCTCCTAATCCTTTTATACTGATGACGAAAGGAGCTGGCTGGATCAACCCAGGAAATGTTTTGTTTGCTTTCATTACTGTTAAGTCTTTCCAACGGAGTGAAAGAACAACCCCACTTAATCATGTTTTCTAAGAATGCTGTCACTTTTCAGTTCCTTGCCAAACAACATGTATTTTCATAAGAAACCGCCAATAAAAAACTCAACACTTAAATCGCTAAAAAATTAAGAAACTCCGGAATTGGAAAAAAATAGCTACAACGTAAGAAACTATTTTTTTAATAAAGGCAATCTCTGCCTTAGTTCTATTGTATTGCCACTTATTTCCAGTATCACATACGTAATCTCTTCATGAGAAACTGAGAATTTAGGCCAGCACTGAAAGTTCCTTGAAGTTATCAGATTTTGAGTGCTCAGAGTTTCCTCCGAGTTTCTTACAGGTTTAATAACAGCCTTCATGTTCATTACCTGGTGTCGTCGTAAACATTTGAAAAAGGATTTGAAGCTTTTCAGATGTTTCGTGAGAGTCCTAAGGAACCTTCTTAAATTTAGATCTATTATTATCATTTTATGTCATGTAAGCAGAACCCAGGAAGAGAGGTCCAATGAGTACCTGTAAGAGGAACGCGTTGTGAGCACAGTTCATCGTATTCTGTAGGACGGGGAATTTACTTGCTGTAACCGTTTCGTTGAAAGTTACCTGGACATCGGAGAAGTCGAAGCACATTTTGAAGGAAGTCTCATGCGAACAAGCGCACCTTCAGACACTGGTTAAGACGAGCAAGCTCCAGGGGGAAATTCTATTGGTATGTGACACAGCATATTTTTTGAAAAATCCAAAGATTTGGGACATTTTTTGACCCCAAAAATATACTCATTGCTTCGTTATTACATAAAAACAAGGGGCTTTATCGGCAACTGTGTGCAACAATTTGGTGAAGAACTCAGCCTAGCACTCACCTTGTCAAATTTTTCTCATCGGTAACCACAAAAATATACTGACTATGCACCAAATAGCATACCAACAGGTATACTAGACAGCGATTCGCAAACCCAAAAGTATCTGACTGCTCCCCCCCCCCTCACCTACTAAAAAAGTGCCCCCTGAGGAACAAGCAACTGTTTAAAACTAATGTGAAATGGTAAATAGGCTCCTCTATAAACAGCACAGGACAAAGAAGTCACTCTGACACAGCATTGTTTTGTGGCTAGATAAATATCTTGTTGTGACACACTCTGCGTGCAAGTTCGATGTGAATGAGATATTTTGAGAATTTCTGCTCTCTGCAAATGCAAGCTTTTAACCTTGCACAATCCCTTTAACTCGGCTATTTGTTTAGACACTACTCAAATACCGCCCGTGTCCCTAAAAAATAATGCAGACTGGTTGGTCGATCAATGTAGCTTGTATTAATGGTTATCAATCTCAAAATTTTCCTCGAAAGTTAACTTGAAAATGGATAACTCGTTTCTTGATATTGATGTTTTCTGTGTAGAAATATTGATCCTGAAAGCTCATATTTACAACTATCTCCAAACCACAGCTTTGGTCTCATGGCCAAAGTAAAAATTGGAGCACATCGAACTACCCTGGGTACCAGACTGGTATCCAGGGTAACATCGAACTTGAAAAAGTGGAAATACGGAAACATCGAGAAAAAATTAAGATACTGCCAAATGGGTGACTCCTGGCAAACAAAATATAATACAATATGATCTGATGTTGTCATGATATGATATCATCAAGGCCATCTTCCATTTCAATCGTTGTGTCTCACTTCAAGAATGCAAATTTGAGCTTTCAAGTTTAACATCTCTGCTCTCAAAACACCAATATGAAAAACGAGATATCTACCGGGTGAGCCATAAAAAGTTCCCGCCGTTAAAAATTCGTTGCGCCAAGAGCATATCACAAATTTGAATGGTTCAAATTCCAGTTAAAAGCCGAAAGATCGAAGTATTTTTTGTGATTTTCCTTGCTGCCTTACCAGCAATAGAAGTATAGGTAAATTCGACATTAAAAGAAATTTCATGTCTGCCAAATGACTGAAAAAGTACCTAAAACTTTGATCAAATCATAAAGGACTCCTCCCACTGAGCAACAAAGAACATGCCATTTCTCATGTGTGATATTATCATCTACACATTTATTGCCATGGTATTGAAAATCTTTAGTATCTGGTAGAAAATCTATGTTTTATAACTCTTGAAAATGGTGAAAGGCCCATTGCACACTGCTCTGTGTGAGATGAGTCCTTATGATTTGATCAATTTTTTAAACCCTTGTTTAGTCACTTTGCAACTATGAAATTTTCGCAAAGCTGACATTACTTGCGTCATTCTTTAGGCCCCCGACCAGAATTTGAATTATTCAAATCCCTTCAGTACTCTTGATGCTACGAATTTTCAAAACAGGGAGTTTCTATCTATCTCACTCGGGATGATCAAGTTGACTATCGAGGGTCGTTTTCAAAAAGATTAACCATTTGAGTGCACATCCCTTCACCAAATCAATATCTGTTTACTTCTTTGAGACGTATGTGATAAAGCGTTTACAAACCTGTATTCTGCTTCCTTCAGACTTGCGTCGTTTCCATCCTTGATTGCGATGTTCCTCGAGATTCAAAGTTCTTGCAACTTGAGATTGACGCAAGCTAGTCCCAAACAGTTATTTTAGTGTCCAAAAACGTAATCTGAAAACAAAAAGTAGACACTTTCAGAAATCACTCTATTATTCTTGGGTTTACATAAGAGCCTTACTTTACAGTGTCAAGCGTTTATAACCTTAAATTTGAGCTAAACCACATAATAACAGTCGGATTTCTCTGATTTCTTTTCTTGTGAAAAATTGAATTTGAGTTATTCAGAATTACCATACCAAGTAGACAAAAATAATAACTTTTGAAACCTGAGATAAACTTCTAATTTTGACTGAGACACGTTCACACATTCATTCTAAAAACAAAATAGGTTAGATATCCTTTTGGAAGGAAGTATTGACCCCTCCAGACCTGGGGGGGCACTTGATTGTGAGTCGTGCATTCGACCAGAATCTGGACTTTGACAAAAGGACACATTTGTATGACAGAGTTTTTCTGGAATTCCGAACCCTTTGGCATGAATTTCTAGAAGTTTCGCATCCATGTCCATGAATTTGTCGATTTGGGGATGCAAGATCTATTCAAACTTCCTCAGGTGTTACAAAAATTCTAAAAAAGCTACCCATCTACCAGAGTTGAGGTTAAAAACAGATCCATATGTAGGGAATTTCAGGTGAAAAACCAACCAATATGAGGGGTAGACTGATGACTTTCGGCTAAGTTTTGCTCCGATGAATTGAATTGTTATTTACTGTTATAGTCATTCCGCTAAAACTTCGTTGAAGCGGAATGGGTGTAGTGGGGGTATCGTTGGGGTAAATGGAGCGAAAACAAGGACGAATGTAATAAGTCTATATGAGGGGCACGTCCAGTAGCACTTAACAATCAAGTACCTCACCCCCCCCCCCCTCACCCCCCCTGCATCCAGACAAACATTACACCACTCTATTAAATGTGAATTCAAAAGAATGTCATACCAAGGTCTTATAGAACACAGGCTAGGCGGGGTATGGAATAAAAAGTATGCAACCGATAATCAAAACTAAAATGTTGATCTATCTTCCTAGCCTCACGACATAGTCCCAGATATCGCAACTGCAACAACAATAATAACAACAACAATAACATTTTTTATTTTTGCTCAATCTGAGACCTAGATCCATAATTTTGGAAAATAAGTTGATTCTTAAGTTATATTTTCCCAGGACTGGAGTTTCTTAAGTTTTTTGCGATCTGATAGTTGAGTTTCCTATAAGCAATTTCTTAAAAAAAATGCCTGTATCCTAACTCTCTAGCAGTTACCGGTTCACCGTCCATATCAGAATGAGGATTTGAACCCGGCAATGATATGATCCAGAGAGTCACCAAAAGGTTCCATGAAAAAAGAGGTATTTGCCTCTCAGAAAAAAAGACGTATTACCCTATCTTTTGGCAGTCAGTCAATATTCAATATCAGTTCGTGGATTTCGAACCTTCCAATGATATGTTAAAATACTACATTCACTTGCCACATCATAAAAAGGAAGCCAAATTCACATACCCAATGCCGGCATCTAGAGCACATCAACTGAAACCTCACGAGATATAGTTTTAACCGAACGTTCTGTTCTTCGACAATTCAAAATAAAAATTATTCAGATCGTCAAACTGCAACACTTTCAAATGTATCTCTGTTAGTCATGAAATGGAATATTTCCTGTTCAACGGTAACGATTGAATCATCAATGGAATCGTTTCCATTTAGGCTTAACTGCCCATCTCTTAGACTTATGTACATCCTCTCATTCAAATCCTGAAACTTGGTTGCAGGGCATCAAACTTGATTTCGGCTTTTCCAAGAAAGGGAAGAAAAAATTGGGATGAGCTATTAAAGGTGTTGAGGCGCAGTGGTGGACAGGGCTCGATGGATTCGATACACGATGCAGGGCTCGATCCTCTGACTTTGCAGCCAGAGCTGTTAGGCGGACAGGGCTTGATACTCGGTAGCGCCCAACTATTTGAACGTCACGAGAGGGAGTCGTGGACTTCATGTGATATAAGGTGTGAGAGAGACCTTCGGTTATTCACGCTTCACAATTCAAATCACACATGTTTCTCGTATGAGACCTAATGAATTGCAATTATTGAGTTGTAAGTACCTTTCATGATGGGAACTTCGATGACTTATAGTGTCTATTCCCCCATGATCGGTACAGTAGTTGTATTTCTGAGTTTTATTCTTTTAGCTGATTGTAAAAAACGGGCATGTTACCGTCAAAAATTCTCATACAATTCGACAAGGATCCTTTTGTTTTAAAAAAATCCATCAAGTATCTGTAAAAAATTTTTCTCTTCTGAAAAAATATCGTACGCTTTCGAATGATGGACGATAACCCTCAGATCAGACAAAAGTATTGAAGGCAGATTCAACATGAAAGTGTTCACATTTTAGTGCTAAAACATTCTTCGTTTGTATCTTATTATTCTTTGAATGCACAAATTAGCATGTAGTTACTAACACTAATGTACATGTGTTTCTTCAAAAATGAAATATCAAATGGGAAGAAACAATGTTCTTATACGTTCAAAACACAAAATGAATAGTTAACACCCTTCAAGAATAACGGTTCAACGACAATACTTATAAAAGTTCCTTACTGCTGCTAAGAAATTGTACCAGAGATTCTTAAAACACTGGCCTTCTTGGTACAAATAAACCAACTTTTTGATTAAAAAAGCTTGACAAATGATAACATTTCATAACATTTCAATGACATAGAATTTCCCAATAGAGTAGAAAAGCTGAATTACAATGAATTGAAGGTCTGAACAAAATACTTTACGTACCTTGATTCGCTGCTGTCCCTCAAGTAGATCAGATCATGCAAAGCTCATACTAGAAAAATCATTTAATCATCTGATACAGGTCTAGCACCATTTCAAAGTAAATATCACCAACTCCCATCTAGTAATGGCATCAAGTGTACCTTATAAATTACCTTTATTTGTCTTAATAACTAATCAGTCTTAGCTTCAAATTCTACTTTAGGTACTGATTACTTCTAACAGGTAATCAAAAATGTCAATACAGACTAAGCACAATCATTCATATAACGTGGAAATAAACTGATGATAGAACAGCAGCTGGAATAAACTTCGCAGCAAGATAAAACTTCATACTTGATGATACTTGATAACGAGTATACGCTCGAAACGTCGTGTTTTTAACATCTATGCTACATTGGTACTTAAATCTTTCATTTACAGTATTATCGTTCATACTTGATGCCTTGTAAAACCATTTATGGTAAAACCCTATAATTACAATAATGATCAATAATTAGAATGACATTGGCACAAATTTTATGACCACATTTTAGTCAGTAACATTTGTTGATACAACAAAACCAGAACTGCTGCTCTCCTAGACCCGCCCAAAGTCAGTTTCATCATTTGCATATAAAAAATCAATAGACTAGGGGTGAATCTACTAGGGATAAAAATTATATGTCAGTGTGTCCTTTTGTGATAAAATTTATGTGACAGGGTCCTACAATTGATGAAAAAGTTATGCGACAGGGTATCATGTGGAAGCAAATTTCTTGCAGTTCTTTTGAAACAATCAATAATGTAGACTTTTGGCAAGATTTTTATGTGACAGGGTATATTTCGGGATATTTTTATGTGACAGGGTACAGGGTGTTGAGAGATTTGCCACAAACCCCCATCACTTCCCTAGTCCAGTACCTCCCCCCCCCCCCCAATATAGATATTACATCATTCCATGCAGAATTCATTCATCTGATTCTTTATATGATATCCAAAATCGGGACAAATGCACTTTGGCGGACACAGCTTTCAAGGAAAACAGAGGTTGAACTGAATTGTATTGTTAGTATTACATGCTGATTGGCTTCCTTAACAATAGTGATTAAAATCCTACCATCTAATTGGATAATACTAAATCTAACCGTGATTCGACTGATTCGCACTTACTGGAGAACGTCAACATGACCTAAATGTGGCCTAAATCTGCTGCAAGGACCGGCAATCTATGTATTCATTTGGTTCCAAAGTTTTGGGGGCTGCCGCCCCCAAACCCCCGCTAATACACTTTGGGTATGCTTTAATCTCAGTACTGATGCGGTTAACATTCACGTTCGGTGCAACATTTAGACACGAGGAAATGTTGAAAGCGTGTCCGCTAAAGTGCAAACTAGCCTCCAAAATCAACAAAAAGCAGAGTTATATATGAGGGAAAAGATTGAGGTGTGCTGGTACTTTGGAACAAAAAATCGCACAGTTATATATTTGGAACTAAGTTTCAAAGATTTCAGTCTTTGAATTATGAGGCCGTAGAAAGGGTTTTGACGAGCTGACTAACTGGCTGCTTTCCCCACTGACTTATGACTAACTTTGTTCAAATGCCTAACTGCATCCTATGGTTAACATGACTAAAGTACGACCAAAAACTATGTACAGTTAAAACGTTTTTTGATTCCATTTTGGCTCTATTTGCTTAATAGTAAAAGTTAAGGTCTCTTTTGAAAGAGGAAGAGAAGTGCAATTCGAGCTTTAAACTTACAGAAGGGGGTTGAAATCAAGCCTCAAAAAGGCAACTCTTGCCCCTCGCAGCTGTCGAGGTTGAAAAATATATGGCTGAAAAGCTCTTCTTCAGCTGTATCCAAATCTGTGCTCCGTTTATGTGTTAACTAAGTAGATTTTGACAATATGTGAAGAAATGGCCAAGGGTTATCAGATTTTAGAAAAGCTCCTTTGCCCAAAATCGGGGGAGGCAACAAGTTGCTATGGCAACAAATAGCTTGGCCTTTATCATAGTAAAACTGCATTGAGCATGGAAGGTTATCTAAAGGAAGTTTAACGGAAAATCACTTTCTCGTGATCATTGAAAAACCATTCTATTTGAACCTTCAGCTGTTCAGTCAAGCATCATGGACAACAGTTATTCCTTGAAAAAGCACGTAAAATGTATAGATTGTAATCTCTCTAGCGGCTAGATTCACAACTGAGAAACACTGATTACTGCAATGGTTCTTTCAAATCAGTAAGCGTACCCAATTTAATTGTTTAGAATCTAAGCAAAATATTCTTTGAAAGAAATCAACAACATTTAGGAAGAAAAAGTGAATTTAAATTAAACTCTCTTGAGACAATCTTTCAAGCTTGATACAGTCTTATTGTGATTAAAGTCCCTCTTATTTGCTGTTGTAGCGACTTAGTGCTTACACTGTTATTTAAAACAAGCCAGATTATCCAAAATCTGTTAACCCTTGGCCATTTCTTCGTATGCAGACAAAAGCTATTGGGTTAACAGATAAAGGGAGCCAAGACTTGGATACAGCTAAAATAGAGCTTTTCAGTCATATATTTTTCAACCTCAACGGCTGAGTGGGCCAAAAGTTGCCTTTTTGAAGCTTGATTTCAGCCCCCCTCTGTGAGTTTAAATTTCGAAAATGATGGATATCACACTTCTTTTCCTGTTTCGAAAGAGATCTTTCTTTTACTATTAAGCATATATAGCTGAAATGGCATCGAAAAACATTTTATCCCTACATACTTTTTGCTCATACTTTAAAGCCTATTTTACACAGCATTAGGTCAAAAAACACTTGCACAGAGGCCAAAAGTGACACAATCACACTTTCTTGGACGAACAGAAAACTTCCAAGTCATGTATATCAACGGGAATAGGAAAAGACAAAAAATATAAGGAATTTTTGCAAAATATAGGTAAATATTCAGTGAGTACCTTGAATACCTCTCAGTGCCACCCCTGCAGAATAGCGTGCTGAGTGAATCTTGCATACCAATAACAAAGCATCCGTAGGGACTTGGCACACTAGAGACAAGGCAGGCCTAAGGCCTGAAAAGGGCTATGCAGATGATTTAATACTAACAACATTGAATTGTCAAGTACAAGAGTTTGCAAGGCTTGGTGTGCTTCGACGAGTATCACAAAAGTCACATTCAGAACTTCCTACATCAAAATGATCATTGCTACTACCTTTGGCATGGTTTCTTATCACAATGAATTCATCATCATCATAGCATATGTACTACCTATTTACAGGCATGGCTGCTAAAAAACATCAAACAAAATTAAGCTAAGCAAAAAAGAACATAATGCAATAAGACTTAACACACCTACAATATCAATAATGAACTAAAAATGGAAGAAAGAAAAAGAACTAGAATGAATAAAATGGAACTGCAGTGAAATGTAAAATGACAAACGACTAAGAAAGGGTACGATAAGGTGTCTTGGTATATCCAGGCTTGATCTAGATCGCAGTTTCAAGTGAATCCCTCAGTTTGTTCGCATCCATGATAAACTGAGCTAGGCGTCTAATAACTATAGTGTTTTCACTCCTCATAATAGTGGAAAATTGTATCTTTGGGTCCAAGAGCATGACATTTGCAGCTGACAGTAGGACAGCTCTTAAATTATCAGTAATGAATTCAGTAAGGAAATGTAGCCTTTGGACTATCATACTTATCTGTAAGCTGTGGGCCTGCAGCCAGTATGCCCATGGCCACTAGTTTTGACCTGCACGATTTGACCTATGTTTTACTGACCTGCACTGAGCTGCATGATCTGTGTTTTACACCAGCCATATGAGGCACAATGAGTTTGAAGAGCTGCCTTTATCATAATAATATGTAGTGTATAATTAGGCTAGTAGCCTGTAACACATCTAAACACCAGACTGGAAACTTTGCTGAATGCATTAGAAAGAACTCATGCTTGCAATTTGAGCAAAAACCAAACAAGGATTTAATTTTAAGATTTCAAATCCTTTTTTTATCAAATCATGTTTTTAGGAAAGCTTGATTCCCAAAAACAGGATTCTGGTGTATCTGTTGTGTTGGTATAAACAGTTGAATACAGTTAACTGAAACTTGGAAAACGAGAGTGACAAGCATAGAACAACTTGGATGTTTGGTAAATCTAATACCTCCATCTTTATATGGTTCTGAAATAATATTGTCTAATTTTGTTTGAATGATATATAGAGCTTGGTTTTATACAACTGGCCTAGAGAAAATAGGGTCTCTTAATTGCTATGAGAGTGTTACAGTAACCTTCAGAGAAATAAATGTTATTTTGGAAACTTTTCATTAAAATATATTCAAGCAGAAATAGTTGATCTTCATTGATTGCTCCTGCTGAAGAATATGTAACACTTCTTTGCCACTTGTTTCTCTACCTAGAGGTTGGCATCATTATTTTCTTGATAGCATAATGCAATTGATGTGTAAATGGCTACTGCCAATTGCATCAACAAATGATTAAACATATAAAAAAAGGGAGAGCCTGTATATGTGATGCATTACGCCAACATCAATCAAAGAGGCAAGTATATGTTTAAAGCATGTTTAAACGCCAATCAATCTGGTTGGCATTCATCTTGTAGATGTCATGGGATAGTTTTACACCCAGTCTGCATTTCTTGTTGTTTCTTCGGAAGATCTTCCCCGCGCCACTTTTGCTAAAACAATAGCGTCTATTGTTCAGCCATTGTTTTCACCCGCGCACTTCCCCGCACAAGAAACACTCAGTGCCGTCTGGTTTTACACCAACCTGGTTAGCAAAAGTTGTGAGATGTTTGTGTATTTTGTCTAATTTACTGTGAAAGTACACCTGGCATAAAATGAAATATGACATCGATGATATTGGCAAAACCTGCGATTTTGTATGTTCCACTATCTCTGTCATGCATATTGTACAGTACAAACTTTGTACAACAAGTCACAAACCAGACCACTGAGTAGGCCTAAATTACCATCCAGCTCAACAAATCATAGATTTCATATTACTTCAAACTGCACATCAGACGAAACAGATAACTAGAGCATTTCATATCAACAAAGAGGCTAAGAATATTTGATACTAGTTGAAGTGTGGACCGCAGAGTTGCCTGCTGTTCCTCTTACTTTATTGTTTGGCGCTAGAAGAAAAGGCCTCACAAGACGGCAAGGAAGCAGCCAAGGCAGCCAACAAAGCGGTCTTTTTTAAAAAACGCAGTTCCTGCACGCAATAATACAAGGCGCTGAGAATATCATGTTAAATGTTGCATGTATGTATATCTTACCAACCTGGCTTATTTTCGCTTTCTTCATCGACTCTTTGCAGGGTTGAAAATTAATTTTTGTGCTGTCGACAACTCTGCCGTTCGTGCACGTCAAGAGGTCAACTCCTGTCAAGCCATCTCTAACGCAACAACGACAACAACATCTAAAGAAAGCACAGGGAACCATAAGCATAGACTTACCCAGTGCATTCCATTTTTTCTCTCCGCCGGATGTTTCCGCCAGGGATGTGGGCATAGCAAGATTTGCCGCCAGTGTCAATTTGGTGGTGTTGATGAAAGTGACAAAGAACACAGGGAAATAACAGATTCCGGTGATAAGCCCAAAAGCAGAACAGAGAACAACAGAGTGAAGAAAAATGTTGCCTCTATTCCATCATATTCAATGAATTTATGGTCACTTGCACCACACCAACTGCCCGCCAGACCAAAACAAACGAGATTTCACCTCCAAAAACCTTGGCGTGAGGAAATCAAAAGATGGCTCTCCCCCGGATTTCTCCGGCGGGAGGGCCTCGAAATGCAGCCAGGCTGTTTCATCATATCTGAAAAGTTTATTGGTAAGTTACCCTGGGTACCTGAGCCTAATAAAGATTTTAAAAATAAAAAGAAAAAAAGAAAGAGAGAAGAAAAGGAAAATAAAAGTTTCCTTTTCTTTTTCTCTCGATTTCTCCTGCGCAGTAGTAAAGTCTGCGCGCAGGCTAGTATTGTTTGTCGTCTAATTTTGGTTTCATTTACAGATCGACAGCAAGCAACAAGCAACTTTTTCGTTTTGCAAAAAATTGAATCATCATTTATTTCAATACCACATTAAGAATACTGCTGCAACAAAAAAGATAACAGGTTATCAAGTTTCAACAAAACAAACAATTTTTCAAAGCTACAAAAAGCACTCACGTAATAAGAACCTAATGGATATAGGCTATCACTGTGAAATTTGGTCACAAGCTTGTGCGAATGTTTTATGTCAAATATTTTGCTACATCATAGCAGCCATAATTCATCTCATTACTTGCAAACTTGCAGGTCTGCAAAAGGGCCCTTGCATTTCAATGCCATCCCTTTTTATCGGCAGTTTTCGTGGATAATCAAAATGATAACAACAAAGAGTCCAAAAAACGATGTGTTCGCAAAGCCTCTCAGCTTTAAAGGCCACTTTAATCTACACCGCATTGCTTACAAAGTACCAGGGTAACAGCGCGATTATCTTGTCAATGATTTGAGTGCCTGAAAACATTTAGGGGATATATTTTTAGGCGCACTTCATTTATTACGGAATAAAATGCTTGAAGCGAGTTTCATGTAGAAAAGTCTCTCTGCCATGAAATGTGAACGAACCAACCAATAACAATCAACCAATAGCAAATTTACTTGACAATACCGGTGGTGTGTAAATAATATGGATAAATTTCACTTTACCCAGGTGAGATTCCACCTCTGATGACGTGAGATATCACTATACCGGTGATGCTGTGTTGGTCACATAAACACGAAATGAAAACACAAAGAATGCTATGGGAAGGTGGAATCCTCGCCTGTCGGCCCTAGGTCTGGTAAGCGATGTCTCTCCTCATATAAACATGGCTTCTTAGGTTTCGAGACTTTGAAGGCTGCTTCGAAGCCCCGGGGGGGGGGGGTAACTTAACTTGTCTATGGTACGGGGTTGTGCCATTTTTAGGGTACCTTTTTCATGATAGATTCTTGATTTACGGGTAACGTTTTCAACATTTTTCTGCATCTTCCGGATTTATGGGTATAGTTTTCTGTCAGAATTCATCTATTGGTGAGCTGTTTTGGCATTCCCAGATTTATGGGTATGATTTTCAGAAATTCTCTAGATTTGTGGGTATACTTTTGAGAAATTTATCCGGATTTATGGGTGGTACTTTTACAATTTGAATGGCACAGGCCCGTATGTTGGAAACTCAAGTTACCCCCCGGGTTCGAAGCGGTATTACCAATAACTTTATTTGTATTTCCATGCTCTGAGCCAATAAGATAACTGTTACGGTAACTTTTATAGGGGCTACTGGAATAGCATAGGCAAGCTGTGGTGAATTTGAGTTAGACTTATGACGATGAGTCCCTTGTATCCCTGCGGTAAACCTTGCTCAAGATGGACTCATTATGAAACAGTGAAAAACCCGGCCCTATCTCCTGCATTCGATCATAATTCGATCTATCGAATCAGGATCGAATAACTGCCGTAGCTGTGTTCAACGGTCACTCCTCGGAACGAAAATTGCAATAAAAACCACGTTAAGCAGGCGTTTAATCAAAGAAACTTGATATAAATCTGAAGAAGGAAGTTCACTTTACCTGTTAAGTCCAAAATGAGTCTTTCAACGCTACATTTTCCATGTTCTTAAGACCAAAACAAACCAGAGAAAACTTCAGCCACATGCCGTAGCAACTTTGCTCAAAATCTAGTCAACTGCATCATTCGAATCGAGAATTCGACATCATTGTTCTCTGCCGAATCTCGCAATCTGATTGGTACGTTAGGAATTGCGAAGTTTGGGCCTAAATAGAGCCACGTTTTTCATAGTAAGACTGTGAGTCTATTAACTGAAGCGCCATCATCAAGTCAAAGAGCACAAGGCAACAAAAGACTCATCGTCATCAGTCTAAATTTGGGTGGCGTTGATTGCTAGAATCAGCAGACCAAGGACCAATGATTCAAGATTCACTATGTCAAGGAGGCTAGTTCGAGAGATTCTAGCTGCATAAAAAGTACCTCTACATAGATTTTGGCAAAATTTATCCAAAGTTCTCACCCTACACAAAGAACTTTACACAAAATCGCAGCATTCTATTGAAATACTGACTTGCCGGTTTCGCCTCGCTTTGGAGTCACCCAACGGCGTACATCACAAAACGGCAACTCACGAAAGTTGTTAGCAAGTTTTAGTTTTAAAAACAGGGTGCCTTGTTTGCAGCAATGTAATTTACTTCCTTTGAACTGAACTCGAACTGAACTTTGTTTTGTATAAAGGTCTATTTTACCCAAACTAAAACCATTTTACCATTTAACCGTGCAAATGTACAATTAGCTTTCACTTAAATATAATAGTCGGATGTTAACTACCAACTGATACAGCTGATAGTAATGCATTATTTGTACGATCATTATCATCTTTATCAATATCCATATCAGCAGTATTACCAGCTACTTTATTTGCATTTCCATTCTCTTTATTTTCTTCATCATCCGAGGGATCTGGTGTAGTCGTTAATATATTTCTCGCAGCAATGGTACTAGGTGTATTCGCTGGCTCCTTCTTCAAATCAAATTGGACAGTTTTGCTAGGTTTTTGTGCACTACTTGGTAATGGCTGTTCTTCATCTCTTGGAGTGACGGAGAATGAGAGTTCTAACGGTTTTCTCTACGAAAAAATTGAGATAACATATTACCGAGTGAGGCAAGAAAGCGATCATGAGTTGATCAAAATCTTCCAAATTATTCAAATCGGTTAGGGAGCTCTTCGGGTGCGGCTTTGCGGGCGGGTGGTACATCTTTCCTCAATTACCTAATAGCTTTCATTTTACCCTTCTCAATGCTATGGCCGCGGGGTTGTCATAATCTATTGCTCCCCGTGGTATTGTCCCTTGTAGTGTATCGTAGAGTAATTAGTTAGTACTGTAATAACAGACTTGACAACAATCGCTGTGTGAAAGGCCACGTCTCCCTGGATATCAAGACTGTGACATAGGCAAATAGATGCTTTAATGATATTCTTGTTCAAATCTACAGCATATTTGCCTGACGGAAATCGGCCACATTGTTCTGAAATAATGAAGGATGTCCTTGAGAAAGCCTCTTCAAGAAATCTTCAAAACGTGCATAAGATCACGACCACATTTTCCTTACATTGCTACGTTACAGGACCTTTGCAGGGCTGTCGAGAGGTTTAGGAGGCACTGGAACAAACTGCACAATGACGGCCCCTGCGAGCGACGCGAGACTATGGCTGGATTCACATTGCACAATCTTTTGAAAGCGCGTAAACGCTCGTGCAGAAATCCTCCATACTAATCCCTTACAGTGTTCAGATTGCAAAAATATTTTTCAATCTGAACACTGTAAAGGATTAGTGTGGCAGATTTCTGCAAGAGCGTTTACGCGCTTTCAAAAGATTGTGCAATGTGAATGCAGCCTATGAATAATAAAAATGTTGCTCTTACTTTATGAGGCCCTAGACCCCAAAGCCCTGGGGCAACTCGCCGCCCTAACCCCTCCCGGCGGCCCGGCGCACTGCGATGGCTTTTGCGCGCTTTAGCATGTGCTATGCTCTTGGGAGGATAAACAAGTCTTCCCCCTTGTATAAATAGCTTATTCGGGGGACTTCCATTCTCCCGAGAAGACCAAATACATTTTTCAGAAGGAAATTATTGCTTAAAATAATGCTTAAAATAACCATGCAACATCTCAAAATATAGCTAAGCCCACTGGGGGGGGGGGGGTTCTTCCCGCTAGGGATGTACCGCCTGCAAGGGTATACTTTTCGGACTTCTAGTCTTGCCAAGGGTATACTTTTAGGCAATTTTGGTCGATTTTAGTCTGGGCAAGGCATGCTGTTTGGCAATTTTGGTCGAGGAAATGTCAAACTTCGGTAAATCCTGTAAAGAAACCCACATTTTCCTGTGATTTTGCTCCAGAGAATGCAAACATTTGGCAAGTTTTGTCTAAAAAATGCCAACTTATGCTACTTTTGATGTAGAAATTAGCCTAGCCAAGGGACATCATTTTCACAAAAATTGGTCTAGCTAACGGTTCCATTTTGAAACTGTGGGCGGCACACCCCTATCCGAAAGTTAGTCGAGAACCCCCCCCCCTGCGGTTAAGCCTTTCAACTAAACTGTGATACAATGCATTTGACAATAGATTTTGATTTTAGGGAGCCAGTTATGACCTAGCTCGTGAAGTTTTTTTGGGTCACCAAGTATATGTCTATACTACTAGCAGAGTAATGTGAAATGCCTCCTTTTACCTCGCGAAATATCCCATAGGCTCGGACGATGTCATCCAGCGTTAGATGGTCAAGCAAAGATTCATCTGTTCTCCATACGTCAACCTATTCAAAATAAAACATGAGATCAATAATGTACGTGTTACCGTGTTACCACAACAAAATGGTAAATGCAGCATAGAGTCCAACACTGGAAAAAATACTTGCCTTCCTGCGAAGGAATGTCTAACTAGCATTCTTCCTTCCATTGTTTTATTAGTTGAAGTCTCGGATATCAATTGAATAGGAATATCGTATAATATGGTTGCTAATCCACTAAGATCTGGACTTACACTTTGAAGCTTCCTTGGATCACAAAGTTACATATGAAAAGCGCACAATTCACACATTGATTTTCTTGTATTCTTTCCTTTATTCCTTTCAGTCCTTTTCATATTTTCAATTTTTGTTTCTTCGTCATCCTAACTTTTCCAGCCTTCGTTTTCCCTCCTCCCACCTTGCTTTCCATATATTTTCTATTCATTTTTCTCTCATCCATTCATCGTTTCCTATCTGTTGCTTCCTTATATTCCGTTTTCT
Organism: Aurelia sp. 4 Dawson et al 2005; assembly: GCA_964019985.1. Lineage (NCBI taxonomy): Eukaryota > Metazoa > Cnidaria > Scyphozoa > Semaeostomeae > Ulmaridae > Aurelia > Aurelia sp. 4 Dawson et al 2005. The sequence goes on along the minus strand of OZ026493.1, from coordinate 21,523,898 downwards.
CTCTTTCATCCCACTTTCTTCCTTTCAGACAGGCGAGCTTCCTGCGAAGCTGCTTTGCGGCTCCACCCACTTTCTCCATTTCTGACCTCTAGCTTAGTTTGTGGTTTTTTGTGGTTTTTTTCGCTGTCTTACCAACACGATGAGTATCGGTAAATTCAACATTATGAATGTTTCATGGTTGCAAAATAACTCAAAAAGCACTAAGGCTACGTTTCCATTACTCCGTTTTCAAATGTCTCCGTTTCGATCGTTTTCAATGGAAACACCAACCCAAAAACGGAGACATTCCACTCCGTTTTCATACGAAAACGCAGTAATGGAAACGGGGCCTAAAACATTGATCAAATTGTACAGACTCTCTTTACCAATATCAATACTCAATGGGCGTTTCACATCTCTCGAGAGTTATAAGACATCAATTTTCAAACAACTTCTATAGATATTCAGTCCCAGAGCAATACATGGGCAGCGGATATCTCTCACCCGTGAAGAAATTGCATATTCTTTATTGATCTGTGCCAAGAGTCCTTTGTTATTTGATCAATGTTTTAGGTCATTTGTCAGTCATTTTGCAAGCATTAGCTTACTGCGATGCATAACGGGAAGAAACCAATGATAAACAAAACGATTCAAGGGATCTGTATTGCCAACATCATAAAATTCATTGCAGCACCGAAATGCATATTGCACAATAATGCTACATCCACCTACCTCCCAGTGTAGTGGTAAATCAAACTTTCGTAAGATGAATTTCTTCATTACACGAACAGGAAGATCCAGTGGGCAGCATAAATACCGAGTCGGGAATAAACTGGTGATCTGCAAAAGAAATTCCTTCAATTCATAGATCTTTCAAGACAGATTTTAGAAACTTAAAACTCAGGGACCGATAAACAACATGCGGGGTGAGTGGCCAAGTGGCTTATACAGTCTTCGTCAGGTGACTGAAGTTAAGCTTGGTCGAGTGAGGTCAGATTTCGGATGGGTGACCTCTGAGGCCAGACCTCGCAACTCACCTCGTCGTCCTTCGGAAGGGACGTTAAACTAGGGGTCCCATGCCTGGATGCGGCATGCACAGTGGGCCTAAATTAGCTTTCAGTTACTAGAAATCCTGACAAGCCCACTCAAAATAAATTGAAAACAAAACAAACAATCAAAACAAACAAACAAATCATGTTGCGCCAAACAAGTCTTGCAGTTTTGAAAAATCGCAGAAATCCGAGGGGTCCGAGGGTTCCATAACGTACAATATCAGGTCTTGGGTCCAGTTATCTTTGATACCTTTTCAAGATCAATTACATGCCACTGGCAATGTCCTTGCCCCAAAGAGGAACACTGGGCAGAAAGCTCTACCTTGCGGGAGGACAAATGCTTGGCTTCAATTGCTTTTCGATTTCAAAAAGGCAGCCTCCCGTAGAAGTTTGAAATTAGTCCGAAGAGCGATCATTTCTCTTCCGCCTGACCCTATTAAGTTCCCCGGGGGGGGAGCGTCTTTGACCTAAATTTGTACGGGGATGTGTCCACGAAAAATCTTTTGAACCCCTCTCCAGAACTCTTGCCTTCAAATGATACCCGATTCTAGAAAAAATTGGTGAAAAGTATTCTCTAAAACACAAGAATTTGACCAAATAATAAACCAATCTAACATAATTTCCCCTTTTGACATGTTTTGATAATAGGTTCCAGAAAAATCGCCTTTTTCGATGTCCCATCCCCGGAAAAATAGATGAAAACGATACCCTGAAAAACGGCACATCCCGTCGAACATATATACTAGGTACCCCCCACCCCTGTGAAGATTCCAATTGATATTGTTAAAGGCTCGAATTCTAATCAGATCTTTCAGCTTTGGGTGTAAAGTTGTACCGTAAAATGTGTCACGGCCCCATGCAAGGCAGTCCACTTGACAATAAGTGATGGGAAACCCAGTGTGTAGCAGTTTGAAATTCATATCAGTAGCAAGCCATCTTGACTTGTTGTTTTTCGTTGTGTTTTGATTTTTGTTATTTGGTATACAACCACCTTGATATACAACCACCTTTCGCGATGGACTCCATTATAAGCTTCTTGGTATAAACATCAGTTGTAAATTCGTTACCTTGCTTAGATCAACGTACGCTAACTTGAAGGCTTCTGTGAAGCTAACTGACGGAATTACTCAGTCATTCGTTTATACAACAGAGGTTCAGCAAGGTTGCAATCTGAGCCCTACTCTCTTCAATTTATTCATAAATAATATTGTAGAGCTTTTTGATGAGCAGTGTCACCCCCCTAAAATAGGGAACCAGAATATCAATTGTTTAATGTATGCAGATGACATTCTGAAAAGAGAGGCTAAGGCGTAGCTTGTCTAAAACTCGAAGATCATTCTCAGAGATGGAAATAAACGTAAATGTCAAACAGACAAAGATCTTGGTTTTTCACAAAGTTGGCAGAAATATTAGGTTAAGCGTCAGGTTTGGAAATTATCAAATAAAATCTTGTGAAAATCATAAGCATTTGGGAACAATTTGTGTAGCTAGTGGATCCATCAAACTAGCAAGAATTGCTCTTCATAAAAAGCTTCCAGGGCCTTTTTCTCCTTTTTGAGTGACTTTAGTCTGCAAAGTGGAATAAAACCATGTGTTATCGAAAAACTTTTTTCAGGTCACTAGTAAACTTTTCAGGTCACACATTCCGCTATAAAATCATGAAGGATTTCCTCGAAAAATTCCTTCAACAAACATTCCGTGAGGCAGAAAATTCGATCGTTATTTCATAGCATTTTTCAAGGTTTCTTGACGGCGCATTCTCAAGAAATGCCTTGGAATTCCTGAACAGAGAGGCAGATTTTCTGCAAGTAAGTTTTAAACTCTATTTGAAAATGTAGAAACAAACACTAGTAATATGAGAAATCCATAATAAAACAGGTATCGATAGAAATGAAGAACAAATCATACAAAAAACTATATATGATACTTTAAAGGGGTCATACCTTTTCGTTGCGATTTGGCCTTGATCGACGCCTCCTGGAAAAGAAATCAAGCTGCCATTAGCTTATTGAGCTGCACGAAATAGCCTCGAGGAAAAGAATTTAAACGAATGAAATTGCTGGGATCACTGAAGCGACATATAATACAAATTTCGAGGTGTTGTGGCGTGATGGTGAAATTCCCCAGCCCTGCAGACAGGACGGTTCGTGGACTTCTGTTCAACTCCATCATAGTCTACGTTTGCCCCCTTTTGAATGAGCTATCCATAGCTACTAATTGCATAAAATGGCAAAAAATATTCGGACAAAGTATTTTCGAATAAATATTTTTCAGATATTTTCAATAGAATTACGGCTTTCTTTACAGAGATTTTGGAGGACTAAGAAATGCTATAATTTAACTCTTCAATTTTGCTGCATAATACTAAAAATTTTCTAAATCTATAGATTGTGCTTCATTTAAAGGGTTCTTGGACAGAATTTCCCCAAATGACTATTGTTAACGATGATGAGAGTGATTGCTAAGATGGATTTGGTTTAAGAAAATATAGTAATTTGCACTGAAAACATTCCTTTCACATTCCTTTCAATTCAAAACGTTTCGTGAGCAAGACATTACAGACATTACCCTTTAAAACCGAGAATAAGCTTTGCTGTGATATTTCTATGTTGTAAAGATTTCCGAAACTAAATGTTCCAGAATGGAAAATTATTTCGTACAAATAAATTTTCAGACTTATGAAATATCCGATAATAATGACGTACAAAATTTTTGGCACCAAACGGAGCAGCATCCCAGCAAATTCTCTTTGTTAAATACTGTCCATGACCATTTGAAAATAGCGAAATTTACTGCAAACTTGGCTAATCCCAGTCAAAGAACAATTTCTCGAGAACTTTTACCTGAAATATGACAATGTGACAAGAATTCTATTATGATCTTCCAGTACTGGATCAGGTTCTTGTGACGCTCCAGGTTGACCTGCGAAAGGAAGAGTTAACAGAGCTACTTCTGAATAAATGAGCTGAGGATGAACATCTTTTGAGTTCACAGGATTTTTAATTGGTTTGATTGTTTGATTGTTTGATTGTTTGATTGTTTGATTGTTTGATTGATTGATTGATTGATTGATTGATCTATTTATTTATCATAGAAAGAAAATTAACGTTGTAACTAATTCCCTGCCATCGTTGGCGCCAAGGCGTCTTACGAATATCAAATAAATCTACAGCCACCTCCACACCAGGCTTAGAAATTTTCAGTTCCTGAAGAACAGCAAATACATCAATAAACTTTAATAGATTATAACAGAATTTACATAATATTGTATAATGTATTGCTAGAATTCATCTATTGTACATTAGCTTCTTATTTTACTTCGACTTGGATTTTTATGTATGATGTCCTTCAGGAATTTACTTGGGCCAATAGGCCAAAGCTCAGGTTTAGAGGTAGGGGCAAATTTGAACATCCAGGACTGCTATTTCAACTGTTAAAACACCAATATCTATAAAATGGTATCTATATTTAAGGTAACCATTCAAAATCATTAGCCATTGCTTAAAGCAAAATTTTCATCCCTAGGCCAAAGCAAATTCGCCTGGAATCCCTGAAAAGAGCACCCAAATCCCTTCTGCACGCATGCATAGGTTCCAAATCTTTAAATCTACGAAAAGAGGCAGGTGTAAAATCTAATGACCTATTTCTTTAAACTGAATTACTTGGAAGAAACTTTGCCACTTTTTTACGATTCTACCGTTGGACTTTTCAGAAATCTTGAATATTTGTCAAAATTACAGCCTATTTAATATTTCAGCTCAATTTATGATATGTCGTCATCAAATTTCTAAATCACAAACCAGAAGAGAGAAAGAATTTTGCTTGATACCATATTGTAGGCATCCATAAACTATGGTTTTCTTGGAAATTATTTGATCTTTCGTCAAACGGTTTAGAAATTACGATAGTTTTAAGGTTTTTTCGAAAATTTTCTTGAATTCTTAAAAAATAAGAAAAACACTGTAATTTTGAAAATACTGAAGATTTCAGAAAAGTCCAACGGCAGATTTACTGTAAAATAGGTAAAGTTTCTTTGAAGCCACTAAGTTCAAAGAAATTTGTCATAGCACTTTACACCGAGCTTTTTAAAGATTTGAAACCTATGTTCTGCATGCATCTCTTTTCAGTAGTCATGTGATGTCTTAAGGAAGCTTGCAGTCAAATAATAGATACATTTTACATTGCCTTTCATGGCTCTAAACTTTTCAAATCTTCAATTGTAACTATTTGGTTGCAAGATGCCTTGACTTGTACCTCTGTTTGTCACTTTTTTCATTTCTATGTTATGGCTCCTGTCTAGACAAAACGCTTTGCTCCTTAGGGTATCGTCACCGTAGTAGGGTAGCGTTAGGTGTAAGTATAGTAATTAGTAATCATGTATTGTAAATTTTCATGCAATATAAAAGAAATTCGTTTACGTTTAGGGTACCCGAATTGTTACAAAATGTGCCCTTGCTGATGGCTCAGAAATTTTATCATGTTTATAAACTTACTCCATCTGTCTTTTTCTCTGTTTAGTTCGTGTAACTGGCGTGCTTTCTTTTCACCTAAAGGAAGGGGGAAAGTGAATGTTATTACCCTAACAGACAAGTACATAGACAATCTCCATTTGAAAAACCTGCGTATAAAGACAATAAGATAAATAACAAGTCAATTTCAAAGTTGATACGTTCAAATGAATTTCAAAACTTATCTAATTAACGTCAGCCACTACCTTCTAGAATCATGATAGAATTTTCTCTGGAAGCTCTTGGGTTAACACGTACTAAAGCACGTACAAGTCTACGATTCTTCACGGTGTGGCCTACTCGAAAGCAGGTTAATAATATCCTATTTCTCTGTTCAGTTCTATTTTCTGCTCTTTTAATCGGCATAGCAGCGTTTTGCAACCTGGTTTACTTTGTTTTAACGTTTGAACAGAGTTTCTAGAATGCGTGATGCAAATAGCCTCTATCGACGCCAGAAAGTACAAATCCGGGATTGGTATGACTGAAGGGATAAGAAAGCTTATACCGCTGCAGTAGCATGTGGTATTTTTTCAAGCATTTCTCTATGAAATTATACATTCAAATAATCTGCTTGCGCGTAGTGACGTCAAAATTAAACCAAAACGCGGCTGATACACAGTTTCAGGTACGTCATGAAGTCATGATATGACTTTAAATCATGGTTAGTTTCTTTTTCGTACAGTTGTGAAACAATGAAAAGCGGGATTTGTACTTGACTACCTATGCCTGACTTCTTCCAAATCTATCGCAGGATAGCATAATAGCCTTCAAAGCGTGATAGAAGTAAAAGATGTTCACATCTTGGTTAATCTGACGGCAAGCTTGCTTTAAAAACCTTGAAAAAAATCCAAAATTTGCTCTTTAATCGTGGGTTTTAGGAAACATGGAAGTTCCCATTAGACTAACTATCGTTTAAAGAATCATTACTGTCAGGCTTACCTTTATGTGTTCTTTGTTTTTCCATCGTCTCAGTTGTCCTGTCCATTTAGCATTTTCAGTCTGTTACCATTCGCTTTCCTGACCGCTGATCGCAATCGCATCACCATCTTACTTTCAACAGCCTCATTTCGGTATGTGAGCACTTTCAATGTGCTCTTGAAAACAAGATGGCGATGCGATCGGCGGTCAGGAAAGCGAATGGCAACAGATTAATAATGCTAAATTGACAGGACAACGGAGAGGATGGAAAAACAAAGAGCACAAAAAGGTAGGCCTGACAGTTCTGATTCTTTGAAACGATAATTAATCTAATGAGAACTTCCACGTTCCCCAAAACCCATCCTTTAAGTTTCTCTGAAAGCGCAAAAACACTTACGGACATAAAGATCAGGTACCAACTTGTAAATCAGTTCTTGCAACGTTGGATCTGATCTAAAACAGACGACGGAAAAGCTGTTTTTAACAAGACAGCAAAAAGGCAAATGGGAAACCATAGTTAAAGATGGCGGTAAGGAGCCTTTTACCAGGTTGCATTGTGTTCCACTTCATAATTACGAACCTTAAGCAGTTCTATAAAGATCCAATTAGAGAAGGCAATGCATCTTGACAAAAATTTCCATGCCACCATCTTTAGCGTAATCATCTGTTGCGAATATGATAAATTTACCCTTGGGATTTGCATAGGAGCACAAGCGATTATTTTTTCAAAACGCTACCTTGAAGACGGTTATCTTGAAAGCGCACTATCTGAAAAGCCCTGATATACTGAGAAAAGCCGACTTCTGAACTTTGGCTCCTTTTAGCTATCTCATATAGCATAGATTCAAATCTTTAAAAAGCTGTAAAAGGTGTAAAATTCTATAACCTATTTCTTTGAACTGAGTGGCTTCAAAGAAACTTGAACTATTTTACAGTAAATCTGCCGATGGACTTTTCTGAAATCTTCAATATTTTCAGAGCTACAGTGTTTTTCTTATTTTTTAAGAATTCAAGAAAATTTTCGAAAAAAACTCAAAACTATCGTAATTTCTTAACCTGTTGACGAAAGATCAAATAATTTTCAAGAAAACCATAGTTTTTGGATACCTGCAATGTGGTATCAAGCAAAAGTCTTTTACTCTTCTGGTTTGTGATTTAAAAATTTGATGACGTCACATCATAAAATGAGCTGAAATATGAGATAACAGTTTACTGTAATTTCGACAAACATTCAAGATTTCTGAAAAGTTCAACGGTAGAATCATAGAAAAGCGGCCAAAGTTTCTTTCAAGTCATTCAGTTTAAAGAAATAGGTAAATGAATTTTACACCGGCCTTTTTCGTAGATTTAAAGATTTGGAACCTATGCGCTATCACATGCATAGCTGCATTGCATGGATGTAATGCAAATAGTGCAAAAGTTTCAAACATTCGGACCGCAAATCATCACCGTGGTCTTCGCATAAACACAAGGATCTAATTGAAAATATTAACTCGTTTACTTGGCAGTCGACTTCTTGGGAATCAAGCCGCAAGAACACAGCTTTGGCTGACTTTGGCCAAGTTTAACTTAACTTTTTCAGATGGAGAATTTCAGACCAAAAACTTCGGACAAATTTTGGAAAATTTTTGAAAAATCAGTATGGTCTCCTTTCTCTACAACTAATCGATCACATCTTCACTTGAAATGAGTTATATTTGTACAGAACTGACCCTAAAGATCGGTACCAACTGGTTCAATTAATAAAAGTCATAGGTAAGAAACATAACTAGAAAAAATTGTCTGATGCTTTTAAAGGAAATTTGGACAAATTAGTTTCTGATAAAAATTTGTTCAAAAGTTTTTACTGTCAGCAACTTTATGGTCTTAAATAAATCTTGCAATCTCGACAGATTTATCAAGGTACAGCGGCGTTTTGCTTTACTTCAAAGAGAGTTCCTACCGTATGTTAGCCAGAGGCTTGGTCTTGTGTACTTCAGTTTCGCAAACTGGGCAGTTGAATGACGTTTCTAAGTATCTTACGATACAGCTCTTGCAAACTAAAATGGAAAAGCAAAAGTCTATTTATTTTAAAAGGACATATTTATTTAAATTGAACGCATTTTTTAACTTTCTACCGTGTCTACAATTATTAGATCCTTGATAAAAAAGCACATGAAGACACTTTTATGATTGAAACTATTATCAAATTATGATACAGTAGAACCCCGCAAACAAGAACATACTTTTCTAAAAGACAGACTGGCTAGGTTCTTATAAATGGGGGTACTTTTGACATTTACAGGGTTTGGTTCTTATCACAAGGACAGTTATGAATATGATGAATATCTAGCTACAGTATACAGTATGTGTCAAATGTACTTAAGGGTATAATGACTGCATTTCAATATCAGAAGGTATGGTATTTTTGTTATTGACAAAGCGATTTAAATCATACAGCTAGATAAAAGAATTTGCATATTCCTAAAACTGTTGGATGTGTTCAGTTGTCAATAAATTGTTTACACTGATTTGATGAAATTTCTTAATCAAGTGTACCATCTTATAAGAACATTGAAGTAAATTAGTCTGCATTTGGTTCTTATATTTAGGTGTCTTTTCCCACAAATCAGTCTGCAGGTTCTTATTTTTCTATGTTCTTGTTTGCAGGGTTTTACTGTACTTTTAGAGGGTTACATTTTTAGGGTCATCCGCGAGTTACAGCGCTTCGAGAAGAGAGAGAAAGAGTCTGACTTCAGTGCTGCCTGAAACGTAAATGCAAATAAAACTTTTTGCCAATGTAAGTAAGCCTGGGTTGTCATTATCATCCTTTATGCCGGGTGCGCCAAAATGAATTATGCACTTTTGACATGCAATGATAAATCGCATACTGGACGAACTTCAACGATTTACGAATTAATCTTTACCTAAGATCCTCAATTAGAAGCTGAAATTTTTTTGTAAATTATTTTAGTCTCTTTTTTATGGAGCTATAAGCAAGTTTCTTATAATTTTCTTTTTGGAAAACACCTCGGGGGGGGGGGGGTAACTTAGTACTTTTCATGGTATGAGGACGTGCCATGTTTGAAGGGTGCCTTTTTCAAACCGTTACGGAATTATGGGTGTCTTTTTCACAATTTTTAGACATTTAACGGAATTATGGGTGTCATCTTCAGGGGATTTTTCAAAATTTCCGGAATTATGGCACAGATTTCCATTCGATTTTCGAAATTATGACCCTAAAATCCACCAGAATTTACGGAATTATGGGTACCAATTTTTCGGGCAAAATGGCACGTCCCCGTCAGATTTATTTTAGTCTTTTTCTGATCCTTGAATGTGTGCTTCAAGGCAATCTGTTAAGTACCGGGTGTCCCAGAAAAAGCGAAACAGATTTGAATAATTCTAATGGAAGCTGTCTCATACTTATTAGCAAACAATTATTTTTATTGAAATCTAAAACTATTAGAATAAATTTTGATACATTTTCCAGTAGTTTTGGTGACTTGGTTGTAAAGTTAAAAATCAGCAAAGTTCAAAATTGCTTCCAGGTCAAAACCAGAGCTGCTGCATTAGCAATAGTTGATTAAATTAACAAATTATAAAAAATGACAGGTCTTAGCAATTACCGAAGATTGCTGACAAGCCCTCAAACACAAAAGTTAATTGAACATGGAACAGATACTTGCATGAAGATTTCAGTCATGACGAAGTTGCTTTTTCTAAAATGACTAGGCCATTCTTACAGTTATGCTTTCAATTGGAAGCGATTACTGAGAGCTCCCTCGAAACTAGATAACTCGTAAATCATTAAGGGATCTCCTTTGTCACAGTTTCTTGATCAAATTATGTGCTTGCCTGTAATCCTGTAAAGTTGCAGATAATGCCACGCTTGTAATTTTGCATTATGCTTTGCACTAGTTGTGGGAGGTCTGGTTTTGCCATGACAGCAAATTTTGAGTTTGTCAATTTAAAACTCTGCAACCAGGTCAACTAAAATTCTGAAAAATATCTCAAAATTTAATCTAATTATTGTAAATTTCGAGAAAAATAATTATTAAAGTTTTAGTTTGAAACAGCTTGTGTTAGAATATTTCAAATCTGCTGCGTTTTTTTTGGGACACCCGGTATGCTCAACTATTTTGCCTTTCTATGACAGTTTTTGGGCAGTTTTTAGTCTATATTACAATAGTACTACCTTTAAATAAAACCATTATTATCATCATATCATTTCTCAAGCTCGAATAACTTAAAATAAATAAGAAACAGACTGGGAGTAAGTCTGGTAAGGAGATGGCTAAGAAACGTATGTACATAGAAAGAACTTACATGAATGTGAGCATTCTATCAATGTTGTTGCATCAATCAAATATCCACCACAAAGGATGCATATAAGATGAGGATTCAAGTCCTTGATATTTCGAACGTATTGCATGTTTTCACTTCCTCTTAAGTCAGCCCACTGTCAAAGAAAAACAGTTCTCATCAAACACAATTCTTGTAACTCCTTACGGACCTACATGGCAAGCAAAAGTTACCAAATCAGATAAACCCAGTTCTTCTCAGAAAAGCAGGGTTTGTCTGCAGAAGAACTCGGTTTTTCTGAGAAAAACCGAGTTTATCTGGTTTTTGTGACTTTCGCTTCGCTTGTCATAGACGTAGAGCCTCGTTAGAAATTATTGATCTGGGCATCATTCTGTACATATCGCGAAGGGGGTTCATTCAGTACATGCAAATACGGGGAGGTAAGTCAAAAGTGATATTTTTGGGTCAAAATTTAACTGAAATTATAATCAGGATATTTTTTGACATCATATATCGTTGAACTGATTTTTCTGGGTTAGTGACCTCTATTTGCAATGCTTCAAGATATTTTATGTTCTTTTACAAGTTTTTGAGTATAAAACGAGCTGATATTTTGGGTTGCAATGAAGCTTAGGTGATATTTTGGGTTATTTGACAACTTCTTGGACTGCGTATGTGTATGTCCTGAGTGCCTCCCTGGGACATATCGTGTCTTTCTTTGCTTCCCTCTGTCCATTTTCTTTCTTGTTGCGGTACATACATCTGAACTTCATTTGTGTATTTTGCCTTACAGATTTCTAATATTTCTTACCCTTGATGACAATTTTTTAGCACTCTTTGGCAACCGACCAGAGTAAAAAAGACACACTACCACTAACTACCAGGGTAGGTATTTCTGGACTGAATGCCTTTGACCTTTTTGATGACAAAATGCTCCCGGAAACAAGGTTTTCGAGTGATTCCACCGAGGAAAAGAGACTTCGACAATCGTTGCTGAACGCTAAGAGCCAGGCCCACCCTTCTTGAACGAAATAATTCCAGAACTCCGGTAACCACAGTATGATGTGTCAAGTTTTGCAAGAAATAAAGTCATTGAACTAAGATCGACCAAAATTAAGAAAACGGTAAGAAAAAGCTGCAAGAAACTGCCACTAAAATGTAAGCTTTTGCTGCTTGAGAGAACAGATAATTACCATTCATCCTTAGATTCATTAGCCTAATAACTAGCCCACTAAAATAGATAGTTTTCGCTCTGGGCTGGTTAGCAGGCTACAATTCTCCCACGGAGGTACATGACTTGTGGATGGACGGGGCCGCCACGGGGGTCTGCCGCCCGACTTTCAAAAAGGTACCCTCTTATAATTACCGAAACTTGCTTTCATCCCGAGCTTTAGGATTAATTTTGGCGGAAAGCTACCCATTTTGAGCTATTCTTTGCGAATTTTTGCCAAACCCACCCATATTTCAGGAAATCTGCCCAAAAAGGACCCTTGGTTAGAGAATTTTGGACTCAAAACTCACCCATATGGGCGGCACACATCCGTACCCTCAACATGATATGTATCCCCACCTGGGAGATTCTTCAGCTGAGTATAAGATCGATGCGACTCTCAGCCTATATACGTTCTGATGCGTATCTAGGCTCAGGGTGCCTTTCTTGTTGGGAACTTCGATCAAATGCTTCGATGACCTCGTGTTTATTCCTGCCAACCCGTCATCGGCACAGAAGTAACATTTTCCTTAGTATCATTCTTTTAATTGATTATAAAAAAGGGCGAGGGTAGCATTTGAGATCACTATCCGTATAAGCGACGTGGCCACTGTCCATCTGGGTGCAATGGCAATGAAAACATGACGCAACACTCGCCCATTATTTCGCTGAAAAAGGGGTATATTTGAAGCAAAGTCCAACGATCTGATATTTTGATATATTTTTTGATATTTGATCTTATTAAGGAGGGTTGCCCTTCAACAGAGTTGTTTTACAAGGGGCCCTCCACTTAAAAAAAACTACTTACAATATACAATATACAATTACCGAATAAAAAAAGAAAAATTACAATATAAAAACCATAATATAAAAACCTAATACAAAATTTTTAAACTCTAATATAAAAGAGAAAGTGCCAAATAGTTTTTTTAAGCTATTCAGGGAAGATGCCTGTTTGGTATCGGCAGGAAGGTTATTCCAAGCTCTAGAACATAAAAGAGGGGCGTGTTCTTCTCGAAGCGTCTCGTAGATTCTGGAGAAAAGAGCATGATATATCATTTTCATGAGTATCAGAAAATATCTAATAGAAAATAAATGCTGTTGAACTCGAGCCCCTAGAATATAGTGAATTTTACCTTGCATGAAAACAGACGAATGCCCTACGTTTTATGGAATTCTATTTTTTCCAAGAAAGTGATATCAGGGTAGTGAAAGGCAATAAAGTTTAACAACCGCAAACCTTTCTCACTGAACAAGCTCTGTCAAAATTTTTACAACTGTACTGTCAAAATTTCTTTCGGGTACTGTGGTACTTCTTTAATAGAGAGCTATCTTCGAAAATTTTCTGCTATTACGGAAACTTTTCACCAACAAATAAAGTCACAGAAAACGATAATCTAAGAAAGCGGGAAGATAATCTAAGAAAGCGGGGAGGTTTGAGGTTTCACGGATTGAGGTTTGGCTAATTTGAGTCCTCTGATTCGGGATTCACGCTTTAATCGTGCGGCTTGTCGGGTTTTGAGATATTTCACAGATTGTGGGTTAGACAATTTTCTGTGCTCGGGTCTCGGGTATTTCGTTCAAAGTTCCTATTTTTTCGGGTTTTTCGAAGTCATACAGCCCATGTAGTTAACTGAGATGGAAAAATTGACCCCCCAAAACCCCCCTCATGAAATGGTATAGACGAAAGCATGTACCACTATAGTTTCTTTTTGGATCCATAATCATTTTGAAAAAAGGTGTCAATACTAAAAGCCTACCGCTCGAAACTTTTTTCGCAGTTTCTCGCAAAGAAAACGGTGTCGTTGACATTCTACAACCGCACCAACTAAGTTGAGGCTATCTGTGAATTTCAACATCCAGTTTTGGTAAAAGGGCCTGGCGCAGTAACGATCCTATGTACAGGATTGAACAACCAATAATCCCACCTTTATCTCCAAAACATCCTGTTTGCTGAAGAACAGCAAGGGCTGGCATGTCACACTAAGGACGATGGTCCTACCTTTGTCCGAAAACCGGTAGTTCACGAAAAAATTTTTCACCATCTTTGTCCCAAAAACTTGTCTTTTTTGATGACATATGTACGTTGTTATTTTCCTTCGATTTCATGGACAATTCAATCACTGGCGATGTTTGTCCCGAAAACCGGTAGTTTCGGCCAAATACCGTTCTTCGAAAGAGAGTGGTACCCGCAGCCATGAAGGCACATGTGTCCCAAAACCGGTTTTTCTTGCTCACCAAATTCCATATCATTTGCAGCAAATACAGGTTTTAGTCCTGCAGGCATCATTATCGTCGTTATTATATCTATGGAGCAGCACAAAACTGGCAGTCCTCAAGCGGCAATTCCGAGTTAGTCCCTTGGTTCTAAAAAAAGTGGTGGTATTTCTTCTGCTTTGTCCCAAAACCGGTCCTTTTATCTTCATTTGACGGACAGAGGTAGAACCACTTCAGCGCAAAAATGGAATTCCTGGCCTTTTTGTAAATTTTGACGGACAAAGGTACAACTGCTTATGTGGAAATTTAAAATACCGGTTTTTTGATCTTAAACATCGCGGACAAAGGTGGGACCAGCTTACATGTAAACTTTAGGATTTTGACTAGATAGGAGGTGTAAAAACTTGATTTTTGTGAGAAATTAATGGACAAAGATCACTGATCTTGAAATTTGACCTTTGTCTCCAAAAACTGGTTGTTTTGGGCAGGAAAGTCGTACTGCATCATGAAAGAACCGGTTATTTTTTCTCATTCCTTGGGCCAAACATGGGCTCAAATATTCTACAGTACTTGCCCGTCCCTGAGAAGAGTACAGCGTAGAAGGGAAATTCCCTGCGTTATAAAGTCATGTCGTTTTCCCTCAACAACATAATGTACACGTGTTTTCACGGACGAAGGTGCAAAGAGCAAATTGGGAAATGTCAACAGCAAGTTTCAGTTGTGTATCTTAACCCCCGGAGGGGGGGCTACTATACATATTTTGGGACGGGGACGTGCCATCGGGAAGGGTATCGATTTTCACGATTTTGGTATAAGGAACGGTATCGATCTTCACGATTTTGGCATAAGGAACGGTATCGATTTTCGCAATTTTCGCAATTGGTATAGGGTCGGGTATGCATTTTCGGAAAATTTGTATAAAGTCCGGTATATATTTTAGATAAATTGGTATAAAGTCGGGTATAAATTTTGGAAAAATTGGTATAAGGAACGGGTATGTGTTTGAAACCTCCATGGCACGTCCCCATCCAAAATCTGGTCAAGTACCCCCCCCCCCCCCGGATCTTAACATACATCCTTGATTATCAACAATGATCCTGAAAACAGGTACAAACTTTCCAAGTAAAGCAAACCTCAATCTGAACATTTGGAACTTTGAAGCTGTGGTGTAATACTGTTTATAACGGAAACAAAGCCCCCCAACGAGCACATGTCTCTGAAGATATGAGCATGAGCGATGGGACACCCAGTGTGTGGCAGTTTGAAAGTTGTATCAGAGGCGAGCCACCTTAACTTATTGTTGGTTTGTGTTTTGAACTTATCTTTACTTGGTATACAATACAACCACCTTTCACTGCTTCGTAGTTTTGAAATTTTTCGGTAGTGAGCGACCTTAAGTGCTGAGCCACCTTTATGCACGCGTCATTTTCTTGCGCGGGGGTTGGGTCCCCGGGGATGGTCGGAGAATTTCAAACAGAGGATAAGATTAACCCCACATATGGGGTCTTTGCTCTTGTAAAGTCCCCAGTTATGGGGCTCAATGTGTCATCTCTAAGTTTTGATAGTGAAGCCAGAAGTCCCTGATAATATACTAAAACTGTGAAAACTTGCCACTAGATGCTGAAAAAGAAAGGCCCTACCAAGGAAGACACTAGAATTACTCAGTGCTAAGATAATTCCTCATATTTACAGACATATAACATGAACAAAACAAACCTTTTGAATAAATTCATAAAACATAGGTCTTAACATCATTTCAGTTAAGTTGCTCAGATCACTGCTAGTGTTATAAAACCATCATGTTCGCATTTGCAACAGAATCCCTTTCCTACCTTCGAAAGCCGGTCTATCGAAGCCATGTATTCTGAACTGACAGTTTGTGAAAAGAAGTGGATCACCTTCAGCACTGGACCCCCAAATAAAACATGATTCTTTGAAAACTAACGTTAAGAGAGTGAATGCTACTCTTTTTATCGATCTGCAATAGACCTTTTCAACTAACGGCCTCGTTTTCGAAATTTTTGAAAATTTCTCGATACTAAATTTCTGACCATGGATTCTGATTCAGCACCCCAAGTTTACTTTAATTCCAAATTTTCATATTCCTAGAGTATGTGATTTCGATTTTATGGCAATAATAATATGCAAATATAATGATACAAATAATGATAAATATAATGATACAAAGCGATACCAAACGTACCTTCAACTGGCTACACCTACACCTGGATCCCATGTGGCTCAATCGATCTCTGTTGCTGTTGCTGTCTTGTTGTGCGCCAACATGAATGTCCCGGGGCCTGGGACAATATCTCCATTAAAGATGGTGAATTCTGACAGAATCACCCGACCATCCCCGGGGACCCATCCCCCGGGCAAGAGAATGACACGTGCATTATGGTGATTAAGGTCTGTAAAACATAACTCGTAACGAGTAAAAAATTCAGCAGACTGGCCTAAGATGGGGTAGGAGTTTTTTTTACATCAATATAAAAAATTTTAAAATACATGCTACATTCTACTATACTCTAACTACTATGCAACACTACGATCACGATACCATGAGGAGCAAGAGACAATGTCTACCCCATGGCCAACACATAAAGATATATAATTAAATAGACAACTAAATAAACACGTACAAGAAAAAGGTACACATACGATACCATACTATAAATGGTGGAAACTGTTTCACATTGGCTGCTAGGTCAGTGGAGGCGAAAATTTCACTGCTCAAGACATCACCTCTAAGTTCGGGAGTAGGAATTCGGGAGCAGTTTCCTCCTCTATGGATTCCATTGACAACACTAACAATTTCAGTGACTCGCTCGTTACCGATAGGGGAACCTAAACTTGAGAAATTCAATTTGATATGAGAGGTGTATGTTCTCAAGAAAATTTTCTGCGATTGGGGTATATTTTGTTGAAACAGGTCAGCTGTCGCAGCATGACGCTTCCTCCCTTCCTTCCCTGGCCTTGGTAGATGACGTTGGATGATGCTTTAACATAAGAGAGGTAAATTATTTGCAAAACAATTGTGGAGACTACTTAAGAAAAACCCGCAAAGAATAATCGCCAAAGGGTGAATAGGAAGCATAAATAGTAAAGACTGTGGACATTTGGTACGCATTCGAAAAATTAGGCTTGGAAAATAAATCTCCGAAATTCTATGTCGGTGTCTTCTCGATCTGAGAAACTATTTAACTGCGTTGCTTTACTGCATGCAAAACATTTATGGAAGACCGCAATGGGGGAGAAGGGAATTTCTTAAAGGCCGACGCTTTTGTTGCTAATTACGGCTTAGAGATAGGGTTACGAAACTCCTATGCTCTTGGTATACAAACACGAGAATTATTTATTCAAAAGGGTATTCTGACTTTCCTGTTGCAAAAATTAAAAGGGTTGAGACATAATTCGTTAACTGAATACATTCCCGGGGGTACTTAGTGAATTCGTCTGACGATGCGGTTTTCAAGGCTGTCACCCATTTGTTCGAGAACATGGTATCAAAAGGAGGCAATTTATTTGGGGCCGTTGTCAAAACATGTGAAAAGTGGAAATTTTATTAGATCAGGTTATTATTTAGTCCAGTTTTTGTGTGTTGGAGTAAACTTTTGCCCAACTTTTTCTGCGATCGGGTATCATTTGACGGCAAAAATTCTGGAACCGGGGAAATATGTTTTTCCGTGGGATCCCATAAGAATTTGGATCATGTACCCCCTCCCCCGGGGGATCCAATTGACCCAAACTTTTCAAAGCATGCGGTGCGGACGCCCCTGATGAGGTCAACGCACGTTTTTTCATCATTTTACAAATGAAAGGAACTGAAATTGATAATATTTCAGGCATTTGTGTAAAAACCTCTGAACAAACACACTTCACAGGGTGCAATCACCGAGGTTGAAAAATGCCGAAATAGCCATGGAAGCAATACAGAATTAGCATCCAGAAGAAAAACAGTGTAATTCATGTCAGAATTTATGCCTAATTTGTATCTCATTTCGACCTAGGATTTCATCGTACCATCGTACACAGTACATTACTAATGGATTGGGTTATACTATATCATGGTTACACCTTCGCGAAAACAGATAGCACTACAGAACAAACCTGAATTTCAGCTTGCATTGCGAAATTTCCAACAACAATAAATAGTGATTCGAAGCAACGAAACCTCGTGTTAATTCCTTGTCAATAGGACATGGACAAAAACCAAACATGGCCGCCATCGATTGAAACCACAAACAATGCAATACAGGTTCTCGTTGATCAGGCCTACTGAACACGCCATTGACAAAACACCTTCACAACAGCTCAACCGTAATCTCAACAATGGAGATATATTGCGAAAACTAAACTCAATTGTGCAATGACTCGCTCAAATACTCAAAATACGAACCTTGCTTGAGGTTTTCTTCCCTTTTGGCAAGTCCTGCCTTGTTTCAGTTTCTGTTCAGTTTGAGCTGAGAGGAATGACGTATTTGAATACTTCCCTTGCGCTACGTTGCCACACGCTACTCAACCTGACACATGATAATTATCGTCGTCAAAATGGCGAACTTTTCACAACGCCCTAATTTCAGCTTGTGCTTCCGAGACCTTCCAACCCTTTGCGTCCTCTCAAATGGTTTCATTGCATAGTCCTAGGTTTATAACAAAGGGGCATAGTGGGCATAGTAAAGGACAGGACTATTTTATAGAAACAAAGTAAAGCTTCGTAAAAGCGAGGAAAGAGAGCTCATTTGCAGTAGCTACTGGATTAATCGAACTCATCTCTAGCCGTAAATACAATCTCTCCAGGAGTCAAATTTCTCTGGAAACTTCTAAAGCATTTATCCCCATATTTATGTGCAAATGTCCTAAGTATCTAACGAAAACAAGCTCAGGTTTTTGTATTTGCTGACTGAAGAGTTGAAATCGTGCGATGTTTGATGTAATAAAGCAAGCACTAGTCCAGAAATCAAGACTAACTTTCCAACTGACACCTGCTCTTATTGAACCAACCTCCATACATCGAGTAAAGATTCATCATAAAGAAATTTCTTATCGCATCACAGTATGACCGAAGTCCGAAAATCAGTGAGGGAGGTTAGGCCTCAATGAGATCGGCCTCAATGAGATCACATAAGCATCAAACGGTCATGACTAAAAAGGTCTTTACGTTTCTTTCAAAATAAATTGGGCAAGATCAGATCAACCAACAGGGGCCTGATCAACTTGGTATAGCCATCTTTCGAACATTTACACTATGCATTTACGAAGAGGGCTGCCCCCCCCCCTTCTCGCCCAAAGAATCAAGACAAGAAACACGCGACTCTGTTACGAAAAATCAGAGAAAAGCTCGTTCTTTGGGGAGGATGTAAGGTTCGAAAACACACCTTTTTCATAGGCAGCCGACACTGGCATTGAGATGGCCAAAATTTTAAGTGCTATATCCGAGAAGTTGTAAGAAACTAAACTTCGAGGATATAATGGCAAGCAGGTCGTCGAAACCTTGTCCTTGAGTAATATCAACTCCTTTCTGATTCGTTCTCAAGCCTTGTAACAAGCCTTGTAAAAACATGGAGATCTGGTCGATACACATTTTCCTGTTGACTATGGGTTTTCATAAGACAACAAATTACTTGATTCAGCATGAAAATTTTCACATTTTAGTTCCAAAGTTTCTAAATTTGATTACATGCATGAATCATCATGTCACGTCTAAAATGTCGTAGTGATTTCTTAAAAAACAGCTCAATTTCTGGCAAGGAAAAAGATCCAGTTGTCTCAAAACATTAAATTACAGCAAATGTAACTGAAGAGTAAAGGTGCTGCGAAACCTACTTTGCCATGAAATTTCTTAATTCACCTGTTGAAAGTTTTCAAGCACTTGTCAAGCATAGTAGCTTGCAGAGTTATCTAAATCTTCGGCTTCCTAGTACTACAGTGCCTTAAAACCAATCAACTTCTTTTAAGAAAGATGTGTAATCGAATGAAGCTGAATGGCTAAGAAGTAAAGGCTATGTTATGTTAGTTACCTTTGACTGCCGCTACTACAGTATCTCCAATCTTGGACGAACCATGCGTGTGTACATCCCCGCTTGGGTTGGTGCTTTTCTTGTTGCTATTTTTTAAGTTTAGATAAGGGTGTCGGTTTCTCTTTATGTTTTCTAATGCTTCATTTGCCGCTACCTTTTTGAGCGGCTTTCCCAGTTTTATTTGGGTAGCTTTTGCTGTTTGTCACCTTTAATTCCCATGAGACTGAGAGTACATCTGGTGGCTATTCCTCAAATTATCTTTGTGTTTCCGACCAGCCCGTTTTAATCATTTTGCTACCCTTTGCAATCTAGGTACTTCGGATGGCCGTAAAGTCGTTGCAAGAACAGTTACTGAAGAAGTTAAAACTCGCAACGTCAAACTTCCAATGAATTCAAAGCATGCAGACTGTCGATCCCGGAGGGGGGGTACTTGACTAGGGAAGTGACGAGGGTGTGTGGCAAATCTCTCCACACCCTGTACCCTGTCGCATAAAAAATGGCCCAAAAGTATACCCCGTCTCATAAAAATTTTGCCAAAATCCATTGTTTCAAGAGAATTCTAACAGGCATCCTTCCACATGATACCCTGTCGCATAATTTTCTTATCAAAAGTATGGGAGTACCCCCCCCCCCCCGGCCTATCGATACACATCTTTTTTGTATAACTGTGAATCCAAGTGATTTGGTATTTTTCACTCGCTTTATATCGTTGCCATCAGCTCTTAATGTTCCAAGCATCTCGACTCTTTTGTTCTTCACGTGGGCCCGGCTTTCATATACTCCTTTATCTGTTCAACCACGTCCATTCAGAAATATGGGCATCACATGTTAAGGTCACGTCAGTATCATCAGCATAGATACAAGCCTTAGAAACTGTTAAACATTTTGCATAGTTATTACGGTATGTCATGAAGAGAAGGAGGCAAAGACAGAAACCCTGGAGAATGCCACATGTAAGGCGAATACAGTGGTATGGCATTGATTTCTTAGAAATATAGTACTTTCATTAACGTTTCGTTTTAGCTTCATCAGAACTAACCTTACAATAATTGGGGATGTACCTACATTAAGCCCCAAACACAAACGATAATGAAAGTACTATATTTTTTAGAAATCTTCTACCGGGTGAGTCAATAAAAACACCCGGTGTTTGAAAAAATCCTGATCCCTGAATATCAAAGCAATGATGTTGAAAACTGCCTTCTTTTATCCCCGATATGTCAAATTAGGTTCAGTAATTTACCCGGCTTTAATCGGTCATTCCTTCCCGTCGAAATAGGAGATTTGCTGCAGAAAGCCCCTTTCGAAAACCTGCAAAAACGAGTGAAAACAGCAAGCAAAATTTTCCTTTCTTCTCCTTCCTAGGAATGATCACTCTTGGATGTGCTCATGTATTTTGTCCTAACGGGAGAATGGAATCTACCTGAATAAGTTATTATCTAAGAGTTAGTTAAGAATCACACTAGGGGAGAGACTTTTCAACCCGCCAAAACGAGAGCACATGCTAAACCGTGCTGAAGTCATCGCTGTCAGGTTAACACAGTAGGCATTTTTGCTTGTAATTTTAGCAGGTTTTTAAGGTTCCTCAAAGGGATTCATTTTAAAAAATCGCTTACAGAATCTGAACGGAGTGACCAATTTTAGCAAGAAAAATTTCTAAAAATAATTGAAAATGTTAGCTATTTAACAAAATATTGCAAAATATCATTGCTTATATATTCAGGGAGCAGTAGCCTGTCAAACGCCGGGCGTTTTTTTGACTCACCCGGTACAAATTTTATATAGTTATCGGGGAGGCTCATCATTTGTTGTTCTATAATTTGCTTAATATGGAAGGGTACAATAATTTGGGGCTTTAGGCCCCCAATTATTGCAAGGTTAGTTCCGATGAATCGAAAATGAAACGTTAAAGAAAGCAACTACGTTTTTGAGAAATCTTCCAAAAATTCTATATAGTTATCGGAGATGCTCAAGATTTGTTGTTCAGTGGTATGGCAAATGAGCAATGATGACGGTTGTTGGCGGGTCAGTCAGAAAAATGTACCGGGTGTCGCCGAAAAGACGCAGCAGATTTGAAAAATTCTAATTGAAACTGTTTCATACTCATTATCAAACGATTATTTCTATTAAAATCTGTAACAATTAGAATAAATTTTGATACACCTTCCAGTATTTTTGGGAATTGATTGTAAAGTTCAAAATCATTAAACTTTAAAATTGCTCCACAAACCAGAGCTGTTGGCTTAGCAATAGTGAATTATAATGTTGCATTATAAAACATGACAATCTCAGCAGTTACCGAAGATTGCTGACAAGCACCCAACACACAAGTCAATCAAACATTGAACAGATACTGTGATTAGGCCATTATTAGGGTTATACTTTCAATTGGATATGAACATTGAAAGCTTCCTTGACTCTAGATAACTCATGAATCAGCAAGCAAGGGATCCCTTTGTCAAAGTTTCTTGATCAAATTGTGTGCTTGTCTGTAATCATGTGAAATTTCAGATAATGCCAAGCTCAAGCTTGTAATTTTGCAGTATACTTTGCACTTAATGCTGGCAGCTCGTACTGCCCTGACAAAAGATCTAAAGCTTGTTGATTAACTAAGTCACTAAAACTTCTGAAAAATAAATCAAAATTCGATCTAATCATAGCAAATTTAGGGAAAAATAATCATTTGATTATTGATTTGAAACAACTTGTGTCAGGGGTTTTTAAATCTGATGCGTTTTTTGGGGGGGACACGTATACACTCATTGAAACGTCGCATCGCAAAAACAAATTGTACACCGCCGACTTGAAAATAAACATTCACTCAAGTTAAAGAAATTGTCTGCCGGGTTTCCATTGGCATTTGCTAAACTAGACGCGGGGGCGGGGGTAACATAACATGTTGAGGGTACGGGTATGTGCCGCCCGTACGGGTGGATTTCTGGGTCCAAAATTCTCTAAACAAGGGTTCCTTATCAGCAGATTTTCCTTAAACATGGGTGGGCTTTCCAGAAATTGGCAAAATGTTGTCAAAAATGGGTAGTTCTCCGCCAAAATTGATCATAAAGTGGGTATGACGGCAACCGTCGGTAATTAGAAGAGGGTAGCTTTCTGAAAATCGGGCGGCAGACCCCCATCCTTCCGCAAGTCATGTACCCCCTCCCCCCGGAAACTAGAGGTGATTGGCTCTGTTTTATCAATGCTGCAACAGTTCAAATAGTAATATGGTGTTGTTCTTAGCCTAGGCATTGCTCTCTAATGATATAGAAGTTCTTGAGTTGCCATTATGCTTTCCAATGGTTGCTGGGAATATGACTCATTACAGTAAAGTCCCGCCTTTAAGAAACTGCATTATAAGAAACTCAGGCCTGATTTCGCTGAATAAAATACCTCAATACAAGAAACTATCCAGGCTGACTCATGCCTAGTTTCTTATACAATGGTACATAGCAATATTTTAAGGTGCATATTTGAATACGTCTCCAATAGCTCTCAGTTCTTTAGTAAGAAGAATGAAAGTTTCAAGCCCAAATTGTTACAATTTCAAGAAACCTTCAGTACTGGCTCAAACCATTAGATCTTTGCACAACAGTGCGTATTTCAAAAACGTTGTCTTAACAATGTTAACAGCTGCCTGGAGTATTAAAGTGTTTCTTGTACCATGGTATACACACCCTGTTTTGAAGAAGTATATCTTGATATAAGAAACCAATCAGGCTGTCTTTGTGTAGTAAGTTTCTTAAAGGCGGGACTTTACTGTACATATTCGTCGTTACCGCTATCAAAGACCCTGTACTCCTAATGATCCTATGCATGCGCACAAACCAGCAAAACGCCATAGTTACTGTAAACAACGCACTTCCACCACAGAATATGGGGAAATGATAAGCTCTAAGGAGACAAGCTCCCCTAATCCTTCAATTACTTTTGAGAATGTCTTTTGTTTGAGTTCAAAGCGATGACTGTATAACATTCATTTGAAGGTGGAAACGACAATGCACAGCCAAGCGATTGCTAGGCCACGATCTTTTTCATACAGTATGAAATTCATTGTCAGACCAGAAAGGATCATGGGGAGCACAGGGTCTTTAATAGACAGATGGACGCCCAAGTTCAAACCAGTTTGACCAAAAAATTCAGCTCAATTAAGATAATTTAAACTATGTTTGTCTTTGTTGCTGTTGCGATAACTAGGACTATGGCTCTCAAAAATTCTACATCTGCATGACTGTGAACAAGGTAATAGGTTTTTCGCAAAATTTCGGTTTTGAGAGGAAATAAAGGACCCAAACTTAACGAGGATAACTTGTTGAAATAAAATTGAAGCCTTAGTTGACCCTGGTAAGATGTTAAAATCAAAGGGACCACTGGTGGGTGCGCAATTCCCTATTTCCGCAATTTTTCTGCTCTGTCTTCTACAAATCCGCAGACAGAAACTGGCCATTTGCGCTGTTCGTTGGCCCTATGATCAAAGTCTTCCTGCTTTGTTTTAAAATGCAACATGATCAATGAAAACCATTTTCTGCCATTTTCGTTTATTTTGCACATGACCAATCACACGCAAGCAGTTTTGCTGTCTTCATGGCTGATCATTTTGTGCAAAAATGTTGCTGCTGTTGTTGTCGTTGTTGTTATTGTTGTAGCTGTGGCTATTGTCTTCAGATCTTCGTGATGTGTATTATCCTCGTTTGTTTTAGAGCTTTTAAGTGACTACTTCTCAATGCTTTGACGAAATTAGCATCGAACCTGATATTTCTAGAAAGAAATGTAAATAATTCTGTAATATTCACATTCTGCTAATTCAGCCAATCCCTGCAATCCGCAGAAAAGATGATTGATTCCACTTTTCTGCACCCAAAATAGCCGGATAGCCACTATCCGCAAGACTCCAGTGAGAGCCAATGAGCTGGTTACACAAGTAATCCCGTTGGTACGATTTTTCAAATGGAGGGTACATTTTTCCCGCCTGTCCTGGCTCCTAGCGCCGTCAAGTGGAAACATTCGGGCAAATAGCGACGTTGTAGTAGCCGTCCAAATAGCAAAATCCTATAAAATTGTAATAAAATAACTTATGTAGTGCTGTATTGTTTAGTTGCGAAATGGACGCTAGGACCGAGACCTCTTATATACGCCCTGTAATTCTGATTATTCGTTCATCGTGGGTTCACAAGCTGAGAGACGCTTATAAACAAAATCTTGTCTCTCACTAGATTCTTATGTGGGATACAACATGTAGCTGACTGCATACGCTGTATCTTTATACATCACCAACAAGGTGAAACAAAGACAGTAGGAGGAAGGATTTCTGGGGGAGGGGCTACTTGACTTTCATTTTTACGGGGGTGCGCACCGCGAGAAATAATTTTCGCGCCCAACTTAAGAAGTTTTCCCTTTAAAGGATAGCCCGCTTTAGAAAAATCGGCGACAAGTAAGCCCCAACACGTAAAATATTGCGAGGAAAACAATGAAATGACTTCTTTGATACCCAGCATTAGAAACAAGGGGTGAAAACGATACCCAGGAAGGAGTGCACATCCCTTCAGCAAAATAAATTGAGTACCGCCCCCCCCCCTGGGAGAAGGACGAACACGAAGTGGGAGCATGGTGGGAGCAAGCTGTGCAGTCAGTCGCATGGGAAATCAAAATGACAAGACAGTAAAAGGACAGCAAAAAGAGATAACAAGAAACGCGACACCCGTAAATGAACAAATAAACACGATGATTAGAAAATGAAAAAACCTATGCAGAAAAAGCAAATAGCCTTATATAGCTTTACGGAGAAGCAAAATAATTATTATGAATTCAAAGAGCAATACTGAGCCTCTTCTGTTAAAAACTATGCAAATTAAATTGCCAAACACCTTCCCTGACTTAAGATTCGCCAAATAACGTACCAGCCTAAAGCGTCGCTGAAACCATGATGCACTACTATTCAAGTATTTGTGTCCTGAGAAAAGAATAATTTGAGTCAGTGCTGAAGATAGGGACCGCGCAGCCATTGGCAGAATCTACGAGCATTTCAGAAGAATCTCCTTACCAGGATGGAACCCTTGATGTAAGATTTCCTTAAGTGACAACTCTAAAAATGAGCTAAACCCTTCATTTATGAAGGAAATCTTCTGTGAAAATACAACTCACTACAATTTGTGAAATAACAATGAATTTAATCACCCCAGAGTGAGATATGTCAGCAACACGGAACAGAAAGCGTCCGATTTAAAGGTCCGCAACTGTGGCAAACGTTATCACAAAGAATACGGAATTTAAAAACCCTTTGTCAGTTTAAAAAAGAGATTAAAAATTGGTACGGAGAAAACTGTCCTTGCAAATTATGCAACATTTGTATTCCCAACTTGGGTTGTTTATAATGTTTGCTGTTCGATATTTGTTTTTAATTGTATATTCTGATGACTTGTAAATATTTTATCTATCGCTTGGGGGGTATCTCGATTTATCATCTGACGGGGACGTGCCATTTTGCCCGAAAATTGGTCCCCATAATTCCGTAATTCTGGTGGCTTTTAGGGTCATAATTCCGTAAATCGAATGAAAATCTTGGCCATAATTCCGGAAATTATGAAAAATGCCCTGAAAAGGACACCAATAATTCCGTTAAATGTCTAAAAATTGTGAAAAAGATACCCATAATTCCGTAACGGTTTGAAAAAAGTACCCCTAAAAATGGCACCTCCCCGGACCATGGAAAGCACTAAGTTACCCCCCCCCCGAGGTTGGAATTAATTAGCTACTTTTTATTTTAGCTACGGTACTTTATCATCCAACGATAAAGAAATTGATAATAATAATGCGTTGGTCTGAACTGAAAGAACTTTATGTTGGCTGAAAGTAATACCATAAAAGGATATTCACTTTTAAATGTTATAATTGACTTCAAGTAATCGAATGCAGTCCACTTGAATGAGAATACCGGGTAAGTCAGAAACAACGTGGGGCGTTTGACGGACTGTGGTGTCGCATTTAGGCACTCGAATCTCGATTATCGTAAACTAAATTTTTCCGTGCAGCCAAGAGTCTAAGTTAGATCATAAACCATTCCCCAATCGAAATCGGTCATTTGATGCATTTGCTAAAAAAGAGTTTCGTCGTAAGACCCTGTATGGCAGGGGTCCTGGGGGTCCTGACCCCTGCCTTTTTTCAAAAGGGCAAAAAAGCCCTTTTGATAGAAAGATTGTGTGAAATCGAAGCACTATTATCTCTATTTTTTCGGTTTCTTTGCGATCAAGTATCAACAGTTGTTGAATGCTTTCTTGAATTGCAAACACCTTGAAGTAAGTTTGAGAATTCTCTGTGCTTGAACTGGACTATCGTTCCGAAAGTGTCAGCATCTAACCATGAAGGATGATTAAATACGGCTGAAAATTTCTACTTTCAAATCATATGCTAAAAGACATGACTCGTTTGTTAAGAGAAACCGCTGGAAGAAGCTTTTAGTACTAAGTGAGTGAAAAACCCCTGTTTAAAGGAAAGGACCACTGCTCCCTGGACACCAAGGCAATGATATTAGTGGATATTTCATTTGATAGTTGACATTTTACCTGACTGAAATCGGCAACTCAGTTCCAAAAATTTCCTCTAAAGAGCCCTTCAAGAAACTTTCAAAACAGGCTGAAAATAACGACCAAATTTTCTACCTCGCAACAATGGATTTAACATGCTTTAGCACGTGTTATCCCTCTTGGCAGTATGAAAGTATCGTTTCTATCCTTGGGAGCATGTCAGCATAGACATGTGAGCTAGCCTATGGACAGGCAGAAGCAGAAATTATAGGGAAATTTGGTCGTCATTATAGGTAAAATTTTCAAGGTTTCTTGGACCTTTTTCAGGAGCTTTCTCTAGAAATCCATTACGATTTCAGAATGGAGTAACCAACTTCATGCTGATAGATCTTTGAAAGATCGTCCTGCCAATAATATCATCCTTTAGCTCCTGTTATTCAGGAAGCAGTGGCCTTTCAATGGAAATTGCTTTCCTTTTCTCTGCCGGTACAAGTATTAGCCCAACCGTTTCATATAGTATTCTTATATAAATACTATGTGCACGAGCCACCTTTCCATCTCTCCTTGGCGGGTTTTTACATTCTCTTCAATTTTTTATTCCTTCTTACGATGGCCATTCTCCGACGATCTAGAGAGTGTGATTTAAGAAAATTTCCCGCGGCAAAGCCGCCGAACCCCTCTCCATCTTCTGTACCGCACTTGTAGATATGATTTAAAAATGCGAACATTTGAAAAATACCCTTGATTTCTGCCCTTGCCCTCTGATTTGATAAAATGACATCCAAGACTAAATCATTGCTTTGAAATGATCTGGAATGTGCCCTTTTTTCTGATTTGCACCCCTGCCCCATAAAATTCCTAGTTGCGCGCCTGTATGGGAGTCTTGCAAGCTTGTGAAATCTTCGACCAAGCCCCTTCAGCCGTTTAGCCTTGCCAGGGCTGCAGGTACACATCGTATTGGCAGGGGAAACTGAAAAAGTTGAGCCTGGTTCACACTAGGTAGCTTAATTCGCAAAGATCGTGCAGAAAGAAACAAAGACAAAGACTCAGAGTTTGAATCCCTTGTCTTTTGGTCTTTCTGCACGACTCTGTGAATCAGGCTTTTAGGAAACAGTGTTGTTTGCATGCAGTCCCATTGAGACAGAACGTTTATCTTCGTGAAAGAAACCTCTTCGCAAGACAAAGAAGCACGCATTATTACTGTCTTTCAAACGTATTTTCCAAGCATGGCAAGTTATGATAAGGCATCCCATGGGAGAAAATACTAACTCGTTATTATTTCATTCTCCCCTGATAATACCACATGTACTTGTAACTTTTGCTAAGATAAAATAGGGAAGGGGCTCAGCGAAAGATTTCATCAGTTTGCAAGATTTCCGTTCAAGGTCTTACGAAGAACATGTTTATCAAAAAATGCAAAAAAATGACTGATTTCGATGGGGAAAAGTTTACGCTCTAAGTTAGACTCTTGGCTGCATGAAAAACTTAGTTCATGACAATTGGGTGGCTAAATGCGATGTCACGGTCCGCCAAACGCCCCACGTTTTTTCTGACTCACCCGGTAGAGATATCTTCAATTCAATGGCAAATTGGCAATATGAAGGCTTTTAATTCCGGCTCTCCCTGGTTACTTCTCACGGAAAGGCGTTTGCCATTTTCCGACGTTCTGAAGGGCGCGGAATCAAAAATTGTTCCGAGGGCAAGCCCCCCCGAGCCCCCATTCTGCTCGTTTCGCTCGCGTCTCACCCCCCCCCTCACTGTGTGGTCCCTGACTGAAGAAAATAGATCTGTGCCCTCCTGAGATCTCAAAATAGGGTGTTCTGCGTCTTTCTGATGCTTAAACATTATTCAAGTACTTTCCGACCACAAACGATAGAGGAAACAAGTGAAAATATTGCAAAAACACGCCGGACATTCTTAACTTTTGGTGATCTGAAAGTCCGAGTTTCTTCTGAGCGGTTTCTTATCAAAAGATACGCTTAGCTCAAAATCCCCATACGGATTTGCCTGGGTCACCAACTCCTTTTCTCGAATAGGGCAGGGAAAGTCAGACTTGTGATGCTCAGGATGTGGAGGTGACTTGGCAAAAAAAGCAAAACCTTTTTTTAGTTTAAGATGTTCCCCATCTGACACAACACAAGACAAAAATTTACAGTTTCTTTGAATATACAAGTTGGGGGCAAAGGTAACATTGCTTCCTGTCTGAACAGCTTTTTGAACCGGACCTCTAGCAAGCTCTTTGAAATTGCTGAAAATTCAAGGGCATATTCATTGACCTTGAGGGCTTGAAACAAAGATGGCACTCTCTCGTTAAGGCTGCGAAATCTTGAGGGCACATGCCGAACTTTTTTTCTTGTTATGGAGGTGGCACGAAAACATTTTCAAGACTGGTTCGGTATGATACTTCCATTTCTATGGTGGACGGGTGATAGAATATAGACCACAAGGACACAATGTGAAACAACGAGCGGCAAGCATAGAGGAATCAGAGGAATACATGAATAATGATTTTTGACCAAAAATTTCTTTCACTAGTGATATAAAATACTAACGAAATCATTTTTACAGCCTCGTGCATGTAGGCTTAAATGTAAATTCTGATAATTCATAAATGACAGCAGAAAAGCACATTCCAGAAGCGTTTATTTACATTATGAAAATTCCATCCGTGTCATATTTCCGCAAACAGACATTCAGGGCATTTCATTCCTTGCTACAACTTAAGAATTAAAAAGAAACGAAACGTAAAACCACAGTCATGAACAAGATGTATTCCTCCCTATGTATACGAAAACGCATTATTGCTACGTTGCACAAAAATGTTTACTACTGAAAAGGCCTAAATAATGCACTAAATTTACATCAAAACATATAGCTGACAAGTTCAATGTTAGGACCTTACCTTCAAGATACTTCTGATCGAAATAGATCGCGCAAATCTTCAAAACCTTTGATTTCTAAACGAAATTGTGTTGATCGTATGTTACGGTTTCCTTCTCAGCTTCGCAGATGTTTATCCGCCCTGTTGCCACACGCTATTGTTCAAATCACGTGATCATATGCAAATTAGGTTAATGGCTGCCGCTCTGATTTCTAAGCATCATTGTGTACATGTGTGATGTGTATTGTGTGGTGGTTCCTGCGTGTCACTACACATCTTTTATTTTATACGAAACTTGGAAAAGCCACTAGTACCCTAAAAGTTTCTCGTATTTGCTTCTTGACATACAGCGGAATTCTTCGCAAAAAAGAGTGTTCTTTTGGGCACAAAACATAAAATTATTACCGATATCACTCAAAATAAAGGCTCACTGCAATTTTCCCTTGACTTTCTTGGATTTGGCCTTCGACTACACGTTTTTCTTATAAGAAACTGGTTTATATGAGAAACTAGTACTAAGATGGCCAAAATTTTAAGAAACTCTAGTACTATGTCTGAGAAGTACTAAGAAACTTTTCGAAGTTAAAAGCATGCATATCATAGCAAATATATCGTTGAACCTTTATTCTTGAGCAATATTATCAAACCATTTGTGTTTTCAACATAACAGAACACTGTTTGTTCCTATATGATGTTTTAAATATCAAGAAACATATCTGCAGCAGTGTTAGCGACCACATTGACAAATGCATGCATCAATTTTTATTTAGGTATTGCTCCCATCCTTTTTATAATAGAAACATTGTACTAAGTTTATAGCTGAAGAGGTATTCGTGCAAAAATAATAATGATGATGATGATGATGATGATGATGATGATGATGATGAAGATGATGATGATGGTGATGATGATGATGATGATGATGATGATGATGATGATGATGATGATGATGATGATGATGATGATGATGATAGTAATAGGGTTATTGGTGGGCCAAAATCTTGTTATATGACAAGCCGCAGCCTT
The DNA here is from genome assembly GCA_964019985.1 of Aurelia sp. 4 Dawson et al 2005. Lineage (NCBI taxonomy): Eukaryota > Metazoa > Cnidaria > Scyphozoa > Semaeostomeae > Ulmaridae > Aurelia > Aurelia sp. 4 Dawson et al 2005. Next base: position 21,492,289 of record OZ026493.1, on the reverse strand, counting down.
CGACCGCACAAGTCCAATCCAAATGTTTCCTGACGCTCATAGTTATATCAGATCCATAATCGAAGTTGCCACGGGTTTTCTGCTAGAATCTAGCGTCAAATTGAGGATAAACACAAAAATAGAAAAGAAACGTATATATGCAGAGGCTTCAACAATGATTATGTTATGATTGATAAAAAACTTAAATCATATGTGCTGTCGTGAAAGTCAAGGAACCAGTTCCTGGGTGTCCAGCACCACAAAAGAGTATGTTATCTTAAAATAGACAAAATGAACCATAGTGGAAAAGCAAAGGCTGCATTCAAATGCGTGATCTTGGCGGTTTGCCAAATTATCTAAAAGATCCCTAGTCGAAAAGCATGCGCTCAGCAGAAAGTTAAAATCACCTCAATTAACGTGGACATTTGCAGGGGTTATTCGTCCGGCACTTGTCATAAAAAATTGTAGAGGAACATTCTCTAATAAATCTAAAGATATTCTTCAACCACTGGTAAACAGAGCATTTGGAAATTAGTTACATTTTTGACGTGGTTTTCATAAATGCTGGTTCTTGTCCTTCACAAACAGCATTACAGACATTACAAGGAACGAAACATCTTAAAAATGATTATAAAATTCAAGAGAGATAATTGTCTTCTCTTTGCAACAGATTGTTCCTGCAGGTGAAATCACCAGCGGCGACGACGACGTCGGCGGCGTCGGCGTCGACGGCGGCGTCGGCGCCAACTCCAACCTTTATGACGACGGCGCGTTGCTCCAATTACACGCTTCGTAGGAAGCCTCCTGAAAAATCTCTTGTAGAACTTTCTGTTGCAACGTTTGCAATTTCTACAGTAATGTTTTGCATGCATCCTGCGACCATTCTTGTACTTCTTGTTATACTTGCATTGTTTGCAAGCATAGCAAAGTCTTCGACGTTTTGGATCATTATCACGCTGCTCAACTAAAGGGAATGAAATAAATTTCCGTCAGAACTTCATAAATTGCTTCATTTTACATTATTTTTACATGAAAATAGCCTTCAGCAGTTAACTTAAGACATGCGATCAGTTGCTGCGGCAGCTCTTGAACACATCCGAAAGAAGTGGGTTGGGGATATTGACGTAATTTTTCAGCCCAAAGATATACCCGACTAATTTCAATTCATTCTTCTTTGACAATTTTTGACGACTGTGGAAATCTGGGTGAACATGTCCCCCTCCAGTCAACCCGTGGCGCCACCATTGTAAGCGATGACATAGTTGGTATTTGTTTACTCCGGGCCTCCTACGAGACTCCAAGAGTGTTAGGGGCCAAACTTTGATATGAAAACTTGCCATAGCACAATATGATAAATTGTCTTCCAGAGATGGATCCAGACGGAAAAGTGAGTGGGGTATGTGAGCAGCCCTAGGAAGTTTTTAAGGACCACGCCTTTCAGATCCGGGAAAATCCCCATTTTGAATTAACGCTTGCAGAACTGAGAGGTAAATTTTAGCAAAATACAGTACTAAGAAGGCGTGTAGCAGCATTTGCTTTGGCTGGCAAGCAGAACTTGCCTCACTTGCCAAGATTTGTGTACACAAAACCCGAAGTCTTTGTATTCTGCATTGATAATCTGCTTATAAGTGAAAATCGTCTATGATTTTGCTTAATTATACAGTTGGTCAGTTTCCAACGTGAAATTTCACTTATGATTGGAACAGGGGTTACAAGGCAATTTGCTCAAATGCAAAGGAGCATATGATCTTGCAAACAGTGGGGGCCATGCCCCCGGCCTCTGTCGTCGGGGGCCCCGTTTCTTCCAATTTTAGTTATTTTAAAGCGGGAAACTCTCCAGCAGCCTCAGCTCCTAACAGAAAAAGTCTAAGGAACTGCAATTTACAATCGTTGTTAAACATTAAAATCTTTACTTCGAAAACAATGCTGTTTTCCAGGGGGTCGTGTTTGTATTAATTTACAGCTCATCAAATGATTTTTTAACTCTTCCTTAATTTGATTCAAGGTCACTGGGTGACAAAGGAAGAAGATTCTTAATATTCAAACAGATATCATTCCAAGTCTGCAGAGCAGCAGAAAAATATTCTTTGGAACATACCAGATCATTCTTTTGGACATAGAAAGCCTCAGAAGTCCAGATATCTCATGATGCTTATTGGAGAGGTTAACTCCTCGAAACAGTGAGGTGTCTAAACCGGCATCCAAGTATGTATACCCAAGAGTCTATTGTCCTGTTCGCTGTCTGATTGGTCCGTGGAAATGAAGCTTTTGGAGGATTATGCCATAGACCAGAAGCAAAAATTGGCAAACAATTTTGATTCCTATGTTGTCTGCAATGGGTACGGTTTGGGATGAAATTCAAAATTCACTCTGGCTTGAAAAGAAGATTGCTAAGGTGAGTGTGAAGTTGCAGTTCTTAGCACCAACCGCTGAGATTCCTGAGATCAAAGAAGCAGAAGCAGAGAAGATCTAATCGATTCTCGACCCGTTGTACGCCCCGAAAAGTCAGAGGACTACATCTCTGCTGTAACAACTCCAAGTAAAGTTTTCACCTCAGGCAATAGAAAGAAATTTTTCGAAGACTAACCTGCAGTCACCAAGGCATCGTCTTCATTTGCGTCAAGATCATTGTCATCACCAGGATCTGCCTCTTCGAAGTTTGCATCCAACTCTGCTCTTTGTTCTTCGAGCCCTTAAAGTGAATACACAGGATTAGAGCTGCGTTTGTTCTTCCTGCATTGTCCTTTAACTGAGTGTGGTTTGGACGAGGAATGACAGTACCCTTCGCATGAAATTCCGGGAAAGTTCGTAAATTAATTTAGACCAGAAGAATTCCAATGGTTTCAAAATCCATGCATGATCTTGGTCTTCAAAACAATTTTATAAGAATCATCAAATTTCGAGGGCACCTTGTAAAAACGACGGAATTCGACCGGTTTTATACTGAGGCAGAAAAGTCAATCTTTTGCGTAGCACAAAATACTGTGTGTCACTACTCTGTAACTCTGTCCTTGAAGCGGATCATACTTCAACTTACATTAAGTCGTAGAACATCAAGAGAGACGAAACTGCCAACATCCAAGTTTGCATACCGTGTTTTTAAAGGTCAATCAGTTTTTGATGATTTTCTCTGAAAATAATTTACAGTTTGAAGCTTTGATGCGTTTTATATTTTCTTCCAACCTAATCAAATTGGTCTGTGGATCTGTTCTAGGAATAATCTACTGCTCGGTAGCACTTATTAAATTCTTTCGGCACGTTTTGATTATTTGGCCCTACCATGGCATTGATTACACCGCGACGTTCAAATATAACGTCACTGCAGCTTGACTTACCGTTAACAGCAACTGCTGCGACAAACAACAGTGCTAGCACAACGAATTTCATGTTGATACCAAGACTGATATTCTGAGCTTTACCAAATGTGAGACTAGGAGCAAAAGCAGAAAAAACTTTTCATTACTCATCATATTCAATACAAAGCTGCACCTTGAAATATTGCAATCATATACCCTAGGACGTGCTGTTAACAGCCTGGTGGCAGAAATCCGGCAATTAGGAAGCAAAAACAACTTATGCTTGCTCCATGTTTGCAAACGAAAATCAGCCAATTTATAAAATACTAGAGTGAATTGGGAATCCTGTTAACATACAAAATCTCCTTCCTCCAAACGTTGCTTTTGAATCATAAATATGCTCAACATGCTTGAAGCATACCTTGAAGTGTGGCTGAGAGGTTAAGGCGTCTGACTCGTAAACCAAAGGTCAGAACGGCCGTAGGTTCAAATCCCACGCTGGGCAGTTTGGTCACTGTCCGTAACTCTAGCCCGGGTCGACCAGAGCCATGTGAGGGAAATCTGGTAGCTGTGGCGGGTAGCTGCAGCGGACTGATGGTAAAACATCCGTGGCCCCTGCTGGAAATAAGTCTCTCAGACTTTCGCGGGCTAGCCACGTTAAATATAAATACCTACCTACCTATCTACCTACCTACCTATCTACCTACCTACCTACCTACCTAGTTTTACATCCAAGAATACATTAAAATCGAAAAGTTTTTCGCACGGAAAAGTGGAAGTTTCAGAAAAACAACTTCGAGCAAAAGACTTTCGGACAAACATGACATCAAAAAACAAGCATGATACCAAAAATATATGCTAACACTAATTGTGATCCTATCATGAATATCAACTTATAGTACGTGCATGATCATCATCAAAAGTTTGATCGTTCGAAAGTTTTTTTATCTTAATGTAATCTTGTAAGGTTTCACCCCTTTTCATGGCAGTTTGCATAAGAAAAGTATAAAAAGATGAATATGAAATAAAAGAATCGGAAGAAGCTGCATGATTTCAAGTCGTTTCTCGAAGGTCAAGCCGCATTCCAACTCTCACACGCTCCTCAGTTGTTTGCAAGTTTCAGTGTCCTGGCTGCAATGCATCGTACTTTGGAAAAACATCTCGTAATTTGATTACACGCTGCAGAGAGCATTTGGGAATCAATAAAGCAGGTCAGAAAATTAAAGTGAGTCCTTCTGCTATTTGGGACCACATCAACCAATCAGGTCATGCCGCGTCGTTGGAAGATTTCTTGGTGTTGGACAGAGCAAATAATGATTTTGATTTACTCATTCACGAAAGTCTACTAATATTACGCGATCGTCCTTCACTTAATTCCCAGCAGTCCTCCATTCCGTTAGTTCTATTTTAGGTATTGTCCGTTGGGCTTGCCCCTCACTTTACTTTTCACGTAGGAATTGTAATCACGCACTTTAGTTTGTTGTTTGTCTCTTTAAGCATATAAATATAGCCTTGTGCTATCGAAAATTTTGTATTCTGATGATGAAGCACAGCGTTTGCTTCGAAACGTAAAAAACATGGCTTAGTCGAAATTAATAATATTTTTTTATCACTGGATTTATCGAAGAAATGTCAACAACCTTAATGAATTTGTCTCTGTCTCTGCTCTTTAAATCATGATATGGAAGGACTGAAAATGGAAATGATTATCGTCACAATCCTGGCTCTTCGATTTCTCGAAGGTGTATTCACAAATTCACAAATAAAGCTGAAAAGTAACATATGACTGGTGATTTTAGAAAGACACAACTATCCACTGATGGAGACTTTGAATCTATAACTTAAAAACTTTGTCATTTCTGCTACCCAAGAATTTAAAGACATAATTTTAAAAAAGCAAGGCTTACCTTCTGTCTTGGACCAGATCTGATCCGCAACTTCTCTAGCAGCAATAGAAAGTAGAATTTATACTTTTTTGTTACCAATGAAAATAGTTTAGCTTCCCTTTCGCTTCCAGATATTATAGGTAATAAGAAAGAGAAATCAGAGAACAAACAATTGGCACGCCAAGACTTGGTGGAAATACCTACCCACATTTGCATTGTCCCATGGAACCCCGTTGAGCAATATTAGGCACGGAATTGGCTTGGTCCATAACTACATTAATTTGTTTTCACTCTTGGTCCATATAGCTACGCCATAGTAACCCTGCATGCGTGCACTCTTTCTTCAGTAAAATCAAAGTAGAGGAACGAAAGACTGCGCATCACTGAATTACTCTTCACGAAAGAAGGACCGCACACAGACAAAAGGCAACCTGCAGAAAAGCTGGCAAATGCCACTGTGAAGCATACTGTGGATTAGCATTTTGCTGAATAACTCGAGGTAAAACTAAGAGAGACTAAACCTAAACGAATCACCTTACTTCTCATAGGAAAATTTCCATCAGACATAAATATGCTCACATTGAAGTCATTGATGTGACCTTTGTCATTCAAGTCATTGTGTGACCTTTTCGCCCGAAACTCAAAGTGCTCTTCCTATGTCTTGAGCAATTCAGAGACTAGACTTGCTCCAAGTCCATTCCGAGATATATCAGCACTAAGGAAGATAGTTACTTCTGCGGGGGCGTAAACTTCGGAGAGGACGCTAGTGCTGATATATCTCGGAATAGACTTGGAGCAAGTCTATTCAGAGACAGATTTAAGACTACCCTTGAAAAAGTCAAGTAATGGGCAAAAATGTTTTTCCTATCGAGGAGCAAAAGCTTGGAATGACCTTCCTGCCGATACCAAGCAGGCAACTTCCGTGAATAGTTTTAAAAAATCTATTTAGGACTTTCTCTTTTTCTTTTATACTAGATATTGTAAATTCTGTATTAGGTTTTTATATTATGGTTTTTATATTGTAATTTTGGCTTTTTATTCGGTAATTGTATATTGTATATTGTAAGTAGTTTTTTTTAAGTGGAGGGCCCCTTGTAAATCAACTCTGTTGAAGGGCAACCCTCCTTAATAAAATCAAATATCAAATAAATATCAAATATCTATCAAATATCAAAATATCAATTGATGAAATTACGTGACTTCAGTAAAACACATTCACGCATTTGCTGCAAGGAACTAAGAAATTGGGCCAGCACTGTCACCTTCTTATGATTATGAGCTCTCGAGGGGTTGAAATTTTCTACTACTTTCTAAAGGTGCAATAAGGGTCAGTGCAACGTTCACTTTAAAACATGGCTGATGCAAAATGTAACAGGGCAATTCATTTTTTGAGTTTTTACACAACTGGGCCAACACCTTTTACTTATTAAGCAAATATGAACGGGCATAAACGGGATATAACTTTTTATGAGCTCAAGAAAGGATGAACTTTTAAGGATAAAATTACTACCTCGAGGACGAATTGTGAATCATGCCAGTTGAGAAATGGATGCAATGATTTGTATAAATGACGCCCAATTTCCTTGTTAGTTTCTTGCAAGAAGGATTCATTATTCAAAGACTCTCTTAGAGATTAACTGCCATTTCGTATTGTCCTTGGCTAATTCATCGGTGGTACTTTAGTACTATAGGGTGTCTAAAAAAAATTGTTCGACATTTGATTAAATCCTAAATAAGAACGATAATCTGAATGGACATTTTGTCAAGTAACCCTCTTCCTGAGATTTCAAATTAATTTTTTACACAAAAATCATGCAAATCTGCTAAGAATTAATTGAGTTACAAGCCTTTGAAGTTGAAGTTTGTGCGAAGCTGAAACCACAGGCCTTGAAATGGCAATTTTTGTAAAAATCATAGGCTATCGCTTCTGTTACTTCTCAATTGTCTCAGGGCGAACCAATTGGGATTTGAACAGGTTTCTGTTAACCTAACTTTCAAGTATATGGATGCTTTGAGGAAACAATTTCAGTCTCTCGCTGATTATGTTTGGAACCACTGTTTTTGAATGCATGCAATGTTGAGCAAATTTTGACAATGACTATAAGGATAAATTACTTTACAAGTCCTTTTTGGTTTGCTTTGATATTAATGAGAGGTATGACTTCGTATAACCTTCTTCTAATTCCATCTTCGAGCTTTTTGAATTACAACTAATCTGGGGGTCTTTGGTTTCAGCTGCCGTGCCGCTTATTTTGATCTTTGAGAGCTCGCAACTCAGTGAATTTTCGACCGATTTGCACGATTCTGGTCTATAAAATTATTTCATAATCTTAAGGACACAGTTATCTTCTTCTTGCAACGATTTCTTACGGTGGGGTGAGCAGATGTTTTTGCAACAACTGCTCCACTGGCCATGTAATATAATAAGTTTTTAGCTGTCCCTAACGAACTTTTTTGGTCATTCCTGTGTTTTCGTGAACATTTCAGAACTCAAGAACGTATGGGCTGATATGCTATAGGAAACAAGTGAAGACAAATTAACAAATAGTTATGTCTTTCCAGTCTTTGAGTTTCTTAATTTCTGGCGGTCTGAGAGTTAAATTTCTTGTAAGCAGTTTATACGTTTACAATGGATGGATGATCAGGTTTTCCTATTTCGCTTTTTCATGTCGTGATTTAATAATTTAGTGGTTTACAAACGGCCAGTCGCGCTACTCTCAGCATGGGTCGCAGGAAACGAAGTGATAGTAGAAAATGTAAACGCAAACATACCTGTGTCTTTATCGTGGCTTCTTCTGCTTCTTGGTCTTATTTTGCTTTGTTGCCACAGCTCAATTCACTGATTCAAGTTTGTACTGGCCTTATGGCAACTTGAATCAGTGAATTGAGCTGTGGCAGCAAAGCAAAGTAAGGCCAAGAAAGGCAGAAGAAGCCATGATAAAGACACAGGTATGTTTGCGTTTACATTTTTTACTATCAATTCGTTTCCTGCGACCCATGCTCTCAGGTGAGACGGTCCTCTTAGTAACAGTTAGAATGCTTGATATCCTTTGTAACCAAGATGCCAAGCCTTTGAAACAATAGTTGGATTTTCAACTTGTTAAAAACAGTCAAGAAAAGCATTTTGAAAAAACCTTGGCAACCTATTTTGCGAATAATAAGCACAAATATGTGGACACAGCACTTTATCAAGGACCCACAGGGTGTTCAAAGCGTTTTTTGATGCTTGGCTAGGCCTTTGGTGTGGTTGTGACATCATCATTTGGATCTATTGATCAAAAGTTACTGGCTGTTACCAGCAACTTCACAATGCTTTGGGTATCTTTCGAGATATTCATGAGAACTCACCAATATCAATGCTTTTAGGATCCACGATGAGAAGAGATCAAAAACTAAACTTTTTTTAGCGCAGTCAACTCCATCTTTTTTGTAGACTTGCTCCAAGTCTATTTCTCTTCTTCATCAGTATCTTCAGAAGAAATGATTTTACCAAAGAAAATAAAATTATTTCCTCTGAAGATACTGATGAAGAAAAGAAACAGACTTGTAGCAAGTCTATCTTTTTTTGCCTCACGTCACAAATTTTCGGAAAACTTGTCGTTTACAACTTTGTAAGTCTGTATCCCCAAAACGATTAAAGATAGATCAAACATTTGGTCGGTTCCGTAACCACCTCATCACAACGTAAAATTTTAGCCAAACTTATTTCTGCGTGACAATTCTTCTTTAAACGTTTAAGCAAAGATGAAAGGTGCCGTATATTTAAAATATTCGTGCTCTGAAGGTGCTTACAAAGTCAAGATTTTCTCAAATCTGTTGTTTCAGTGATCCTTGCGGTAAATTAATGTGTACATATCAACTTTGATCAGCAATCATGTTAAGCCTCCTTTGCAGAGAAAATGTCAGACGAGGAGATTTTCTTGCTTTTCCTTGTTGCGTTTTTAATCTTTGGTGTGAGCAGACGTTTGTAGTTGTAGTTGAGGGGACTTTCCATTATTCTTCAAAGACTTCATAATTTACAGTTTCAGTTGATAGCTGATAGGGCAAAAACGAAAAGTCGGAGTGGTACAAGTTTGAGAGTTTGCTTCAGCATCTACGACATCTCGGACTTTTCGGCATTACCCTAAAGTTAGCCATTGCTACCTTGCTTCGTCAAATTTGTGTTACATGACATGCTATTATTAACAGTACAATATGAAAATGTTTTGAAGTAGCATTGGTAAGTTTCTTAAGGGAATCCTGTTGCACGCTCTCCATGGAAGCGTGCTCAGTACTCAAATATAAAAAGCTCTTCAAGGCGTGGAGAATCACAGGTCGATAGCAAGTACTTTTACGAAAGATAGGATCCCTCCTACCCATCCCCTCCCTGTTTTTATTGAGATTCAGGTTATAGTAGCGAATGATCATACAAGCGATAGGAGTAATGTCCTTTCCGTGCTGCTTTATTTGACACACTGATGTACAATCTTGCCAGACTGACCTCACTACTACCTGTGTATCGTAGTTTAGTTAATAAATAAAGTTATTTTCGTTCGAATGAAATGAATTAGAAAATAAATGCTGTTATGTTAAAGAAGATAGTTTAGCTTCCCTTTCGCTTCTAGAACGGTATAAAACCGAAAAGCAAAAATGAGTGAAAACAACTGACATGCAAAGGTTTGCAGCAAATACCGACATATTGGCATTGCTCTATAGAAACCTATAACAGTAGTTGGTAAGGGATTGGCTTAATCCACGGCTTTGGTAGTTTATTTTCATTCATGGTCCATAGCTACACCATAGGTATCGTGCGGAAAATTTGGTAAATGCTGCTGCGAGGCATGCTGTGGATCAGCATTACGCATGCAATAGACAGTTCAGCTCAGGTCAAGCGTTGTTTCTGGCATAGTCTCTTCGCTCCTGGTTAACAGTTAGGGTATTTTGATATCATCTGTTACCAAGCCGCTAAATCTTTCGAAAAGCAGGACTAATTTTCAACGTCTTGAAAGCTACAAAGCATGCTGTGAACCCGGGGGGGGGGGTAACATAACATGTGGAGGGTACGGGTATGTGCCGCCCATATGGATGCGTTTTTGGGTCCGAAATTCTCTAAACAAGGGTCCCTTTTCCGCCAGATTTGCCTTAAACATGGGTGGGTTTTCTTGAAATTAGCGGAAAGTGTAAAAAAATGGGTAGTTTCACCAAAATTCATCATGGAAGTGGGTGTCGGTACCAAAGGCGCAGCGCTGGCCTGCCGTCGTGCCGAGTAATTGCTTTTGGTGGAACTTGCTGCGCCTGTTGGCATTTGTAGCTGTTAATCACTTTATGTCGGCAAACAATTATATTACTAATGGTTTGCCAAGGTTCGCTCTACAAAGTGGCCTTTCATCTATATGCTCGACAATCTTTCAATTTCCGTTTGGATCCATCCTTAAGAGTGGAAGGGCAGCTTATCATATTGTGCCACGGTAAATTATTCTACTGAGTGAGCCAGAAAAAAGTTCCCACATTTGAAAATTCACAACACCAAGATTACTTCACGGACTTGAATCATTCAAATTTTAGTTAGAGGCCGAAAGATCAAAGTATTTTTGTGATTTTTTCTCGCAGTCCTACCAGCACTACAAATATAGGTTAATTCAACTTTACAAAATCTCATGGTTGCAAAATGACTGGAAAATGACCCAAAACATCGATCAATTCATAAATGACTTCTGGCACAGAATAACAGAGGAAATGCAACTTCTCACGGGTGAAAGATAATTGGAAATTGATGTCTTATAACTCTTGAGGGAGGTGAAACCCGCACCCGCATTGTTCGGTGTGAATAGAGTCCTTACGATTTGATCAATGTTTTAGGCCCTTTTTACTTCAGTTTTCAACCATGAAATCGTTATAAAGTTGAATTTACCACCACTTCTTGTCCTGGTAGGACTGCGAGAAAAATCACAAAAACACTTCTTTCGACTTTTAACTAGAATTCGAATGATTCAAATCCGTGTTGTAGTCTTGTTATGAATTTTCAAAAGTGGAAACTTCTTTCTGGCTCACCCGGTATTAAAGTTTGGCCCCATCATTTTTCAGGTCTCGGCACAATGAAGATATTTTTGAGGATAAACAAGATACTTGTAAGAATATGAGTTGGTTTTTATGTTCATTAGCTACTGCATCTATCTTACCAAATAACATCAAATGTTCAGGAATCAGGGCAGTACATCATTTGAAGGAAAAGTTAGGGGCAGCTAGTTTTTTGCGATAAATCTACACAGGGCGAGCAAATGCTCTTGAATTAATTTTCTTTTCTACCACCATGTGATATGATACATTTTGCACTGTTCCTTATTTTAAATGCATGAATTATCATGTAGTCTCAAAACTTCTGCAGACTTGTTTGCTGGCATTTAAAACATCATATACGAGTAAACAGTGTTCTATTGCGTTAAAAACTGAAGAAGTTAATCGCCATCACTCAATGATAGACGTTACACGACATATCTACCACGAGATCCTTGAATTTGACTTTAGAAAGTCTCTTGGGAATATAGTTCCAGAGTTTCTTAAGTTTTTGACAATCTTAAAAGAACTGAGTCCATATAAATAGTTGAGCGTTAACGCTATCTTGGATTTTTGCTGACAAACTGCTGATGGCCCTTTGTTACCGCACAATAGTGCTAGAAAGATTAGCAATGGTGACCAAAGGCTTCTTAACCCTTCCATTATCCTCAGGAGTTTCTTTGGTTTGATTCTAAAAAGGATGAAATGACAACTTTTGTTTCATGATTGAAAAGAAATTGATAATGGTCATGAGCACGCTATCTATACGGACTCCATGCCTTTAATACTAGTTTTTCATAAACCATTCTCACATGAAAAATGTGTAATTCACAATGGCGGATTTATATCAGTGTGTATCACTTTAGTGATGGAAATTAATCAGTTTCCCCCTCACTTCCAATGAGATATCATCAACACATCGTCCATTTCATAACTGAACTGTTTTATAACAGTTCTCCTGAACAGAGAAAATCATTGTCGATTTTAACCTGTTATCATCTGCATTTTGGCTTTGAATGATATAAAAACTTTACTTCATTCCCAACATTTTTGCCGGTTTCTCTTCATCCTTATTCCCTGTCCTTGTGGCAAATATAGATCTCACTGACCAAGAGACTACACTGCCTCTTGATGAATTCATTTGCAGCACAAAAACTGTTATGTATGAAATCAATTGCAAACATTTACAAGGCAGCAATTATTAAAATTATTCTATTGATCCAGCTTTCCAAATTTTATCATCTCTAAGTTCAACAAGATTCTTTGTACCCCTAAAAAGCTGTTCCCACCAATCACTCAAAAATGTCTTATAAATGTAATTAAACCATGGGGTTATTTTCACCCCATCTTCCTTGGCATTTGCCATGAATTTGTCCAGCTCTTCTCTGTCAAAATACCTTGCATCACTAACTTCTTCTTTGTTGAGATTCAATTCAACATCCTTTTTTATGAACAAGACATGGTCAACTTCATTTTCAAACCAAATCTTTCCAGCGGGTGAGCTGTATTGTATCCTTGTCAGTGAATGAATGTCTTCTATTGGCATCTGCAAGATTAGATATGATAACATTCTATAAGCAGCATGCTGGAAAAGTAAACAGAAACAACAGGGACACTGAAAGCCAGTTGGGCCCTGGTGCAATTTTCATGAAAGCAATCATAAGAAAATGTTTCAAGGGCACACATTCTCTCAGGGGGCTGGCTCTGACATATCTAGGATTGGGTTGCTCAGGGCAGGGTACAAGAAGATCAACTCAAAAATAATTATTGGCATCAAAATAGACCTCAAGGTGATTTTTCCTACACTGGATGGGTTCATATCAAAGAATTATGCAGCTAGCATCTCAAATTGATGGATAAGTGTCCAGACTGGTAGATTCCCACACGATGTATTACAATATTTCAAAAGTTTGATTTTATCAATGTTACATGATTTTTGCTTGTTTGTAAACCATTATTTCCTCTACAGGGTGTCCCAAAAATTGTTTGACTTTTGATTAGATATGAAAACAACAATATGATTAAGGGACCTCATGATCAATCTTATTTCACATTGGGGAGGGGGCGTTTTTGGCCCCCCCAAATCAAACTTTGCTACATTGCACCAAAACGACCAAGACATGAAGACTAAATCCTTGCAACATTTAATCAAATTTGATTGCTAATTAAAATTTCAATTCCTCATTGTTCTATATTTGATCACATGACCACACTCACCATATTTGGAGTGAGGTTGACAAAAAAACTTGAAACATTCTTCCACTGATCTTGATGAGAGCTTTCACTTGACATATAACTTTGCTAATTTCTGACATCAGCAAAGCTTAATATCTATTTACTTGACTACTCAACCGATTTTACTGAAAATAGACTCAAATGATAGAGAATGCCATTGCACCCCTATTATTTTCAAGGCATGTGAATGGCAGCACATCACTACTGTAAATTTCATATTACCAGGACTGGAGAGGTAAACTGTGTGTGAATGAAGAACTCTGCCACTTGGGTTGGAAAGCATGCATTATTTGGCCTAGGCGTAGTACCAAGTGAAGAAAACTTTGAAGTCAGAGCTGTGAGTAGACTTTTAAAGAGCTGTGAGAGGTGCAAAATAAACAACAGATCTTTTGTTATCTCATGTGAAAACCAATTATTTTAGCTGCAAGAAATTGAGCAAGTTTGGTGCAACTTCAAGCGAGTGAATGCAAGTTTCTAAACTCCAAACTGGTTCTGCCAAACCTATCCATGCCTTCACTCCAGATTGAAAAGTTTGCCTTGCATGGCCAGTTTTCTCTGCCACACACTTTAAAGACCCATCATCAATCAAAAATATTCTCTCTTGTTTGTCAACATTGCTCCTGCGTAGTTACATGTTTTTCTGTGTCGGAAAATACAAATTGCGCAGCTACATAGTTTCTTGTAACAGAACAATGAGAGCTCAGCACATCAGCTCCAAGAAAACGTGACTAGTTTCATGGTTCACATTGCCTGGGTGCAGACTCTTAATAAGAAATTGAAAAGATCTGTTCAATCTTTTATTATCAAGAGTCTGCACGCAGGCTAGGTTCACCAAGCCTGTGGAACAATCAGGTTTGATGATTGCTTTATCTTAGTTCACCAGGTAGGACATTCCTCCCAATTGTCCTATTTGCAGGGAATCACAAACTTTGATAGAGAAAAGTCGTCAGTCTGGCCTAGTTTTGCCTACTTACCAGGAACGCTAAGCTAGGCTATTGGAGCTGATATATATCTTGTAACAAAACAGAACACCAAATGATGATGGTGCATGAAACGTAAGCATTGAGTTTTCGCAAGGCTGTTGAACGATCACAAGGCTTATTCTTTTGTCACTGCTCGGTTCAAACAAAATGGTGACTGAATGCTTCTCACACAAAAGAGGTTACTGTTTGTAAACACTAATTTGAGAGCACTGGTTTTGTTGGTTGAAATGGGTCTTTAAATTGCAGCTGCAGTTCCAGACAAGAAAATATTGTGTGACGACAAAAAAATAGGTCTTTTGTATAGTGAAATCCAGCTGCACCAGCAATTCGGATGTAGGAGAGATGCCCTGCACAGTCTCCAAACTTTCCAATCTGGCCTTTATCGTGCCCATAATCCAAGTAAGTGGACCATGTCCAATGTAAGCAATTCATTTGATGTTTCTTTTACCTGTTCTGTTGGAACACCAAGTTCAAAATTCATTCTTCTTTGAGCAGCAAATTTCACTCCAATATGCTCATTTTCGTTCATTTCAACATTGGTTGCTCTTGGATGGCTACAACAAGTATTTGTATAATGTTCCGGATATGTTATCTTCAGCTTTGATCGTTGCTGTAGCAGCAGCTCATTTTTTGAGTTGAAAAGCAAAACACTAAAGGCCCTGTGTAAGATACCCTCCGGATTACTCTTTGTGATAAGATGGCAGTCTTTCTTGGAAGATAACCCAGTTATTCTGTCATATTTGTCAACGACAATGCATTCATCATCAAGCTGTTCAATTTGACTTTTGTCGTAGGATGAAATATTAATGACCACACTTCCTGAAAGTTTTCTACTGCCTACGATCAACGAGTCATTTTCCAGAAAGGCCTTATAAAACAACCGTCCTTTCGATTTCATTGTTGGGCCTAAGTCATGGCTATGGCTAGGCCATCTAGGCCAATATTTGTTGAATAACCGTACACTACAGTTCATCTCAGCTGGTTCATCAAGATGTTGAATGTGTTATATGGAAACTTGTCCTTCGTTCTTGAATGTTTTTCAGCTTGCCTTGCAGGCAGCCACATGAAAAAGCTAAACGGCTTTCCCTTCACAATCACAACAGTTTCTTTCGACCAGACTTATGAAGAACTTTCAGAACTTTCAACCTCTGTTAGCCTCGTTCACAGGGTGTTCTTACGTCAGTCATGCAGTCATGTTCTCACGTCAGTCATATGGACTCAGATGCTGGACAAATTCGATGAACTCACTTCGTGGAGCCGAAATGCACATCGGGGAGGCAGGATTCATAGATCGTTGTGGCATTTCCCTCTTCGTCGAGTGGCATTAGACTTTGTCGAGGGTACGGAGCACGCCTTTTCGCTGCGGCACGGTGTTGGCATGACTCTTCGTAGTGGCATTTTGAATGATATGACTGTTCGTCGCGGTGCTTTACTCTTCGTCGAGGCACTTTACTCTTCGTCGAGCCGCTTTACTCTTCGTTGAGGCACTATACTCTTCGTCGCGGTGCTTTACTCTTCGTTGAGGCACTTTACTCTTCGTCGCGGTGCTTTACTCTTCGTCGAGGCACTTTACTCTTCGTCGCAGTGCTTTACTCTTCGTCGAGCCACTTTACTCTTCGTCGAGGCACTTTACTCTTCGTCGCGGTGCTTTATTCTTCGTCGAGGCATTTTACTCTTCGTCGCGGCGGTGTGATTGACAGGACTTCTTGTAGTGACGTTCTTTCATTGACAGATAATAAATATTGCTGCTATTATTTCGCTTCACTTTCATCGGACATATGAGTGGCTGATGCAATGCGGGAGTCCAAAGTACGACCAAAAACTATGTAGAGTTAAAACGTTTTTCGATGCCATTTCGGATCTATTTGCTTGATAGTAAAAGTTAAGGTCTCTTTCGAAAGAGGAAGAGAAGCGTAATATCCGTAAGCAGCATTTTCGAAATTTAACCTCACAGAAGGGGGTTGAAATCAAGCCTCAAAAAAGGCAACTCTTATCCCACGCAGCCGTCGAGGTTGAAAAATATATGGCTGAAAAGCTCTTCTTTAGCTGTATCCAAATCTGTGCTCTGTTTATTTGTCGACCCAATAGGTTTTTGTCTACAAACGAAGAAATGGCCCAGAGTTAATTTGAAATTAACAATCAAATTGAAAAGATGTCAGAAAGTAAATACCTAGGGCGGGAATATATTCAAATGATAGAGGTGGCAATAAAACGAGAATTAAAAAAAAAATGAATAAAGTAGCTCATGCCATAACTGTAGCAAAGGTATGTGGTTCTGACTGAGCAAAGTTGGCAAAGAAGCTATGAATGTAAGGCTTCAGATCTTAGAAACAGTGATTATGCCTTCAGTAACATATCACCTGGGAACATGGACAGACTTATCAAATCAAAGAAAGATGAAGAAGAAAATAGAAAAATATGTAGAGAATTGATAACACCATTATTTGAATTAGTAAAAAGTACGCCATATTGGGCCATAATAGACCTTTTAGCTATTCAGCAAAAGAGCCTGGATCGAGCGTTACTTTTATACATTTTTATACACGAGATTCGATCGAGTGGCGTTAGCGCTTCTATCACATTTGCGCACATTCGAAAGTTCTACAAAATGTAGCAAAGTATCGTTCGATTGAGATTCTTTTATAGAATAGCTAAAAGGTCTATTGCAGACACAGCAATAGGACTATGCAAACCATCGATTATCAGAAGTTCATGCTCCTACATACGAAAATATCCAAGTAGGTACCTCGGTCGCTGGCAAGAAATCAATATCCAAACTGTTGATATGGTCAAATATTGCAGGCAGCTGATATCAGCTGGACACAAGTACCATGAGGTTACAAAAATCAGAAAATCAGATTGGGAAAAAGAAATAAAAGAAAAAGTAACAAAGTGGATCAGAAAAAGGCTGGAAGAAAAAAGAGACAAGTGACTAAATTGAGATTGACAAATACAAGCTTTGTTCAAGAAAGTTATATAACGAACACAACAGCTGACTAGTGCAGAAGCATGATGCGTGTACGACAGAATATGAAGTTAAAGTCAAACTAGGGAAAGATGTCTTGTGTCCAGCATGTAAATAAAGCTGAGGAAGAAACGACAGAGCATGTATCTAACTGCACAGCATATAGCAGAGCCCTGCGATCCAAAGTTCAAGCTGACATTACAAGAGAAAGCAGGCTATCAAAACTAAAGGAAACAGCTGTTTTGCAAATGAGTTAGAACAATACAAAGAAGAGATTGGCATTGGCATCTAGAGAGAACGAATAAGAAAAAGAATACAAAAAAAAACAAAGAAACAGACAAGAAAGTCGTCGATTTAAGCCTTACACTTCAACAGAATGTGCTTAGTAGTCAATACTGAAATGTGGACTTTGTGAAATATCGCCAAATATCGCTAAATCTTGCTACTCGTTGTTGTCGCTGTTATGGTTTCAGGAGTAATCACTGCTTGAGCTGAGGCGAGGAAGTTTGCAATAATTCAAATTTCACTATCGTCTCGGTTTCGAAGGATATCTGCGCGCGCATATACATCACATTGCAGCCTTGCTGTCATACAATCATACTATCACGAGTTTCTGCCTTCCTTCAGGCATCATCTGCCTGCCTGTCTTACTTTGAAATCTGCTTCAGTTGCTTGACATCTGAATCACAGCAAAATAATTCATAATAATAAAGTACAAATAAATCATAAAGCCTTGCCAGGTAAATACTGTATATGAAGCTTGGGTACAGGGTTGTATGGTCACATGATCTTGGGTCGCAGGGTCCGGTGGTTAAAAGAACATCCCGCTTGGTATTAAGGTGAAGTTCCCAGATAAAGTAAATAGTCACTAGGTACCAAAGGAATTCGTATTAAAAACTAATATTCTTTATAAACTTGTGAAGTATCAAAAGGAATTGAACTTGGCACACAAATCAAAATCTTCAAGAGCAGCACTGTGATCCAGAGCATCGAAGCTAACCAAAATTTGAAGTTTTGGATTCCTGCATGACTTTGTGCTTGAAACATTGATCATAACCTAGGGGCGAATGTGCAGCAAAAATTTCAAGATCAGTCGAACAGTCAACGGAAAGCGAAGATATCGGTTTTGAAGTGGGGCCTAAATCAGATCTTTGTTTACATGACCGGTAGGTGCATGACGATGTTTTGACACCAAGTTGCAATTCCTTGTATCTAGTATCTAGGCTCAAACCGATCTTTTTCATTTTTTCATTTTAGTCTCATTCTAATCCTCTACAATGCGTGCTTCGATGCAATGTTAAGCATGCTCAAATATTTTGCCTTTTCATGACTGGTTTTAGACCATTTCACAATTTTACTTTTCTAAAAAATTACTGTTTTCAAAAATCGGTCGTAAAACTAAATTTAAATACAAAAAGTATCACTACAGGGTGACCAAAAAAACTTCAAGAGCTAGATCATAAGTAGCTCCCTGAAATAAAAAACTATTGCCAAATGCTTTTCTATCACAATTTAGTTGAAAGGCATGGCTATCTTCTGAGATGCTGCAAGATCATTGTCAGCAGTGGTTACCATCCGGCTCTTAAACTGACCTAGCAACATCTCAAAACATAAAGGAGCCTATCAGCTACATGCTGATACTTTGTTTGTCTTCATAACATTTGCTTTCTAGAAAATATGTGCGATCAAGCTCGTGAAGGTTTTTTGGGTCACCCGGTATGCTCTTCAAAATAATCTTAAAAATGTAGGAATACCATTGCAGCAAATTTCTGCCAAACGGCTGGTGCCAATTGGAACCAAAACATCTTTTATACACGGGGGGGGGGGTAACTTGAGTCTCCAAGATAAGGGTTTGTTCCATTCAAATCGTAAAAGTACCACCCATAAATCCGGAGAAATTTCTAAAAAGTATGCCCATAAATCCGGAGAAATTTCTCAAAAGTATCCCCATAAATCTGGAGAATTTCTGAAAATCATACCCATAAATCCGGGAATGCCAAAACAGCTTCATCAATAAATTAATTCTGATAGAAAACTATACCCATAAATCCGGAAGATAAAAGATTAAAATTGTTGAAAATCATACCCATGAATCCGGAAACTATAGAGGTACCCTAAAAAAATTTCCTTAAAAATGGAACAACCCCGTACCATACACAAGTTAAGTTACCCCCCCCCCCGGGCTTTTATGACTATTTTCATTTCACAAGTCTTCAATTTGATTTGCAAGGTTTTTGCATATGATAACAAGTAAACTTTGACAGACATCCGGTGAAAGGACCAAAGGTGATAGGTACATGTTAAACAATATGATAACTAACATTTGACACACTCTGCAAGGCTTTATTTGTCAAAATTCTTGCAAAATCTAAAAATTGTGAATTGTTCTGAGGACATATGGCTGCAAAATACCATTTTGGCCTTAAAATGTTTCAGTGAGGCTTAGCAGGCAGGACAAACAAATGGAATGAATCTTTCCGGAAAGCTTTCTGTTTCACTTTATCTATTTTTCATCAAGAAATGTGCACCAATATTAAAATCATGCTCGATACTTGTAAAATAAAAATTTTTGTTACAAATTTTTTGGAGGCGAATTGGCACCAGCTCTTTAGCAGAAACTTGTTAGAAAGGTGTTTCTAATTGTTGAAACTTGAAGAGCATAGCAAAACATACTTTTTTGTCTTTAGCATTAAATTTTTAAAATCGATTTTTGAAGACAAGAAATTTTTTGAAAAGTACCATTGTGAAATTGTCTAAAGGCTGTTTTACACGATCATATTCACATAAAATTTGCTTCACATTTTTTATGTGATCACAGAATGTGATCGTGTAAACGGGCATAACAAGTTGCTGGAAGTTATGTGAAGCAATTAAAAGTAATCCCCTTTAATTGGCCATCACATATTTTCCAATTGACCAGCCTTCAAATGGAAAATCTGTCATGGCAAATTAAAGAGATTGCTTCACATAACTTCAAACAACTTGTGATGCCCGTTCACACGATTTCATTCCTTGATCACATCAAATATGTGAAGCAAATTTTATGTGAATATGATCGTGTAAACCGGCCTAAAAACTAGTCACAAAAAGGCAAATCTTTGAGCATGCATCGAAGCACATGCATGAGACGGAAATGAAAAAGATATCCTTAGTGATACGGATGGAAACGAATATCATTGTAAGAAGAGACACTTCCATGAAAGTCACTGATGACAATCCAGTAAATTAAGACATTCTAGTATAATACAACATTTCAATATAATTGAGATGTAAACATTTGGACTAGGCCATAATTATTAAATGTATAAAGAACGTAAACAAATCTATTGACAAATCTAGTAATCAACACTGAGTACCAGTATTTTCATGTGTGACACGAAATAATGAAATCAAGGACGGCATAATTGATGTTTTGGAAAGTTTGAAGCACAAAGGCTCAAGAATTCTCAAACCTCTCTCTATTCAATGGGTATAAGTCAAATCTTGATACAATTTTCAGCGAGTCAAATAAGTTTTGTCAAACTTCAAAACTTAAAACAAATTCTACTTTTGTAAAATTGTTTTTCCAAAATAAGGTTTCATTGCACCCTCTTCAGCTCCGATTCGTGTTTTCGGAAAGCGACTTTACGATTAAACTTGTTTATTCTTCTCTATAGTAGGCTTTTTCGCTTGTTATTTTGCTTGTTTTATTGCTTTGCAAACAGGCCGATAAACTCTACTTTGTATTCTTTTTAAGGGTCTTTCTCATCTCACCGTGGGTCGCAGGAAACGAAGTAATTGTTAAAAATGATAACGTAAGCATACCTGTGTCTCTATCGTGGTTTCTTCTGCTTTATTTGGCTTTTTCTTTTGCATCCCAGCCTTACGGCAGTGTCGCTTTTGTAGAGAAACTGAATCAGGCCACTGCAGAATGGCATCAGTGGATTCAGCTGAGGCAGGGCAGCCAAGAAAGGCAGAAGAAACCACGACAGACACTGGTTATCTTTGCGTTTACATTCTTAACAATTACTTCGTTTCATGTGACCCACAGCAATTTCAAAATTCTGTACAAGCAAACACTTGACGGGAGGAGGGGGTTCTTCCATGGTAAAGGTATCTAGAGATGTACCGCCTGCAAGGGCCAACTTTCCGCACTTGCAGTCTGGCCAACAGTATACTTTTAGGCAATTTTAGTCAGAGAGCTATCAAATTTTGGTGACTCCTGTATTGAAATCCAAAGCTTTGGTTATTTTGGTCTAGAGAGGGCGAAAATTTGGCAATTTTAGTCTATAAAACGTCTACTCGTGGCACTTTTGATGGAGAATTTAGTCTTGCCAAGGGTATAATTGTCACGAAAATTGGACTGTCAACGGTATAATTTTGAATCTGTGGGCAGCACATCCCTACCCAAAATGTACCCGCAGAGCCCCCCCCCCCCGTGCATTTGCTTAAATCTCAGATCTCATTTCAGCTTTGGCCCTTCAAGAAGACCCTCTCTGAAGTAGCATGTCTCAATTTTCGTTTGCTTGCTTGAAACTGTCCGGTTCATGTTTCCAGTCATAATTCATAGCCAATAAGGCACAAACCCCTCCAAGGTTTCAAAAAATGTGGTTTTTATCTCACTGCTTAACGAACTTTAAGCTTCCCATCATATATAAAAAGTTGTAATTTCCTTGGACTTCAGCTGACTTCTTCTGCCTTGATCCGACCGCGTTACGAAATAACCTTGCTTTGGTTGACAACTGCGTGTGCTTTGAATTTCCAATTATTACCACACTACCGATTGTGCTATATATACAAGTTAGCCATAAAACAGAATATTTTTTACTCTGTAACGGCGATAAACGTACATCAAAATTCAAATATCTCTCTTAACACTTTCCAATGCGTCTGTTGGCTATATGTGATGGAGAACGATGCAAGTTGTTGATGTCAATCTTCCCGTAGTCTAACCACAGAAAACCTAAGCTGCAATCTCCCCCTTTCCATTTTGTCAAATGTAACTTGTGTCAGCAATGTATTATGATCTCAGCTGCCGCTGTCTTTCCCGAGCTATCAATCTAAGGTACGGCATACTGTTTAAAGTTAGAAAGACCATCTGTACATATAATACATATGTGATATCTCAGAGGATCGATTCTAGCCGTATCGGAAGCAAAAATGCTTCAAACAATGTCCCCGTTATTGTTCTTCCTAACAACCACGTCTTTGACACTGCCACCCGCACTGCCATGACTCGTATATCCACTGTCCATTATCAGCTTAGTAGATTGTTCATTTTTTGGCACAACAGCCGTGACGACTACGGGCGATGCCACTTGCTTTTCGTACAGCAGCAGTTCATGGAACTCAGGTGCTTGACTGACGGCTTTTTGAGGTCTCTGTAGTACTTGGCCGTTTATTGCCGGCGGCCTTTTGTTTTCTTTGCCCATTCTTCGAATATGTCGAACAATCAAGACCGCTGAGATGGCGCTGATTACAACAGCACCTAGCACAATGGCAATAATGATTGGGAAGCTCAGTGATCCTTTCGCAGGCTTGGACTCTCGTGTCGGCGAAGTGTTTTGGCTGTCTTTTCCTGCAACTAGAAATTCAATAATTCTTTAAATTTCAGCAAACATTACGGTGAAAATTTCCCCTTTAAATCTTCAGCGTAATCGTCCTTACAAGGCTACTACCCTGCGTGAATTAACTTGAGTAAATTACAAAAAACTTAAAGGCACACTGTCGTGGCGCTGATTGGGTGAATAAGAAAATAAAAAAGAATCTAATTTGTCGAGCTTCAGTAATTTCGCTATACACTGAAATTCATGAAGACGATAACCATCTGACTGCCTTTATGCTCGTAACAAAGTATGACCTAAAGGCATAAGGGCTTCGTAATTGTTGTGATTTCAATATCATGACTAGCCAATCAAAGCCACGACAGTGTGCCTTTAACCTGCCAGTTTTAGAATGCCAATAACTTTAAAAGATGAAAGATCATTAACAGTGTGAAGTATTTTAGCTGTTTGGAAAGAAAATCTGTTTGTTCCCTCCAAAGGTGGACCATTGGAATGGTGAGAGGTTGTGATCTCCCTCAAACTGCTTCCTGACAAAAATCATTTGGTTGAAAGCACGATGAATAAATAATGCGTTTTAACTGAACAATAGCTTCGTCCCCTTAATGTATGGCAAAGTGTCTGCCAAAGGTTTCCCCCGTAGCTTGCATTGTAATTCCATGTTTTGCAACATTTTGTCTGAATCTCTCAGAATAATGTAGACGTAGAGTTGTCAAATCTGCGACGCCAATCAAGAGAAACCATCATAATGGAAAGTGGTGCCAAAAGTCATCCCCTAAACGTGTCAATGTTTAACACAGAAGCCCATAATGAAATTTGTAGGCATCTGCATCCCAATTTTGACTTACGCTTGGAGCCCATTCCCTCTAACCAACAGCGTCATATATGTTTGTTACGCTCATGAAATTATTCACCACCATATACATTCTAAATATGGGCTACGTCTTAAAAGCGTAAAATTGGGACACACGTAGTCAGTCTAACCACAACATAAACCTCGATATTTTATGAATAACACGATTAACGAACTTCTTGCTATCCAACATAAGATGAAAATTCTTTGATTTGCTGATTATGATTCCTATTCAACAAGAGCTTCGCTGAAGCTATACATAGCTTCGTTGAAGGGGCTACAATGAAGGCCAATGAGGGCAGCTGAGCCATTTGGCCAAAATAGCATGCCACATTTGAACCCCATTCAGAAGGCTTGAAAGATCGATAAGCAGGCCCTTCTCTTCATGTGAACGGTATCATTCCAGTCCCTTCTGCCAGATGAGAATTAGCCACCTCAGAGCTCTTTGTATTGAAATTTACAAAACGATCTCAAAGCTAAATCCTCGTTTTATACAAGATATTTTCAAAGACCCCAAATGAATTAATTTACTATAGACCAAATCAAGTTTCTTTCGGGTAAAAAAGTCTCCTATCGCTAGGACCACGGATATGGAATGCTTTGTCTAAAGAAATCAAAGTAGCTGAAAACATTCAAACATTTAAGAGACTAATAAAACAATGGGATGGGCCAACCTGCGGGTGCAATGTTTCCAACTATAGCTGAAATATGAATTTTACATAGATAGTATTAGTAATCTATCTCACTAGTCATTCGATTTAGATTAGTTTCAATGGAAGCTATAGTAAAATCGAATTGAAATAAGATGAAAAACAAACAAACAAACAAGCAAACAAACAAACAAACAAACAAAAAATATATCAAAGAGGTACATGTTATGGACTCCCTATGGACGCTATCATTTGAGTATTCTTATGTAATCGGTGCCAGGATATGCTGGGATTGTTATGCATGTTATGTTCGGTTCAACAAGGCCTATTTCTTGATTTCATACACTACTGCGGATATGCAGAGGATATAATAAAATGGCGACGAGAAAAAGCGAATAATCAAGACTTGCAAGGAATATGGCTGCAAAACTTGACTTGGCACCACTACCGAGTTTCGATCCACACAGCGATCAGAGTAACCTTGCCGCACGATGGAAAACCTGGATTAAACGTTTTCATACCTTCATCAAAGCAGCAAACATTTCAAACAAAACCCAGCAGAGAGCATTACTACTCTACCAAGCAGGCCCTGAAGTCCAGGATATCTTCGAAACACTTGCAGATACGGGAAGAGATGACGATTTGGACGCAGCAATCAAGAGTCTCACAGAATATTTCGCCCCAGCACAAAACACAGATTTCGAGATATTTCGTTTTCGTCAAGCAAAACAGCAACCCCAAGAAACTTTGGAAAATTTTCACACTCGGTTGAGGAAACTGGCTCAAACATGCTCATTTCCCACAGATTCAGTGGATAACGAAATAAAACAGCAAATTATTCAAGGCTGCTCAAGTTCCTCATTGCGGAAGTACGCCCTGAAAACAAAGGACGTCAAATTACAAGATATTTTGGTGAAAGGCAAAACAGATGAAATCAGTAAAGAACAGGCCAAAGAAATGGAAAAACAAACCACGGAGCCAACAGAAAAATTACAAGCTATGAAAATCGAGCACAAAAAGTACAAGCCGAATCGCAGAGGAACAACACATCAACAACGAAACGCTGCAAATACACCCGCAAGGAGACCAGCTACTTGTTACAACTGTGGATTTGACTATCCTCATCGTGATAAACCCTGCCCAGCCCAAGGAAAAACGTGCAGTTACTGCAAGAAACAAAATCACTTCACTCGCTGTTGCAAACAACGTCAGAAAAACCAACAAAACCGCGAGAAAGTAAATACAGTAAAGGATGATACCAGCTCAGATGACAGCTCAGAGGAATATGTTTACTGTATGGATAAAACCAACGCGCACACAAAGAAATTGGAGACTACGCTCGCAATCAATGGACAGGAAGTTTTGTTTCTCATCGACACAGGAGCAAGTGTCAACATTCTGGATGAAAAGTCGTTCGACAAAATTAATACCACAGGGAAACCAGTCACACTCAAGAAGTCAAACACAAAAATCTTTGCCTACGGATCAAAAGCACCGCTCCAGCTACTAGGAACTTTCGAAGAAACTGTCGAAACAAATAAAAAGATTTCTCTTACACGATTTCACGTTGCAAAGAATGTGGAGGGAAATTTGCTCAGTTCTCAAACGGCTCAAGAATTGCACCTTATCAAGATCAACATAAACAGCGTGCAAACAGAAACACAAACAGCGAAACAAACAAATTCAACGAAGCCTACAATTGATTCACCAGATTACGTCAACCACTTGTTGGAGAAACACAAGAAAGTTTTCAAAGGCGTTGGAAATTTGAAAGACTTCGAAGTCAAACTACATACAAATCCTGAAATCAAACCAGTCATCCAAGCACAACGTCGTATACCTTTCCACATACGAAAGAAAGTCGAGACAGAATTAGACCGACTGGAGAAAGATGACATAATTGAGAAAGTAGAAGGAGCCACACAATGGGTAAGCCCGTTAGTGATAACCCCAAAGAAAAACAGCGAAGAAATCAGAATTTGCGTGGACATGCGTCTGCCTAACACGTCAATTTTACGCACAAGACACCCCATGCCAACAACCGATGAACTGATATCTGATTTAAATGGTGCGTGTCATTTTTCTAAACTCGATTTAAAACAGGGATACCATCAGCTGACACTGGCAGAAGAGTCGAGAAATTTGACAACATTCACAACGCACAAGGGACTCAGGAGATACAAACGACTTTGTTTTGGAGTCAACTCAGCAGCAGAAATTTTCCAGAACACCATTTCTCAAACAATTCAAGATATCAGCAATGCCAAAAACATGTCTGATGACGTCATAATCTGGGGAAAGACACTCGAGGAGCACAATACTGCATTAACCAAAATATTGCAACGATTCGAGGAGAAGGGAATTACTCTCAATGAAGGGAAATGCCGTTTCAACAAAACACGTCTTCAATTCTACGGCCTAGTCTTCAGCAAGGAAGGAGTTAGCCCTGATCCAAGCCTCGTACAAGATTTTGCCAAGACACAACCACCAAAGAATGTTAATGAAGTCAGAAGTCTACTAGGAATGTCTCAATACTGCGCAAAATTCATTCAAGACTATGCATCGATCACAGAGCCCCTGCGAAGGCTAACACAGAAGAATGCACAATTTCAATGGGGGAAAAGTCAACAAGAAGCGTTTGAAAAACTAAAGGAAACTCTCTTATCAGATCCAGTAATGGCTTATTTTGATATTGCCAAGCACACAACTGTCACCACAGATGCCAGTCCATACGGAATCAGTGCAATACTGTCCCAAACATCAACACCAGAAGCGACAGATCATAAAATCGTAGCGTACGTATCAAGATCATTGACGCCTGTCGAACAGCGTTACTCTCAGACAGAACGGGAAGCATTAGGACTAGTATGGGGAATTGAACGTCTTCATTTATTCCTATATGGAGCAGGAAATTTCGATGTGTTTACAGATCACAAAGCACTCGAAACGATCTTCAACAATCCCGTTGCGAAACCACCCGCTCGCATCGAGAGATGGCAACTTCGACTCCAAAATTACAGCTTTACCGTAAAGTTCAAGAAAGGATCAGATAATCCGTCAGATTACATGTCACGTCACCCAGCTTCACATCGCCCAGAGCAAGATACAATTGCAGAGGAATACGTAAACTTCATCACCAAAAACGCAGTCCCGAAAGCCATGACACTGCAAGAAATTGAAGAGGAGACGGGAAAAGATAAAACCCTCCAAGCCGCAATTGACCTAATTCGCAGAAATCGATGGCATGAAGTAGATAAGATCCAAGATCCTACCATTAACATACAAGATCTCAAAATCCTGCGCAGCACCAAACAAGATCTTACTGTCAAAGGAAACATAATTCTAAAGGGCACAAGGATCGTCATACCGCAGAAACTACGCCACAAAGCTATAGAACTTGCTCATAAGCCAGGACATTCAGGCACAACTAAGACAAAATCGTTACTGCGTGAAAAAGTATGGTTCCCATATATCGATAAAATAGTGAAAGAATTCGTCGAGAAATGCACTGCTTGCCAAGCAACAGGACAAGAAAACAGTAAAGAACCAATGCAGTCAACAGATTTACCAACAGCCCCATGGCACACCGTCAAAGCAGATTTCTTTGGACCAGTACCTTCTGGAGAATATTTGCTGTCAGTCATTGACACATACAGTCGATTTCCCGAAGTCGAGATTGTTAAATCAACAGCAGCAGGAAGCATCATTCCCAAACTTGATCGTATCTTTGGAACACACGGGATTCCAGTCAAATTTATATGTGACAATGGTCCACCATTTAACGGAATTGAAATTGAAACGTACATGAAAGCGTGGGGAATTGAATTCAAACCAGGAACACCCTTATGGCCTAGACAGAATGCTGAAGTAGAATCGTTCAATCGACCTCTCAAGAAACTACTTCAAACGTCTAAAATTGAAGGAAACAATTGGAGAAAAGAACTACACTTATTTCTACTTAACTACAGGTCAACACCGCACTGCACAACTCAAGTTGCACCCGCCGAACTTTTGTTCAATCGTGTGATAAGAACGAAAATTCCAGTCGTAGGAATTACATCGAAACCATCAAACAAACACAAACTTGTCCAACGAAATGACAGAGAAAGCAAGGCAAAAGCGAAAGTCTACTATGATAAACGTCAACACACAAAACCATCCGACATCAGAGAAGGAGATCTCGTACTCGTCAAGCAAGAAAGAAAGAACAAACTTACAAGTAAATTCGATCCAAAGCCATACCGCGTCATTGAGATCAAAGGAACGAAAGTAATCGCCGAGCGATCAGACCATAAGATCACTCGAAACATTTCATTCTTCAAAAAGTTTTACAACTCATTCGATTCAACAACCGATTCAGACACTGATGATGATGATGATACAATTCAAGCAGACAATAACATTCGAGGTGAAACTGAACCTGAAGCCGACATTATACGTCAATACCCAGTGAGATTACGCACGATGCCTATGTACTATGGCCAAGTTATCACACATTGAAAGTTACTTTATTAATAAACTGCTGAAACATATAATCGATGTTAGTAAATTTCATTTCCGAAGAAGAGGAGAGATGTTATGGACTCCCTATGGACGCTATCATTTGAGTATTCTTATGTAATCGGTGCCAGGATACGCTGGGATTGTTATGCATGTTATGTTCGGTTCAACAAGGCCTATTTCTTGATTTCATACACTACTGCGGATATGCAGAGGATATAATAGTACATTACATCATAACTTTTTCATTCGAGGTTTCACTAATACTATTAAAAGGACTTCAGAAGAATAATTCTAACAAGAACATGCGCGAGGAGAGCGCTATCAGGTCTCAAAATCAAGGCAGGTTCAATTTTACGGACATGCTTGCAATGGGCAGCAAGGTGATGCAAACATGTAGTGTTGCGGGAAAACTTAAAAAAATTGGGAACACTTTTCTATCAAGAACGAGTCAACACATCAACAACGACATGAATGGAGCAGACGTACTGCAGTCAAGGAAAGATCGTAGTGCATGGCAGAGCTGCAAAGAGTATTGGAAGCTGGGAACCAGGTTCCTCAAATATATTCAGCTTTGCCGGAAAATTTTCCAATAAAAGTCTTCTAACACAAGGATATGATTGTTTTACACTTTCTGTGAAAAAGAGAACTCTTCAATAATCCCATGAGAAATGGACGGCCTTGCAAAAAGATTCTTAAAAACTTTCAAGAATTCTTCACTGAAGTGAGTAGAATATGCGAAAGATAATGTTGTTTCTCTTTTGGATAATTTGGTTTGGTTTGACTATCCATTAAATCTTGACCAGCAAAGATCATCATGACCAACAAAGACATTTTCCATAACATAATGTGACTTCACAGAAAAGTTTCCCCAATTTATAAGGTTCCCAGAAGGGACAGTATTTTTTGTACCTCTGGCGCATGGAAGGCCATGATAGCCAACGCTATTGAGGAGTATGATGACACTTAAAAGAAGATCAAAAACTCTTACCATTATTTTTCGGTTTCTTAGCATCGTTTTTCTTCTCCTTTTTATCTGGTAATAAATACTTGGTGATCTCAATAGCAGTTATTTCCGAAGGCAAACTAAATAGAAGTCTTGGAGTTGGTCTTTTTGTTGTTGTTGCTGTCGTCTTGATTTCAGCCTTTGTTACTACCTCTTCAACTTCCTCAGTCTTTGCAGCAGCTGTGGGTTCCTTTGTAATCAAGGGGGGTCTGGTTGGCTTGGGTGCATTTGGTGGTACTGCAAAGAACGTATAAATGTAACAGAAAGAATAATGATGGACTTTGAGTGACAATAGCGAGGTCCAAACCATTAATGAAAAGAAACATAAAGAAGTTATGAAGTTTATGAATCATGCAAGATATCTTACGACGAGGGATTGACCACGAATGACAAAAGTTACACTGAAGTCTGCCTTTAAGGGAGTGCAAAGACCAGCTTGCTTTGAGGGAAGTCAGCGACTTGATCTTCACAGTTTCCAGAAAAACTGACTGTACGAAATTTACAACAACAAAAACAAATTCTTAAACGACCTAAAAGAAGTGAATTAGGAGCTAGTGCTGTCTCCGTTCTCTGAAACGCCAATGGATACCAATCTAATGGTTGATAAATTTCACAAGATTTTTGATGGCTTACTAAATGCACATGCAGCAATTAAGGGAAAACAGATTAGAAATCAACCTGCACCGTGGATTACACCATAAATAAAAAGACTTATGGAAGAGATGGATAGGGCCAAGAAAAACTCTATAAAAAACCCAAAACTTCTCAAATTTTATAGATCTTTGCGAAACAAGCTGACAAACACTATTAGATCCTCTATAAGATTACACTACCAATCTTTGATCAATGAAAACAAGGACAATCGAAAAAAACATGCGGAGAGCCATAAATGAGGTGCTAGATAAGGTCCCTGATTCAACAACTATCATGGAAGTCAGGGATGGCAGCAAAATAGTTTCTGATTCAAAACAAATAGCTAATGTCCGAAATGGCCACTTTGTTAATGTCGGTCCGAGACTTGCTCGTAGAATTGAAGTTAAACCTGGCGATGATCCTCTTTGTCATCTTAATAATCCTACAGAAGAAACAGTCTTCCAGTTCAAACATGTAAATGAAAGAAAAGTTCTGAAATATATCCAAAATCTAAAACAAGGAAAATCTGCTGATCCTGACAAAATACCAACAGCAATTTTGAAAGACGCTGCTGATCTTTATTTGTAAACCATTAACGATGATCTTTAACAGCTCTTTAAGGCTAGGGAGTTTCCCAGACCGTTGGAAAATAGCTCGAGCTCCATCAATTTAT
Organism: Aurelia sp. 4 Dawson et al 2005; assembly: GCA_964019985.1. Lineage (NCBI taxonomy): Eukaryota > Metazoa > Cnidaria > Scyphozoa > Semaeostomeae > Ulmaridae > Aurelia > Aurelia sp. 4 Dawson et al 2005. The sequence goes on along the minus strand of OZ026493.1, from coordinate 21,461,057 downwards.
AAATCAGGTGCCAAAGATGATACGAATAACCATAGACCAATGTCAATTTGTCAGTGCTATCTAAGTTGTAAGAAAAGATAGCACATGACCAACTTATTGATTTCCTCCAATCTAACAAAAAACTAACAAAGAATCAGTTCGCTTTCCGAAAGCTTCATTCGATAATTACCTCACTGATTGGTGTCTCAGATCATTGCTACTCAAATATCGACAACAAAAAAGCTAACTTTGCTCTTTTTCTCGACTTGAAAAAGGCATTTGATACCGTGGATCATGAGATAATCATCAGTAAATTAGCAAAATATGGAATAACAGGTATTGAGAACAACTGGTTTAAATCCTATTTAACTAACAGAAGCCAGCACTGTTCCATTAATGGTCAAGTATCTGATATTATGGAAATAGATTGTGGGATCCCCCAAGGTTCATGCTTGGGACCGCTGCTCTTTATCATTTATTTAAATTATTTTGAGCACTGTCTCGAACAATCAAGAGCCAACATGTACGCAGATGATACTGAGATAACAATATCCTCAAACAACAAAGTAGAGCTTATAGAGAAAGCACAAGCTGAGTTATTAAACATGGCAGAATGGATGAGGATTAACAAACTCAGTCTCAATCCCACCAAAACAGAATACATGATACTAGATCATCCTCGTAGAAGGAAAAATAGAGAATTATTACCGCAAGTATTCATAAATCGAGAAAAAATTAAGCAGGTTGACAAAACAAAATATCTTGGGGTAATAGTTGACGATACTTTAACTTGGGAAGAACAGTATGAATCAGTTAAGAAAAAGGTTGCTGGGGGCCTTGCAGCAATGAAGAAACTTAAGGGCATCCTCCCACAATCAATGCTTTTTCAAGTGTACAAAGCGCTTGTTGAGAGTCATCTTCGCTATGCTGACGCAGTATGGGGGAGCTTATCGGAAACTAAAATAACAGCCCTTCAGAGACTGCAAAATCGTGCATTTGAAATCATTCAAGGATCGAAAATAAAGGACTCTTTGATTCGACCCACATTTAGCATCGATCAGATTTTTCAATTTGACCGGTCGGTTCTGATGTATAAGATAATTAACAAGATATGTCCTGAGAGTCTGCACGATAAATTTGCTGAAAGATCCTCGATAAGCAAGTATGATACAAGAAATAAAACTGATCTCCAAATCCCAAGGCTAAATCTAGACTTCAGTAGAAAAAGTTTCAACTATACCGGCCTAAAAAGTTGGAATTTTATTCCAACACACAAAAGAGAGTCTGGCACACTCACCCGGTTTAAGAATGGGCTAAAAAGTCATTTTCTAAGCTGAGGAAAAGCTATGTTTTTTTTCGCACGAATCCGTGGAAGAACAGTACTGGCTTTTATATCTATTATCAAGATAAAATATCTTGCTATTATTAAACCTCCTTTCTTTTATTATACTCTTTTATCATTATACTGAATAGATTTGTGATTAAATAAGATAAAATGAAATGAAACGATGGCAAAGGCTGCTGGTCTTTGTACTCCCTTTAAATTAGGTGTCAGTGAGACTTGCCATTACGCAAAATCATTGAGTGAAAAGATTCAACTGCTATTATTCGCGGATATTTTCACGTGACATCTGATACATTTTTACACGACTCCCCGCCAGTCACAAAATCCACATCAAGTCTGATTCATTCGACATTGGGGTTTTAAGGAACATCAGTGGAAATCAGATTTGAAATCAAGTTTGAATATTGCATACCTGACGTAAAATCTACTTCACTAAACAGCATCCATTCTCCAGGCTGTGAGAATACGCATTTGACGAATTTTGCGACCACATCTGGGACAGGAACAGTGATTATAAATGCTGAAGAACTAAGTCTTTCTGCTGCAGACGTTGAATAAAATTTTTCCTGTCCAAATTTGCGACCATCATTGCTGAAAAGTACTTTAACTTGAGTGAAGACTTTTATATTGCTTCCTTTGTTGATTGTATGGAATTTAATGGCAGTGAAACGTCGCAGAGCTGCAAACTCAAACTGGAAAAACGGCTTAAACTTGCTGCGCTTCTTGTAAGCGATCCACTTGGCAGCTGTTGTTGAACCGATTCGTGTGGTTCCATATGTATCATCAGCCAGCTTTCCAAGACCGCCTGCCTTGAATAAAAGCTGTTTATCGGTAGTGCCATCATATGGATCGTCAAGGGTCTGGACATTGTTGATTTTGTTTGCCAAAGGTAACAGGTAGCTCACCAAACCATCTGTTAAAAGGAAGCAAAGCATATATTAGCCGTTGATCAAATGCCATCCCAAGACAAGAGGCTGTGACATGCGCTGGACCATATTCGGGTGACCGGTCTATACCAATTAGAAATGCTGATACTTGACTAGCTAGGATCTGACCACAAGTAGCTTGAGCCAGTTTCGTTTGCTTGAGACCTTCAAAGGGGTTGGGTCAAAGCCCTAAACAAACCTATTATCCCTATATAAATCTATTTTTTCCCACTCTTGGCCATTGTGTTCTGCTCAGAATTTGGTGGATGCAGTGAATCTACAATAAATTCACCGCTAAAAACCCATCTCTGCAATCCTGCAACATACGAGTGCTTGGCTTAGTCCTCTACAAAATGCAAGAGTTCATCTGCAAAATAACTCGTTTATTTTGAGAAAAGTAGTAGAAAATCTTCGTGATATGGACAATAACAATTCTGTAAAATTGTCGTTTCGAAAGAAGCTTGTTTGCATCACGTGACCCAGCCCCTTTAATAAACGTAAAAATGCTCTATTTTTTGCTAAGCAAAAGGTTGCATTGCCGAAATACAAAATGACTTACCTTTCTAACTAATAAATCTACATCTCTTTTTTGCACCAAGATTTGCATTTAATCAATAAAGATAAACACAGAAAGCAAAACGTTATGGTCGGCTGCACTGAAAGTGTGAGCTTTACTCTAAAGGCTCCCCCATTGCTTTGCAATTCTCGTAAATTCGGGACATATTCCATCACAGCCAATTTCTTTCTTAGTGCCAAAATTTTTGGAGCTAAGAACTGTGTTATTTGTTATACAAAATTAGTCCTTGCAAGCATTAAGCATACACAGTAGAGGTATTGCATGCAAAGAATAACAGGTTCACATCTGCAAATTAAACCAAGCCAAGGTATCGAATGGGGCTTTCTGATTGATCAGTCCGTCAAATCGAATGCATTTTGATTGGTTGAAATTTAACCTGGTTTAGATAAAGCTCGCTTAAACTTTTACCCTATTCACACTGCAAGTTAAACCAGTGTATAAACTAAACCAAGTTATCGAATGGAGCCTTCTAATTGGGCAATCCAACGAATCCAACGCATTTGATTGGTTGAAATCTAACCCAGTTTAAGTAAAGCTGGTTTAACTGTGTCGTTTATGCCATATAAGTCGACTGCGGCACCGCCTAACATGCTCACTCTGCAATACATGTCCAAATGTCCTGGAACATCTCTGCTAATTTTGCCTTGTTTTGCCATTTCCCCTTCTCCCCCTTAAAAATATGCTGTTTTGTGGTAATAAAATAGGGATGACATGACGATCTGCAGCTCTGTTGGAATGCTGAGGCTATGAACCTCCAAATCAACATTGTTTCGGGAATGATGGGGTGTCTTATCCTAATCGCTGTAATTAGCAATGCGTATTATCAAGGAATGGCCCAAGTGCTCCAAGGCAATTATTTTACGAGAGAAATTTTACAGCTGCGATCTGACATACCTTTACTCTTTTTCCATTCACAGCCATAAAGTTCGAATCTTCCGCAATAGGTAGCAAATGAATCTCCTTGTGGTACTATTCTGATTTTCCTCGCAATTATTGGGTGTTTCAACGAATTTCGAACAATCGTCTTCGAGCCATTGTTGGCCTTGAAGATCTGAAATAAATGAAAGTGCCCTTGAAGGTCAGAAAGAAATGAAAATGAAAGCATTTCAAGTCAATGATATTGCGAATCAGGAATCCTAACCTGACAGCATATGCGCAGTGGTTTGAGTGACTCTGAAGGTGGATCAGTAATGGTAGCCATTTGCCGTTGTTGTTCTCTCGTGTAGGGTTCCTGTTATTCAGCATCATGCGCCTATGCCGGCCTGAAATCCAATGTGCAACGCATTCTAGTATTCATCAGTAATTGTAGTAATCACTGATATGTGCAGCGTGTGCAGTAACTTGTATCTGCGCATTTAGGCTGCATTCACATTGCACAATCTTTTGTAAGCGCGTAAACGCTCGTGCAGAAATCCGCAATATTAATCCCTTACAGTGTTCAGATTGCAAAGCCTTAGTGTCTATTTGCATGTTTTTATCTGAAAGATTCATTGTCACCCAGAATCCTCTGCGCACCGCAGAGAGGAAATCATAACACAACATAGCTCAATGGAGGGGAAAAGAAGGAATGGTGACCAATTTCTATCGATCACATGAAAAGGAAATGAAACCGAAATTGAGGATCCAGCTATAGCATCAAAAGTTTGATTGAAATCCTTGTGTAGTATTTGCATCAAGTTTCGAGCCACATCGCTTTCGTACAAACAACTACATTTGGTTCCTCTTTTGTCTTCCCCATTGTATCGCGCTTGCAAAGGTTGACTTCCACACTTTGATCGGAATAAATCTAGCCTGCGATTCCTTATCCAATGTATCATGTCAACTGTATCGATTGTTCATATTCAGACAGGTGGAGCCAATGACCACTGCAGAGCAGACCCAGTGGCGTAACGGAGGAGCCCGGGGCCCTTAATGACTTATCTATACAGCGGCCCTCTGCGTGGCAGACAGTTTACAAAAAGCTTGCCAAATTTCCAACATCCAAGCGGTATTTTTATCTGCAAGATCAAGGCAAACCTAACATATTAAAACCTCCACAACCGGCGTTTATGGAAGTTTTACGCGTAAAGGCACGTTTGCACGAGAAACATATTGAGGGATGGTGGCCGTGCGACCATATCCCAAGGCCTCAGACGAGACCTGAAAAGTGGAGGGGCCAAGATTTGATATGAAAATATACCATAGCCCAATAAGATAAGCTGCCCTCCCAGGGATAGATCTAGAGGGAAAAGTGACTGAGGTGTGCGAGCGTTAAGCGCGAGTAAAGTCCTGACGTAGGGGTCCTAACGTAAGGGTTTGGCGGTTGCAGCAGCCCCTGAAAGAATTTTTAGACTACGCCTTTCAGCTCATTGAAAAATCCCCCATTTTGAATTAAAGCTGGCAGAATTTAGAAGTAAATATTTGTAAGATACCTTACCAAGAAAGTGTATAGTTTTTAGAAAGTAGCATTTTCTTTGGCTGGCAAGCAGCACTTGCCTTAATTGCCTACTAGATTTGTGCCTAAGAGATACGAGATCTTTGCATTCTGCATTGACTATCTGCTTCCTGGTGCAGTTTCTATAGCTTTAGGGCTTTAGCTTTCGTATATTTTCATAGTGATTTGAAAGGCGTAGATTTTGATATAACTGAAAATCGTCTGTGATTGCACTACAAAAAATGATGAAATTTCACCACATATAGTGTTGGGGAAATTTTGGGGAAACGGACTCATTTCCCATAATTTTCTCAAAGAGGAAATGGAAATTTCCGTTTCCCTTAAATTTCCCTTAGAAACTTGTCCATTTCCCTTATATTTCCATTCAAGAACCATGGGAAAATTCTGGTATTTTTTGCTGTGTTGTGTACAATAGTGAGGTTGTGACCTTGTTAGTTTCCGACATGAAATTTCCCTATCAATAGAACAGGGATTGAATCGAATGGATGCTAGGAAATTTGCTTGAATTTAAATGAGCATATAGTTTTAAAGGGAATTAAAACAATTATCAACAAATTTTGGAATTGCATATTTTTGCAAAAAGTGGAGGGACCATGGCCCCCCCGGCCCCCGTCGTCGGAGGCCCTGTATCCCCTCACGAAAATTGTTGATTCATGCTCTTTAGAATGTCGGAAAATATATCTTTCGTAGAACTTTGCAAATGAATTTAGCAAAAAGGATTGTGATCGACGACATGCTTCCCAAGGAAACATTCGAAAGTTAAGCTTTGGTATCGCACAGGAAAGGATTTTTAGATAAGTCATCTGGTACAATGCTCATATTCCCTGGAAGATAACAAAGGATTTTTGAAAAGTTTACAATTTACATCATTTATACTAAACTTAACTTGAATTGAATTCAAATAATAACGGTGCTCAATTGACTAGAAGTCTTGGGGTCTCTTTAGAGGGGTCTTAAATTATTCAGTGCAAAAAGGTGCATCAGTACATTACCGAAATTCGTAAGGGGTCCCCCAAGGGACCCCGAAGGCTAAGGAACCCTTAGGAGTTGCTCTAACACCAACCACCGTGCGTTACGCCACTGTGCAGATCCGTATTTTCTGCTTAGACCAAATTTGACTTTCCGACTATCTGAAATCCGAACATGCCCGTAAAGGCGCCAGGGTGGCAATGGCTCAATAAGGATGATCGAATAGTAGTCGTCTTTTTTGCTACCCGTAGTATCGACCCTGTTTTGTTGTACAGTTTTTTAGCAAAGCTTAGTAGAATGTTATAGGTATTGTAAAATTGTTCATGAATATGAAAAAAGTCAATGAAGCAAGTTATTTGATTTTTCTGCATTCCACTTTGCAAGGATGCTGTAGGTATGGGGGACAAGTGCATCATAAACGTTGCCACCAGAGATGCAGCATTTTACTGAGTAAGGAGAAACAATCCCCGCTTAAAATGTGCAAATGAAATGTGCCATATAGCCTAAACAAGTGTCTTTTGTGGTAAGGTAATAACCAGCTAATTATTCTAAAGAAATAATTGCTAACAAAGGAAAGTAAGTTTTGGACCATAAATTCAAACTTGAACCCCAGGGGAGGGGTTCTCCCATTATGGCCTAACAGGGGGTCCAGTCTGTTTGAAGGTCTTACCAAATGGCTACCAAATGGCCCTATTTGCCAACTACGTAGTACCAATTGGGGGGAATTCTACGATTCCTGGCTATTTGTAATGTCTCAACCTGGTACGCTTCTCCACAAGCAAATTTAGTCATTTGAGCATGAATTTTGAAGTTTTCTTGCTTTTTTTCATCATTTTTCAATAGAAAATTATAAAAAGCCGTACGCATGTATGTAACTTTCGCCACAAAATTAAAATATTTACATAGTTAAAAGATGTATACTTAAAATAGTTACAATACAATTTACAAAGCAACTTTGATAAAAACAAGCTAGAAAACACCTCTAATCATAGTGGCAGGGATAGCATTAAAAGATCGAGTAACCTTATTTCTATAATGGTCCCCTTCCCTAATGGTCCTCTTCCATAATGGTCCTCTTCCATAATGGTCCCCTTCCATAATGGTTCCATGATAATCAGAAATGTTCAATACTAAATGGTACCAAAGGGCCCAGTTTTCAGGCTCATTAACTACCATTTGAGAGGCTTTGTGAAAAGAAACTACCATTTGAAGGTATTTTCAAAATTCTTTTTAGCCATGAGTAGACCCGTGGGCTTGAACTCCTCTCCCCTAAGTAAACTGTTAACTAGAACTTCTTTCAGACATATTTGCATTCTGTGCTTTGAAAGAAGGAAGGTGGGGTGGAGTGCTGACATCCTAACTTTATATACTGCCTGTTTCAAAAATAATTTCTGACCCAGGACCCCCCCTTGAGTTTGGACCTACATTGGCGGCGTGACTTTGATCGTTGGTTCAAAATGCTATATCTATTTCGTATATCACAAGTCTGGTGCACAATCAGAAATTATGAGGAAAAACATCTCAAAACTGGTAACTTGACGATATGCAGACCAAAAGAGCGCGTTCACAATCAAAGCACATTTGCCGTGGTGGTATGAATACAAAGAAAATGAAAAAACTAGAAAGGGACGCAAAGAGAAAACAAAAACGCAGAAATGCTCCATTTTTCATGGTTGTATGAAACCGAAAAGATGAGCGTCTGTAGAATGTAGTCTCCTGGTTTTATATCATTCATACCAGTTCTCACAGCTGTAAAGACAGCTTTATCGCGTTATGGCGACAGAAAATTCCGAAAGTTAAACAGAAGGAGTCGGATATCATTTTACAGAGATATCAACAGCATCTTATTATAGAATGTCACCGAAATTAAATTGGTTAATAGATTGCGATCACAAAATATTTTGGTACAAAATTTCCGGTAAAAAGACTGTTAATAATTTTTGCAATGTAAAGTCTGGTAGGAAAGTATCGGCCCATTCTTAGATCACGTTCATATAGCTGTCGCATTTTCAAGTCAATTTTGTGCTTTCTGTTTGCTTATAGTGTGAGTTGTACATTTCATCTGCTAAATGACTTTCCCCTCGTCTCAGCTGAAAACCGATCAAATTTCGATTCAATTCACTGTTTTCTTCGCAGTTTTTGGCTACAAAACTCTATGCAACCCAAAAAGAGCTTATCTAGTTTGGGCGGCAAAACGGCAATTTCCTGACACAAAAAGCGCACTTCTCCCTTTAAAGCAAAGCATTTTGGCTGGGGCATGTACCCTCCGTGTCCTCGATTTGTACGTCTCGCACATCGATTCTTAACGAAGCCCATTTCTTCCGCGCAATCTGCCCGTAATTTGTTGACATCTGGACAAATCTGTGAAATTTTTATCATTTACTATCAATGAGCTAGGGCAAATTTTGTAATACAAAAGATACAAGTTTGATTTAGACAGTAGGTTTCACACCCTCTGTGGAGGAAAGGAGCTTTGAGTTCTGTGCTTACCTTGGTTGATCAAGTGCACTCTTTGTTATGAAATCTTCTCTTTTGAAAGCAAAGTCGTTTTGTCTTCTTAAAGACCATAATCTCTTGTTTCACAAATAGCTCTATGATCTAACTAACGATGCTAATAATTGGAAAACCACGGGGGAATATCTGTAAAAACTTGAAACAAATAGTGCAAAACTGTCTAGATGACCTTGGAGCGTAAAATTGTCTCAAAACGAATATAAACAAGTGAATATCGTACTCACATGCCATCTTCCTCTTTCCTTGTATTCCCGATAATTCTTATCATTATCTCTCTTGTATGTAACACCATACTCATCAATGAATTCACCTCCTATTCCTCTTCCTTGACTTGCTATTGCCGTTAGCTTTGTATTCTTCAGCAAATCGATCTCGAGGTAGGCTCCTTGATATTCTTCGATTGGTTCGGAGCACCAGCCTCCTCCACCTTCCCTTTTGTTATTCAGCCTCGCAAAGCGAGGGCTATAGTCGCGATTAGATTCTTGGTTTTGATATAGCCAATTCAAGGCTGTGATCTGCTGATTTGTGATGCGCTTGTCTTCCATGCCTAAAGCACCGTTGCAAGCTGAAATGCAGAAAAGGAAAATTCAAGCAAATGATTTGCGGTACACAATTTAAAATTGCCTTAAATAAGGGGATCATTGTACTCAACAAATAGCCATTCCTGGCTGATAGAGCAGAAGTATATGGAGAATGAAAGCGAAAATGAATTTATGCCACCTAATGCAACATTGGAGGACACTGTAATCTGGTGAAAGAAAACTGTCAACCCGGGGGGGGGGGTACTTCACTATGGGGTAAGACGGGGATGTGCGCCAGTTTGGGTAGTTTTTGGCCTGAAAATTCTTGGACTGGGATATATTTTTACTGGAAAATATCTGTGATTGGGGTATACTTTCACTTGGAATTTTCTGGGATTCGATTGGGGTTTACTATTATACTCAAAATTCTGGTCATGGGTGCTGAATGAAAGTACAACTGGATAATTCTTCGAGCAACATGTGGTCAGTTTCAGGTGAACAGATTTCAAGTAATTTTTGTGTTTAAAAAAGTGCTCAGATCAGAACTTTGTTCAAATGGCCACTTGGGACAAAAATTTTCGTTCCCAGCCCTCGATCCCTTATCCCTTTGACGTCGAATTGTTTTTGTTACTTCTTCAAAATTCTGGGATTGGGTATCAATATCTGACAAAAATTCTGGGATTGGGTATCAATATCGGACCAAATTTCTGGGATTGGGTCCTAGGAGAAATCCTTGTGGCGCACACCCACGTATGAATTTATAGTGAAGTACCTCCCCCGGGACTGTCAACTCCTATAAAAAATTGCATCCATATCAAGCTGAAACCAGGGAGGACTGTTATCCTGCAGGGCAAACAATGAATTAATCTGAAAGCTTGTTTTCTATCAAGATTAAGGAACTACAGTGTATATAATATCATATTACACTGTGCCATTCATAGTGAAAAAAAGATATAAAGTCACCAGGTCTTCACTATGGATGGCACTTACAAATCAAATTAATTTTCTATACAAAAAACAAAGAACAAAACCGCAAAACCAAGACACAATATGCACAAACAACAACAAAACAATTGAGCCAAGGCAGATTACTGGCCAAACAAATTTGAAGTTTGAGCTATTCAACTCGCAGCTGTAAGACGAGCAAAAAACTATTTCAGTGCATAGTTTATCCCAGTAATCCACCTCAGCAAAGCGGAACAAAACAAGAGGAACAGAAAAGGGCACAAACACGATGATGGGGAACTAGGAATATGGAACTGCAGCTGCTGGTTTGATATTGTTGTATTAATCAAATCGGCCAGAATTTTCTATGAATGAGATCGTCGCTTCCAGTATTACTCTGTTTTCAATAGTGGCTAGGGATGGATCTCCAAACAAGAGTCGATGACAAAGAGTATCATCATCCATATTACTGCTACTACTGGCGATATCTAGACCTGGGACATCAGAGAGCTGGTCAAAGAGATCTCTACGAAGTACATTGTATAGGGGGCAATGCAGGAGAAAATGCTTGTTATTTTCATTGTCTTTACCACAGAAACAAAGTGGGCTGAGGCAGTCAAACCATGTTTGAAACAATGTTCATTTAGGGCACTAAAATGCACGCGGAGTTTTGTCAACAGTTTTACACCCAGAACGTCACAGATTTTGTATGTTGAGTTTCCTGGTGGTCTAACCATTTCAAGCAATTTATGCTTAAACTGAAACAGAGATTTTGAATTTCTTGAATCTGAAGGCTTGAAAGGAAGGACAGTTAATAGCTGCAATAAACAGCAACGACGAGAAACAAAAAATGTGTTTCATCGCACACTCGTCCCTACGTTTCGCGCACAGAACCAATTAACGATGCACCAGGAGAGCAAAGGATCCAAAGCCACGTGTCAATAACACGGAAGCCAATGACTGGATAACTCAAAGTGAGGCCAAAGTCTAAAAGGGAAGTTTCTTCCAAATGCAGAAAGTTGCTTAGTCTCAAACGTCAACGACTATTCGAAATGTGTCGCGGACGCACTCCCTCCACACGAGGACACATTGAAGCTGCTTTAGATACAACAAAATAAGGGCTCCCTGGATAGTCAAGATAGAGAAAAGAAGGAAATCAGGAGGTCCATTTTGTTTTCCGAAGGACTGACGGCTGAATAAAACCTTTGTTTAAAATGTGCCAGAAGAAACGGGGACTGGAAATTAAGACTGTTATGAAACCTTTAGGAATTCGTAAGAAACTCTGACTACTCAAAACCTGACGACTTTGAGTAACCTCAAGTACTTGTTCAATTCTTAGGTTCTCATAAAAGATAGTACACCCAAGATCTTCGTGATATGAAATAAGAAGTCTCTCGAGAATCCCTCGAGGCCCTCAGAAGCCAGAGTGACCATGAAGTTAAAAGAAAATTAAAGATGCACTTGACCACTTCCAAACTAATTAATGTTCCATCAGATATGAAAACCTCATAAGAAAACTTTTCTTATAGGATACTGACATTTTTTAATTCAATTTGGAACAAAATCTTGTAGACAAACAATTGCAACATGTTGGCTAATCCATGTGTGGCCACTTTGAAAAAAGCTTGAAAGCAATGTCTGGTCCATTTTTTGTAAACAAGTATAACAAGTTCTTGTCATTGCAAAACCAAAGATGGAACTTAACTAGAAAACTTTGCTGGTAAAACACTCGGAAGCAGGGACGTATGAAGCTGTTACTAAAGTCGTCTAAAACTAGGTGACGCTTGAGATTTGCGATAACGCAAATTTCTCATAAGACCTTCTTTTACTAGTTGATATTCGCGGGCATCTTTACGTGATATCTTGTTTGAAACAGACTCCAGGCTGTTCCAAAACAAGACTCAGACGTCCGTTAAAATACCAAGGCATAAAGCCATTGAGTAGTGGCTAGCAATTTGCTTTCTGGCTTTTCCGCCAGTTGTAACTGTGCTCAATAGCGAATTGCTTCCCATCCCAACGCCACTTAATTATAGAGTGGCCTTTAAAGATACCTCTCAAAACAGAAGAGAATGCACACAGAACCGTTGAAGCTTCACTGTAGTTTTTCAGTTCATTTTGGTTCAAGGTCTAAGAATTCCATTGGTTGACTCAGGTCTTCCTGCTAAAAGAGCCTATTACAAAGAGAAGACAGCTCTCACAGTGTTTGTTTGTTTTTTTTCAATTTGTTTTGAGTGGGCCTGTCAGGATTTCTAGCTACTGAAAGCTAATTTAGGCCCACTGTGCATGCCGCATCCAGGCACGGGACTCCTAGTTTAACGTCATATAAAGGCTTAAAAAGGGCCCAAAAAGGGCACATATTGAGACTAGAATAGGAGACTTTCGAAGTACAAGCAGGGTGGCCCCTATGCCCATAGCTCCCATGCCCACGTTGGGCTGGTTATAATGCTATGTGAATACAGTAAAACCCCGCAAATAAGAACATAGCAAAATAAGAACCTGCACACTGATTTTGTGGGAAAAGACACCCAAAGATAAGAACCAAAAGCAGACTGATTTACCTCAATGTTCTTATGAGATGGTACACTTATTTAAAAAATTCATCATATCAATGTAGACAAACTCCCAACTATTGATAACTGAACTTCTCTAACAGGTTTCAGGGATATGCAAATTGTGTGATCAAGCCGTATGAATCGCTTTGTTAAGAGCAATGCTCTCTAATATTTAAATGCAGTCGTTATACCCTCAAGTTTATTTAACACATTGTATTCTGTTGCTATATATTCATCATAGTCACAAGTGCCCTTGCAATAAGAAATACACCCTGAAAATTTTATAAGTACCTCATTTATAAGAACCTAGCCAGTCTGTTTTTTAGAAAAGTATGTTCTTGTTTGCGGGGTTTCACTGTATCCCTGAACTAGCTTTAAGGTTCCCGTTCCAATCTAGAAGACTTTGCAACGGGATTTCTCCCATGGTAAAGGTTTCGCCATGCAGTTTGCACAAAAACTGGTCCATAGGAAACGTTACCATGTTTTAACAAAATCTGCCATGTCATGGTATCTAATTTGAAACTCACCTATCATTTGCGATTTCATAAAACTTTTCATTACTGGGGACGGGCGGCCCAAAATTTATACCTTTTTTAGGATTTTGGCATAGATTTGAAGCTGGTACAATTATTTTCTCGAAAATAGATTAAAACCAAAAGTAAGGTGATAAATTTCGAGACTCTTTTGCAATATTCCTAAACGTTTAAGAAATTTTCTAAGTAAATATGGGTCTACTGTTTCGTGGAATCGAACGAGAAAGCGAAGAATCTACGCAAATTTGGAGTCATCAAGGGTCAGAATCCATTTCATGAGGGAGACACATCCTTATCCGCTAGCGACGCAAGTCCGCCGGGGAAGATGTCCTTAATCTAAAATCTACCGTCTTGCTCGTCAATCGCTTTTTTAAATTTAACAGTATGCAGCTGCTTTCCGTCAATTTATTTAAACGTTTTCTACCGAGTCGGCAGACAAGTAGTAAATTCGCTGGGAGCACAAGAAGATTCTGCCTTTTCGAGATATACAATGTTGTTCTAAATTCGCTGTGAACGTTTTTACTTTGCCAATTAATTCTACTTGTAGCGAAAAAAGAGTCGTGTTGTGCTTTCGGCACTTGCCTCCTAAAAACAAGATGGCGGAAAACTGTCTGGTTGTCAAAGTCACATGAAAACCGAATGTAAGAATGCTGTCTGCATAACTAGTTTTTCTACGTTTGACACAGAAAGCTTTCAGGACTTGCCATTGAATGAAAGACCAGTAGAATTAAAAATTTTGTGAAGGTAAAGCTGTTTGGGACCTATGAGACCAGTGAAAATAAAGCAAATGCTTTGGCCGTCTTGTTTTCATGCAACTAAAATCTATGTAGAAACGTTTACTTCAGATTTACAAATCTAGGAATATTTTCATCAAATTTCCAATCGTGTTGGGCTAATTTAAAAATTTATGGCTAATAGAAACGACTAAAAGGGAAAAACCTTTTCACAGTTTCACAAACGAGAAATTTCAATTTCTTCGCAGGGCAAACTAAAAAATGGCCGTCTGCAGGTCCGAAGAGATGATTTTCTCTCAACTTATCAATCATCAGGGACGAGTGGACATTGTAATGACCTTTGCGTGCTACAACGTGCATTGTCGAGCCTCGTGGCTTTTGGAAATAGCCTTGGTCACCGAGATACCACGTAAACGCAAAACAAACAAAAAACGAAGGGAAACGCAAACGCTTACCACAATAACATCTTTGTAAAAATATACACAGCACTGCCACTACTTTTAATGCATCACTGGACTTGAAATATCGTCCCATCTTTACGCTTGATACTCTAAAAATGAGGAGAAGCACATCTCTTTACGAAGGCTGCTTTGAAAGCCGGCCGCATAGGAATAATACTTTTTAAGCTTTTAATTGGATAACCACGATTGATATTCATGGACTAAGGACCAACTTTACTTACTATGAAGCACTGTAGCGTGTAATTTGTGTGGATCGCTGTGCTCGAAAACCTTAAGTAATAGCTAAGGAATCTGGTATCTTGTTAAAAGATGACTGGAATAAAATTTGATACGACAAACTCTTATAATGCTACAATGTTATTAAGTAAAGATGGCTCTCTTTCAACAATGGCGCAACATCAAAAGTGACATGCTTCATTCTAGGCTAGCCACTCACAACAGAGTCAAGAAAGTTGCAGCCTCCGCGGCTGTCAGTTGGAGGAACGTTTTGCTTCAGAAAGCAACGCTTGAGAATAGTTTAGTAATTTTTATATGAAACTTGTGCAAATTTTGAGTTGTTTGCCAATGAACAATGGTTTATGAAAATTAGGGTATTAAATGCTGCGAGAAATTAGCAAAATCTGGTTAGTTTGACCTGATAAGAATGAAGGTGTCCCTGACGAAATTTGCAATGTTGGTCCTGGTGTGAGCTGACAGAGTCCAGAAAACCGTTCCCCAAGATGCCAGAGGCTTACAAACAAGCAGAACTGATACTTTATATTCAGCTAGCACCTTGCATCTTCTTTTCACGAAGAAGCAGCAACTATTACTTTCTTCCTGATATTATGAATTCATAATCAATCATCTCGCAAGCTCAAGGACTACAATCGCAAAAATCTCCGAGATATTACCCCATTCCTAGAACATTTTGTCCTAAAACTGTCTCTTAAGCATAGATACCAAGTGAATCGTATGCCATCGATAGTAATTCAGCAGCAGATGTGCGTTCTTCTTTTAGAAACAAGATTCTGGTAGTACAATAACAAGATTGCGGTACATTTTGTAAAATTTGGTTACCCCAAAGAAGAATCACCTTAATTATTTTGAACTTTGTGCATAGTAAATCCAGAGGAATAGCTGAAAAATGTTGTGAAACCCCCTGGGAGGTTACATGAGTTGCAGATGGACGAAGGTCTACCGCCCGGTTTTCAGAAAGCGACCTTCTTCTAATCACCGACAGTTGCTGTCATACCCACTTCTATGATAAATTTTGGCGGAAAACTACCCATCTTTGATATTTTTTTGCCAATTTCGGGAAAACCTACCCATGTTGAAGGAGAATCTGCCGAAAAAGGGACCCTTGTTCAGAGAATTTTGGACCCAAAACACCACCCATATGGGCGGCCACATACCCGTACTCTCGACACGTTATGTTACTCTCCCCCCCCCCCCGGGTGAAACCATGATCAAAAGAAACTCCCACTCGACGTCAATCGTATTGAGCTTGACAGAGCAGAAGATGGTAAGATAGTGTGAGCAAAAATCTAATTGAATGAGCTGTGATTAAGACTGGGGTCTAGTTTTTACTAAAATTCTGGTACTGTTCTATTGTACGTAATTTCTGAAGCTCAGTGATTTGAAAATCTTGGCTATGTTTTGTTTTTAGGATAAACATAAATAGCTCGGTTGTTTTGCAGTGAAAAACATTAGTGAAGGCCAAATTCATGTTCTTGGATCAGGTACTCTCGAGTACTGAAGAATCATCCCCCCTCCGCATATTGATTTTCTAAGAATCTTCCAGCCCCCCCCACTTTTATTCCAACCCACTTTTATTAATTTTTGGGAAAATGAAATTATGCTAAACATAATTTCTGAATGAACGCAAGAAAAAGTCTCAAGGAGTGCATTCAACAGAACCAGAGTTCGTTGAATATGTATCAGTAACATCACTGTTCACACAAACAGATTAAAAGATCTGTGTTTAACTAAGAAAATCACTGTTTTAAATTTCTCCAAACATCTTGAAAATGACTATCTTCAATTTCCCCTGATTGTCCCAGCCCCCCGATTATTGTTATATCGAACCATTTGCAACCCCCCCGATCATTCTCACCCCCCCGTTTATTCAGTACGTGAGAGTATCATCACTATTGAGACTTAGTAAAAAAAAGCAAAATGTTTCCGCATAGACTCGAGAAGGAGATGCTGGATAATCGAATGCTTACAGACAATTTTAGCACATAAAGGAAATCAGAGAAAAATAAAAAGTTGTCAAGTAATGTTTTATAGATGCAGTGCCTTTATTCGCAAACTTTCACTTTTTATTGAATTAAAGAGATGTTTGATTGCGTAACAGAAAGTTCCTGGCATTTATAAGTCAAACTTTGTTCCCAATGGATGGTAGCTGATACATATGTGGAACAATTTGTCATCAAAACAATGGCTCCATGACTGAAAATAGGACTCCTGACTCGACATCATTTTCTGCCAGAGGGGAATACCCTTTGCCAGATCCTTTGTAGCATGTCAGAAAAAAGTTGGAATGAAGGCAAAGTTACGAAAATGACGGAAAGTCCTAATTCACTTAGTCGAAATCCAAAGAAGACCGGTGCACTACAAGGATCCTCTTAGAATCTCTGCAAAAAGGCCTAAATCTGTTCGGAAGTGGTTATCAAGGACCACAAAAATGATACAAACACTGTGAAAGTAGACCAATAGTGAGATTATTCCTAGAAATTTGCCACAACGGCAAAATGAATTCGTATTATGTCTTTAAAATTTCATTACTTTATTTCCTCTAACCATGGCAGTCCTTTTACTTCGAACGGAGCTGATGTATTTAGAGTTAAACTAGTTAAAGCGCAACAATACTTTGAATAAGGTTATGGAAATTCTCATCAACCTCAAAACATTTCATCAAAACATGGTACCAGGACCCAAGAAACCATCCGTCCCCTAAATAAAAGTTGTCGCCACTCACCATCGTTTTACCATTTGGCGATGATACACCAATTTGTTGATACGGGGAGAGACAAGAATTACAGAGTTTTTATTACCCACTAGTTGCTCAGTTCTCTTATCTACACGATTGTTAAAGTTCAGTTGATCAACTACAGTGGAAAGATACCTAAATTTTGCACAAAGACCTTGCTTCCTTTTGTCGTTCTCTCTTTCGGTTCTGCTTTCTTTACGCCCTCAAGTGAAAACCGACAAATTTACCATTGCACCACCCCATTGAGCTATCTCTCTCCTTTATATAGGACTTTAAATCTCTCTTTGGTAAAGAACAAATGGATAGGCTAGGCTACATTCAAAAATTGGAAAAAGTTTGGTATAAATTTTCGATTGCCAGAGCTGCGATGTCAGACGCAGAGACCCTCTCCCACCATCCCTTTAAAGCAGCAATGATACATCGAAGTAGATAACTAGGTATTTTGTTTCCATTTTTGACTGCTCAGGTCGATTTTATTGTACATGAGAGATTCATTGAACAAAATGAAAGCAAAGTTCGCCAGTCTGGTGTGTGCCTAGGATCGGTAGCTTTCGAGTTTCGCAAGCGGCATTGTTAAACAAGTGCAGTGTAATTATCGTATGTAGCATATATGTAAAATTGTATGCAGTTTAACTCTTTAATGTGATGCCATTAGATTCATACAGTCTTCTATTCCTCATGGCATACCGGGTGAGCCAGAAAAAAGTTCCCACTTCACAAAAATTTCAAAGCACCAAGAGTACTCCACAGATTGAATGATTCAAATTCCAGTTAAGGGCCGAAAGACTGAAGTATTTTTGTGATTATTCTCGCTTTCTTACCAGCAATAGAAGTATCGATAAATTTAATATTATGAAAATTTCATGGTTGTGAAATGACTGAAAAAAGGACTAAAACATTGATGAAACTGTAAGGACTCCTTACACAGAACAATACTCAATGGGCCTTCCGCCCCTCTCGGGAGTTATAAGACATCAATTTTCAAGAAATACTATACATGGACAATGAATACATCTCACCCGTGAAGAATTGCATTTTCTTTATTCGTCTGTTCGTGTGATTTGATCAATGTTTTAGGCCATTTTTCAGTCATCTTGCAACCATCAATTTTTTGTAATATATTTCTAGTGCTGGTAAGACAGTGAGAACAATGACAAAAATACTTCAATCTTTCAGCTTTTAACTAGAATTCGAATCATTTGAATCTGTGAAGTACTGTTGGTGTTATGAATTTTCAAAAGTGGGAACTTTTTTCTGGCTCACCTGGTAGTTCTGGTAGTATTGAAGTTTGTAGGTACAGTAATCTGTAGCATAGCATGATTGTAAAATTAATAAACGAGTACAAAAAAGTCTTGGCAAAACATAGATCAAGTCGCAAATCTTTCGTTTGCTCATGAACGTCACGAAATGCGCTTTCAGTTAGAAATCTACAGTTTCACAAACGTTTTGAGTTCCTTTGCCTCAACCCACGGACGGTCATATGTAACCTGACTAGTTTTGAAAGATCCCCCAAGTATAATTGAACTTGATATTACCGTTTTTGTTGCCATCGTAGTGCAAGCGTACTAAAGATTTATATACTTGAAATTAACGCAGTTAGAGTTTATTGTTTTATCATCGTGTCATCTTCAAAAGAGAGATTTATATACAAAATTAAGCTTTTATCGGAGGGCCCCTTGAAAAACGGCTTCTGCCGAAACCGTCCTTAAAAGATTCAAATAAGAAATATATATGAAAAATGAGATATTAAATATGAAATATGAAATGAAACTATTCGTCGTCATACTAGACATAAATTAATCTGTTTTCTGCAATTCCCATAGTCTATTCCAAGGTACCAAAGCTAGCAAAAATCTATCATTACCTTTGCCTTGTTTGAAGACCGCCGAGGATATTGAATTGAATTAAACTGTCCTTGTAACGAAACCATCTGACGATTTGGGTCTTTTCTCTCATTTATAACAACGTGATTGCCCAAAGATACACGTGCGCTGTATCGACAATGCCGAATTAGCTAGGAGCGTCTTTTCAAAACACTAAATCAGTCAAATGCCGCATTGTTATTGCAGACTTATAGCTTTCTACTTATGGCTTAACTTTCATTAAATATGTATCAAGTACGCAACTAATGCAACAATTGTTTCACAACGGAAATTGCCTTTTTGTCCACTTGATGACCTTAATCGAGGAGATTTTGAAAAACAAGCGCAAGATTCAGCAACTATGTATCATGCAAGAAGTCACTGTATTACAAGTTTATTATTATAAGAAACTGGTTTATAAAAAACTAGTAATAAACTTTAGTACTATGTCAGAGAAGCATTGAGTAACTTTTAAAAGTTGAAAGTATGGATGTTATAGCAAATATACCAACCATTGAACCTCTATTCTTGAGCAATATTAACTAACTACTTGTGTTTTCAACATAACAGAACTCTGTTTATTCTCCTATAATGTCAAGAAACACATCTGCCGCAGTGTTAGCGACCACATTGATAATTCTGCATTCAAAGAATAAGAAACCAATTCAGAAACTTTTAGTACTAAAATGGATAAAATTTCATGTTAATTCAAGAACGTTTTAGTACTACTATGGCCTGATCCTAGTTTCTTATAAAAAAGCGTGTAGTTTAATTTCATTGTATCTTCGGGTTTCACTGAAAAATTATACCAAATCAAAATAGTTGTGCTAATTTTAATTTCTTTGATTTTGATTTAATTTTGAAGACATTCCACTGAGGTAAGATCGATGTAACACTTGATATAGCATGACGTGTTTCTGTTTTGATGGCAACATAAAGTACACAGACTCTTACAATCTCTGCCATGTAAGGAATCAAGCGATGCAATCAATAAGGTGCAAGTGTTTTGGTGTTATATCTTCAAAGAAGAAGACATTTTATGTAGCCAGTGCTGTTTAAAAACTTTTTCTCTTCAAACCATTCTAGTTAGATCAACATTCTAAGCAATATGCCTATAATATTTTCAAGGCCTTCAGTCAAGTCAAATTATGATTCATAAACTAAAATGAGTCAACAACAAATCGAAGGAATTTTGATAGAACAAATCTGCTTACACTAACATCGAACGGTTTAAGATTTCGCGACTCTGCAAACTAGATCGTCTAATACAGAATTCGTATTAACACGGTTAAACTAGTGGATTGACCAATTAGAATGGAGCATTTGTTAAAACTGGTTTTACTTGCTACTGTAAATGCCACGTCACACTTGGCACAACAGTTACAATTTCTACGAATTCTAGAGAACTTCCAGTATAGTTGTGTCCCATGAGGGGGGGGGGGCACATAACATGTTGACGGTACGGGTATTGTCTACCTATATGGGTCGGTTTTAGAGCACAAAATTCTCTAAGGAAGGGTACTTTTCCCGCAGATTTTCCTTTATACGGATGGGTTTAGCTGAGAATTCACCAAATTTTTTTTAAATGGGTAGCTTTCCGTCGAAATTCATCTTAAAAATGGGTAAGAAGGCAAGTTTATGATATCACATGAGGGTAACTTCCTAAAGACCGGGCGGGAAGCCCACATCAATCCATAAGTCCCCTCCCCCTCCCGGCAATTGCGTTTTCGGGCATTGGTTAAGTGAAAAATTTCCAACTTTCAGCACTCATATCTCGTTCACTACAAACAAAGCATCAGAATCTAAGCCTCTAGTTGCATCCACCACATCATATATCAAGTCCAAAAACCAAACACTTAACAAAAGTTTCGCAGGAGTAATCTCACTTCGAGGCAGTATCCTGGTTATTTCAATTTTCATTTTCATCAATACTTATGCACGAAAATACCTTTCAACAAATAAACAACCTATTTGTTTAACAATAAGAAAAAAAATCATATGAACTGCTGCTCTATAAAAGGGTTCTTTTTGGGTCCTCTGCGCTCCAAAGTTCAAAGATACTCTCTAACCTCTTCTAAAAACGAGCGATTAATTCTAGCTCTCGAATTCTATCTAGACAACCCATCGTGATTCCTTTAGCTTGAAATTAGAGAGGGTTGGTAACGTAATAGGCTCTACAGTAGACTTATTACGATGAGTCCCTTGTATCCCTGAGGTAAACCTTGCTCAAGAAGGACTCATAATGAAACAGTGAGAAACCCGACCTAGACTGATGACGTTGAGTCTCTTGTTGCCCTGTGCTCTTTGACTTCATGATGGCACTTCAGGCAATGGAGACTCATAGTATTACTATGAAAAACTTGGCCCTATTTAGGCCCAAACTTCGCAATTCCTAACGTACCAATCAGATTGCGAGATCTGGCAGAGAACAATGATGTAGAATTATCGATTCGAAAATGATGCAGTTGACTAGATTTTGAACAAAGTTGCTACGGCAGGTGGCTGAAGATTTCTCTGGTTCGTTTTGGTCTTAAAAACATGGAAAATGTACCGCTGAAAGACTCATTTTGGACTTACCAGGTAAAGTGAACTTCCTTCTTCAGATTTATACCAGGTTTCTTTGATTAAACGCCTGCTTAACGTGGTTTTTATCGCATTTTCTTTCCGAGGAGTGACCGTTGAACAGAGCTACGGCAGTCGTTCGTTCCTGATTCGATCGATCGAATCACGATCGAACGCAGGAGTTAGAGCCGGGTTTTTCACTGTTTCATTATGAGTCCCTCTTGAGCAAGGTTTACCGCAGGGATACAAGGGACTCATCGTCATAAGTCTAAAACCGACCCTATCTCCTGCATTCGATCATGATTCTATCGATCAAATCAGAATAGAACGACTGTCGTAGCTCTGTTCAACGGTCACTCCTCGGAAAGAAAATGCTATAGAAGTAAGAAGTAAGATGGCAGCTGTGTGGATGTCTGTGCTCATCGCGGTGATATTTTCGATAAACCTTAACGTTAAGAGATGTGCATTTGTAAGCTCAGATTGCATTGGACTGTCATTGATTGGAGAGGAAGCTGAGGAGTTCAAATATGGCGAGTCATTTATCTCCTCAAGCCTGTGGCGAGTTCAAATATGGCGAGTCATTTATCTTCTTGCTTAACAACAAAGGAATGAAAATGTTTCATCAGAACGTGAGGGGACTCTTTGGAAACCTTGGTCATGTTTCTGAACTGCTACAAAGTTTTCCGGGCATTGATATTTTGTCATTGAGTGAAACACACATTGAAGCGGGATTGGAGCAAGAGGAAGCAATATATGACATACCTGGCTACTCCTTTATAAGTCGTCCAAGGAAGTCCGGCAAAGGTGGAGGAGTTGGAGCTTATATCGTCGATGGTATAAGATGGGATCGGCGACATGATTTGGAAAACGATAAGATCGAAGCAATTTGGCTCGAAATTAGGCCAAAATACTCAAAAACTTTTCTTGTGGGAATTATGTATCGCCCCCCAGATAGCTCCAAATATCTTAGTAAAGATTTCAACACCCATTTGAATAACATGCTCTCTAAAGTGTCTGAAAAATCACAAGAGACAATCCTCATGGGAGACTTGAATGTGAACTTTCTTAAGCAGGATAACAAAGAATTCAAGGCTATTTTAAATATATTTGGTTTCAAACAAATGGTGGACAAACCCACGAGAATATCAGAATCGACCGAAACACTCATTGATATCATTGTAACAAACAATCCGGCAAATATGATAAAAACTGAAGTCATTCCAACCAGCATTGGGGACCATGACATGGTTGGTTGTGTACGGAAACTAAATAACGCAAGTTTCAAACCAAGGAAAATAACGTGCCGTGATTATAGGAGCTACTACCCTGAAGCAATGAACGAAGAGTTAGAAACGGTTGACTGGTCAGCTTTCTATAGCTGTAGAACTGTGAACGAGGCCTGGTCTCAAATGAAAGATATCTTGCTTACTATTTTCGAACATCATGCTCCAAAGATTTGCAAAAAAGTAAGGGGCAAGCCTGCTCCCTGGTTAACCAGTAATGTGAAAAAGCTTATGAATGACAGAGATAAACTTCTCCGAAAATCGAGAAGAACTAAAGCCGAATTGGATATATCCAAATATAAGCAGAAAAGAAACGAGGTTAACATCGCGATCCGAAAAGCCAAGTCATCATATCATCAAAATCTACTAAAAGAAAACTCTGCAAATCCAAATCAGTTCTGGAAGACCATTAAGTCTATATATCCAACTAAGGCAAATGCGGGATCATCGATGCATTCCTTTGATTTCCAAGGTGAAAAAACAAACGATGCGATTAAGGTGGCAAATGGTTTTTGCAACTTCTTCACTACAGTCATAACGACTTTACGAGAGCGAGCCATTCCCCTATGCAATTTTGCCTGGAAACCCCCTAGACCTGTACGCAAAAGAACTGACAAGAAATTCAATTTTCGGCCAGTATCGAAGCTTGAAGTGGAAAAATATCTTAGATCTTTTAAGCGAAACAAGTCAACCGGCATTGACAATCTACCACCGTGTTTGTTGAAGGATGCTGCACGTACCATATCAGCTCCTCTGACACACCTTATTAATCTTTCACTGCAGACAGGCCTTTTTCCAAAAGACTGGAAACTGGCAAAAATTGTACCAATACATAAATCTGGCTCCCATTCAAGTATCGACAACTACAGGCCAATTTCGGTTCTTCCGGTGCTATCAAAAATCATTGAAAAGGCTGTGCATCGGCAAGTCATTGAATTTATCGAGCAAAATAAGTTGCTGTCTGCCTTTCAATTTGGATTTAGGCCTAAGCTCTCAACGGAGTTGGCAGCAACCCTCTTATTAGACGACATACGAAAAAATGTGGACGAAGGGAAATTGGTTGGTGCAGCGTTTATAGACTTAAGGAAAGCATTCGATACGATAAGTCACTCAAACCTGTTAGACAAACTGCCCCAATATGGAATTCGTGATGTAGAGCTTAATTGGTTTACAGATTACCTTTTCAACCGATCAGTAGTGGTAAGTTATGACAACTGCCTATCCAACGCGAATGATGTCCTAACAGGAGTACCGCAAGGCTCAATCTTGGGTCCCTTGTTATTCATAATATTTCTGAACGATATCACAGATGTAATCAGCAGTGCAAAAATCATTAAGTATGCTGATGACACTGTCATTTATGTTGCCGATAAGGATATCAAGGTAATTAAGTCGAAGCTTTCTCAAGATATGAATACCATTGCAGACTGGCTGGACCAAAATGCTCTAATAATCAATCTGAATAAAGGAAAAACTGAATCCCTTCTTTTTGGAACGTCGCAGAGGATAGCCAAACAAAGTGAGTCATTCAACGTCATGTATCGAGGCTCCAATATATCCAATACCACCCACTACAAATATCTCGGCATCGAAGTAGACAGCTCATTAAGCCTTAATTCTCACTTTGAGAAATGTTACAAGCGTGCATCAGGCAGATTAAGATTATTGGCAAAACTCAGGGATTATCTTGATGTGACTTCTGCAAAGAGCATATATCGCTTAATGATTTTGCCTACATTCACTTACTGCGGAATTTTGCAGCTGAAGTTAACCACTACCCAATCAAATAGACTTGCATCGTTTTATGATCGCTCCTTGAAAGTAATACAAGGTAATACGTCAGCTCAATCAGACATTCTATCCGTAATAAACGCAAATAACATTCGAGCATGCAAACTCGTCCGCAAGTGTACAGACAGAGAAGTATGTGATATTTTTCGAGGGTACTTTGAAGTACAAGAACACGAAACGAAGACAAGAAATAACCAATGTTTGCTAAAACTCCCTAGAATTAGGACTGAATATGCTCGCAAGTCCTTTCGTTTCATAGGTGCTAAAATTTATAACGAACTGCCTATTGAAATCAGAAAGGCTAAATCCTTCAGCGACTACAGTAATCTTCTCAAGAAACATTTCAGTTATTGACAGTTTTAAATTCTCATGTAAAATATTTTATCGCCGTTGTAAGTAGCTCAATTAATATCAATGTAAGTTTTTGGAGATTTTTTAGTAGGTTAGGTTTTTACTGTTTTCTTTTTCTTTTTCCATTTAATTTAATCAGGACACACGTTGATAACAGCATTGCATGTTGAAGTGTCAATTCCTGTATAAAGATTCGTATTATTATTATTATTATTATTATTATTATTATTATTATTATTATTATTATTATTATTATTATTATTATTATTATTATTATTATTATTATTATTATAAAACCACGTTAAGCAGACATTTAATCGACGTAACTTGGAATAAATCTGAAGAAGGAAGTACAGTTTACCTGGTAAGTGCACAATTAGTCTCTCAATGCTACATTTTCCATATTTTTAAGACCAAAACAAACCAGAGAAATCTTCAACTACCTGCTGCGGCAACTTCGTTCAAAATCTAGTCAACTGCATCATTCGAATGGAGAATTCGACATCATTGTTCTCTGCCAAATCTCGCAATCTGATTGGTACGTTAGAAATTGCAAAGTTTGGGCCTAACTAGGGCCAGGTTTTTAAGAGTAATACTGAGTCTCTCTTGACCGAAGCGCCATCAAGTCAAAGAGTACAGGGAAACTAGAGACTCATCGTCATAAGTCTAGCTCTACAGGCTGAGATATCAGACCACCAACCGTCGATTAGTAGTCGAGTGCGCTACCATTGCGCCATCTCATCAAACATCTTGCTCAACGCAGACTTCAAATGTTTTTAACTTACCCCACCCTGCATGCAAAATCTTTACACCAGAGGAATCGTAGCATCACCAAGGCCTTTCCACCAAAGGCGACAAACAGAGGGAGCTCACGATTTATAAAACTGCTACCATTCCGCCCAAAATGATGACAAATTTAATCCATGGAAAATGCTGGTTTATCCCGCGTCATGTAGGGTTTTTATTTGACCCGCAGATACTAATAAACAGTCTCAAAAATCGAAAACCAGTTGCGGTGGCTCACTCTCGATAAGCAAATTTAAGTTAGAGAGAATTTATCAGGCCGAACAAAGATAAAAGTGAAAATACAGGAACGGGACTGAATAATGCTAGATTTATCAAAAGCTGCCGAAGATTGTTCAGCGCCTGATTCTTTATCATCGATAAATCATAATTTGCCAAACTGATAAACATGCGAATGCCCTCTGTGACCAAATTCACAAGCTATTTCTATCACATCGATACAGTTAATGAAAAGCAGAGTCATTGGCTCCATCTATACGAATTAGCCATCTTCAACAGAACCGCTGAATACATGTTTGGTGAAACGATAAAGGTGTGTTTACATGGGTGAGCCAATTTTATCCACCGACATGATATTATCTCCCCCTAAGGTATATTTGACTCCTGGATTGGCCTCATGATTCTGCTGTCTGCCCCTTCAGTTCGTGTCTTCCTTTTGAGCAAAAAAATGATCGCCATAAATCAGGTTTGACATTTTAAGAACCAAGACTGTTGCGCAATACTTAGCTTGGAACATTTTGCAGTATAAACGATTGCTCTTCAATGGTCTCCCGACATTGGCTAAAATCATCCCGGGTAGCTTCGTTCAGAATTTAGTCAACTGCATCATTCGAACTGAAAATTCAGCAGCACTGTTCTCTGCCAAATCTCACAATTCGATTGGTACTCAAGGAATCGCGGAGTTTGGGCCTATTGGGTTTCTTAGAGTAACATTATGAGTCTTTGTTGACCGGAAGCGCCATTCTACCTCATTATATCATCTAAAGAGCACAAACTCATCGTCATTAGTCTACCTTGGACTTATACAAAGTCATAGTTTCGCTGTTTGCCTGAACTGATATGCCGCTACAACTACTTCTGGCCTCAGCAAGTTCTTGAAGCACATCGAAATTAAAGAAAATAAAAAAAAAACAAAGAAGAGTTCACAATAGTTGGCTTCTGGCAAACAAGGAATTTAGGATGTTGTTGATTTCTTTGAACTGCTTCAAGAAGTTGTTGTGGCCAAATGGCCAAAATTCTGGTTGGGAGGTGGAAACAAATTTGAGCCTTCATTATTAATGTTATCTCTTTAACCTATACCCTGGCTCCTTCAGACCAATGCCTGAGGGGGGCAAAAATGTTCTCCATTTATCTCTAAAACCATACCTAGTATGCAACTGTGACTTCGTACAACAGTAGTAACGTCTATTAGAACACAAATCATAGAATCGTTTGTCGCCAGGCAACCAAACAATGCGACAATGTCGCAAGAAGCTTCTGCTCTCAAAAAACCAACAAGTGCTAATTATTTTAGAATTTAAGGTTTGTAACCTGAATAAAGTGCTTAAAAGTGACAAAGATATTGCTGTCCGTACATTCATATACACATTACAAAATTTTTTCGTTCTTTCTTTGAAATGTGATGTCATCATAGAGTTTACAATTTGCTGATGTCAGCAAATATGGATAATGTATGTATCAAACGAAAGTAAATTTTAAGGGCAATCGTTCGGTACTAAGCAAGCACAAATCAATCAAGATTGAAACAAAGAAGTTATGATTGTTTTTGTTATTTCCTTTGTTACCACTCTTCAAGTATGGACATCTGCTGGTCACTTGAATTATCACAACGAAAAACAAAAAATTCAATTGCCAATTAATAAATGGGAAAATTCAAGGATGTTTCAGTTCTCTTTCTTTTTCACACTCTGTTTTACAATCAAAAGTTTTGGTGGGGGGGGGCATTGATGCCCCTTCCCCCGGGTACAATAGGGTTAAACGAACCAACACCAAGAAATGAGGTATCTACATTTGAATTAACAATTGCAGAACACTTTGAAAGTGATCAACCACTGATTAAAGCTGAACTCGTATCTTTAGATCTAACTAAAAATGTCTTTTGTTCCCCGGGGGGGGGGTAATTACCATATGTGCAGGTACGGGATGTGCCATTTTTTGGGGTGCCTTTTTCGAGCAGAAAATAAATTTTAGGGTATCATTTTTGGTAAAATCACAAGAATTCATAAATTTTGGGGTGTCATTTTAGAAAAATAACTCGTTAGGGTATTGATTTTGATCAAACTTCACTTACTTGGTTAAAATTTTAGATGGCTGTCACAATTTTAGGGTATACATTTTCAATGGCCTGTATATTTTGGGGTATCGTTTTCGCAAAAATTCATGAATTTTAGGGTGTGATTTCAGACCTCAAATGGCACACCCCCGCACCCGCCTATTGAAGTTGCCCCCCGGGCTTTTGTTTCGTCGATAACCGGTATCATCATGGAAATTAATAAAAGAGCTTCTTTTTTTGAAATCGATAGCTTTGCACATATGGAGGAAATGCAGCACATATGGAGGAAAAGAGAGCTTTTCGAGCATGCTGATTCGACAGAAATTGCCATGGGCCAAAGACTACGACAAAAAATTCATTGTCTAAAAGTTTAGTCAGTCATCAGCGTAGAACATGGTGATTTATCGTGAGTGCGTCACATTAAGGAGGCTCAAATGTGTTGATAACATATCGTCTAAATATGATTAACGTCCTGTGAAAATCAGATTTATTGATAGATCCCTAATGTGATTGTTCCCTTTCTTCTTTGGTTTAGTTATCATCTTGTTTTCGTGAGTGATATGATTTTGATCAACGTTGTTTTCCTGCAGTATACAGATCAGACTGTTTAGGTTTCGAAGCTTAGGACATGTCGATAGTTCTGTCTTCGTGATCTTCTGAGCATGGCTCCAAAAGCAAATTTCTCTAAATTCCGATCTTCAATCACTTACTTTCTCACCAGAAAGGGAAGAATTTACAAAATACATTATTTTCGAAGGCAGAACCTACACTGGCTACGTAGTCCCTCGTAAACCTTGCTCAACAAGTTGTTGACCAAAGCAACAACACAGCGTCAAAGATTACAGGTGAACAAGGCATTCCACTTATCAAGTCTACTAGCCTGATTTATTTGGTCTGTGAATCAGGCTATGAGTCTACCGGGTGAGTCAAAGAAAATTTTACGCGTTTGGCGGGCTATAGATTAAAACATCTCTCTTGTGACTATGATTAAAACGTATGTGACCATTCAAAACTAAAATGTTAACCTGTCAGTCAAAGGCTAACTTAGATGTCAAAATTTTGTTCGGTAAAACTCACATAATTTTTAGACCCAGAAAGCACTCACCATTTTGAACCAGGCATTAGGACAATGCTTGTAAAAGGGGCATGTTTGGTAACAGGGATGGCTCATTCCATTCTGGTCTATAATTTACTTGCTATTGAATTTAAAATTCTACTTATGAAGCATAAAATGTGAAGCTCAATTCCACATAAATCATGGACCAGAGTGGTCTATGGAATATTTGATTCCCATACAAATTTTACCAAACAAGATTTTCTCATCTAAGTTTGTCTTCGACTGATAGATTAACATCTTGGTTTTGAATATCAGCCTTATCCTTTTCATTTCACAGCCCACCAAACGAGCAAAACTTTTTTGACTCACCCAGTAAATTGAACCATGTTTAAATTTAAAAACTGAACTCAGCCTTGTGCACTGGCTTCGAAGATAGCATATGGCGTAAGAACGCCCTTAGAATGAGAAAGGTGACGCCTGTATGCAGCTGAAAGGATTAATCGCAATTTTTACTTATAACGCAATAACACCAAGCAATTTTCTAATGTAGAAAATATGCAAACACAGCGCTAGAACTCTTTCTTTGAAAGTTTTTACGTGATTTTGACAATCTGGAGAACAAGAAAGGTGATGTTTTGACACAATCACTTCCTTGACTTTCTTTTGTCATAAATCAGCAACCTCCCTTCTCATTGGGTATTACAAGGTCTCAAAGTCTAAAGTGAAGCATATTCTATGCATTTCTTTCAGAGGTGGAACGACGGAACACACAGCTCAACAGAAGAAGCTACTCAACTGGAGAACGATTTTTAAGACATCAAGTATAGTTTTATCAGGAAGCTCGATCTTTGGTATTTTTACATCACAAAACTAGTATACAAAGCAGAATGAGCACCTGGGTACTCTGGAGTACCGAACAAACAAGGGGGGGGGGTGAGAATAATCGGGGGGGGGGGGGTTGGAAATGGTTCAATATAACAGTTATCGGGGGGTTGGAGAAATAGAAAATAGTCGTTTTCTAAGGTAAACACGTCTCTTATATATATTTATGCGAACAATGATGTTACTAATACATTTACTTTTGAGTTCTGTTTCTGTTGAATGCACTACTTGCGACTCTTTTTTGCGTTTATTCAGAAATTATGTTTACTATCATTTCATTTTTCCAAAAATTAATAAAAGGGGGGCTGGAATAAAAGAGGGGAGGGGTTGGAAAATTTTTCAAAAATTAATAAGCGGGGAGGGACGATTATTCGGTACTCGAGAGTACATGTTGGTGGAAGATAAGCAACAATTATGGACTTGTTATTGGTCAGGTAACACTAATTTTAGCAGCAAAAAATATGTGTGGCAAGACTTTATGTAAAACTTCAACAAAGATCCAAGTATCCCCCCTTGGAGGAGGGTACTTAATTGTGACCGTGACTCGACGTGAATCTTGCTAATGACAAAAGGACCAATTTGTATGACAGAATTGCTCAACAATTTTGAACACTTTTGCATGAATTACAGGAATTTTCGCAATCATGTCTATGAACTTTGTCAATTTGAGGATGCAAGAACTGCTCGAATTTCTTCAGTTGAGCTGAAAATTCTGAAAAAGCTACCCATCCACCAGAACCAAGGTTAAAAACAGACCCATGAGGAATTCAGGTGAAAAACCAGCCCATGTGAACGGCATATACCCAGTACTACTTAAAAGTCAAGTACCCCCTTACCCCGGGCCGAGCACAAGCCGAGAGGAAGTTTGAAAGATTAATTTGAGACCTCTTGGGGTTTCGAAAGCAGAACATATATCAGATAGAAAGACATTTACATACCTTGTCACTGGAAGAATCTTGAAATTACTGCAGAAACCCTCGATAAGCACCTCTTCTTGATCTCGAGTCTGAAAAGGAATTCCACAATAAGACGAAAAAAATAACAAAAATAAACGGCAATCAATTTCAGTAAGACAATTTCATTAAATTAAATCAGTATTCTTAAAACTCCGCAAAAGTAGATACACTTATAATCTCACTTAGTTTCATTGTTTTCCTAGCTTACAGGAATTCATTGGGGGATTCGATTATCCCTTGTGAACGTCCGCGAAGCATTAAGACAATGGGAATCTGTCTCGATTTAAGCTCATTCTGGTCTAGAATTGTATTGTTGCAATTGTGCAAGACAAGCTGCCCATCAGAACACAAGGTGAAATTAACAGACAGGTATTATCGGATGGTTGAACATTGTGCTTACCTGAAAAGTCGGTAAAATGTACAACCTCGTTTACAACTAGCAACGTGATGTAGAGAAGCTGGAAAGTATAAAAGCCAAAGACATATGTATTTAAATAATTTGTGGCATTTGGACGTCTGTCCTCAGCAGAGCATGATTTCGACTGCTTTGACCATAGGTCGAAAATGGAATTAAAGTTGGTTTCTCGAGTCATTTTCAGAAGTAACCAACCCAACTTTCGTTGAAAATTCACATAGTGATAATTTGAGAAGACACAACATATGCCATCTCAAAGCACAATCTTTCTTTTGCTGGAAAGATTGAGCACCTTTTAAACCTAAGCGGGAAATGAATTGCAATCGCATGCATGCTGCTCAAGTTACGAGATCACTTAGCTATCCCTTTTTCACGAATTTTGAAGCAGAAAACAGAAAACAACGGTCCTTCATATACCAAGCTTGCCAGCATTTAAAATACTCAGAAGTAACAATCTCATCCCCAGAGTGAGTTCGTTGCTCTATCTCTACTCTGGGATACAAGAGACTATTCGGCCGTTTGACTGGCTATTGGGAAACAAAAAGAAGTATAGGTTGTTTCTAGAAAGTTCGAAAGCGGCCTGAAAAGTCGAATAACAACAATGTAATCTTGCCACTAAGCGAGAGCAATTGCGAAGTTGCTTTGTTGAACAAACTGCAAATCCATATGGCTGCTTCTGCAACCCATATTTTCGGCGCAGTAGATCGAAGTGTACCAGGGCGTGCATTCAGCTTCGTAATCTGCGCAATGACGAGAGAATACCCTGGAAACGAGGATCCCAAAGTGGAAGAAAAATCGCCAAATGTACTTCAGCTTTTCGAGTATCAGCCAAAACTTTGATTCATTCAAATAGCTCTGTTTTAATCCCCCCGGGGGGTGTACTATACATATTTTGGGTACGGGGACGTGCAGGAAGGGTATCGATTTCAACGATTTTGGTATAAGGAACGGTATCGATTTTCGCAATTTTGTCATGAGGAGGTACTGATTTTTGTGATTTTGGTATAAGGAACGGTATCGATGCATTTTCAAAAAATTGGTACAAGGTCGGGTATATATTTTCGGAAAATTGGTATAAGGAACGGGTATGTTTTTGAAGCTTCGATGACACGTTCCCGTCCAAAATCTGGTAAAGTACCCCCCTGGCGTTTTAAGATTTGATTCTCTTACCATCTCTGATAATGGAACTCAGTTTTATTTCTTTTAGTCAGTGTGTGAAGTAAGATAAGCACTCTCTGCTAAGTGAATTTTCAAATATATGAACTTCTGTTTGGTTCATCAAGTGCTACATTGGAAATTAAAACCATTTCAAAAGATGTGTAGAGACCTGATCTTCTTTCTGTCATCAGCAAGTGATTCAGCTATTTTAGTAAAGGATAGAGACTCTAACATTGATCTTTGGTGATCAAGAGTAAATATAAAGCGATCCTGGTGAAATTACTCGTTCCCATGTAAGGACTAGACTAAAAAAGAGAAAAAATTCACATCTATCTGTTTTGCGTTCCATTTTGATCTTCGTAATCTCTTTGCGGTCTATTTGCACCTTTAATTAAACGCGGAAGCTTCTCTAATGATCAAGATAACAGTATTAGCAGCATAGATATGAAATATGTAAAAGTTTGCATACAGTTAAAACTTCATTCAGCCTTTGTAAATCTGCTACCATTTCATAAACTATCCTCCCACAGCTGTGGGAATCAAAAACACCATATCTGATGGCTGGGCTTCAAAGTCTAACCAGTTTAAAGTGAAGTTTTTCTACGGATGTCACCACAAGAGCATTTCAGCTCTGCTGGGGCCTGCTTTTATTATGGGCTAAAGGACACTACGTGTGTGTAACTAGTTAGATATCTTAGCTTATTGTTTATGAGTTTAACTTTAGTTGGCAATGAGCAAGCATATCCCTTGTCCACCTCGGTCAAATTTAAATTCTAGTAATGCGACCTCAACCCCAAACTTCCATTGTTAAAGTTGCTTTGTACGTTTAAGGTGAGTCATCATTACACAAACGATTCAAATTCGGAAGCAGTAAGGTAGTTGATGAACCAACTAACCAAAGTGAAGTTGATGAATACATAAACATATGAACACATAAACATAGGTTAACATGGCGCAACGCAAATTTAAACGCTGCAATGATACCCAGTCAGTGTCCCATCGCTCATGGTTTCAGAAACAGCATATGAAAGGAGACATTTGCCATCGATTTACGGAAAGCGTGGCCTAACAACAAGACGTCTTACATAGCTTTCAAAGGAAGAACCACTGAAATAACATGGCAAAAGGAATGACTGATGTTTCGATTGTAAAGAAGTCAGTTTCAAATTTGATGTCACACGAGATTTGCAACAACGCAAAAATCACTAAGGCAAAGTGATTCAATTGGTTGTTATTCGTGGGCATTTCCACGTTGCAAACAGTTTTGTTTTGGCATGGTGGGCCAAAACTGGTTCATGAGCAAAAGATGATGCCATGGAGCAACATAAAGCCACATGAGATTGAATTTGACAAGATGCCACTCAGGGCTGATACCAGCAATGACTGCATGCGGGGAGGGGAGATGGGCAGAGAACCAAAATTTTCCAGACGAAAAAATCATCTGCAACAACAGCAACAACAACGGTTGAGAGAACATGCGTCAAATCATGGTCAAATCTATGCATTGTATGGCTGACCTGCTTCCTCGGTAACTAAAATCATAGAACTATGCCGAAATTTAGCCAAATTTCACAATCCAACCTTGCAATTCAGACAATTAGTAAAGCAATCCAAACTCACATACACATATTGCTAAGTAAAATGATTGATTCCAACTGCTCTTCGGAAAGCTGAGCATACTCTGAACTAGTTTCGTTTGAAAGCATCACTACGAAATATTTTGCAGATGCGAGAAGCAGCAAATAGTCCAGGTAATGGGAACACTGAGGTATTTCAAACCATGTCATCATCAGAGTGTGATTAACTAAACCAATGCACACCTATAAACACATTGCAGTGTGCCAAGTACTTAGACGGTTGTTTGTTTTTTGCATCTGCCATTTTAATACCATATTTTATCGTGCTACCTTTACCAAATATATACATGTAACAAATATCAATAAAAATATGTCGTAAATGCAATGATTCCTGTCACAATTTTCCATTTAAAACTAATGAATTCATGTTTTATACATCATTCCTCCTACAAAATCTTCCAAAAGTAGAACTGTAAGCCAGAAAAAATCGAAAGCCAGAGCAATATTTCCGATAAATGCTCTTACAGAGCGGCGCCCCGCCCTCAGCCCCCTTCCTACCAATGGCTCCAGCCCTGACTCCCCCATCAAGGAGGGTTCCTAAAAAGGCCAAACATCCGAAAAAACGATTCACTGGAGAGCTGTTGGCAAGATCAACAACCACAAGCTTTTCTATCAAATCATCTTCGTTTTCAATAACAAATTATGATTCGAAACTGATAGAATAATGTATTTGATCATCAAAAATGCAACATTCTACATAAATGGACCACGCTGTCTAATTCCATTTACCTCAGGCGACAGGCCCATTACAAACTGAATTAAGTTAAAACCGATCGACCGAATTGAACCCGATTGACGGGCTTGGCAATGCGATTGGCAAGTTAATGCCGTTATCAAGGTACTGTGGTTTTACCTACAATACGCTGATTGGCTTGTAGCGCCGATGATAACAATACTCAATTATTGGAAAGACAAAAGGAAAAGATGATCACATCACATGGACGTGATAAATACTTTACAATTTCATTCATTTCAATATCATCCAAACGGGATATTTTCATCATCGCTACAGGGCGAGGTTATGTGCTTCAACGTGACATTCAAAGGATACCAGCAATCTAACGGAGACTGATTCAGGCTGCTTGCTAGACTGATTACATTGTCGCGCTTTTCGTTACTAATAGACTGATGGCTGATATGAAGCAAATATCATCCTAACATCAAATATCATCATATCATTATTTGAAGCAAATAATTCAATTAAAGTGTAAAAAGGCATTGCTTGTTGCATTTGTTGTTGCTGCTGCGATAACTGGAACTATGAAGTGAAACTAGCTGATTACATGAAAACAAGGAACAAGGAGACACGTAATACGCTTTGCCTTGGCAGTCAAATATATTGTTGATAGGTGTTGTTAGGTGTTGTTGTTAGGATTGTTGTTAGGTGTGTGATAACGAGAAGAAAATTAAAGGAGTTAAAGCAGCTGTGCTAGCATATCATTGACCAAAGATTTTCGGCCTGTTTTTGCAGGATTTTGAGATGCAGTATTTCGTAAGGGAGCGGTAATTTCTGATATATGAGGATAATTTCGCATAATCAGAGAAAACTTCATACCCCATCTTGAACATAGAAGATTCTTTTCGTATACCATAATCTTTCAACAAACTGGAGTAGTACCCCATCCAGAAGTCTTGTGCATAAAATAGATACATGGACAGATACCAAGTTGTCTGATGCGATTTTCGTACTGGTCAAGCGATTCATCATTTCCAGATGTCTCTTAAATTTTCTTTCAATCTTTGATTGATGAGTTCATCCAAAGTTGTTCAAGCAAAATAGTTTTGCACCCCATGAAAATTGCTTTAGAAATGTTCGTAGCCCTACAAAATAATGGATAACCCCTGCCAAAAATCCTCCGCCGCGGTAACCAGAATTAAAATGAAAGCGCCCTAAATTGGTCAAAACCTGAAAGAATACCAACGATTCTGACGAACACAAATGTGATCAGTGCAAAGAACTCCTCCTATGTTATGATTTGAAAGATACAGGTTTTAAAGGGTCTGTTTCATCCAGCATTCCTTGCACGTGTCGTCTTTTGGTTTGCCTTTGTTGTCGCCATTTTCATGGGCTATGGGCCATGGGCAGATTTTCCTTAACTGGAAGATCAGTGGATTTTGATGAAATTAAAAAAAAGAATAGTTAAAAATGGGTAGCTTTCCCACAAAGTTCATCATGCAGGTGGGCACGAAGGCACGTTTTGGTAATTAGGTGAGGGTGCCTCTCTAAGCAACGGGCGGCAGATCCTCATATATATACTGGCCACAGCAGTAATAGGTCTCCTTACATGGTTCGTCTAGCAGCCTGTTAGTTTTTCTAGCACAAGCGAGCAATGATGAGGATGGTGGCACACAGGGAGAATGGCTGATATTGCACACTGGCCCCTCACAGTAATGCTAATGCTTCTGGGTAATGGTAGCAATTATTGTGATACCGTTGAAAGTTTTGGAGAACTAGGGCACAGAAACTAGAAACTGTCTTTCAAGAAGGTCCAAATATTTTGTCTTTTACAGTGTCTTTTACTGCTGGTCCAGTGGTTCTTGGTATTGACCCTACGGGAATTGGACTTTTAAGCACCTGCGACTGCCCGATTGGTATTGTGGTATATTTTGACCTGTCATAATTACCAATTTCTACGTCTTGCCCCTTCACCTGGCAAGCTGCACTGGAGCAGCAATCAGATTCGTAGGATTGACCAATGAGAGTGCAACATTTGATAACGTAGTTGTAAGCCGGTTTACGAAAAGGCAAAGAGATTTGATTTTCTAGAAGATACATTTCACACATCTGAGTGCACTCAATAATATCAAAATACACGCAGATAGCAAATGAAATCACAATTCTTTGCGTGAAATCCATCCTTGAGGCTGCCAGATCGCTTTTTCTTGAAAAGATCTGCATCCTTTGTGTTGCAAATTCACTCATGTTTTCAAAAGCTGTAAGCACGAGTAAGTATCATACCTAAAAAGACAGATATTGTGATACAACAGCATCAACTGCTTCGATACATTGATAGACCACTTTCACAATGGCGTCAATTCTTTTGAAATACTTCCACGAACATCACTAGCATCGATATCCTGTGGATCTAAAAATGAAAAGCGTGCATTGCTCTTAGCAACGCATGAAATAGTTCTGTACGTGTCTTTACAACATAATGATATGATGCAGATTTCTTGCTGTACAGGGAATTATCTTTCTTACTTCGAACTGAATTTAATCGTGAAACTGGTCTATTCACACCTCAATTCAAAGCGATAAGCGATTGCAAACAAAAGAAATTCTCTCAACCAGTAATTAAAATAAAGATAGCCACAAAGTTGCCCTGAAAAAAGTAGCGCAAACTCTCTTCTGGTGCGGGCGAAGGGTGATTTTATGACAAGTAGTGTTCTTATAACGAGAGAAAAAGGGTAAAAGTAAAGTTCTGTCAGGCGGATTTTGCTTACTTGATTCAGAAGCTGAGGAGTAGCTATTAACAATTGAGTAATGAATATGGAAGAATTGTTATGCCTTCTGCTCGGCTTCTGAATCAAGTAAACGAAGTCAGCCACACAGAACTTTAGATTTACCCCTTCTTTCGCTATAAGACACAACTTGCCTTACAAGCCACCCTTCGCCCGCACTAGGAGAAAGCTTACCATACTGGTTTCAGGGCAACTTTGTGGCTATGTTTGTTTTGAATTACTGGTTGAGAAAATTTCTTTTGTCGGCAATCGCTAATCGCTTTGAATTGAGGTATGAACCAAAACAGCTGATGCTATTGTACTACAAAATCTGCCCTTGTTACCATACCTGTTCTCAGACTGCAAACCAAGTGATTTCTTCACGAACAAATAATGTTGTCTCCTCTATGCAGCCTTTTAATACAGTTGCAATAATCCTGAAAGAAGATTAGGTAATTAGACAAGGAAATTATCTCAATGAAATTTAGGCTTAGTCAAGAGCATTCTCACATCTTTTTTCACCTTTCACCCTTACCTTTTACACCTGTCCTTCAAATTTCTGTTTTATCCATTAGGCAAGATAGCAAGACAGAATCCTTTGTTTTCGCCATCTCAAAATCCCTGTCAATTTCAGTAAGTAGCAGATTAATTATCTCGAACTAATTTATTGTTTTGTTAAGCTACGAGATGAATGGATCTTTCTCGCTAAGGAGTTTAAGTTTGTACTATAAACCCTGGATTAAGCCCCCACCTTCAAACAAGTCCATAAGCATTTACAATACTCTCGAGTACCGAATAAACGGGAGGGGGTGAGAATAATCGGGGGGGGGTGGAAATGGTTCGATATAACAATAATCGGGAGGTTGGAATAATCAGGGGGGTGCTTGGAGAAATAGTAAATAGCCCTTTTCTCGCCTTTCTTGGGTAAACACGTATCTGTCATATATTTATGTGAACGGTGATGTTATTGATACATTTACTTTTGAACTCTGGTTCTGTTGAATACACTTCTTGAGACTTTTTCTTGCGTTCATTCAGAAATTATGTCTAATATCGTTTCATTTTTCCAAAAATCAATAAAGGGGGGGGGTTTGAAAATTTTTCAAAATTGATAAGTGGGGGGGATGATTATTCGGTACTCGAGAGCACACTATGCTTATTACACAACCTACAAAATACCCTGCAACACTACCAAGACGATACCACGAGGAGCAAAATTTCATACCTGCTCCGCACAGGGCCACCGAGAAAGGGGGGCAGAGTGGGGAACTTTGTCCCAGGGCCTCAGGGTCTAGGGGGCGTCATAAAGTACTCCCCTATCTTCTGCTCACTTTCTGCGCAAGGGGGCCCTGACCCCTTGTCATGAAGAAGAAAAAGTGCGAAAACTAAAAAATAGATGCGTCTTCTATGGGAAAATTCTCAAAGGGGGGACATAGCAGAAAACAGGGGAATAAGTCCTCTCATAACCCCGTAAGTGGGGCATTTGTATTCAACCAACGGATGAATTTTAAACAAATAATACGTTCTATGCTTTTATCATATTTTTCATTGTTACTGTTCAAGTTAAAGTTTCGAATATCTTATCACCTCAACTCTGGTTCAAGTTGATTTGATTTTCACTTTCCCTCTTTACCATTCCAAGCTAGAATCACTGTATGCCATCAAGCATCTGTTTGAATATTTTAGAAAACTAAATTCCGAGCAACACGGAGACCAAACAACTGGCGTACAAAACTTACCTGATCACATGATGAAAATTGGCGAGAGGGTATGAGAAATTTGTTTTTTATCGCCAATAAAATTGATGCGCAAAAGGCTCAGGTTCATTTTCAATTATCCGACACATTCTGTTGCAAAGCTCGGTTCCAGGAAAAATTTACTGAAATATCGGCGAAAATGTCCGTTTTGGGATGCAAATAGGATTTTATACAATGGGTAATGAAAAGCAAAACCAAGCTGGCCTTCCTTTACCAATTATTTGGAGGGTTGCGGGTTGTGCAGACAAGTCTAGAAATGATGTTGCTGATAACCCACATCGTCATCAATTCAGGGGCGGATCCAGCCCGAAGTTGAAGGGGGGGGGGCAATTTGCAGAGTGGGCGCCAGACATATAGTAAAAAGGAAGCGCGCCGAAGGCGCGCAGAGATTTTAGTGCCTTTCTTCAGGAGAAATTCTCTGATTTTTCAATTGAATAATGCCTTAATTTATATGTTTCCCACAATCAGAACGAAATACGAAACCATAGAGTGCATTTGGGTCAGGATAAGGGGCGCCCTTCTTGCCGAAAATGGTGCGCCAAGCTGAGTTTTCATCCTGAAGGGGGGGCAGTTGCCCCCAACTGCACCCCCTAAATCCGCCACTGCATCAATTTGGCGACAGTGGCAACATTTCGTTACAGTGCCGGCTCGGCTGCCAGGGCCGTGAAGTATATCTTCAACTTTGAAAGAATTAAACGTCATGGGCGTTTTTCATTAAAGGGAGTGTGCAATGGTAAATAGGCTTCTCTATAAATAGAACAAAGAAAATGCGCAAACACAGCATTGTTTCCTTAGCTATCAATTATAAACAACACGTGTGGGCCATCAATTTCAATGCACCATTTTTAGATTTTTTGCTCTGTGCAAATGCAGACTTATAGCCTTGCACAAACCCCTTATGCTAAATTGGCAATCCCTGAAACAAAGAGTAATGTTCTTCGTAATTCATAACTCGTGGGAACAAGTGCCCCCAGCACCCCCGATTTATATGATTATGCAAAGGGCCCACTTTTGGAAAGGTCAGCCTGGTCTGGTCGGGCAACCAAGTCCAGGAGTATCACGAAGAATATCTCTCCAACTGATTCATCAAAATTCGCACACTTCCTTTAATCGACTCATCCAAGCCTCGATGTATCTTAGATGACAGGGGATGACATAAGCTCATAAGAGAGATCTTTGACGGAAAGACTTGAACCCTTAAAATTGGATGTTGCTAACTGGATACATGTTAAATGTCATCCATTTCACAAGTCAAGGCAGGCCACTATGTAATGTACGTGCGCGATGGAGAGTGTCTTCGACCATAAACCTTAAGCCCAAGGCTGCATTCACAAAGATAAGGCTCAAATCCTTACTGGTTCTCAGAACACACGGAAATCATCCAACCTCACTAAAATCAGCCAATGACATCGCCGCTTCAAACCCCCCGAGACAAAGTCGGTCGTTTGTGGTGAAGTTTCTAGTACCGTCACAAAAACTGAAATGGATGCTCAAATATTGCAGCTATTTGAAATGTTTTTTTTGATAAATCGGTTGCAGAGATATTCGTCCAGAGTTGTTTACATGTTTAGGCAAATA
The DNA here is from genome assembly GCA_964019985.1 of Aurelia sp. 4 Dawson et al 2005. Lineage (NCBI taxonomy): Eukaryota > Metazoa > Cnidaria > Scyphozoa > Semaeostomeae > Ulmaridae > Aurelia > Aurelia sp. 4 Dawson et al 2005. The sequence goes on along the minus strand of OZ026493.1, from coordinate 21,419,790 downwards.
TCTTATTTGGAGCCGGAGCTACGAGTGTCTACCGGCCGAGAAAAATTGACCTTTCTTCCAAAATTCATAAAAATTGCTAGAAAGGAGATATATCGATGAAAATTTCACAAAATATGTATATTAACCTCGGCAATAGCCCAGATGCATTTGCTTTCCTAACATCTCAAAATAGTTTACAAATTCCAGTGATTTCCAACAGGCAAAGCAAATGGGCCTACGCTCATCCTTGGTAGAAACCAATTCTTGGGCCTGGAATCGGCCAATTAAACAACCCTGAGCAAGATAATCCACTCACCGTTAACTCCAGCACCCATTTGAGCTCATTTATCCATTAAATTGGGGTTAACTTCGATAGAGAGCAAACAGTTTTGTGCAAATTCGAAGAAGCTTCCACGTTCCATGTTATGTCGACAAACGCAACAACTCTCCGCTGTTGACAAACATACGAGGCAGTCTGATGTCATGGTTGAAGAATAGCATTATGTTATGGCCCTCCTGAGAATGCTTTAAAATGTCAAAATCTTTTACATTACAAAGCACTTTTTCAAAAACAATGATATTTCATGTTTCAAACAATGTAAAAATACATTTTAAATATTCATTAGGGCAATGACATAATACTACCCTTGAGTCGTAACGCCCGGCTGCCTCATGTGTTTGTCAACAGTGTAGAGTTGTTGCGTTTTTGCGATTCCAGGCTCAAGAATTTGTTTCTACCAAGGATGAGCGTAGGCCCATTTGCCTTGCCTGTTGGAAATCACTGAAATTTGTCAAATATTTTGAGATCTTAGGAAAACAAATACATCTGGGTTATTGCCCACTTTTATATACTTTTTGTTGTCTAAAATTCCGCCCGCTCGGAAAATTCCGCTGACTGGAAATTGGCCTTTAAAGTGAACACTGTGAGGAATTAGTATTGAAGGATTTCTGCACGAGCGCTTTCGCGATTTCAAAAGATTGTGAAATGTGAATGCAGCCTATCGAGCATTTCTGCAATGCATGCGCATTAAACAAAAACACCACTTTTCGTCTTAATGCACATGCTTCGTAGAAATACTCTCGAGTATTATCTGCTCGAGTGGGAAATGCAGCTCCATGGAAATATGGCTTTACTGTGCTGGTAAAGTTTCCCTGGTCATCACGCATGGCTCACTGAACCACAGGGTCGAAACTAATGGGGGGGGCTGGGGACGGAGCACCCCCTCAGGAGACCATTTATCGGAAAATTTGCTCTCCGGGAATATTTGTGATTAAAATGACTAGTTTTAGAGGATGTCGAGGAGAAATGATGCATAAAGACATGAATTTATCAGCGTTAAAAAAATAAATTCTAACAGATATTAATTGAATTTACGGCATATTTTTTGACTGATATTCACTATAACTGTGTTGATTTCAAGGTTGGATTGCGAAATATGGCTAAATTTTAGTCCCTGAGGAGTTAGATCGCTCATATAATGCATAGATTTAACGTGTGTTCCTACAATTGTTGTTGTTGCTATTGTTATTGACCGGTTTTGTCCTCGGAAAATTTGGTTTTCGTCCCCCTATGAATTCATGTCTGGTATCGGCCCTGCTGAATCACTGTCACATGACAGTAAAGTACTATTTGCTTTGCTCAATATAGAAAGAACCTGCAGATAAGAACCTAGAGAAATCTGTGAACCTGAATCTTAGCTAAATTCATTCAAACAATTTGCCCTACCTATTTCACCCCAATGATTACCAAGTTTATCCCTGTAGGCACAGCCTATCACAATTCTGTGAGCAATGTTTTAGAGTCCATGAAAGAGGATGAATGGCAAAAAGGTTGCTTTCATTTCTCAATGAATGGATGAAACCCTTTATAGGCCGAAACAGTGTTATTTATTGGGCCAAAACCTGTAACTTCAGTCTGTAGATTCTTAACAAATAAAGGTTCTTTTTATATTTGCCGGTTTTTCATGTACGCTTCTTGGGTGACCAGCAGTCGAGCAAGTTTTGTAATAATGTTGGGGCCAGGCAACAGACTCCCAACCTTTAACACTGGCATTTTATTTTCATGAAGGAAGGAAGGAAGCAATGCCAGCCTTTCAATAAACGCCCCTTACACGACATGTCTTGTACAGGGACGCATCAAGGGACGCGTTTTAGGCGAAAGTTCTGGCAGAAATGGCACAAAAGATTGAATAAAGGACAAGAAACATGCGACTGAATGAGATACGAGTGCCCTTACAACCTTTCAACACCAGGCAAGCACCCCGCCAGCCCTTTTCTTAGGGATCAAAGAAGCAAAGACCCCCGTATCATAAATGAAGTTAATGTAAGATACGCTATTTTAAGAAAACATAGAATTAACACAAGAGTAGAAATTCTGAGTTTTTGAGTTTCTTACATACAGTCTAAAGAAATACTTCTGCAAAAGTAGCTCGCAGTAAGATTAAGATACTGCCCTGCGAATGGCCTGCAGCCCAGGGGGCCTCCAGAACTAAAGGATTTCATTTTTCTGGTTGCTTTTTTTGATAATAAATAAATTCGTCTTTCGGACAATCGCTGTCAAGCCAGTTTTCAAAGACCACAATGAAATCAAAGATGACACTTGATATCATTAAATAAAAGTGTATTGGCATGTTGAACAAGTGGTTGTACTGCTATAATATGCCTTGATATCATCGTATAACTCTACGAAAGTACGCCGAATGTTCTCACAAGTCACAAAACGAAATGGTCAGTTGTTGGGAAATAGATAAACATATTCCTTGATACCTGAACTTTTTCAGTCCTCTTCTTTCGTCATCAAAGAATGAAATCCTTGAAATATTCGACCGCGAATGGTGCGTGGCATTTCTTCCTTTGATACTTTTCGCGTGCAAAGGAACTGCGTTTTCATTCTGGCATTGAACAACGGAAATTTTGCATACCGAAAAATGCGATTCACCTGCCGAGTAAGTTAGCCAAACAAACGCTAGAATCAACACATGAGATTGATATCTCGAATGTAAAACAATTCTTTTTTGTTTGGTTGACCTCAATTCCGGACTTGTCTTGGTTTCAAGCATTGGACTGTTATGTTACGTATCCTATATATTGTTTCGTGAAATAACAATCACGTAGCCTGGGTAACAGATTCTCAAAGAAAATCCGGAGTCTGGCACCCAGAGCCTTTCAATGTCTTTTAGAGAGAGTCTGGTACCCAGGGTAATTGGCCCCCTCCCTGAATTGGCCCCCTCCCTGAAGAACCTTCAAAGAACAGCTATAGCCGGGGATGACTTTTATTTCATTTTTACGTTCTCTTTTATTGCCTTAGTTTTGTATGATATTGTAAATTAGGTTAGATCAATAATTCTTTTGTTATGGTACGTATTTTAATTTTTTGAGCAGGTCAGGTTGAAAAACATACATAGTTATGAACCTTTTTAAACCTGTATAAATATTATAAAATGAAATAAATATTATAAAAATGAAAGGGTAAACGGTCACCATGTCGGGTCTTCCTCCCAATCTTGGTGCATGAGCGAGAGCCCCTAATTAGAATGCTATGAAAAGGGGCAAGAGGCCCCAGGGGGACTCCCTATTAGTAAGTGACGGGGGGCCAGACATTTTTTGGGTTTGTAAAACTTTGTCTAGTATACATTTGGGTACGCTATTTTGTGCATAATCAGTATATTTGGGGTTGCTGATGAGAAAAATTGACAAGGTGAATCCTAGGCTGAGTTTTTCACCAAGGTGTTGTAGGGCAGTTGCTGACAATGCCATGAAACCTTTAGTTTTTCATGTACCATGAAACTACGAGTATATTTTGGGGTGTAAAATGCCATAAATTTAGTATATTTTTGGGTTTTACAAAAATATCCAGTGTCTGACCCCCGTCAGATACCAATAAAAGTCCTCCCCTCCTGGGGCAAGAGTGAGCTACGGGGCTTGTGGTGGATCACTCCTTCCCTTCAATTCATAAGGTTGCAACGTGGTTTTCTTTATCAGAGTCCTAGCACATAGGTATCAAAGACCTATGGTACACGAGGATCGGGTGAGCCAGAAAAAAGTTCCTACTTTTTAAAATTCATAAACATCCAGAGAGCTGCACAGATTTCAATGGTTCAAATTCTAGTTAACCCTATCAGGCCTAGGGTATTTGATGCGGGAAGACTAGGGGGCTGATTCAGTCCCCCTAATTTATTTCTGTTCTGGACTGGACAACATAGAGCCTTAAACTGAACCGTTGCATGTGTATAGAACATCATGGGATGAACCCAAAACTTAAATCAATTTCAAGGTATGTCACGTGACCTGCCCATGACGTCACAATGTTCCATTTTCAAAGTCAATAGGCTTCAGTACTAATATATCATTGGTAAGGAAAGTCCGTCGATCTTACTTGTACCTTCCCAAGGAAAGGAGAATCATTGCACGCTGAAACTCAAGCATTGTCACTGTCAGAGAGTTCTTGCCAAGTTGTAGAAATAAAGGGGAAAATGGAAGAATACATTTCATGTTGAAAGATCTATACGTATTAAGCAAGCTTGATCTTCAAAGCAAGATAAATTTATGAGCTCTTTCAAAAACCCATTGACATAAAAAAATATTCGAACAATGAATCTGGCTCAACAATTTTTGCTATCGTCCCTCGTTAAAGGATAAAATGAGATATCTAATGAAAAATACTCGCTAATTAGCTGCTTCTTGAAGTAAATGATGATGACTTTACCTCCTCGGAGTCTATCATACACTCGCTATGATCTAGTCAGTGATATTTGAGCCTACCCATATTTTTACCGGGACTTATTTGTTGGCACAAGTCCATGCTAGCTAGTTAGCTCAGCAAGACCTTTACCACTGGAGTGATGAACATCGATATCTCACTTTTGGTCCCAAAATTTCTTGAATTTTTCCTTAATTTCATTCAGCCAAAATAAAATTTTCATAACTTTCGAGTTCATTCACCAACTGCAACTATTCTACCAAAGAAAATCCACCAGAGAGTACTGACACAAGTATCTTCGGATTTTTCCATAAACCAAGCAATGTTCTTATCGGTAGAAGAGCGTAGTCATGTGAAACTGGAACAAAAATCCTCTCTGAAAAACGTTGATTACCCTCAAAATATGGTTTCCATCGTAACGACGCGAAAGTTTTGTTATGGTAGAAAATGAAAAACATCACACTGCAGAAAATCAAGCAATCATCTACAGTTCACTAAATTCGATAAGATAAAACGAGGAAAGACTCTACCTTTTGAGTTTCTTGTGACGCTACCATAGGATCTTATCTAAACATCGCCAAATGGATTACAATGTAACGAACAACAACAAAATCGGCCTGTAAGCATTTAACTGGTCGGCAAGGAAACATCATTTTCAACAAGTTTCCTTACAATCAAGACATTTGGTATAACTGCACAAATCAAGGGAAGGAAGTGAATTCTTTCTCTTACCACCTTGAGGGGATCTGAGAGCGCACGATTCTTGAATCAAGTTAATGGTCATCCTTGATGTTGTCTTGTATTTGATAAAATCTAAATGACTCAATTCAGGAACATTTAGGTTTGTCTTATTGCAAGGCCACATCCACTAAACAAGGGGGGTAAGGTAAAAACTACGCTATTTCACATGTGGACGCGTCAGTCCACCCACCACCAAAAACAACACCAGTGCAAAAACGACACGAAAACTAGGCTATCTTCAGCAAGAGGACTGCATCGTTCTGATTTCAACAAATCCAAACTCATACAAATATACTGTCTTTCACGCAGGGCCTGTTTTAAGCAATTTGATATATATCCCAGTAAATTTTTGAAAATGTAGCGCACTCCACCGGTTGCAGTAAAATCCGCAAAAAAGCTGCAGTTGTAGATCAAAGGGTCTTAAGCCTTACTTCCAGAGAGCTGCCTTTTCCGCTCGGGTGGAAAATGCTTTCGATTATATTGCTTAAACTGAAAAGAAACCTGGGGCTGAGCGACCTTTTATTGTGCAAAATTCCGCTCGCTCACGAACTGCTGCAAAATACCACTGTGTGTAAATAAGGCTTTCTGCAACAGGCATGCAGCGCGATTTTTTGCTCCGCCCTCCATGAATTTCATTGGATAATGCCCATGTTCAACCATGAGTGAGAGGAAACAAGGCGTTTATTTCTTTAATAAAATGTACAAACAAATCATACATGTGCCTTTATCGTTGTTTCTGTGTGCCTTTCCTTCTTGCAGTCTTAGCTCGATTCAAACCATGGCAAAACATGGTCTAATTTTGTTGTCCGTGAAAGCGAGGCTGCCCTCAGCTATTTCCGAAAAATTCCGACCAAAAAGAGCGAGAGACTTGGAGCAATTTCAGCGGCACCCCAGGTCCCCAGTTGGTTCTACCTTCCCTCAATTCGTCAAGACATCGGCATGCTGTAACGACCAGACCCTATGGTCAAAGGACCTCCGGGACCCCTAGGTGCCTAGGACCCTTAAGTACTAAAGATGAAAAGAATCCCTGAGGACCAGAATGGTCATTATCAAGCTGTCAAACAAATGATACTTCCAAATTGTCATGCGGGGAGGGGTTCTTGAGCAAATTTCAGCCCCCCCCCCGTGCAAATAGTATGAACTCTCTAGTTAATTCATGGCATTGGTTTGTATAAGCAGAAGTTTGTAGGTGGCAGAGGGGAAGCGGACGACACGAAAGAATTTGTCTGATATTTTGATGACATTAATCTGTTGTTTGCCTGTGGACTGCTTTCGTTGAGTACACTGGGTGTTAAAGGCAATTCCATCTCTGGCACATAGAGTCCCTATAACACAGGGCTCCTGGGATCCTACAACCCGCTGTTTATACCTACAACCTCTCCTAAAATAATTGACACTTCCATGGTCAATATTACTTGGGTCATTAGGAAAATCAGGAATGATTACACTGTCATTAGAAATTTCAAGAATAATTACATTTCCTTGTCGGCTATGAAATCAGTCTGGCAAGAAATAGATGCAGTCACAAAAGATGCCATAAATCAGTTAAGCGAAACTATAACAAATAGTATGCAAATGACGCACAAATTCAAAGTTTTTGAATATTATCTTTTACCATATGCAGACATTTCCAAAACATGTGGGACGGCAAGACATCCCATATTGGTTTCGACCAAGTCAAGGATTACAGTACCGTAAACACCATCCTAGTACCTTCAGGCTGAAATTAGATACAGTGGCGTAACGGAGACAGTCGGGGCCCTTATGGATTACTCCACTTGAGGCCCACCCCCCAACTAAAGCATTTATAAATGGCGTGATAGAATACAAAATGCCGGGTCCAGATTAAACTTGAAGTAAATAAGTTGTGCAGGCAATGATAAAACCTTTACAATGATTTTACTGTGAAAAGTGCTGGGAAAGTGCATAATTTTACAATAAATCCAAACGTCCACATTTTCATAAACAGTACTTTAAAAGTTCCATACAAATGTAGATTCACATTACAACTGCTTGCTAATCAGTATTACTTTCCGTTCACTTAGACTGTCATATCTTGCAGGCCTGAGGCCTTGTGGTCTCTTAAATCATAGCCACAGCTTCAGCTTGAAAATGTGGAACGAAATAATTTTTGCTGGGGGTTCCTCGGGGCCCCTTTTGGCCGGGGGCCCTTAGTTTTTGAACTAAGGTACCCTAAACTGCGTTACGCCACTGATTAGATACCTATTTTACAAGAACCAATCAGACCCATCCATTTTATTCACTGTACAAGAACCTATCCTGACCTTCAAACTTATGCAGCTGTTTATTGCTTTTCTCCCAAGACGAAAAATGCTCATGAGGCAACGCAAATTCTAAGGCAACGCAAAATTCTACAAAGTTATGAGAATGTTGGAACATCTGGCTGACAATGAAACTGGGGAGGGTTGTTCTTGACGTCAAATGATTGAATTCTCTGAACAAAGCAGAACATAACATATTGAGGGAACGGGTATGTGCCGCCCATATGGGTAGATTTTTGGGTCTAACGTTCTCTAAACAAGGGTCCCTTTTTCGACTGATTTTCCTTAAATATGGTTGGGTTTTCCACAAATTGGCAACAAATTGTCAAAAACAAGTAGTTTTACGCAAAAATTCATCAAAAAATTGGTATGACAGCAACTTTCGGTAATTAGAAGAGGGTACCTTTCGGAAAACCGGGCGCAGACCCCCGTCGAGTGGCAAGTCATGTACGCCCCCTGGGTTATCCGACTTTGCAATGGGATCCAAGTGCATAGGAATTTTCAGACCCCAGGCGGGGGGGGGGGGTGCACTCACCACATTGCATATGGGGGGTCAGTCGAAGAAATTCTCAGGCAACCCAAAAATATCAGTTCAGCTTCATTGGAACCCAAAGATATCAACTCATGGCATTTTATGCTTAGAAACCTGTGCATGAATATGATATTAGATCATAAAACAATGCAGACTAAGGCAAGGATTGGCTCTAAGGAACCCAGAAATATCAGTTCAACAATATTCGATGCTAAAAAAATTTCAAGAACATAATTTCAGTTTTCTTTGGACCCAAAAATATCACTTTCGAAAATAGTCTAACCCAGAAATATCGGACTTACTTTCCCGTATATGCATGTACTGAGTGCCTACCCTGGGTTTCCAGAGCCCTCCCCACAAATCAATTTGATGCAGAAGAAGTATGGAAAGAGGTCTTTTATATCAATATAGAGGCTTACGATGTATGCTACATTCTACTATACTCCAACTGCTATGCAACACAACAAGGACGATACCATGACGAGCAAAAGACAATGTCTACCCCATGGCCAACAAATAAAAACTAAATAGACAACTAAATAAACACCTACAAAAAGGTACACATACGATACGATACTGATAGATGCTGGAATCTGCTTTACATTGGCTGCCAGGTCAGCGACGGAGGCAGAAATTTCTGCCGTTCCTGACTCCCTCCAGAGTCCCCACTGCTCAAGGCATTGCGCGTTTAAGTTAGCAGGGTTTATAGATCAAAAAACGAAGATAAAGAGGTTTTCGTTAAGAGCAAGAACTGGAACAAACTGCAATGGTCTGATGTATTCTTCGGGTCCTTGATCCTGACATGTGCGGGTGTGAGCCGATGGGGTACAGAAACTCTTATCCTATCTGGCTCAGGGGGCAATTACTGTCCATCTGTTATCCAGTGACAGATCCAAACCGGTGCTGAAGGGGGCTCCAGTCCTGGCCAGATTTTCATAGATTTGTCAAAATCTGTAAACCATTGTCTATTTGTTTAAAAAACATGATCTGTAACATCGCTTTGTTCTTTTTATCAAATAAAAATGTCTTGACACATTCTAAAATGTGTCGTTTATTCATGCAATGTCTTTGCTGCAATTTGATTCATCCTGTCTGTGTGGCATTAAGGGTAAAGTGTTGCAAAGATTACAAGGTCAGTCAACCAAATATTCTGAGCTCTAACAGTGGGTAACCTTATTTGGCTGTTGGTATCTGTAATTCAAGAGATATTTTTGATGATTTATTCTCGTGTTCAAAGCAAAACACAAAACTGCTTCATACCCTTCCCCTCCAATTTGAGGCCTAAAACGTTTGTTTTTCTTTGGCACAATGCAGAAATAATTGAATCTAATTCAAAGGAAGATCTTTATCAACTTGTTGGGAATAAACGATGATAAAGATCTTGGTGCTATATTTCAGCTAACGTAAATAGATTTCAGTCTTCTCTTCGAGAAACTGCTTTCAATCAAAACATAGCTTCATTGCCAATGGCATTGGCTTTCTTGCATCTTTTTCTGGTAGAAATCTTAAAAATTAAGAGGAACTACGTACAACATAGACAAACACAGCGGAAACATTATGCCTTGTTGTGAGACTTTCTATCGCACGGAAAACGGAAACAGTGAAACTGCTCATTTACAAATCTTTTCCCATGAATCAATATCTCAGTAACGTTGTAGTTAATTGTAGCCATTTGATAAAGCCAAGAGCGAGGCAGCTGTCTTCATCTTTGCACAGAGCAGAAAAATCTAAAAATACCCTATTGAAATCGATGGCCCACACGTGTTGTTAATAATCTATAGCTAAAGAAACAATGCTGTGTTTGCGTATTTTCTTTGTTCCATTTATAGAGAAGCCTATTAACAATTACACCCCCCACTGCACACTCCCTCCTTTGAACGTCTCAGTTGAGGGCAAAGTCGAGTACCGAAACCAAAAAAGTTCAACAACCCATATAGTACAAGAGATTCTTCGACCGTTTGGAATTTCATCACTATGATGCAGCTTTCTCCATAAGGAAGGCAAGTAATACGGTAGTCCTTGCTGTGGCGGCTGAGGCTGGCTACCTTTGCAAGCTCACCTGCAGGGGAACGATGCAGGGAGAAAGGCAGCTCACCTGCAAGCCATAAGCATAAGTAGGTAGCCAGGTAGTTGTCATCACTTCAGAAGCAAAGAACACTCGGCCACGGCCAGCGCATAAAAACCCCCAAAACGTGGTCGGTTGTGAACCTACAGGCTGAAATAGTCACCTGTCCTTTTATAAGAACCTTTACGGTGTTTCACTGAAGAAGAACAAAAGCTTACTTGAAGAAATAATGACCTCTTTCTTTTGAACGGGTGTTTAGTGTAGTCGAAGTGTCAAACAGGACCTGCTGCTCAATGTCCGTCCGTAACATATTTCTTTACAATACTTCATGAAATACAAGTCCCGTCAAACACGCTTCCTTGTTGATCAGTTTAATCTTTCTCGGTGGAACAGATTCGTTTACGAAAATAAGTACAGAAAGTTGTTTACTGCGGCGGTCAAGAGTGAAAAGCACTTGTCTTATCACAGACAGCTGACAACCATCATTGAATCCAATGATGCACTTACCACACAGCAAGGTGCAGAGTTGTTCTCTTCAATCCTTCTTCTGTATGTTTTCCTTTCTAATGTGATACTCCAGCCCGATTCTTTACAAAGTGGATCAACTCAAATCTAAGCGAACAGAGAAGCATAATATTCAGTTCTGACTTACGTCTTGGTGCAATAGTCAAATCTGTTTACAACATAAACCTATTGTTTGACTCCACGAAGGCATTCAAGGCAAAATGGATATACGTAATTACGCATGGCTCATTGCATGCTTTACATTTGCAGTAATTAATGACTAATTGCATTACAATATCTTCTTATTTACCAGGATGCTTTGCCAAGAACCAAAGTCAAAGAAGGGGGAATTCATATTTTGCAAAACGAAAAACATTCTTGCGCAGGATGCGCGGAGGGAAGGGAATGAGAAAATTTTAGGCTATTTTCGAGAGGGATGTGCCAAAATGGGGTTTGAACGTTGCCCTTCTCAGACATTTACCCCCTGTCGGAGGCTCTATCCCCTCTGGCAGAAAATTGCTAGTAGCACCTCTGTTTCTCCTTTCGTCGCCGAAATGGAAGAGCTACCGGGTCGAGGAGATCAAAACAATGGAAAGCCATGTTCTACCGTATGCTCCAAAATCCCAGGAGGTGCATACGCTGGGGGATGGGGCCTTTTGAACCCCAAGCGCTCTGTCATCTTAAATCCGACCTTTTCATGGGCTTTCCTCTTTGCTACAGCTGCCTCAAGTCACTAAACATTCCGTCGCAGTTCAAGACGTAAGAGCAATTAAGGTCAGATGGAAATTTATATCCTCATCTCTTTTCCAGGAAATTCTATCCATCTTGCAGATGGATAAATATTTGCTGATCGGATGAAGAAGAATCAACTTCGGTAGCAAGATGTGGCACATATGACGGTTTCATAAAACATTCATGTTCTGCTGAGATGCAGTGCACTGCACATACAACTTTTTGACAAAGGGCCTTTCGAAAATTGTTCTGGCTTATTTTGAGGTTTATGTTTATCATGGTTTCAGCGAGTAAAACCAGGGAGCATCAAAGGCAACGGTGACTGCCAGGGCTTAAGATTCGTAAAAATTATCAATGAAAAAATGGAAGTTCAATATCAAATAGATTGACTAGCAGGAAATTTTGAAAAATCGTCAATAAAAATGCATTTTAAGTTTCAAAGCGACTGCCTGTCGCAAAATTTTCTTATCAATTGTAATACCCTGTCACATAATTTTCTTATCAATTGTAATACCCTGTCGCATAATTTTTATCAGAAAAGGACACTCTGCCGCAGAATTTTTACCGTACAAGGACACCCTGTTGAGCGGCACATCCCGTCAAGTCAAGTATGGGAGTACCCTCCCCCCGGGAGTTGCCCCCTGATTCCTGCACCTCAGACTCCCCTCCCATCATTAAAGAAGCCGAGAACAGTTGTACAGTTGCAAAGTCTGAAATAAAGACATTTTGAGGTAACTTAGTCCCGAGGGGCAAGTCACTTCTCTAAATAGCGTACGTGATTTTTGTGGTTTTGAAATCACATGATTTTTTTCTGTGACCTTTCAAAATTTAGTAACCGATCCCATTATTTGTTGCACTTTGCAATGTGTTTCAAACACTGACAACGGTGGCTTACTATAAGTGTCGAAATCCAAGATACAAGGGAATGAATCATGTTTGCAAGATTCTATGGAAACATCTCTGCAGGGTGTTTTAAATAAAACGCAACGAAACTATATTTGAAAATCTTATAAAATTGATAAAGTGTGTGTAGATGTAATGTGTACCGTTTGAAAGCACAATCTTTCTTCTTTCAAATGATATGCAGTTTGGATACATTTATGGAATCATTTATCCTCTAACTGATATGTAAGCATGCCCAATTTGTACTGCGGCATTAGACTCAATACAAAGTCCCAGTATCAACAATAGCATAAGCGTACGAGGCGAGGGGGCCGGGGGCGTTAGCCCCCCCAACTTTGGAGAAATTTGCAAAAATCAGCCCCTTTCGGACAAAAATGCTGGCAAACAATGGGCTTTGTATCGGGCCGCCCCCTTGATTTTTTCTTCCCGTACGCTTATGAAAAACAGCATTTTATAATTGAATTGGAAAACGTCAATTCTGTAACGAAAAGTTCAGCCAAAGTAGATTCCCGCGTATAAGAAACCATTTTTAAATTTGAGGCCTCAGAAAGTTTCTTAAAAGAGACCTTTTCATGATAAGGGTCAAAGTTTCTTATACATGGGTACCATCAAGTCAAACCAAAAGGTATGTGAAAGCACCGTGCATGCATGTATATTGAACACTACTGGTAATATTGTACAATACATATTGCACAGTACAATGTTTTAGTATCAATAAAATGCTTTATGGATTTTAGATCAATACTTCGTTGCAAAGCAGGGGAAATACCTTTGGAAGCATTTTTTTGGCATTTAGGAATATACTATGACAAACCTAAAGAAACATCTTAATTTCAGACCTAGAACTTTTTCTTATGAAATGAGCCTCTTTTGAAGAAAATGAGACCAGGTTCTTATACAAGGGGGTTTCTTATACGTGGGAACCTACTGTAATCTACAAAACCTGGATATCACTGAAATCATGCTGAAATGAAGATGGATTGTGCTTTCAGATGGCAAGCGTCAAATGGATCCGAATCTTATCAGTTCCTGAAGAATCTTGAACGAAGGTGGGCTGTATTTTAACAAGCTGTTGAACTTCACATATGAGATCAATAGCAATATCCTTGAGTTAACTCTCCATTTCATCCATTGAACTGGTCGATTTGGTTGAATTTACTCAAGTGTTTACCATCTGTCTAGCAGCCAAAACAGAACGAGTCTCTTCTCAGTTCCTTCCAATTTTGCCTTTCTCTTCTTTTCCTCCCTCAAGCCACGGGATAGATAAGATATTTTGCTCCTCGATTAGTAGTATTGCAGAGTATTTTGTAAGTAGTGTAATAAGCATAGCATATTGCAAATTTTCAATTTATGATATATGAAAAAAGGTACCCTAAGCATCGACGGTCATTTATTCAGTGACCTATCGAATCTTGAAGATACAACATATAATTACCTACCTTCTCTCAATTACCAATGGCAGACCAGGCTTCCGTCACTGGCATTTGCGGTAGCTTCATTAAACCAAGTGTATTTTCTATGGACAGGCAAGAGCTTCACCAGCTTCACTTCTCAACTGGTGTATATAAAGAGAAAACACTGTTAACAGATAAGCAATTATTCTTAGCATCCTATCACATTCTTTTGACATTCATACAATATATCGAACAATTAATTTTCGTAGGTTGGACATCGAAAACAAGCCTTCACCTTTGTTCTCTGGCCATAAAAATACTATTCAAATGATTTGTGCCACTCCTCCCAGTGAATTATCCTTGTTAAGAACTTGGAATATATTAGGTCAAATTGATAAGCTATGGACCTGAAGACATATGACTTTCTTTTATTACAACCCAAGCTTCAATATAAAACCTACGCACAATAACGAAATATTGCGACAATGAACAAGTGAGCACATAATTCTAGTTTTAAAATTGCAAGCCTAATAAAAGTTACAATCTTTGATACAATATAGGAATCAATTTTTTTGTCGACTGTTGATCGTAGCCCATGACTGAAAATCTTCAAAGACCCATTCTCACGAACCAATCAGAGGACAAAAGAAATTCGTGAAGATTTTTCTAAATTCTACCTGCCTTCATAAAATGCAATCAGGACCAAAAACTGCTCAAAATTCCCGAAATTGTTCGAAAAAATCTACTCTACGAATTTTGGGATACACATGGGTGGATGGATGCCACGTTGAATATCCCAGTTTCTAGGAAGGAGTTATGGCCTCTCCAAGGTGTTGGTGTTGTGGCGCCATGGTGTAATCCTCCGACCTTACAGCCAGAAAAATCAGGCGGCGAGGGCTCGATATTTCTGCGATCCTACTGCTTGGCGCAGAAAACGCAACTTCACCTTCACCTTCACCTCCAAAACCGACGAGGCACTGGACCCAAATCAATAGAAATTATGACCGAGATACAATAGTAACAACAGTAGTGGATGTTGTGAAAACTACACCGAACGCCGAAAGTCTGCGTTTTGTTCTTACCATTGTCTTTTCACCACAGTTTTTTGCTCAAAATTGAATGCCCCAGCGATTCCTATGTGAATCGACACAATCTTGAAAGGTTATTTCAAATCATATGGCAATAGTTTAGAGGAATCTATGTATCATACTACTTCTTGCATTAACCCTTTTAATACCGGGCTTTTTGGACCCTTGTAGTACCGGGGGGGGGCACAAAGTGCCCCCCTTACGTAAAGTCGCCAATATTGCAGATATGAGAACGAACCTTGGTACAATGGTGTACAGTAACAAAATCTACACAATAAGCTACTGTTTTTATTTTTCATTACATCCATGACGTCGCAATGATGTCATAATTGAGGAAAACTCCAATATTTGCTTGCTGTTGGCAAAATTGAAAATATTTCAGTTTCTATTTGACTATTCCCTTTTAAATGGACTAAAATGTATCACAAAGCATTAATACGTAAAAATCCATAGTATAATGTCTATTTAAGTTCATTATATATATATATATATATATATCATATATTCATCATTTATATACATCAGTTTTTATTGTTTAATTTAAGCCTCTAATTGTCAATGTAAATACTCTGAAATGCCTCAAGACAATGTATAATAATTAAGAGAGCTTTTTAAGTCATAAAAATTTTTCTAATATATTTGTTATTATTTATATGACGTCATAAACATTGATGACGTCATCGAAAATGAATAAAACTATATATCATCTGAAAGCTCTCATCAATATCTATTGAATGGCAGTATTCTTAATGATCTGTGATCATTCTGGAAAAAATAAGAATCCCTTCTTTTCTATTACTGCTGACCACGTGTTGAAAAGATGTTGGTCACGTGATCAGTGTCTACCATTTTGAAAATTTTTTTAGATTTTTAATTAGTATATTAAATTTGAGGAAAAGTCACCCAGTTTCAGCTCTGTATCTTTCGAGCTGACAGCACTGCATAAAATAATCTGAACCGCGGGAACTTTGTGCCCCCCCCCCGGTAGTAATAGGGTTAATGGCGCTCTAGCTTCATGCTGCGAAATGAGTTATACAATTCAAAAGAGGTTTTATCAAGAGATTTTAACACCTGACTTGAAGTGGCGTAAAAAAGCCTCGACAAACCTTAGACGATTTCGTCTATTGGAGAAACAGTGAGAGATTCCGACCATGGACCAACAACAAACATCGGCTAAAACGTCTGATTCCTATTTTATCTTTGTTACGATTGCTTTTTACAGGGTTACATTTTGATTGCCTGGGTGAAGCCACCAAACAAACTACAGAAAGCAGGGATGAACAATAGACATGTACCTAAAAAGTGATGCTGCTCAGAGATTTGTTTAGGCTGCGTTCACATAGCAATCTTTTGTAAGCACTTAAACGCTCCTGCAGATCTCTGCCATATCAATCCCTTGGAGTGTACGGAGTGCACAATATTTACATGTGGAAAGAAGCTTGCTCATGCAAAAAAGGTTGCTGGTTAGCAAGCAGATTACTTACACGTCTGTACAAGCGAGATGGATCTTGGGCATTTCATTTCGGGAGTAGTGCTATATGGGATCGAAGTGACATATCAATCTGAACGGGGAACGCAAACAAAAGCGCGTTTACGCAAGCAAAAGCATGCACGCAAAAACAAGCCTTTCATGTGAACGCTACCTTACAGTTTGGCGACGGAGCATCCCTGTGCTCTAATCCTGTGCTCCCCATGATCCTTTGTTATGGGCTATGCGCACAAACCAGCAAAACATCACAGTTATTGTAAACAACGCACTTCGACCACATAATATGGGAAATGAATCCTTCAATTACTTTTGGGAAGGTCTTTTGTTTGAGTTCAAAGCGATGACTTCATAACGTTCATTTGAAGGTTGAAACGACAATGCACAACCGTGCCATTGCTAGGCCATAATCTTTTCATACAGTATGAAATTCATTGTCAGACCAGAAAGGATCATGGGAAGCACGGGGTCTTTAAAGACCCACTGTCGACCATGATGCTTTGCCGGTCGAATGAAAAGAAAGACAAAGAGAGTCTATGTCAAAGAAAACCTACAGATGAAACGAAAGTCAACCTTCGTGCCACAAATGATCATGGTTCGCACTAGCATAGGTTTCAAATCTTTAAAAAGCTGGGTGTAAAATTCAATGACCTATTTCTTTGAACTGAACGACTTCAAAGGAACTTGAACCATTTTACAGTAAATCTGCCGTTGGACTTTTCTGAAATCTTCAATATTTTCAGAATTACAGTGTTTTTCTTCTTTATTAAGAATTCAAGAAAATTTTCGAAAAAACTTTAAACTATCGTTATTTCCAAACCCCTTGACGAAAGATCAAATGATTTTGAAGAAAACCATAGTTTTTGGATGCCTACAATATGGTATCAAGCAAGACTTTTTCACTCTTCTGGTTTGCGATTTAGAAATTTGATGACGTCACATCATAAAATGAGCTGAAATATAAAATAGGCTGTAATTTCGACAAATAATGAAGATTTCTGAAAAGTCCAACGGTAGAATCATAGAAAAGTGGTTGAAGTTTCCTTCAAGTTATTCAAATCAAAGAAATAGGTTATTGAATTTTACACCCACCTTTTTACGTAGATTTAAAGATTTGGAACCTATGCTGGTTCGCACTTACAATGGTTCTTTAAGTAACTTTGCTCATTAGGTCCAAGCCAGTTTATATGGACAGGAAAATGGCTAGGGACAAATGCTTCTGTTTCGACTGATTACATGTCGTAGTTCGCTCCTTGCCTGAACTGATATGCCGCTATGACTAGGACTCATGACCATGCACTTCAACAAACGGACATGGCCTGAATCACCTGCTGTTTTTTCCCAAAACTGCCCACCCTTAAATGCGTCGAAAAGAATTTTCTCTGAAGAGCTACACTGTAAAACAAGCTATCAATACTTAAATAGATGTTTCTTCGAGCTGTTAAAGCAAGGTACTCTTATCTGCAAGTGATATTCTGCTTGTTTCGGGACGCTAAAAGGACGCAAAAGATCTCGTAAATTTATTCGGTACTTGGAGACTTTGATCGTTGAAGCAGATCAGTCGAATGCGCCTTTGTTTGCTTTTGACGTGTAGTTAAATTGAAGAGAAATCGGTCAATCCGATCAAGTTCTTCGAAATATAACCCTTCTTATTGGCCAAGAACCAAATCTGTGCCTGGCACGAAATTTTTGGCCGTTATGAGAAGATAGCCAAGTGGCTCTTAGAAAACCTTGCAAAATCCTGTTACGTCCAGGATGCGAAATGAAGGTTTCAAGAACAGCGTTTGACAGTGCTTTAAGTAAAATCATCCATAGGTTCTTCATGTACACTAAACATTTTAGACAAAGCTAAACTTGGCGGGATGTAGAAGTCCTGTCACACTGAAAAGGAATAGAGAACCCGCTGGCCTATAGAATTTGCTGCTTATGAGACTTACCACGCGCGGAAAAATTAATAGCGAGGCGATCCCCAGGACCTTTTGAGATTCCATAAATCCTGACCTTGAAGAATATTTAATGGGAGTACAAAGGCCAGCATGCTCTGCGAGAATTTAACGCCCTGCTCTGCATAGCTTCCAGGATAACTGACTGTATGAAATTCACAAAAACAAATTCAAACGATGACAAAGGCTGCTGGTCTTTGTACTCCCTTTAAGCAATACTTTCAAATAAGGTACACATGGCTATGTCTTACCATTGGAGACAATTAGGTAAACAATGCAGAATGATATGCACAAGCATTTACATCAAGAAACTCACTCTGTGTCCGAGAGAATACGTAAAATGTCATTATCACTTACAGAAAATTAGTAGTATCAAAAATGTACACATACACAAGAGAAAGTATAACCAATCATCAATATGGACATGAATTTTTTTCTTTTGAGAAAGAAAGTGTTCCTCTTATTGATCGTAGTAATTCTGCATGGTTCGGAATGAAAATATTTATTCTAAGCATAAAAAAGATTCCTGCTACGCTAATAGGTTACGAATTTAGGTATGTCTACTATAACTTGTTACTACTATCAGGTATGCTAAAATTCAAAGTGGAATGCGGATAAGGATGGATTGCAAATTTCGAAGTGAAGGTGAAAGATGAATTCACAAGATAAGTTCTTTTCACAACGGGAGAAGAATCGTTGGGACAGGCAGGTCATCAGGCAGTTGTGTGTCTATCTCAAATGCAATGCCATAATCTCCCCATATAAAAGTCACCATTATGAGGGGCTGGCTGAATACTCAATTGCGCTAACGATAGCGGTGAGGAACTTTTTACCATGATGCATAGCATTCATTAATAGAAGTCCTTTAGAATCATTCAAAATTGGTAATTCGAACGCTATGCATTGTGGTAAAAAGTTCCTCGCCGCAATATCTAGCATAATCGTCTATTGGACTGTTATTTTCACATTGCTTGAATGTATCTTGGGTAAAAAAGAACTCAAAGCTTCTTATTCGAAAGTTTCCTTGAGCGAAGATTTCAGTAATCACCATCAAGAGATTTCAACCCTGATATAGTTGTTTTGGCATTATTCTAGATCGAAAAAGTCGCAGAATCCTGAGCGCACACGGCCCATTATCTTAGCCATTTTAACGTTTCAAAAATTCCCTCGTGCTCCAAAGGTGCAACGCTGAAAGCAACCTTATGCAAATTTGCGAGACGCTGGGTGGCTGGATGGTGATTAACAAAGAAGGCATTAACTGTACCAGCTGAGTATAAACTTCTTAACTTTGTCTGTTTCAGCTCCAACATTTTCCACTCAATCCAACCATGGGCTTCAGGCACGAGAGCACAATTTAGTCCAACCAATAAACCGAGCTCCTGTTTATGATTCTTCATCAAATATTTATACTTTCACCCAATTCAATATACCTATAACTAACAGTGGTCACATGTGGCACCTAAGACAACGGGGATTCCAGGGGACATAAAATTCTAAGAATTCTACTGACTAACTTGTTGTTCTAAAACTTCCGGGACAATTGCAGCTGGTGGTGCAGGAAAAGTCTTTATTGGCCTTTGCGGGGCCGCCTGGAACTTGGGTAAAAACAGTCCAAATTTGGTCTCAATACCGGAATAAGTTGAAACAGCAAGTCGAAGACCTCCAATGTGATCCGGGTGTCTGGAAACTTCAGGGTTGACTGGTACCAGTTCAGTTTTGGGAGTCCTGAAAGAAAGGAACGATGTGTTGTTAACAGAATGCTGATCAAGAACGCTACTTCTACCTGTGTCGCAGTCTGAAAATGTTACTGAATAGATAGAAAGGTGGCATGCATACCAGTTGAATCGAGGTTTTCACATAAGTTTGTTTTGTGAAAAAGTACAATGGTTGATTTTCAATAAACTGAGGCAAAACATTAATCATCTTGCATTGGCAGAGCAGCCTTACATTTGAAATTCAATTTGATTAAAGTCAGCTATACCATTTAAAGTCACGGATGATTTTCAAATGTTTATTTTTCCGGACACAACCTCAAATATAAACTTAACATTTGAAAATATAAAGACAAGTGAATATGAGCATGGCTGGGGATATATGAAACGCATTCCACTAATTTGAAGCAGAAAACTGTGTGTAAATTGATAAGCTTTAATCTGTACCTGATGGGACATTTTCGATATTTCTAAGGAAAAAATTGTGCGTGAATACAGAATACGCGCAACTCTCATGCCGACATAGGGTGTTCTTGAACTTTGCCCAGTTTGTATAGCCACTGTAGAGGAGATGTCAGTGCCTTTGTCTTGGTTTTCGACAATTGCATAGGCCAGGCTTCAACAAAGAGTTTGAGACCCAGCCTAAGTCGATCTGAACATTGGTAGCTGGTTTATGGCAGATGAAAGGCAAGATAAGTGATCCCTTCAAAAACAGACCCTCTGTTGTTCTCTAGCGATGTCAAAATCAAGTCTAGTTTTTGAAAGAATGGCAATGTATTGAAATTATGCGCACTTTTAAATGTAGCTTACAGTGCCGTTCATCCATGAGAAAACACTGTCAATACTTTAACAAGTGTAGAGAAAGTTTTAATGAGATGTGAGTGTGAGACCATTTTCTTTCAAACACTTTGATTGATTTGACATTGCTCGAGAACAATAGAAGTGCTGTTTAACTTGAACAAGATTTTGAACTCCAGGCTGAAGTCTGACCTATGCAGCTGTGTGAAAACTAAAACAGTTAAAGCTAAGGCTCCTGAGCAGCAGCCAAAGAAACGGAGCATAATTTTTTAGTATGCCCTATCAAGATATGCATCAATCTCGTCCACAGAGAAAGTTCGTTGAAGATTCTCTTCCTGTACTCTGGGATATGAGAGGCAGTTCTGCAATTTGATTGGCAATTAAATAACAACAGCGAACATGAATTATTTCTCGAAAAATTTCTAATTATTCGAATAACAACAATGGCGATCTTGTCACTAAGCAACAACCATTGCAATGCTGCCTTGATGTTTGGAACGGATGCCGCATAACTACTGTTACCTAGCAAACTGCAAATCCATAATGGCTGCTAATCTAACCATTTTCTGGGCAGAAAGGCCAGGGTGTTATTCGACTTCGTAATCAGCCTATGACGTAAGAACACCTTGGGAACGAGGTTAGCTATGCCTATTAAACAAAATGAAACAAAACGTCTCTCATAACTGAAGATTCATTTTAAACTACACCATAAGGTCACAAGGAATTTCCAAATTTTTGCTTCGACTCCATATGGCACAAGAAGACAATGAAAGAAACGGTAAATGCATTAGGGGAAACTGTTAGAGGAATTTGAACTGATGCTCACCCGCCACCAAAATCTACATATAAGAATCGTTGCAGCAATTCATACACCAAGAGTGTCACACCAAATTGCGGCGATGACCTAAAGATACGTGCTGAAAAGAAACAAGAGCTCATTAGTCAAATTAACTTCTTTCTTTTCACGAACACCGTCAATACTCTTTCTCATTTTCAACCTTACACGTGCAGGTAAACTTTTTTCTGAAAATAGACCTTTCAGCTGTTCTACAAAGACTCCGAATTGAGCCATGATGTACACATTTTGAAGAATTTTCCAACATGTACAATGGTAACACAAGCTGTAAAACGCCGCTCAATTGAACCTTTCCTATAAAATGTATAAAAACATCGCTCGATCCAGACTCCTTTGTAGAATAGCTACATGGTCTACTATCCTTTATTTGGTTGGCTCTGGAACCCAGGGCAGGTATCAAGAGAACGTTTGTCACTCTTGTGGTTTACGACTAATAAATCTGATGACGTCACATCCTAAAATGAGTTAAAATACGCTGTAAGCTCCAAACGTATCCAAACTTATAAAAAATCCAAAGGCAGAATCATAACAAAGTACTGGCTGTCCGAAAAAAGTACTCCTGTTCTGTCAATGATTAATTGTGATTAATTTATTTTATGTGAATGATTAATTTAAATATATGTGAATGATTAATTTAAAAGTGCGCATAATTTCTGTCAATGATTGAAATATATCAAAAGATTATAACATGTTTGTTTTCATTTCACATCCTCAACCTCATTATGAGCAATACTATTATGAGCCTCTAAGGGCCATGATATTAGAATTTTCATCACCCTCAAGGTAAGTGTAAGAGCTTTTTGCGGTATGCTTCAATTCAAAACCAGGCAGCATTGAAAAGAGCTAAATACATCAAAGGTCAGCTATGTCTAGAGAATAATTTGGTCTTTGATCTACTTGCAGGAAAAAGATAGGCGACATTCGTCTGAGCATGCGCCGCGACCTTAAGGGATGTCAGTGGGTATCAGGTCTTAGTAGCTGTGGCGGGAAATTTTGAGCTAAAATCGCGGACAAAACTCGTTGGGACACATGAGTTTTGCGTTAAAAGAAGCCTTTCCTGTACGTAAACTGCTACCTTTCACTGCTAATGCCCCCCCTCCCCCCCATTGCAATGTTGGTTGCTGGAAGAAGACATACTTGTCAACTCATTATGACATTTTCATCAGCTTTCAACATTGCAATTGGGGGTGGGGGGATCTCAACTCGAAATTTCCTCCAAAATACAAAGTGTGTCATGAGTTTTATCCGCGATTGTACTATTATTTCCTTTGCCGGAAAAGGAAATCTGAAGATGGGCCTTATGACAGAATTTTGGTGATTGCTCAAACAGGAGCACTTTTTTCTGGGACACTCGGTAGTTAAAATTCCTTTACAAAGCTTTGCTTGATTCAAAAATTCAAACACAAAATGCATCTCAATTGTGCCTCTCCATCAAAGCATCACCAAAACAGTAAATGCCTCCAAACAAACGATATGCTTCATCTTCATATACTTGACTTAGGGCCTGTTTATATGAGGAAAAACACCTCACCTGCCAGACCCGGGGCTGAGAAGTGAGATTCCACCTTCCAAAAGAACCTTTTGTATTTTCAGTTCGCGTTTACATGACGAACGCAACACCACCGGTATAGTGAAATCCCACCTCACCAGAGGTGGAATCTCACCTGGGTGAGGTGAAATTTTTCCATATAAACGAAACACCACCGGTATGGTGAGGTGAAATGAAATTTTTGGTTGATTCTCATTGGTCAGTTCATTCTGATTTCACGGAAGGGAGACTTTACTCCACCTCACCTCTCAGCCCCTGGGCTGACAGGTGAGGTGAAAAATCTCATGTAAACAGTCACTGAAATTTACCTCGCTTGTCAGCCCTGGGTCTGGCAGGTGAGGTGTTTTCCCCCATATAAACAGGGCCTTAGCAACTCTTATCAAGGAAACTATGACACAATTTCTATGCTGTCTTTCTTAAATTTATTATCTATCTGTCAAAAACCACTTTCTTTTCTCTTTGATCCAAACAGCAGAGAGCAAAATGACAAATGCATAGCTGATCATCAATATTTTCCCATCAAGTCTCTCTTTTGCTACGAGGCTCAAAGACCAAAGAAGGCCTTCGCCTCAATACGTTTGTACCATAGTATTTTTCCATCGCATTCCTTTGACTGAAAATGCAATGAAGAAGCTCCATTTATTCATAAACAATGTGACAGGTAACAATCCATTTGCCAATAATAAACATTTGTAAGCTTTTCTTGTCCTCTCAGGGCACAGTGATTGAAGTTAAATGGGCTGTTCCTGCATCATTTCGCCTGTTCAACCTGCTTTACGTGTTTGCAGCGAGAAGGGGTTCCTTCAAGTACCGCATCCTCCATCATCCAGAAAAGTAGTGCGCAATTCCAGACCTCTTTGAAAAGGTCTGTCATCTTAGTTTGTAGTTATGAAGGGGATTGGCCGAAAGAAACAAGAATGTGAAATAGATAGGAGAAGTCTTGAAAAAGAATTAGCCTAGGAAGCAGCAAAAGGGAGTTACAGGCAAGACTGTCAGGGGGGCTACTTTAGACAGGGCTCAAGATTTGAAACCTATGCTAGTGACAACTGTTTATTTCGAATGTTTTCTGAGAACTCCGCCAAAAATTCTTTACGTTGGTTGGCGATAAATCAGTATCGAGAATGTAGCTTACCAGGACCGCCTTTCCAGAATGCTTTGCCACCCTCTTCAGCCCAAACTTTACGAAAGCAATCAACAACACCACGATATGACTGCTGTCCTCGTCTAGCCTTGACCTAAACATGAAATCATTCAAAATTACCAAAATGAATAAATGTATGGCCGCTATTCGAAGTTTGTCATTTAGATTTATTTACATTACTTTATCAAAATCGCACCGAATGAAAAAGTACATCTATCTCTAAAATCTTGTGGCCCAAAGTCTGGCGTTGCAGAAATAACGTTGCATGATTACCATTCCCTATGTATCATGCATTTGCTGCCACAAGGTCACCAATCCTTATCTATTTACATTCATATAGTCATTCATTTTTGAAATACACCATCCACTGGATCGAATTCTCATTGCTAATTTGAATTCTGACAAATAAACAATTTCTTATATCTAGCTTTTACCGTAAATCCTCGAACAAGCGCCCCCTCGAATAAGCGCCCATCTATCGAGAAAATCATTAGATAAGCGCCCCCTTCGAATAAGCGCCCACCCTCAAATAAGCGCCCATCCCTTCCACCTAAAGAAAAGGGCGCTTATTCGAAATTTTAGTCAAAACGAGTTTCTGAGACGTAAGATTAAGTCTTACAGGAACGGGGCAGGTAGTTTGCCAAAAAAGAGTAAAAATAAACAACAAAGATTGCTCTATTTTCAATCTTGTCAGTCTTTATTTTCATGTTTTAAAAATAGGGAACTTGATAAAGGAGAACATACAAAGCATGTCTGTCGAGATCTTTCTTTTACGTTTTCCTCTTCTTTCTTCAATTGCTTTAACATCCAGAAAAATTAAATAAGCACCCCCCCGAAGAAGCGCCCTCTTCGAGAAAGCGCCCCCCCTTTGAGAATCAAAAATTACATAAGCGCCCGGGCGCTTATTCGAGGATTTACGGTAGTTGTATTTATTGGACAATGAAATATGTCTTTACGCAAAGATATTAACACAATATTAACTCAGATGTCGGGAAATACAAGTGAAAATTCATCTCGCGGGAGGGCATATTTATCCCGCGGGAAATATCCAGCATGCTGTTTCCCAAGGGATGAATATGCCCTCCCAAAGGAATGAATATTCACTTGTTTTCTCAAGCATCGGAGTTAATATCGTGTTTATCCCTACCAACTAAAGCCTAAATCATCAATCGCATGTCTCATAAGAGCTTCCGGGAAATAACACGATATTTCCCGGGGAACTACAGGAAATAACAGAAAATTTCCCGGAAGATAGGGTAATACAGGTGGATCTTAATCCTCATAGGGAAGATAATTTCTACTGAAATGTAGAATTTCTTCCTTTGGTAGGGATAATGCTGAATATTCCAATTAAGAAGGAAGGCCAAGACTTAGAATTAAAGAGTCAAAGCAAATATCCTTCGGAGCTTTTGATTGCGATACTAGAGTTATAGTCTGTCTCAAATTAGATGTCCCGCGAAAATTCTCGTGAATGATAACAAACTGACTGTTTTGCATGAGTAATTTTGCGTTATCGCAAATCTCACACGACACCTAATTTGAGATAGATTTTAACTTAAATGGGCTTGCTCCATGTTGCGCTTTAAAAATTCCGCAAGTAGATGAGACAGTAGGCGTGGAAGGAAGGAAATGCACGTTGAGCATGTAGGCGGGCAGTTTCATTTTTTAGTTTCATTTTTAGTTTTCATTTAAGTTTCATTTTTCAGCGGGTTAGGTTGGGAGCAAAATATTGAGACGTTGTAGCCTTGATGGATAAAGAATTCGACGTAGTTTTGATATTCTTACCTGCAGTCTGGTCTTGATCACATCAGCAGGGGTGACCAAATAGGCTGCTGGGACTCCTACAAAAAACAGAGAAAACTCATCAAAACCTGCAATGCAATATTACATACCTTTTGATTTACAGGACGTTTTGGCGTTTGCCAGGATCTACCAGGTGACCCGAAAAGAAGTGAAGCGAAACATACTGTTAACAGAATAAAGTAAAAAGCAAAAGGAATGATTCAAACGTTGCCCTGCAGCTAATCAACCAAGCCACTACTGTTGACCAACCAAGCTTGGATTGGAAAAAAGCCTAAGGTAATGTGTGTACAAACTATAGAAACTTGGTGTAAAATGAATTATACATGCCTGCCGCAGCAGCAGCAACGAGGAGTGAGCCTGCATTGTTGTAACCATTCTCATCAGCAAGATACAACTTCAGATGTGCATAACAGGGGAAGTAGATCGCAGAAAATGGAATGTCACGAAGGAAACACGCCCTTGCACCCTAAGTATAAAAATAAAGTTTGAACAAGTTTATTAGATGAAGTAAAATATGTTAAAGGGACAAATATTCGTAAAAAGAATACGTTATTTCTCTCAAATATTCCCTTTCCTCACTCTTCTTTTCTGTCTCTTACTTTGGCTTGGCTGATACCTTTATAAAATGAGCAAACTTTACTAAACGTCCCAATTCAAATACAGTAGAGTCCTGCAATTAAGAACCCTTCGTAAAAAACTCACACACTGAATTTCTGAAGAAACACTGCAAAAAAACAACAGGGTTATCACGGGAGAACTGTAAACTGAGGTAAAAAAGTTGTATTCTTAAGGCTTGGCCCATACTGTGTCGCAGATTTGTGAAGAACATTTAACCTTCTTAAGCATAATGATGTTTACGACATAATGATAAAATTGGTTAATAATAACAATGCAAGAAAGTAGTCTGCTTCAATCCACCTCAAGCTGAGTTTGCGTCGCACTGACAAAAAGCCTTAGCCAAATCGAGGTTGTTTTAAATGGGCGACATTAGAGATAGGCAACAGCACCGGTTTCCAATCTTAAAATGTTGTTGTAAAATTCTGACTCACATCTTTTCATTGAATGACTTGATAGAAAATTTTTACATACTTTGGTATAATTCTACGTTGGACTTATGCAAAATTTTGAAAAAATTTGAAATCATAGCCAAATTTATATTTTGACTCGCTTGAGGATGTGACGTGGTCAAAATTCTAATCATAAACCGAGAGTGAAAGGTTTGCTTGTTCAATTTCACATTGTAGGCATTCACAAACTATGGTTTTCTTGAAAATCATTCTGTGCTTCTTCAAAGAGTTTAGAAATGATCGAAATAACATTTCAAAGCTGTTCTTGAATTATGAAAAGCGAAGCAAATCCCCTAGATTCAGAACCCATGTTTAAAGCAACGTCATCCCCCGTCATCCCAAACTGTGTTGTAAAGGAGTCAGTCAGAAACAGTGTACCTTAGAATAGTACGGTATTTAGATCACAAATCTGAACACAGCAAAACTGGCTCGAAAAGATTTCCTGGTCACAAGCGGTAGACTAATGATTTTCGTTTAAGTTTGCTCCATTGAATTGAATTACAATTTGCTGTTATAGCGGAATGGGTATGGTGGGGAAATCGTTAGGGTTATTATTATTAGTTATTATTATCAACAATTTATTTTAAGTTGGCGAGAGAAAAAAATATATATATATATACATACGTAGCTAATAAGATAATTAAGGCCAACTAAAGTGGAGCGAAAACAAGGACTCATGTAATGAGTCTACACAAGCAGCTGAGTGAAGAAACTTCCCGTTCCAGGGTCAATGCTCCTTGGATGGATATCAAGTACATAATATTGGCAATATATCACATCATATTTCAAAGGAATCATAACATTTACTTGACTGACCACAAAATACTAAGGGTTTTTTTGAGGAAAGCTTGTTTAACAAGCCTTTAAAGGCAGATCTAAAATCATGATTGAATGTTTCCTAAAATTTCCACCGTACAGCATTGACCTGAACCAGGTTTTTGAATCAGGCCTTCTGATTGGTCAATCCAACAAATCCAGTCATTTGATTGGTTGAAATTTAAACTGGCTTAGATACAGCTGGTTTAACTATGTCAGTGTGAATGCAGTATTTCGATATGATGTGTAGCAAGGACAGATTCTGTAATACGTAATACAATAGTAACAGTTGCCTTAATTGACACCTCATTCAAAGCGATTAGCGGCTGCAGACCAAGAAAATTCTCTCAACGAGTAAATCAAAACAAAATCGGCTGCAAAGTCACCCTGAAACTAGTAGAGAAACTCTCACATTGCGCAAGCAAAATGTGGTTTTAAGAGAAGTTATGTGCTTTTAACGAAAGAAGAAAGGTGAATCTAACGTTCTGTCTCGAGGATTTTGTTTATTTGATCAAGGATCTGTATGATAATTGTTTCTTTCAAGCCCTAAATACACGACAATGATAACACTTTCAGCTCGGCTTCTGAATCGAATCAACAAAATCCGCGAGACTTAACTTTGGATTTACCCGTCTTCTTTGGTTATAAGCATATAACGTCTGTTAAAAAAACCTTTCGCTTGAACAAGGCGAGAGGTTTCGATGTAACTTCTGCGGTAGGGTTTGTTTTGATTTACTAGTTGAGAGAATTTCCCTTGCCTGCAGTCACTAATGGCTTTCACTTGAAGTGTCAATTACAGCAACTGTTGTTATTGCATTACAAGATCTGTCCTTGTTATGAGTGCTCAAGCAATGGTCTTGATGTCAAAGGGGTAGTACTGTATCAAAGTATATGAACGGGGATCTACCGACTTGATCGCTATACCTCATTTCATCTACTTTGATAGCAACACATAGTTATCCCGAAGACGTAGACTACAATACCTTGTACAGGCCGAACAGTCCGAGTTCTCTACACAATGAAATGGCAGATGGTCTATGGCCAGCAACTTCTCCAGCAACTTGCATCCTAATTTTAACAATTTCAATTGGATTTGTAAATAACACTTGAGCTGCTCCTCCCTGTTGAAAAACAAATTTACAAAGGCTATTTTAGTCTTTTGGGAGCACAGGACGTAAAAGACAAGGGATCATATCATTTTCATATCACAATTACATTAAAATCGAGACTTTCGTGTGCAAAAGACTTTTGGGCAAACAAGATATCAAAATACAAGCATGATGCCAAAATATATGTTAACCCTTTCACACACCCGGCTAAAATTAAGCTTAACAGGAAGACCTAATGTAAATTGTCGTTTTCCAGGGGGTACCATAATCAGTGATTCAGTAAGAAATAGATAAATGCAATGGGAATAACCTCTCAAATCAATCAAAGTTTCAAATGCTTTACCCCCTGAAAATTCGCAGTTCTCAATGAATACTGTTGGGCCATATGGCCCTTCCGGGGGTGAAAGGGTTAAAGCAAATTATAATTCTAACGTAAATGCTAGCTTACGAACATAATCATCATCAGGTCTATAACAACATTTGAATGAATTTTTTGTCAGATTGGACGATGGTAAAACTAGCCGCGAACCTAATAAAAAAGGTGCTGCAATGAGTGAAACATTTACGAAAACTCTCCAAAAAACCAACTTTCACAGTACAAGATTCAAAAATCTTATACACTATTAGCAAAACAATGATTAATCAACTTCTCACGTTACATTTCTTCGTGATTTCTAATTTCAACGAATTCAAAATTTTCGGATGAAACAACTTACTGACACTACCAGACTTCGTACAGCAGTAAAAGTCTCGCCTATCAGATACTACTTTATTAGAAACTCAGACCCTGAAGGTATGTGAGAAAAATGGGAAAACAATAAAAGTAACGAGCGGCTGTTGTTGAAAAGTTGGTTTCTTAAAAGCGGGACTTTACTGCAAACTTTCGGACAAAAAGTCGTCCAGAAGTTTGATCATCCGAAAGTGTTTGATTTTATGTAAACAAAACCAATCTGTTTATGGAATTCACGACCCTAAAGGACTGTCTCATCTTACTCAACTTAGGGTTGGTCTTAGCAAGTTAAATTTCCACAAATTCAAGCATAATTTTAAAGATACCATAAACCCGAGGTGCCCAACAAGCGATGGCATTGAGAATACGGAGCACTTTTTGTTGCTCTGCCCCTCTTTTGATGTTCAGCGACAAGATCTTCTCGCTGGAATGGTTGAATTATTACGACCATTTGTGCAAATCACCGATCTTTCAAATGATGCTTTGATACAGCTTTTGTTATATGGTGATCAAGACCTTTCTTATGACCTGAACAAAAATAAACTCGAATTGACCTTACGTTTCATTCGCGAAACTGGTCGCTTTGACTAAGATCCTTCATACTTCAGCTATGCACAAAGCAACCACCACGTCCGTTAACGTAAATGTTTCATTCGCTTTTTAAATTCTGTCTCACATCAGATGACAGCCATTTAAAATTACTTTAAATCACAACTCATTACGCTCATTACAACGTAATGAGTTGTGCACTTAAACTTATCGCAACCCTGACCTTACATCTGATGTGGGACCGAATCTAGCATAGTATAGTATCCATTTGATGTTAATTGTCCGTAGTTTTTGTGCTATTTAGGTTATCATTGCGTTTCTTTTAATACTGGTCATGGGGTAGTCATTGTCTTTCGCTCCCTATGGTATCGTCCCTGTAGTATTGTATAGTAATTAGAACTGTATAGTAGAATGTAAGATTTGTTGTCATATTTTCAATGAATATAAAAAAACAATAACAACATACAATAATGGATGAATGAAAAGAGTGTATGGATGTATGGGCAATTAAAAGCCTTTAGCTCTGAAACAACTATTTTCTGATTCCTATTAACTGATGAAAACTGTGCAGTTGGACGCAAACCACGCTGCGTGGCACAATCCTATTCGTGTATGCCTAAATAGCAACATCTTTACATTACTTCTCTGTTCGTTGTAGTTCCGACGAAGATACTTAAGCAATGAATCCAGCAATATTCGAGAAGGTTCTATAACCTTTAAGTTTCAAGAAGCATCACAAATCTGCCTCAAAACGACATTGGTGGGTTTCTTGCTTGCTTAAGCAGATCGTGCTTAATAACTTTGCAAATACATGAAATCGACAATATTTATGTTCAACTGCAAGAAATAACAATTTGCTAAGAAATTTTCTAAACGCTCATGAACGTCTCAAAAGACAAGGAAAGCAAGTTTGTGAAAATGCCGGTAAGATATCCTGCCGACAGAGCAGAAACTGTGCACGAATGCGCGAAAATTTGTAACTTTGAGTGCCCCTAGCTCCCTGCAACAGATCCCAAAGTTCGGCAACACTTGACATTTTGTTCCTTGTGTCTTAAACTCTTGATTTATCTTTTCAAAAAGCTTATCTCTCCAAACACTTCCTTATCTCAAATTGCTTGATGACGTCATTTTACGCAGTTTCTGCTCTGTCTATCCTGTCCCGAAAAATGGCCATTACTATTCAAAAAGGGGCTGCCGAGGGCAGCGAGATGGACAGAGGGATAGGCGAAGTTTATTACTTACACATCCACCAGCAAGGATTTCTCCGTAAATAGGAATGTCACCATCTTTGTCTCTCATCTTTCCACGAACAAAGTCATTTGTCTGCAGAATACAAAGAATAAATTTCACTAAGAGCTAGAAAGTTTCTTCGGTCAGTCGTAAGCATTTGCAAAAAATGGATACGGGTGAATAGATAATCATAAGCTGTTTGAAAAGTCATATTATGAATATCTTGAGCCACCTTCTCGCAATGTAACAAAAACAATAAAAACAATTGGTAAAATGATTTTCCTAAATATTTTAACTTCAAGTGATGGATTATTTACTTCTCTCCAAGCTAGCTATTAGAGCTATTAGCCAAACACCTCTTTCCCAAACTGTTCAAAGTCAAAATGTCCTGTTCAGTCTGATCATGGGCGATAGGAAATGCTGCCGTTGTTTTCATACATCAGTTTTGATTCTTTTTGTTTCCCTGTGCCCAGTTTTCCTTGCACCCTGGAGTACTTCAAATCTGAGTGACAACAACAACAACGTTTAAGGGCATGGGCATCGGTACACCAGGAAGGATTAAACTGCTATAAGAGGAATTAATGTGTTTCATAAAGCCATTCGTCTGCTAATCATTCTGCCAAAGGAAATTTTTTCTGGTCCTTAGTACTGATTAGAGCCAATATTCGAATTTCATCAGACTCCATGTCATCATAACGCAAACGCAATATCCTTGCACAAGGCACCCAGGCTGATTCATGCAAATGCTGTCATAAATTTGGAAACATTGCTAAACAAAGCTGAGCTGGATCTATGTTACCGGAAGCTAAAAAATTTGTAACAATTTCGGATGGAAAAACATCAGTACTTGGATTGAAATATACTTTCTCAGCCAAATTATGCTTTGGAGGTGGCGCTCCCCAAAACATGAACCAAAAAATACATTAACAATTCCTGCTGCAAAATTAGGCCAGATTTAAGAAATTTTGGTGTCCTCTTGTAAGTGTGAAATAGTCAGATCATAACAGACGCTTGCACTAAAGATGGCGATGGCAGCGAGGAACTTTTTACCAAGATGGATTGCGTTCGAATTAAGAATCATTAACAGATCTATGGGGATTTGATTATAGAACGCAAAGCATATCATGGTAAAAAGCAGGGAGATATAGATATGTACTCAAATATATAATTGTTAACCAGACTCATTTGCTGTTGTTTTTCGTTGTGTTGCGGTGTTTCTACCTACAATTTCATTCGTTATCCATCATGCATCGTATTGTCTATATCTCCCTGGTAAAAAGTTCCTCACTGCCATCACCAGCATAATCGTTTATCAAACTTTGCATTATTCAATCACATGACAGTATTTACATTGCTACTGTTTAATCAGAAAATAAGCAATCAGCCCTGTCAATGCAATTCAACCACTGTTTCCCTTGGAAGCTGTGTCCGCTAAAGTGCACTTGATAAATTTTTTCAGGTTCAGTACAATAATGGTATTAGCAAGGAATTCCACAATGGTTTATTGGGGGGGGGGCGAAGGAGCTGCTAGCAGCACTTCCAACATAACCAAATCTAGATCTTAATGTCTCAAATTGAGTGAACTGTTTACTTACTGTCAATTTAATTGCTTTTTCAGGAGACACACCAACCAGTTGAGGTATCAAACCTGCAAAGCGAGGGAGAATCTTTACCTTTGATAAGGAGAATACACTGAACCGTCAACAAAATTAGAAAAAGCAAAGTTTTGAAGCGCCTACGTCATCAGGAAATCCATATGAATAATGCCTTTTGTGGGGGGGGGGGGCAAAAAGCAGCCCTATCAAGACCCCTTAAATGATGTTTCCATTCTTGATGCAATAAAAAGCATCACCTACCTCGATATAACCCTAGGATTCCTTCATTTCTTACGACTTTCACTGCACAGTCAAAACTGTTCTTGTAAAGAATCTCTGATGCTAATACACTTCGCTGATTCTGCATTCTTGTTTTTACCAAGTCAATAGGATAAACAGCAGTTGCTCCGGCAGCTAAAACAAATATAACGAGATTACTTAACTTGATAAAAATGGAAGGGTGTAACTTGCAGGCCCACTAAAAGGGTTGTGGGAGATTGTCTCAGGCATCAACCTTAGAATGGTCCCAAGCCCTGAGACAGCACCGTAAAGCTAGGACAGACAGAAATAGTGCTTATCAAGGATGTTTCCATTTATCTTTCGAGGGCTACGATGGAGCAACTTTTTCGTAAGATATTCCTTTTATAGTCGTATTTCAGTATTTTTAGGTGCCTAATTTCCTTTTTGTGCCCAATGCCTCGTAAAGTCTCTCAATGAGACTGAATAGTAGAATGTTCCTGAAGACAGAAGACACAAAAATTTTAGGAAATTAGGCTGATTAAAGGAGAAATTGGATAGTACAGGTTTCGGACCTGGAGATGAGAAAAGGAGGGGAAAGGCCTAATTTAGAACTACCTTTTTATGAAGAAACAGTTGGTAATCAAACTGTAGCCACATTCGAGAGGTATTCTACAAAGAAAGAGCGTTTGTAGTGCCCTCTTGCCAGTCGTAACAGCTAGTTCTCATGAGATAATAAAGTAGTTTGGAAGTGTTGTTGCAGGTAATTACGTAATTGTAAATTTTTATATTGGATAAAAAAAAAAGATAATAAAGTTAAAATACCTTCCTCTGTTTAAATTCTTAAAAAGTTGGCCCAATTTAGGACCGTGCAGAATGATTCTGTATTCACACATCGAATTGCTAGAATTTAGTTTTAACCAATCAGGAGAGCAGGCACTATTTTGACAATTGTTGCTGTTGTAGACAAAAAGTTTGATGAGGCCTAGAGTCCTCGCAGCTGCGATGGATCTATATTGTGCTTTTAAAGAGGAAGATTATTGCCTGAAAGGTATGCATTTTTCGATTGGTAGGTCAACAAAAACATCGAAGCAATGCATGCCATGCTTCAGCATCATAAAATCCGAATTTACGGAGCACGAGGTTAAATCTAAATTCGCAAAGACAATAAACAACAGATGTGCTTGTTTACAGCTCCTACGTGTCAAAAAAAAAATAAAAATTGAATAAAGGGCACGCCAAAGGGACAATACCTTAAAATGATGCTAGGGGAATAGAAGACTGTTGAGAATGGCTTGCGTGAAGCAACCAAACAAACTGCAGCATAAAAATGGATGACAATGGACATATGCAGTGCTTACAGCTTTGTTACAGTTGGTGACGGAGCCTCGTTTACAGTTTGGCGACGGAGCCCCTTAGACTTATGACGATGAGTCCCTTGTATCCCTGCTGTAAACCTTGCTCAAGAGCCTATATATTGCCTGAAGCGCCATCATCAAGTCAAAGAGCACAGGTCAACAAGAGACTCATCGTCATCAGTCTAGGAGCCCCTCAAGAAATCTAGCCTCGTAATCAAAATCATATAAATAATCATATAATCATGTAAATCATGTAAATAATCACCTCCAGCTATCGAAGCTAATCCAAATCTGTAAAGTGATTCAAGGGCTTGCATGCTAGCTGATTGTTTTACCTCTTTTTCTGATTCTCCACCCGATACTTCATATTTCTACAAGGAAAAAATAAAACAACTAGCCTTAGTACTGCATTAAACACTCTCATAAAAGAACTTATATTTCAAATTCAGCCTATTAAAGTTCTGATCTGCAATCTTGGTCAAAATACTTGGGACAAGTCACAAAATAGCACTACTTCAGTCTTTGATTACGTGCCCCCCGCTCCCCCTGTTTCAATGTTGCTTGAATCAAACTTGTGCGTCGATATTTTAGAAAACATGATGAAAACACCGAAATTTGCCTGTGTCCCAGCTTATTGTGACCAGGATTGTATGTAAGGGTTTTGCTAGAGAAGGGTTAAGGATCTGTACATGGGGCAGACTTATGTCCAGTCCTTTCTTTCCTTCGGCGACTCATAACAGGCCCACTTTAGACCATCACAGAGTGGACTTATACGCATCAATCGACAGAGCAGGAACTGCGTAAAATGATGTCCTCGAACAATCTGAGAAAGGGAGTGTTTGGATACATTAGCTTTTTGAAATGATAAGTCAAGGATATGAGAACCAAGAAACAAAATATCAAGTGTTTCCTAATTTTGAGATCTATTACAGAGAGCTAGGGGGCCAAAAGTTACGAATTTTCACACATGTGAGCGCAGTTTCTGCTCTGTCGCAGCAATGGAATAGCTAGACTCGTCTAGAGTTCAGTTTTTACCCAATCAGGAGGCATTATTTATGTAGCAGGTTGTGTTGTATGCTAAATCAGTTGATATGACCTAGAGATCTCGTAGCTATGATGGATCTACGTTTGTACTGAGAAAGGTTACTGTATGAAAGGTACAAATTTGTAAACAGAAGATCAGGTGAGCATCATTCTGTGAACCAACAGTTTCTTCCCAATGTTAGAGCTCTTTTAACCAAGGCTTTGCAATGATTTTGTCGTTGGACGTAAGTGTACGAAAATTGTACTAGATTGGAAAACTCTAGCAAGTTCAGCCCATTCTGAAGAAGTATGCCCGTTATGCTACAGTGAGATTATGAGTAAATGTTGACTGAAAAACATTAACGAAAGAATCAAGTACCGAAACGAGTGTCACAAAGTCATTTAGTCTAAACAAGAGGTATAGGTTCTTAGCTACAAAATATTTAATATGAAATACGAAAATCCTGATGTAAAATACGAAAATTGCGGCAAA
The DNA here is from genome assembly GCA_964019985.1 of Aurelia sp. 4 Dawson et al 2005. Lineage (NCBI taxonomy): Eukaryota > Metazoa > Cnidaria > Scyphozoa > Semaeostomeae > Ulmaridae > Aurelia > Aurelia sp. 4 Dawson et al 2005. The sequence goes on along the minus strand of OZ026493.1, from coordinate 21,383,376 downwards.
TTAGAAAACTCCGGCAAGTTCAGGCCATTTTTAATAAGTGTGCCGCTATGCTATAGTGAGATTATGGGCCAATATCGGCTGATAAGACATCAACGAACGAATCTAGTACCGAAACGAGGGACGCAAAGTCACTTCGTTTAAACACGACACATGGTTTCTTAGATACAAAATACTTTATGTAAAATGCAAATGCTGCGCTACATCTTCACAACTAAAGTACAGCAAGACTACAGAAAATGAATCATTGCCAACGCGATGGAATCTGACTCTATTTATTCAGGTGAGCCAATTACAATTTGTGTATGATCTAAACCATAGACTATCATAAAAGTTTTCAACTTTGTGACAGATTTCGGTTTCTCCTATTTGCCTGTAAACCAAATTTTTTCCTGTAAACTAAAATCCTTCAATAAGAGCCTGGACAGAAAATCAGAATAGAAAATTTCTTACATCGGTGAGTAAAAATTACAATCCCTGTATAAAAGGCCATTATTCGCCGGATATCAATGCAATAATATTGGCAATTACATCTTTAATAATGGGCGTCTTAAAATGCATCTTAAAATCTACTTAACTGAGATCGGCAACTCTTTCTGAGGCATCATCCACACGTATTCGGATATTTTTGAAAATGCATCTCTTTTTATCCGTAATAAAAATATCTGCGTCCACACGAGGAGCATTTTCGAGAATATTCCCGTCCACACGAAGACGCTGCTACATTCAAACTTCGCTATTCAAACTTCGACAAAAAAACACAATCAAAATGCCCTTGCGTGATCCCCAAAGATCCGTGTGCATTCTCTGATACGTCGTAAATCGATGCTGTGACGTTAGCGTCTTCGAGAAGCTCCGTTTTGCGCCATTCTGCGGCACTGCATAAATAAAATTCCAGAATTTCAGAATGAGCGCCAAGCTTTGACTCGCAGTTGCGCATACCCTTTCCTCTTTTGGATAATTGGTCTGCGCGCAGGCTAGTCTTATCCCTTTGTCCCTCAGAGCATAAAAACATCATTCTGAGGGATATTATCCTCCCAAGAGGATAATGCGATTAAAAAATGCTGAATTTTGTTGTGATTTTCGGTTTGTTTCTGCGGGTTTCTTGAGGGTACTTGCTCAATGAATCGAGCGCATTGTCAGAACTGAGTGGCTGATTTCCGTCAGGAAAATTAGGTAGCGGTCACTTTTAATCCTGGGTACCAGGGCAGGGCGGAGGATAATTTCGCACAATTAGAGGAAATTTCATACCCCATCTTGAACATAGAAATAGTTTTCTTACTCCACCATCTTTCAGCAAAATTTTTTAGTACCCCACCCAGAAGTCTCCGTGCAAGAAATAGATCTATGGAAAGATACCAAGTTGTCCCAGGCGATTTTCATACCGCTCAAGTGATTCATCATTTCCAGGTGTCTATTAATTTTTCTTTCAATCTTTGGTCATTGACTTCATCCAAAATTTTTTCAAACTAAATAGTCTCGTACCCCATAGAAATTGCTCTTACTATTTTCATACACCCACAAAATAGAGGAAGAAGTTTCATGCCCCTGCCAAAAATCCTCCGCCCTGGTACCCAGGATTAAAAATGACCGCTCCCTACGAAATGAATATGAAAATGTCCAACATTAAATGACATATTTGCCAAAATTGATATCTCGATATCCCCAGATCAGTGTCCTTTCAACTCACCCGGTACTTAGGCCTAGAAATTTCATATTTCAGGCTGCAGGCCTTTAATATTGGCTCTCAACTTTGGGTCACTATCTAGTACATTGACGCTAGCTCAGTGATACTGTCCTTTCAAAAAGAGAGCGGGTTAAAATGACGAAAACCTACACATTGTCAAATAAAAAAAATATATATGAAGCATTGGAAAGTAAGATATTAAAGTTAATCTAGAACTATCCTTCATCAGTCTGACTTTAATCTGATGGAAGCCTTCATATGATAAAAAATTCCATTCAATACTTACTTTGATTTCATGAATTTTAGAAAACACTGTCAAAGGATTGTGTTTCGGAATTAGCTGATTGACGTCTGCTAAAGAAATCTTCCTAGAGTGAAAAAATGTCTTAATCATAATCGGAAATAGAACAACGAAAGGAGGATTTACATTTTCAGCCGTAAGTAGTGGACCTTTCTGGCGGGATGGCTCAGAATAAGCCCTGGGGGGTATTTGACTAGGGAAATGATAGGGTGCCGGAAAACCTCTCGAAACCTTGTACCCTGTCGCATAAAACATGCCTCAAAATTATATTCTGTCGCACAAAAATTTTGCAAAAAGTGCATATAATCCGTTGCTTCAAGACAGCTCAAAAAATTTCTTTCGGCATGATACCCTGTCGCATAATCTTAGTTAGAAAAATGACACCCTGTCGCATAATTTTTACCATAAAGGACATCATGCACATACCGTCAACTCAAGTATGGGAGTACCCCTCCTTCGGGGGAATAAGCATACTTGACCAGCAATCTGAACATTGGTGATTGCTTTTCTTCCCATTCGACTTACGAGAGTCACTTACCCTCTGTACCTCCAGGCTATAGGAATAATAACATGAAGGCACACCTAGAGGAAGGACCATCAAATGGTTAATTTCTCAGTGTCCCAAAACTACCTTTGAAAGAATAAACAAAGAGACAACTAGCTTTTTCCCTGAGGCTAAGGCAAGTTTTACATACAGAGTGTGTTCGTGCCAAATAAGGGCTGCCAAAGTATTTACTTCAAGTCTTTCCTGGACGAATACACAAACAATTATCTCTGGATCAAGAGCGGACATTGTGACAAGACAAGTATCACACAAAAGCTTTATTTTTAAGATAAAAGTATTGACTTGGAACTGTTGATCCGAAAAGTCACTTAAAGACTTGCAATATTGCAATGGAGGCGCAGTCTCAAAGAAACTAATTATCATATAAAGATTTGACAACAATCAATTCTAATTCAAACTACGACCTAAAAATGCACCATCTTCTGTACATGAGATACTGGCTGCGGTCACACTAGAACAAAATCCCGTTATAATCTGAATTCTTTCACTTTCTTAAAATTCATCGTTGACGTCAGAAAGTACGGCAATATAACGATACAAAGACATCCGGTCACACTGCCCCATCCCATCTTTTGCAAAGATGCCTGTACTGTAGCTATTTTTGGCGCGAAAGCAATCGTCCCTTGACTACCTTGGTGAATCATAATACAGGGTGTCTCAAAAAAATTGTTCTACATTTGATTAAATACTAAAAAATAACGATACGCCGAATGCACCCTTGGTTAAATCACCCTTTTCCTGAGATTTTAGATTAATTTTTGACACAAGAATCTTGCAAATCCGCTAAAAATCCATGGAGTGACAAGTATTTGAAGTTCAAATTTGTGCGAATGCTGAAACCAGAGGCCTCGAAATGGCATTTTTGGTAAAAGCTCCATAGGCCGTCGTTTCTGTTATTTCTCAATTGTTTCAGGGCAAACCAAGTGGGATTCAAATAGATTTTCGATAACCTAGCTGTCAAGTATATAGATGCTTTGAAGCAACAGATTCAGTCTCTCGCCGATTATGGTTTGAACCACTGTTTTGGACTTATGCAATGTAAGGAGATTTTGAGAATGATCGCAAGAAATAATTTACTTTAGAAGTCCTATTTGGTTTGCTCTGATATCAACGAGAGGTATGACATTGGATAAGCCTCTCTAACCTCCGTCTTCGAGCTTTTTGCATTACCATTTTTTCTGGGGGGTCTCTGGTTTCAGCTATCGCATATTTTTTATCTTCGAGAGCTCGTAACTCAGTGAATTTTCAACCGATTTGCACGATTTTGGTCTCTAAAATTATTTCATAATCTTAGAAACATGGTTGTCTTTCCATGAGCTTGTTCACGTTGTCCTTATTTTTCAATATTTTATCAAACGTCGAACAATTTTTTTGAGACACCCTGTAGACCTTTTAGCTATTCTACAAAAGTGCCTGGATGGAGCATTAGTTTTATACATTTATATACGCAAGCTTCGATCGAGTGGTGTTAGAGCAAGAGCTTCTAACATTATTATGCACATACGAAAATGCTGCAGAATGTAGCAAAATATCGTTCGATTCTGGTTCTTTTCAGAATAGCTAAAAGGTCTATTGGTTGATTTTGCTTAAACAAGGCTGTAATTTAGGTTGGCACCTTGTTTATCCCGAAGTTATGGCTACTACAGTTCTTTAAAGACTCTTGCCCTAGGAACGAAGCACTGTAACAACGTTGTATGCGAACAGGAAGAGCGGTCGTATACAGCAGCGTTGTAAGCCGGTTGTTTCGAAGGACGCAACAGGGAAAAGCACCTAGCAGCCACTATCATAAAAGAAGATAAACGACTTACCATGATCAGTCAAAAGTGAATACTCCTTTCTGTCGCACCCGGTTAATAAAAACTCCAGACTGTTTGGCTACTTGTTACATTTAGTTCCAATTCAGGGTGGTTCCAAATTAAGAGTTCGTTATTATAGAATTGAATATAAAGCATGACTTACCCAACGCTAGGATTGCCCAAGCCACATAACTGAAAAAGAACCTCGACTTGCAGAGGAGTGATCTAGAAGTAACAGGCAATCAGCTTTTACAGAACCAAGATCAAAACTTTAAAGATCTAACAATGATTTAAATCAAATTGAGCTCAGCTAAAAGGAGCAGCGAGAAGTTTGATATTAGAAAGCCATTTCAATTTCACTCATGACTTTGCTTTTAGCCTCAAAGGGACAAGAAAAACAGTGGTCTATGGTTTCAGACCTTGCGTACATTTGGCATGCCACACTCATAACTCGGTACGTTTCCAAGTGATCTTCATGCTGACTGTACCAAAATCTGATGCATTAATAAGATCGAGTTCAAGTTTTATTTTTTAAAATTCCAATAATACAAATTTCATCTAATAACAACAACAAAAAATATGAATATATATATATATATATATATATATATATATATATATATATATATATATATATATATATATATATATATATATATATATATATATATATATATAACGATATAGAAAGTGATTTAAAGGAAATTTGTATGTTTGGACTTCTTAAGGAGGAGCCCTCTCAATAGATAAACTAATCGAGGATAGGGCACCCCCTTGATATAGTTCTACCTTACCAAAATATATCTTACCAGCAATGGACCTTTTTAGTTCTTAAAAAAGAGGTTTAGATCGAGCGTCCGAATCTGGTAACTTCGTGAGGGAAAACAAAACATGACCCCAATTCTAGGTGTAAACACTGTTAGCTGTGGCAAGAGGTTGCTTTACTTTCCTTCTCTTCCAAACAAAATGACGTCATCAGTCAATCATACAAAATGATGGATAACTCGAACATGAAGCAAGGTATCACAAAATTATAACGACGTTCGTTATCATTCAAAAGTGCTTATCATATACATCAAGATTCAGATCACCTTTAAGCATTATCGCCATTCCATATTTTGCAGTTTAAAGTCGCTAATACATTCTATCATTCAAATGCCAGTATCTAAGCTGCTTTTATCGGCTTTTTCTATAACTTGCTGTTATTCAAGAATTTTCACCGTACCGATTGATTCGGAAGGTCCCTAGAGTGATTGCATGCTCGTAGTTGTCGCTATTGACAGACTGATGGAAGCAAGCAAAAAAAACATTGTTGTTGCAATCATTTTTTTTGTCGTTTTTGTTGTTGTTGCGATGACTGGGACTATGTCATGAGTCCCAAAGGTCCCTAAAAGATAGATCTCTTAGCTATTCTGAAAAAGATTCTGGATCGAGAGATATATATTTTTTACGAAAAGTTCGATTAAGTGGCATCAGGGCTTCTATAATTATTGTACATAATCGAAAATTCTGCAAAAAGTATCAAAATATCATTCGATTCAAACTCTTTTGCAGCATAGCAAAACGTTATATTGTTATTCTGAAATTTATCGGATGTCTTCACAAAACAAACACTATCATATATCTGAAGACAAAAGGGACAAAAGACGATAGTTTGGAGAGAAAGACGATCAAAGCAAAATTTTCTAAAGACGCGTTCATATGACAAAATTAAGAAATTTTATTTGTACCTGTCTGCTCTTTGCTGCTTCCCTCAAGATTTCCTCTGGAAAACAAAATACGATTTATTGCAATGTTATTAGTCCAAGGGCAAGGAGATCACAAGTGGGAACCTGGTACAGTGTGCTAGACAGACGGCTGATCAAAAAAGCTTGCACGAAACAAAGCAAATCCATCATTAGTGATAGGCTGACAACACAAGCCTCAGTTTCCTGAATAGAGCTGAATGGCCTTACCTTCATACTCCGACTCGTGGCACTACAACTTCTGAATAGGGACCAATTACAGACTGCCATTTTCTTAATATGGCCAGACCATGTGCTGCCTTTTCTTAGCATTTTAATGGTTGGTCTGATCAAATATGGCTGAGAAGCACGTTCGATCTTTCGTTCAACATTCGAAGGAAAGAAGACAGTCAATAGACCTTTTTAGCTATTCAGCAAAAGAGACTGGATCGAGCGTTATTTCTATACATTTTTATACTTGACCTTCGATCGAGTGGCGTTAGAGCTTCTATCACTATTGTGCACTTCGAAAATTCTACATAATGTAGCAAAGTATCGTTCGATTGAGATTCTTTTTTCAGAATAGGTAAGAGGTCAATGTTTCTCCAGAATTTATTCAGATCCCAGTCCCTGCTTACAATCTGTTTGGTCGTGACTTCTTGCATGAGCGAAGCGCACGGACTTGAGGGAGGCTCATTATGTATTTTGAAATTTATTTGATATTTTGATATCTTATTTTATCAAAAAGGGTTGCCCTTCAACAGAGTTGTTGTACAAGGGACTCTCCACTTAAAAAAATTACTTACAAGATACAATATACAAAAATTACAAAATGAAAACCATAATATAAAAACACCTAATACAAAATTTACAAAATCTAGCATAAAAGAAAAAGAGAAAGTCCTAAATAGATTTTTTAAAACTATTCAGGGAAGATGTCTGTTTGGGATCGGCAGGAAGGTCATTCCAAGCTTTTGGTCCTCGATAGGAAAAGCATTTTGCCCATTACTTAGCTTTTCCTTGGGTAGTCTTAAATCTGTCTCTGAATTGCGCAAGACATAGGAAAGGCACTTTATTTTCGGGTGAAAAGGTCACACAATTATTGGGGAGCCAGTTCATGCAGGGACTTGAAGACCATTGTCTTAGATTCACTAGCAACGAGCTGTTCAATGGTCTTCCAGCCCAGCTGGTCGATAAGTGGTCTGCTTGGGGTGTCAAAGCTGCTGTTGGTTATAATTCTGGAAGCTCGGTTTTGAAGTTTTTGCAACTGATTAGTTATCTGTTTCTATGATTGGTCATGGGGTAGTCATGGTCTCCTGCTCCTCCTGGCGTCGTTCTTGTAGTGTAGTAAAGTAGTTTGGAAGTGTTGTTGTAGGTAGTTACGTAATTGTAAATTTTTATATTGGATAAAAAACTGATTAAGCTCAGTCGAACCGGCGGAACTCCATACAAAGCAACAATATCGAAAGTGTGGCTCTACAATACCTGTGTAAAGCGTCTTCAATGTTTCTTTCCTGTCTTAGGAATGTCTTGGCAAGGTTTAAAAAGCCAATAGCTCTTGAAACTTTGGTAGAGACAGTCTTGATGTGTTCCTTCCAGTTCAGAGAATTGTCGATCTGCACACCAAGGTATTTTGTTTTTTGGATTACTTCGAGCTCATTATCGCGAATTTTCAAATCCAAATCACCATTTCGACTTTTGAGGATATTGTGCTTTTGCTTGGTGGAAACAAGCATGGAGTTTGTTTTTGCAACATTTAAGGAGAATTTGTTGCCTTGAAGCCAAATGTCCAGTTGCTTGAGATCGATATTAATGGCCTCGTTCAGCTCATTTATATCCGAAGACTGGCAGCACAGACTTGTGTCATCAGCATGCATGGAAACAGTCCAATTTTGGACAGCTTGCGGTAGATCATTGATATAAATAAGGAAAAAGACGGGACTCAGACATGAGCCTTGGGAAACACCAACATCTATACCCTCAGTTTTTGAGCTGATACCGTTGGCCCGACAGAATTGTTTTCGATTGCACAGGTATGATCTAAACCATGCGAATTTCCGCTCTGCTATTGGACACCGTAGTGCACCAACTTCTGGCAAAGAATCTCATGGTCAACAGTATCAAAAGCTTTTTCAAGATCAATGAAAACTAGGCCTACAAGCCTACCAAGATCCAGCCCATTGTACCAGTCATCTGTGTTTTTAAGTAAGTGGGTTACAGTTGAATGAAGACGTAAGTAGGCAGATTGCTCAGATGAAAACAAACCATTATCTTCCATAAGCTGGTGCACCTGATTGGTTACAAGTTTTTCAAAGAGCCTTGAAATAACAGGTAAGTCTGATATGGGGCGATAGTTTGACTTATCAGCCCCTATCTCCATTTTTCTAAATAGGAGTGACCCTAGCAATTTTCCATGAGTCTGGAAACATACTTGTTTCAATTGATGTATTAAACATGAAAGCCAGGGAATTTTCAATAGGGTAAAGCAAGCTTCAAGAAGTAGCTGGAGATATTGTGAATTCCAAAGCTCTTTGCTGTTTTAACCTTGGCAAATGCATCTCTGATTTCCTGCACCTAATAGTCCTGAAGTGGAACTTTGCTTTAGTTTATTCATTCGAAAGTCACCTGATAGAAGGGGATTTGCAACTGGACTGATTTTATCTGCTAAATCCTTACCTACTGAGCAGAAGTAACTGTTCATTGCATCAGGAATGTCTTTCCTGTGAACAGTTAAGACTATCAATGTTACTTGACTTAGACCTCTTATTGAGAAGTTCATTGATTGTTTTCCATGATTCTTTCATGTTATCCTTGCATGCAGAAATCTTATTACTGTAGTACTCCTTCTTTCGCTGGGTATTAAGAGCATTGACCTTGTTGCGAACATGTCTATATGAGTCCAACAGCGGTGCAGACTTACTCTTGACAGCAGATCTTTTTAGTTTATCTCTTGTCCGCATAAGATCCCTTAGGTCTCTATCAATCCAAGGACAGTACTTTTCTGAGACACGCATCTCACATAGTGGGGCATGCTTGTCGATGATAAGAGAGAATGTGCTAGTCCAATGGTTGACAAGCACATTGATATCATCAGTTTCGATAAGCATTTGTTCCCAGTTTATGCCAGCAACATCAGACAGGAATACCAGCTCATTAAAATTTTTCATTTTACGAGTTTTTATCATTTTATGGCCTTTTTCTACTGCTCCATTAAACTTAAGGATGCAGTATACCATCTAATGATCACTCATAGAAACATCATGCACGCCAGATTTGATGATGCTCCTGGCACAAGTTGTAGCCATATGATCGATTATGGAAGCGGTGTCTAAAGTGACCTTGGTTGGCTCTTTGATGAGCTGATTGAAGCTGACCAGCTCGTACAGACTAGTCACGTGTCTAGTGTCATTGTCAACGGACTGATTAGCTTGTTTTGTAGTGAGATCACAATTGGTGTCACTAAGAAGAATTATCTCTTTCCCTTCCTTGTCCAAATAGGAAAGGACCTTTTCAAGATTATCAAAAGAAGCAACAGGGTCACTAGGTGGCCTTTACCAAGCAAGAACAAGAAAAGGTTTGCTTTTTGGTGGTTCTACCTCAATACAAGTGATTTCAAATTGTCAACAGGAACATCATAACGCAACTTGTATTTAATGGAGTCCCTGATATAAATAGAAACACCACCTCCGCTGCTTGTCCTGTCTTGGCGTTCTTGTTGGTAGCCAGGAAGACTGGTTAACTCTTTAGGGTAATGAGGATCAAGATTAGTCTCATTAAGTGCAAGAATATGGATACCTAGACTCCTAATAAGTAATTGAACCTCATCAAGGTGACTACGGAGGCCATTAATTATTTGGAGACGCAATTGCCATACCTTTTTAAACCCAAGATGCTGACGACACAAGTCAGGTCGCTCACCAGTAAAGCAGGCATTTACAAGGGCTTCCGTTGTAAGTTTACATTGGTGACAGCTAATGGAAGGTCATTAATATGTCACTAACTTTACTTTCGTCTCTTTGGATTTGTCAACTGAGTATGACATATAACTTGGAATGAATATGCAATATCACGACATGTTAATCGTTGCAATTCTCGTTCTTCAGTTTTGGTGAAATTGCGTTTCCCTGTTTGCAACTAAATCGACATTCATCGCACGGATGAATTTAAAGTTAAAGTGATAATCTGATGATGCTATAGATTACCTTTGGTGACAGATTTGAACTTGTCATCTTGTGTGATCTGTTTGAATAACTGTTTAATGGACGGCATGTTATCAAGCATTTCATTGAAGGCCAAACAAAACATCAAGGTTACTCGACGACTTCCACCATCAGAGGCAAGCTACGAACAGAAACAAATCATACGTCAGCAGGGGCTGTCGGACGTGTTATTCGGTACTCACCGACAGAGCAGAAACTGCGTAAAATGACGTCATCATCCACTCTGTGATAAGGAAGTATTTAAATAGATAAGCTTTTGAAACGATAAATCAACAGTTTAAGGCCCTAGGAAGAAAATGTCAAGGGCTGCCTAATTTTGGGATCTGTTGCAAGGGGCTACGGGAGCTCAAAGTTGCGAGTTTTTGCGAATGCGGACACAGTTTCAGCTATGTCGTACTCACCACTACAGGAAGTTCTTCATAACTGTCTGTTGAGAACGTTGAATTATGAATTACTGCTTACCGAAGCAACATTTTCTGCAGAGTAAGATGACAATTTATGAGCAAGTAGTGTCCTAATGATTTCACCAAATTGCAATGATGTTATTGTCGCTTCATGACCTCCCTTTCTACAGCGATCTGCAAATGCCTGCTTGAGGTACTGCTTTTCATATTCCTACAAAAGTAAGATTTAGATTGTCAGCAAAAACAGTTACAGTAAAGACAGGCAGAAAACGGTTAAAAATATATATAACTCAACAATTATAAGATTTTGCAAAATTAAAGATGCTATGAGCAAACTGTTCAAGGCTAATCTCCACTCAGTGGCATTTCCAAAGCGAGCGGAAATTTCACTGTCAAAGAGAGAAAAAGTCTCTCTCGCAGAGAGAAATGTCTCTCGGAAATTTAAAAGAAAGTTATAGCCAAGCAACCTAACGTGGTATAAAATTTCGCTCGGTCACAAAATGCCACTGAGTTGAAATTGGCCTTTACATCAATACAAGGATGATACCAAAAGAACACAATATCATGACTGCCCCATAGCTGCTTTTGTGTAGATAAAATACGAAAAAAATTACAATCGAAAATATATACCACTAAAATGCCCTGGTTTCCAGGCAAGCGTCTTGACGTTTAGACCACAGTGGCACGTTTTTATCTCTTCGATCTTAGCACCTTACCGGTTGCATTTGGCTTTCGTCTTTTTCAAGCAGCACTTGCATGGGCATTCAACACTGTGAGCAACCAGGAGTTCTCTTTTTTCGGTGCAAACAGAAAACTCAAGAAGATTAAAACACAACGTAATAAAATTGAGGAAATTAAGACATGCCGCCGTGGTCTAAAAGTTACGACGGTTAACCGAAAAGTAGGAGATCCATGCTACGACTGAAAAAGGAGAAATCCTGGCTGCTGGCAAGCTGTTGAATACTTCAAATGGAGCCAGTTCACACTGGAGTCCGGTTCAAACTGACTGTCAGGCGAGCGTACGTGATAATGCTTAACAACAGAAATTCCGCCCAAGAGAATAATAATAATAGCTGTCGTCGTCACTGCTCCCAGCACAGAGTCCCCCAACGTTCAAGATACTACACCCATGCTATAAGGTTGGGGTTTATTTTTTAATAAAATTTGGTTATGTGCATTTCCAATTCACAAATTTCCTTGCCTATATTATGCTAAGGACCGAGTAAATTAGGTATTTAATCGCTGTTTGCATTTTTGGAGAGAGGCAATGAAATATTACATGCAAAATCCAGTTCTGAGCAACACTCAAAATTCCGCAAACATGGAATTTTTAACCAGAAATGAATAATTTGCAACTTCAAATCGAGTCCTCGAAGACTCAAGTGCTTCAACAAGGAACTGAAAGCCAATAGATGATGAGACTAAAGATGGCAGCGAATAATGTTGTTACCAAGATGCAATGCGCGTGAGTTACGAATCTTTAACGAGTCCATAGGAAGTCGATTACAGAACACAATGCATATTGGTAAAAAATTCCTCGCCAACTTGCTTTACGCAATCGTCTATTTACGTGATAGTGCCATGCATTTAGGCTGCTATTTCGGACTATGATATGAGAGTGGATTAACTCAAACCCACCCGCATAAAATGTGTGAAGTCAGTATACGAAAGTGGTTGGTCCTTCTTCTCGCCAAAATATGCATTCACGAAATCATTGTTGAAGTCGAATGGAAACTTCTTGAAAGTTGTACAACTTTGAACGACTTGCTTGAATTCGTCTATAAAGAAAGAAAATTCGTAGACATGAATAGAGACGATGGGCAAACAAAATTTTGTTATAGCTTGTTTTTGAAACGAATTTGCCGCAAACCAAAGCGACGATTCATGCCAATTGGCTATGAGTTCAAGCGAATTCAAAAAATTTAAAGTGAATAAATCTGTTGAAGCAAAGCAAATTTCGGAAAAGGGTTTGACATTCTACAACATCCAAAGATCCACAAAATGTGTTTTGTTACTTATCTAAACTTTGTTCGTTTTCAGTTGTATCAAAGGTCAAATTATTTTTCAGCATTGATATCAAATATGCTGACTTTGATAATTATTAAAGAAAATAGAACATATCGCAAATCTTTTCCTGCATTCTTAATTTTGTGATATCTCATCAAGGCCCGATTTAGGTGAGCAGCATCACAGGGCAATCAATCGTTTTCTTGACTGAAAGAGATAATAGGCCTATCCATTGAAAGGATAAATCAATAGATATAAAAAAGGGGTTGGGGGAATTAAAGAGCATTGCCCACCCAACCAATATGTTAAAAGAGACCAACTATCTCGTAACTTTCAATTCAAGCATATGAATGAGATTCACTTCCAGCAAAATCAACAGTGCTAAGAATTTGAAAGCGCAAAACTAGCCTAACATTATTTGCAATTTTTTCACATACTTCAAAGCCAGGTAGTTTAACAAATTCAGAATTTTCTTGATTGAAATGGGCGAAAAATAATCAAGTGATATCCGTGATAATCAACATCCCAAAATCCAGCTTGATCTTTCATAACGTACGATTAAGAATTATTATCAGATGTCCCAAACCGTTTCCTATCCACAAGGGAATGCGAAGTCAATCATCACACCTATCATAAAATTTGATGATCCAAATATATCTAAAGATGATAAGAATGTTGTTTTCGCTATGTACTCAATGGGTATAAAATGACAGGTTGAAAACCCTTATTCTGTTCCATGATGTTTTGGCAATATTGCAAATCTTGCCAATCTCGTTCCCAGGGTGTTCTTACGTTATACGCTGATCACGAAGCCGAATGAACGCCCTAGTACACTTTGATCGAATGCGCCCAGAATCTGGGTTCATTAGCAGCCATTATGGATTTAGTGGTTGGCTTGGCAACGCTAAGTAACAGAAAATGGCCGTTGTTCTAGCGCTAATTCTGCAGAAGACAAATTGAGAAACTAAAAACAAACACTTTGAGGATCTTATTTCAACATCTTTGAAGGTATCTGAACAATAATCTAGAGCTGGCAAGTATGTTTTATGTGAAAATAAGCTCGGTTTGTTTGGAACGAAAATGGTCCTAAGTTGCAAATTCGAGAAACTTTCACTGCAGCTTCGAAAATGAAATGGCTCGTTATTCTCCGAAATTCACAGATAAATAGCAAATTATGGCTGAAATGGTTTAAGAATGTGGTTTTCCGTCAAGATTTGACGTGCAGCGGCCGTTTACTCCGCGCAAAACGGAGTTACCGTGCAAAACGGAGTTACAGCCAATCAAATCGCCGAACGGCCTCGTTTACCCCAGAGTAGAGGTAGAGCAACGAACTCACTCTGGGGACGAGATTGAAATCTTGCCTAATAGCAATTATTCTGGAATCTTTTGTTATCCTTTCTTAAGGCTACAACGATTTGTATTTATTCCCGACATCTTATAAATAAGTTTACGACACAAAAGAAGTTAATCTGGTGATCAACCGTGCTTCTGCAGTATGATTCAAAACCAGGCAGCTCTAAAACGGAATTCAACTTACTAATTCAAAAAACCAATCAAAAGGTCAGATACTGTATATCTAGGAAATAAATGTGGTCTCTGACGGGGCAAGAAAAAAATATTTTTCGTCATGCGACCGGACAAAACTCATGTTTAAATTTCCTGCATGAAGAGCCTGGAACTATGCTCCTACCATGGCACTATCTTTCGCTCTGCAGTCTTTACCTTCCAAAACATAACCCTTAATATACTTAGACGCAGAAGAGCTACTGATGTTTGCTGGCCTACAATTAATATACTGCAGCTAAAACTCTTAAACACCAAATGTATCTCATGCATGTGGAACTCAATACAAGAAACAATGTGAACTGGGCATGAAGGCAGCAGGGATTATCAAGTTAATTAGTGATGTAAGGATTTGCTTCATAATAGAAAATAAATTTTACATGAAACACAACTAGATATGGTACTCCTGGTTGACTTACAGATATTTTGAAAATTTCCTGCAGGATGTGACTTTAGGGAATTAGGAATTATTTAATGGGGAATTTCCTACGATCGCCCGGTCACATGGTCAGGTGGGTTTTCATAACCTGATCTTGATCCACAAACAAAAAAGAAATTTGAAGATTGGCTATGTTACAAATGTAGGTGATTTTTCAAACAGAAGCACTTTTTTAGGAAAAGGGAGAATCTATAAGTTCGGTAATTTTTAAAAATCATGTTTGTTTTGATCCACCTGAAGACATAAGCCAAACGTTTTCCAACTCACCGCATATCTTGGCACAAAGAAATACAGCACTTACCAAAGGTTACACTTCCTTTTCCATCCAAGTCAAACAACTGAAACAGCAGTCTGTATTTTGCATCAGGCTTGCAGAGTAATGCCTCAAATGCTTGGAATTCAGGAAACGATATCAACCTACCAAAAACAATTTGCTATTTTTAATGTTTCCATGAATTGAAATAACACGGACAAAATGAACACCAAGTTGGTTCAGTTTGATGTAAGCTTGTGTAACGTTAAAACAAGCTGGAACGACCTAAAACGATGCAAAACAAGCTGCCAAAATCGAAATCAAAGTCAGTTGCACTGGAATGGCCTGATCATCCATTTAACGAAGCGCAACTATCAGAGGAGCCATCTTGTTCTCTGAGTACTGTTACATGTATCTTTGAGGGACCCAAGTCAATCTTCAAATAACACCTTGCAGTACGTTCCTGATAAGTAGCTACCTCTTGTTCTGTCTTGATCTAAGTCCCTGGTCTAAATAGTCTGAATGGCTTGAACGCAGAGATAGACATATTTCCAAGCTTTTTAAAACTTTTACTTGATAGGTCAAACACTGGCTCTAACAAGGCAAAGGCACAACAGAGGTTGCATTAAACAGCCATGCAGAGGTTGCATTAATCAACCAAAGTAACGCGGATCAACAAAGATCAGCCGTAATATGGTATGGACTGATTTTAAGTACTGGGTGACCCAAAAAATGAACCGAAAAAAAAGTTACACAAGATAAAGTATTCCATCCAAATCAATGATTCTAATATCGCACGGTTGCTAAAGATCTCGTTAACATCGCTACTATTTTTTACCGTTTGCATTTAGATCATCAACCTGCGAAAACAAGGATTTAGTAACTACAGGCAATTCTAAAATCTATCGCAATTTATCAAGAGCAGGGAATCGATTCTTATCAGCAGCAGTGTAACGACTTCATTAGGATATGACGCTTAGATTGGATGCAACAGGACAATGTTCTAGTGGAAGCCGAATTTTCCTTACTTCAGAAAAGAACCATTTTTTCCTTGTATTCGCTCTTGATTTGTACATGAAACTGATGCCGTCAGTAGATGACTTTTAACGCGGTTTAGAACTGCCTAGTTTGCTAAGTCCTCATTTCTCCTAATTTTCAATGCCGATAAAGATGACAAAAATAGAAGGGATGTAGCCAAGCCATACTAAACAATGTTTCAATTAATGATTTCTGTTGATTAATCTAGCCGTGAAAATGCATTGTCGGTTCACTTATTAATTCACTAAATACTTGTGATGGTCCAAAACGATCTTGTAACGCTTCAGTAGATAGACATGTAAGTTGACCAAAGAATTCAAATAAGTAGCTATCATGATTTTACAACAGTAATACAAAGTTCTATTTTTCCTCAATGGACCAGCAGAACCTTATAGCTAAAAATCAACTTTTGCAAAACGGAATTACAAGTTTTTACGTCTGGTTTGAAGAATGATGATTCTCGAGCATTTCGGTATCAAGTTTGATAAAATATCTTTAGTAGAAACAGACCAGGTGACTCTCAAAGTTTTAGAAAATCGTGATTTAGTAGGCCTACATTTTCTTGGCTTGACCTATATTTGATTTTCATACAAGGTAATGTTCCAAAGTCTTCTGGTATGATGGGAAATGCTGCATCATCCTTACAGATTACTTTGAGATTTTATTCCTTGTGGCTAGTGGTTTTGAGGAAAATCTTGAAACAGCTGAAAATACCATAAGTACAACATGGGAAACCTACTACTTTTCTTGAAGGCTCTACTCTAAAACAAATACCATACTTGGTAATGTTCTGCTTGTGGTATTTTGCAAAATAAAGATTTTAAAGAAGAACTGTTGTCTATTCGTTGCAATCTCTCAATATATTATGACATATAAGATACATTACTGCCCTATAAAATCAAAATTTACCGAGGAGAATGCTTTGATCCAACACAATAATGCACAGTGGAAAGATTGAATGCGAGTCAGTTTAAAAAGATCCTGTTTTAGAGGATCTGAATTCTGAGCACTTGCAGGAGCACGTATGTTAGTAACTACCAGAGCTGATTTCAAATAAAGTCAAAATACTTACAATGCAGAAATTAGTTAGAAATTACAATGCAGAGACTTGAAAGCACTCCAAAACAACTTAAGAATGTTCTCAAGGGCAGTGCAAGTTAATTTATTCCACCATTCTAACATATTAGATATTCTAAGTGCAACATGCTCTACACGTGCCTGCCCCTCTAATCTGGCCTACTGTGTTTTCAATCCCTTGGATCTCCTCAGTGCATTGTGGTGCCTTTTCCTCCCCACTGTTATTTCAATTTAATTGGACTCATTTTACTCCTCTCCTCTTCACTCCTTTTTATCAAACTCGTTTTTCTTCATGTACCTCATCATTTTCCTTTCTTTTGAGTTGATTTGGCAATGCTTCAGCCCTACGTTGGTCCTCACCAATTAGAAAACTTTCACCAAGGAATTTTCAGAACCACATGGAAGAATATCTGTTCCTGTCTGAACGGTGGGCCACTACCAAGGTCCCTTAAGCCTTTCATGGCCAATAAAAAATTGTGGGACAACCCGCCACTGTACGTTTTTGTTGTTTATTTGTGGCATTTCATAGCAATTCTCATGCTTCATACTAGACTGATGACTTTCGGCTAAGTTTTGCTCCATTGAATTGAAATTTACTGTTATAGTGGGGGTATCGTTGGGGTAAATGGAGCGAAAACAAGGACAAATGTAATAAGTCTAGCTTCATACCACAATAATAAATTTCAGAAAAAAAATAAACAGTTGCTAAGTTACATACCCATCTTTCGTTTGATCGACACACCCAGAAAACAATTTCAAGGTTGTTTCATTGAAACATGCTGCATCCATTTGAAGAAAATCCCTCATCAAGTCATGAGGTGTCATGTAACGTTCCCCGTCATCCTCCACACTTGCATACTAAAATCAAGGAACAATCAAATCTGCAATCGACCTGTTTAATTGCCAGAAAAGAGTTTGTTAATCCCGCTTCTAAGTACAGCACTGCTATCTAAAGATGTTGCACTGGATCTCAGAATTGCAGGTTTTCAATGATTACTTTAATTTGACCTGAGTTAGGAATGGTTCTGTTTCTATACAGGTAGTTATGTTGGCATTTTGGCTTTGCTTCTCCCTATTTTCACTCAGACGTCAGCATAGAAGGGTTTCTTTTTCTAAGTTTGTAAATCGAGGTATGCTGTTTTCAAACATTGTCATTCAAGTGAAAAAAAATCAAATGACAATGAATGAAAATAACAAGAAACAACAATGCCAGATGCCAATAAAACGTACCTACCGGGTGACCCAAAATAGAAATCACTTCATGAGCCAGATCAATAGATGGCACCCTGAAATCAAAAGCTATTGTCAAATGCTTTCTATTACAGTTTAGTTGAAATGCTTGGCTATATTTGATATGCTGCATGATCATTTTAAGCAATTATTACTATCAGCAAAACCAGCTTCAAAGAAAATTTCCAATTCCGGATTTCTCATTTTGAGTGAAGAAACCACCATCATTTTCCAGTCAACATTTTGTAAAGTCGACATAGCGATGGATTAGAAATTGTTGATTGCAAAATGGTTGACCTCTGTTTCTCATTCAAATTTCACGTTCCAGATCTGGACGCTCGGCCAAAACCATATTTTGACAATTAAAAAGGTCCATTACAAATTAAGGTGGTATGATTTAAGAAATGCACACTAGAGTTAGCATAAGTCTTTGTCACATATGGTCTGCTTCCTACCGGATGTCCCAAAAAAGTACCAGATTTGATCCGGGATAGCGCTAAGAATTTAGCTTGAATCAATTGGAAAGAAAGTTTAAACTAATCCTCGATAGTGAACTTGCAGATAGATGTCTTGTTTGTTGATATTGAAGCATTGAGAGCAGAAAATTTTATCTTGAAAACCCAAACATACCTCCACCTCCAAACCAAGGCTTTTGGGTTTTGGCCTACGTTGTTGATGCGCCAGTTGTGGCATATCCTGAATCATAGCGAAGTATACGCAAGAAGCCTCGTGGTTGGGAAAAATTCTTTGCTGAAATCCAAATAGAACTTGACCATCAAATTCATGAATTTTTCCCAAAGAGACTTCTCTGTTCATTCTACAGAGGCTTTGAATTACATCTGCTGAAAAAAGTTATTCATAAGTGAAATAATTCCCATGGGTGTGAAAAACTCTTCCTTGTTTGAATAAAATGCTTTTGGTATCATTGGAATTATTACGATATAAACCGATAAACCATTGCATATACCGAAAGGATGGAAGATCCACAAGGAAAAGACCCTTTTGAAATTGCTCACTCGTGCTTAAATAGTTCCTTTTTTGTCAATTCATTCTGACTGAATAAAGATATTCCTTGGTGACTATTTTCATGGACGTGTTTGTTGTTTTTCAGTTTTCAAATTCCTATTCAAATGTTTACCAAAGCACACGGGTCCTTGTCAGAATTTCTAGGCTATGATCATCCTTGAGGTGATTCCCCAAAACAGCGCGTTTTGCAAATTAGGCTTAATCCTAAAAGCTCTGGTTTAGAGGAGGCATATCTAGACATTCAAGATAACAACGTCTACACTCGATACTCCATAATGAACAAACAAGATATCTATGCTCAAGTTAACTAGTGAGGAAAAGTTTAAAGATGATTTCCGATTGATCGGAGCTAAGTTCTTAGCGCTAGCCCTGATCAAATCTGTTACTTTTTTTCTGGGACACCAGGTACTTGAAAGTGGACTGGGTGAATGAAAAATATCAACACATTTGGCAGACTGTGGCAGATTATCCAGCTTATATAATATACCGCACCGGATGACACAAAAAAAGTGACCCAACGAAATCAGCTATAGAGCAAAAAGTAAGCGGTTGACTGAAGTGCTTTGAAAGTGATTCTGTCACTAGAAGACTAGCCTACATTATGAGCATTTTTCGCAATTTTTCGGCACCGTAAATTTCCCAAATCAAGGATCTTGAGGAAAAGGGTATTCCTAAAGTCCTCAAAAAGTTGTCAAAAATAGGGGATCGATTTACAGCCATTTCAAATCTTCAAAACAGTTAGGAGCATGTTTCAGTGCAGCTTGGGAGTAGGCAACTCATTGGAAAGTTTACAGAGAAAGTTCATAGTCCCTGGTACCTCAGAATGTTTCTAGGTTGAAGTGAAACACGTTCCTCATTGTTTTAAAGATCTACGATGGCTTTAAATCGATCCCTTGTTTTTGACGACTTTGTGAAGAAATGAAGCAGGCCCTTTTCCTCGCAATCCTTAATTCGGGAGATTTTATGTTATGCAGAAAAAATTATGAAAATACTCATAACCCACGTTAGTCTTTTAGCGACAGAACAATTACTTTTCTCTTGAAAACTGATTGCATTGGGTCACTTTTTCCCAGGTCACCCTGTATAGAACTGACATGTTAATATACCAGGCTAACACTGATGCAAACATTCTATTTAGTAAAATTACTCACATCTTTTTGATGAAGACACTTTAGGAAAATGCTGGCTATGGGAATGAGAATTCCATGTTTGATTCTGGTGCATGACTTAATCATCATTAACATTGACAGTAAATCCTATTTCTGAAACAACAACTGTTCTGGATTTCAATTTCAATTTGATGATTATATATTTTAGCCTTTAGCTGATAGATTAGCATTTCAGTTTGAACATGCTCCACTATTATTCCGCTGTCAGTCAATATTGTTAATTTCTTTAGACTCACCTGGTGTGCTTGACCTGCTTGAACTGGAAATTTCTTTCCTCAACAATATGATATATAATTAATGTATTCATTGCAAGAGAAACATTTGGCATCTGTTTTAACAGCAATAACTGGAATATGCAATATGCAACAGACCTCAACAAAATACAGTATGCTACTGTATCTAAAAGTAAACTGACCTTGTAAAAGATAACTCTCAGCTCATCTGGATTAGCTCTTTTCACAGTATACTAAAAGATAACGTGGCCAGAATTTACAATGCATTACATACAACCTACAGCATAAGCAGTCTGCAATGGCAACAGTAATTACAGTACATGCCTTGCCCATATGCAGCATGAGGTGCGTCAAAGAAGTTTAGGCATTTGAAAGTTATCAGTCCCTAGAATACTGGATGGAATGGATAAGACAAACTCTGCCTGAAGCTGCAACACCAAAGTACTTTGGTGATTTTCTGATGGTGTTTCCTGCACTGAGAATATCAAATTAAGCCCTGCAAATTTTCCTTTTTTGTGAAATGCAATAAAAACGCCTTGAAACAATACATCAAATCATGAAGCTCTTAACTGTTGGGAGTGTCAAGGTGCCAACAAGCCAAGGACCCTCCATGAAAAAGTTGTCTGAAATTTTTCTGTATTTAGTATATAAAAGATAAAGTACAATTTGCAAAAACTCTGCAATTAATTTGACATGGACCATGCTCAATTGCTCTTTTGGAGTCTGTGAGGTTACATGCCATCTGTGCAAATCTGCATTTACATGAAGCTTTTAGTGCACTGGTTTTGTCCAAAATTCAAATTCTTCTTTGCAAACAATTTGCAAACTCCCAAATCTACAAACAATTAACAAACTACTAAATCTTAAATTTGCCCAAAACAAGCCTTGCCACAATTTGCTGTAAACTACAGTAAACTACACCAAAGCCCTGACAAATGACTGAACAATGTTCAGTGAACAATGTTCAATCAACAATATTAAGTGAACACTTTAGTTGTTTGGCCATCTTGTTCAGTGTTGTTCAGTGATGTTGAGTGATGTAGAGCCTGGTTCAGTGAAGTTTGATCTTGGTAATAAATGCACAGTCTATTGGCCACCCCCTTACTCAACAACACTGAGCAAGGCTGTACATAACTAAACATCGTTCAGTGAATTGTTCAGTGAAAAGTTCGAGTTGTTTGGCAAATGCAAATCTCATTTTTTACTATCAATGTTCTTCAATCTTGCCAGAAGAAGTAATATTTCATTGATTCATATTTCTTTTGTAGTTCATCCTACTCTTTCAATGTTGCAAGGTTGCTTAACTCTGGTAGTATGTCCAAAGTATTACAATAGACGGACATAAAATGTTCCAGCTTCACAGTTTGTATTTCTCATCTGATTCCTTCCTTCAAATTTTATGGATATCAGGGAAAGTAAGCTGCATCAAAGTTCAATTATGGAAAATATTTTCACAATTATATGCTTCCTAACCAATTTATTACACATTTCATAAGGAAATTGTCTTTCAGATGAATGGTGTAATAATGATCTTTTTATGGAAAGTAACCAGAGGGGACTAAGCCCATTTTCTTGGGTCAAAACTTACTGTAGATTTTGTGAATTTTCAAACTACAATCAGTGAGAGCTGTCCATTGATACTTGTTTGGCAATGTTTTGACAAGAAATACAGTACAACCTTCCTAGCTAAGAAAACATTTTTGCCCATCTACTTTAATTACTTTTAGTCACTATTTTCACAGCTTCTCCAAGTGACTTATTGATTCAACCACAAACTATTGAGTGGTACTTTTTAGCACTTGTCTCTGAAAACTTCCAGAAGGTACTTCAAGACTCACTTAGTGTATTTCTTGTTACACTTGTGAGCACTCATGGGACTGCTCCACAGCTGGGAGCTTGCTACTAAACCACTCAGAAACCCAAGCCAGTAGCAGATTGCCTTGCCAAAGCTGACTGCAAAAATATGGCAGTCTTCTACTAGATCACAGGTGTGCATAGCCAACTTTCTTTGGTTTCAATATTGTTAATTTTGGATCATTCTCCTCGGGTGCCACTGGTGCATTCCCATGTAAACTTCATGCTAAAGGTTATGCAAACACCAAAGGCCAGTTACGCCTTTAAAAAATACATCTTTATTGAAAATGAATCAAATCATTTTGTATTGTCTCTATGAAATTTTCATATCACTCAGTCAAGAAAATTCTTTCCATGTAGAAGACCTTTGGGTTGTCGGGCCTTTTCGTAAAGAGAGAACCCACTGAAGTCATTTTAACAGTTGACAGAACAGGATTAGAATGGTGGATGTAGCCCCTGAAACAAAACAACCAAGCCACCTTTAAAATTTTGTTAGAAAACTTTAAAAACTTGTAACAGGGCTGCTCTACAAACTATGGTGCTACAGAAAGTTAAACTGGCAAAAGGCTTTATAGCAGTAAGATTATTTTGCCCTATTAATTTCATTGTCACACCCTGATCTTCAAAGAATGCACTAGTGTGAGGAAGCATCTCTACTGCAAAATACAGCAAAGAAATTCTAAGGACCAATATTTCCACCACATTTTGCAGTTCTTTAAAGGTTTTTATCAAAATCATTTTTCTAAATAAGTGAAAAGAATATTTTGAGTTTCTTTTTGGGTTCTCTTCATCTAGCGGTCAGCCTTCAACTCGTTTCTTTCATAAGGGGTCAGTCATATATCAATCGTCATCAGTCATAAGGGGTCAGTCATCTTAGCGTCAGTCTAATTAAAACTGACAAAGGGCTGACAAAGGGCTGCAGGTAGACCTTACAGGCAAGGCACGGGAAGTAGCGGGCCTAACTCTTTTTGGTATTCCAACAAAGCTTCCAGCGAAAATTCTCTGACTGAGCAGATCACATGAAAATGGGCTCAGGAAAGAAAATAAAAGATAAATATCACAATCTTCACGATATTACAGAAATATATCTTTATGAAAATTGATGTAAATAATATTTTCCCTTAGCGTCATTGTTGCTGAAGGCTGCTGACCCTTCTCCCCCACCAATTAATGTTGAAATGATGCTAAGCGCAGACAAAATTGACATAGCTGACCCCTAGAACTTGAAGTGCTATTTAGTAACAATTTTATGACCACTGAGTGATGAGTGAAGGGACACGTTTAAAGCAAGAGGGCTTATTGTCTTTTCGATGAAATCATGTTTCAGCTCTGGGCACAATAATATGCTTTTGCAAAGGCAGTCAACAGCCCACACATCAGGTGTGCAGAGTAGGGCACTGCACACTGGAGATTTCAATGGGGTATTCAAAAAAGACAATAGAGAACAAAGGAAATTTCTCCTTGCACACCGGAGATCTCGTTGAAAAGTGCCATACTTTGCAGACTGGCCACACATGAACGATTTTACAGCAGCAGGCAAGAATGATTTGGGAGCTTGCCAAAGTTTGGAGCTTGTACATTGGGTATACGTTGCAATCTGTACTTATTCCAAACTGCACTGTGCACTGCAATCACAATGTGAGGATTTCAACACTGTGCCTGTGGGGTGCAACCAGGGTGAATCTCAGTGCCTATTTCCAAAAGATCTTTGGCACAGAGAAAGAACTTATTTGACTTTTGGTGCACATTAGAAAAATTCCTTAAAACAACCAGCAATTAAATGTCTTATTGTCTTAAATGATAGATGTTAAAGGAGGGTGCCGATACTCCAGCCACTGGCCAAAGCATGGCCGGACCTGTGGCCGGATTATTCTGGCACTATTTATTTTCTGCTCTGACCATGCTCTGGCCATGCTCCAGCCAGGCTTTGGCCATTTTGATCTAAAATGATCATAACTGCCCACAGCTTTAGATTTTTTCTATCACTTTTCATTGGTTTGCCAAAAGTGCCTGACTCAGATAAACCAAAATTCTTAGATTAATGTCATTTTCTATGCAATCTTTATCATTGAATTTTCAGCTCCAACCAATGCTCTGGCCTGTGCTCAGGCCACAAACTGGCTCCGGCTGCACATTTGTGTTTTTGTTTGACTATGAGCATGAAAAGAAACAAAAAGCAAAAGGAACAAATGTCAAAAACAGTGCAAAGCTTACGACAAATTGAGGGCTTAAGTACAGAAGGCTAAGATTCCAAGCTTGGTATACCCAATCATTCCATTTTCTATGAACTTCCTTGTGGGGAGAAGTTTCCGCTCCGGCCATTCAGCTGCCGGCCAAGAGACATTTTTTCATATTCTATTTTTTGGCCGGAGTGATTCCCACCCTCCTGATGTCAATTACTGTTTGGCGCACAGAATGGCTGTGCTCCAAAATATTTGGCGCAGAGCAGCACAGAGATTCACCCTGTGGTGGTGCAGCAAGTCAAAGATATGCAAAATTTAAAAATGCAATTTTTGGCTATCGGCACACGGCCCCAATACAGCTAAGATTTGCAACGAATTGCTTCGTTTGAAGGCATGAAACGAAGACTAAGGTAAGACTGCTAGTTATGGAACAAAATTTCCAAAATGGAAGGATACACAATAACAAGACAGGGCAGGGGTGTCCCCAGGATTAGGCCATTGCGAGCCCTGTTTTAGTCCTGTGTGACTCCTTTGTGTTTTCGCACTGGTTTATAAACCCCAAACTTCCGCATTACTCACGTCAAAAAGTGGTGCTTCACATTGAGCTATGTTGCGTGACACAAGCTTCTTCCAAAATGATGATATCTTTTCCATCTCGATGCCGTTCTTGATCTTGAAATGGTAAAGGATTCAAGCACAGCCTCTCAGACTTGCGCCATCTTGAATCGAACAACCCAATGCAGGCTTCTTCAGTTCCAGTGAAGCGCTGTTCTAGTTTTACTACATTAGTCCTTTGAGTCTTCACTGAATTGAATCTATGCTAATATTGGTGATCCCTTTGATCCCTATTATTTACTGTGGTGAGGCTTTTCTTGATCAGGTGATAAGCAGAACCTACATCGCACGCAGCAAGTCTGTTTCAGTTTCGTGATCAAAAAGGTTGCAGGGAGCAGAAATCAATCCAGCCAATCAACGAGAGGGCAACAAATCTGATAGTATCATGTGATCACCCACATGATTGCGCCATACATATAAAGAATTATTGGGACAGTGGAAGAGCACTGGGAAGATACGCAAGCAAATCATGAACAAATAGAAATCTTGAACTGATTTTTTTCTCAAAATTCAACCACGATGGTCCAGGTCTCTTTCTTCCACAAATACTGGACAAAATGCAATGAGACAAATTCATAATTCAGAATCATTTATTCATTCTGTATCTTGAGTGAAAACTCAAGAAAACCCGCACTCTTTACGTACCCATGATACGAATGGGTTTACTTGCTGGATGAGACACGGGGATGTGCCTGATGCCGATGCGATATCAGTTCCTGTTAAAGAGATCCAGGAGGTGATAATACCCTTCGCATCTTAGTTCCAGGACAGATGCACCGAAAATACTGTTTTTTTCGACATACATATCGTGAAGGCAAACAACTTCACTAACAATTCTCTCGTTGTGCATCTTAGGCCATCTTATTCCAGAACTGGTATCAGGTTCTTCAATATTATGTCGGTACTGTCGTTGGAAGATGACCCTTGGAGCCAGGTTGGTTCGGGACAGGGTCCGGCAGCGGCGGTCTCCCAGGAGGGACTGGGGGGACTTGTGCCCCAAAATTTCGAAAGACGGCACAAATTTTCATAGAAAAATGGCATAAAATTAGTTGGGTATACCTTGAAAAAATTACGTCAACCCCCCCCATTTCTCTCAGATTTTTCAGAGCTGGCGCCGCCACTGGGGTCCAGGGTTATTCCAACGTTGTTTTCTCTGAGGGACTCTTTTAGGAATTTTTCGGTCTGGGCAAGAGCAGTGTCAGTTTGCATCTTCCATCTCTTGGCAATTCACTAATACTACCTCTAAGATGGTCCTCCAATCGTAACTCATTCTATTGCAAATGCAATAATCGACAATTTTTAGAAAAAGGTGTGATTATAATGATTAAAATGTCTAATGATGATAAAATGATTTGATGAGTATGAAATAGGAGCCATAGACATAGGAACCGGGGGCACTGGGGGGACGTGCCCCCTAGGATTTGCAATAAACAAAGAACCGCCCTTTTTATTTTTTGAAACTGCCCTCTTTGTTAACCCTATCTGACCTGGGTGGTTTGCAACACTCAATGCCTGGGGGCGGACTCCTCCCCCCTGTTTATCTCTGTTGTTGCTTGAGATATGGCAACCAAATTTGGCGCAAAGGTTGTTCATTATGTAAACAATGAATTTTTGAAACAATGGTTTAATTGGCATTGTTGTTGTTGTTGTTGTTGTTGTTGTTGCTAGAGCATAACCAATATTATGACGTCAGGTAGTAAACATTTAATTTTTGTGTAAAGTGAAATGTTTAGGTCAAAATAGATGTAAATTCATAGTTTACACTTAACTGTAACCCTTCAGGCAGTGATTAAGAAACTCTGCTCGCCACGGCCGTTCGTCAAGATATACCAGACAAGATTAGATATCATTTGATGCAGAATTAAATGCAGAATATCATAAAAATATATGCGATTGTATTAGTAAAAGCAAAAATGATTTGTTTCAGATCTTAGACAAAATGGACCACTCTTGCGAAAATCTTTGTGTACCCCAACGAGCGCTGTAGGACCATAACCATTTATTTACCAATGACTAAAGGTCCTGAACTGCAAAACCATGTCACGAATTTTTGATGAAATGTACTGTCTAGAAATAATGACATTTTAAATTTGTGTCAATGTCTGAAATGTCTTTTTTAAGCTTCAAGCGTTTGTAAAAATCAGACTGGTGGATCTATTGAAAATCGCTGACACGGTTTCGTAGTTACATGCCTTGTGACCCTGTTGGCCAAGTTTCAGGCGATTTGGTTGGCCCTTTGGGTACACAAAGATTTTTTAGTACCCACCAGTACCCCAGAATCCTGTTTCGAGAAATCAGGCTTTTATCAAAATAAAGCAAAAAAGGCGGGAGAAACGATTATGCATGAAAGTTTACACAAAAACCCGCAAAGGTCAAGCAATAAAGCTTATGCGCGGTCTTGTAAAGAGCTATGCCATCAAATAACAGCACGGGATGTGGATGCAGCTGCAAGGTCAAGCAAGGTTACTTTAATCCCCTACTGTCTTTTCCGGCAATTTTCAAGAAACAGGACTGCTTCTTTTAAAATGCTCATATTTCCAAATAATGTGGCTATTTCTGGAAGTGAGCTGGTTTGAAAGGTACGCAAATGCTTTTACCAGATTATGTCGAAAACGAAAAATCGAGAATTTTTTGTCTGAAGGTTTACAATAACCTTAATTATGCCAATTAAGTGGGATTAAAAAAGATACAACGAATATTTTTCACAGCGTGGTGCACAAAAACTTGGTTACCATGGAGACAAGGCTAAAAATGGAGCATCAAAATTGCTACTGTTTTATTGCTTTATGACAGAAAGTTAAACTTGCTACATCTCAGAGGCATCCAGGAAACAGGGAAAAATATAAATGAAAATGTACAAGGGGGCGGAATCTGCCCCCAGGTCAGATAGGGTTAATAACAAAATGCCCTCGAAGTGCCGTGCCCCTCAAAGTTTGCACAGCAAAAAATACCAAAATTCCCCATGGTTCTTGGATGAAAATTTAAGGGAAATGGATAAGTTTCTGTGGGAAATTTAAGTGAAACGGAAATTTCCATTTCCCCTTAGGGAAATTACGGGAAATGAGTCCGTTTCCCTAAAATTTCCCCAACAAAAATGTGGGGAAATTTCATCATTTTTTGCAGTGTTGAGATGCTTCCTACGACCCTGAAAGGAGCTTTAAATAACAACTCATTACAATGCAATGAGTCGTGCTAGTAAATCAATCACAACCCTGACACTAGATATTACATCGTTCGTATTGTTGGTTTTTATTTCGTTTAGCATTGTGTGCATTCATATTTGCCATGGGGCAGTAATTGTCTTTGGCTCCTCATGGTATCGTCCCTGTAGTGTTGTATGGTAGTTAGAAATGTATAGTAGAATGAAAGATATATTGTACTACTTTTATATGTACTATGACAAGGGAGCTTGGATCGTGGGTGCCAGACTCACCTATCCCCGAGTGAAAAGGCATCGCTGTTACGGCCAGGTCGAAAACTCGGAGATCTCGGAGATGTCGGAGATCTCGGAGAATTATCTACGAGTTTTTCATCTCCGAGTTTTCGTCTTGGCTCTATATGCAAAAGTCGAAAACTCGGAGATGTTTGGAAATCTCTTCGAAACTTCTCTAAATTGTCTGTATCACACTGTCAAAGCATTTATTTCACTAACAGCATGTAAAATGAATGGTTTTGTATGGTAAAACCGACATCTCCGAGTTTTTCATCTCCGAGTTTTCGTGTCGAAAACTCCGAGATGTTTGGAAATCTCTTCGAAACTTATCTCTGAGTTGTCTGTTTCACACTGTCAAAGCATTTATTTCACAAAACAGCATGGAAAATGCTCGGAGATGAAAAACTTGGAGGTGTCGGATTTACAACACCCAACCATTCATTTTACATGCTGTTAGTGAAATAAATGCTTTAACAGTGTGACACAAACAATTTAGAGAAGTTTCGAAGAGATTTTCAAACATCTCCGAGCTTTTGACTTACACATATAGGTCCAAGACGAAAACTCGGAGATGAAAAACTCGGAGATAATTCTCCGAGATCTCCGAGATCTCCGAGTTTTCGACCTGGCCTCGTTAGTACTCTGGTACCCAGTTTTTCTTCTTCAACAGAATTGCAAGTTTTTCATTCCTTCATTTCGTTTTTGAAAGAGACTTAAATTTTCCCCTTGAATTGAAATACCTATATGTCATCAAGTTATCATTGATTTGTTGCATCAAGAAGTGTTACATGATAGGGTAAAAAGTCATTAATTCTAAGTTAAGCGTCAGTAAACAAATGGCACGATACGATAAGGAACATCTTTACAATATCGCTCCCAAAACCGGCCATATTTCTCTCTGCATCTTACATCATCCCTGTAAACTCTGTGTACCAAGAGGATGGTCATGTAAATGATATAGAAATACGGCAGAAGATGGCTAAAGCCACAAGGAAGACAATATGCAAGTGAACCCATCAGATCCCCAACGTAGTTGAAGTGTCTTGAGAGTCCCCACCATCCAGATGTTAGCAAAGGACTTTCGTGGAGCTTGCCATCAACCGTGTAATAAGTGGCGGGAATGTACTTCGCAGGCTTGCCCCAAACTAAGCTCTTGCCTTTTTCCTTCATATCCCTTCTGAAGTTGTCCTTTTGGGAATTGGCAGATCTGAAAATAAAATATCCTCCTAGCCCAAGAGCAGAGATACCTACAATTGCTGCGGCCGAAAGATGCACAGGGTTATAGACCAGATAAAAGCTCTGGATGGTGTACATGAACGGCAACCACGTGAGATCTCCCCACGCCAAATAGAACCCAAAGTGGTCATGAGCAATGTCCATTGTCCTTAGGTACCAGTCTTCTTTATAAAAGAAGTCCAATACGTAAAGAGCGTGCAAGATGTTGACAAGGATCATGGAATTAGTCAAATATCCAAATACTTCATACTGCTTTGCAGCACAAGAAAGATTGATGAGCGTCCATGCAAGGATTCCTGGCCTGCCATTAAAAAATAGCTTGAAGTCAAGATTGCCAATGCTTGGATTGTGTTCAATACCCATGAAAAAGTCGTATACGACTGAGTCAGTGAATCGCCGATCTCCTGCATGTGTTGGGAAAACGTGTGCTTTGAACATCGCGAAGAAACTAAGCCAAATCCCTGTGACATTAGCCAGGACGAAAATGGAGCCAAGGTTGTCGAACAAAATGGTGCTTGGAATGTAGCCGGCATAAACTCCAATGATAATAGCGAAGTGAGATATAATCCAGGCATTTAGTCCATTGCAGTTATATCGGATGATATTTCCGCCGGGCGTAGGCTGTCCAAATCCGGTTGGTCCTGGGACGATGAGATAGAGCAACATCTGTACAGCTATCCAACCATAGTAAAGAAACACTCCTTGGAAAGTAACATTAGGCACCATTGACCATAAAAAGCTGAGTGTGTTCCCCGATGAAATACTTCGTGCCAATTTTTGACCAGCCATCAACAGTGAGCCACCGCAGGAATGTATCGTTGCATAGCAGTACCAACAAAATAAAATCGGAAAAACGATCATTGAAATGGCAAGGAGATTCGCAGAAACTCCTGGAATTCCTGAAACAGTTGCTTTTCGTTTGTCCCGCCTTTCCATAATGCAATTAAGTCATAGGAGCGATGAAACACAACTTGGTTCAAGACTTGCAAACTTTAGGCCTTCGGAACAACAGCAAATCAAAATCATAGACTTTGACCTTTGTGGTGCCATTTTGGAGCAACATTGCGTAAAAAATGGAAATTTACATACATTGTGTGCAAATTAGGATCCTTGGCTAGCGGCTTTGTATTTTGGTCACAAGATCAAGTGGGCTAGCAGATCGACACTTGGAAACGATGAAATGAAATGAAACAAAGTGAAGTCAACATAATAGAGACATCTATCTAACCAGGAGGAAAGCAGAGGTTTGGATCGATGACGGAAATGCAGAGTTAAGATAGGGTTCACTTGGTGCCTTGATGATCAAGACGTTGCCAAAAATGATATCAGCAAATCAAAGATAACGCAGGGAATCGAGGGACGAAAAGACACAAATATGTCTTCCTTCTGGCTATTTTGCTGCACGTTAATAGTTCGGCTTTTAGGGGGCGAAAGCCAAATTTCGTGTCCCAAACGTTTACCGTAACCTTAAACGAAACAATAGTATACATACAAGATAAAGAGTTATATACATAATGGTTGTCCAAGGCCATGTTTTTGAGCTCTCCGCTCCCCACCCCAACGAGCGCAGAGAACCGGCCCCGAATCCCCCCGAGCACCACCAGCCGCTACCGGGAGGCCCTCAAACCTACGAAAACCCGGGAACGAGCGTTCCATAGAATCCCGAAAGTCCGAAAGGCCCCAAAGTCTGCGAGTCTGCGCGTAGACTACCCCAACCCAGCCAACAGCCGCCCAGAGAAGGGAACCGAAGGGAGATAACTATCTTGAAAAGAATATGTATCGCACTGAAGAAGACTGACGGTTACGGTTTATGAGAGAAAAATGCTTACGTTTGACGGGTTAACAACGCAAATGTTGGCGGTTTTGAGGCACCCTATAATCCTATAATGGACCCCCTTGCGCTGCATGGCCACATTTTCTCTCGGAAGAACCACTGATCAGTGGGAAGAACGAATCTCAGCCTCGATTCCAAACGAATTCCTCGATTTGATTTTTTGACTTCCTTATTGAAAATTGATTGATTTCGTGTTTCTTGGAAGCGAAGAGCAGACTGGAAAGCAATAAGAAATCGGTGAAAGTCACTTGCAAAAGACGCAAATTGGACAACACAACATAACACAAACAACCCCCAAACTTTCTAATCGAAGCACAAGTTATAGGTAGGTTAATGTTTTAAGTGTACTTGGATCAGGGGATAGAAATTTTCGTAAACAATGAACTTTTTGTGTAGCCTCTAGCCCCCCCTAAATTTTATCTCCTCCTACGCCCATGCTAGGCCAAACTATAACGATCTGATTGATAGCATGAACAATGGATTTAATGAATTGGACTTCATTATTTGCAAGAAATAATTCACAATTGTCCGCTGTCAAAAGATATTGGTATAACTTGAGTCTTGGGATAACAGGGTGCCACCCAACAACAGTTAAGGTTTAGACCTATGCTTAAGGATTCTCTCTCAATCGATTTCATACCCATTCTTGAGGAATTGTGGAGAAAAGGCCTGTTGAACTTATCGGAAATCAAGTTTCATTTCACTTTGGATGTCCAATATCAATATGAAGGCAAGTTGCCAAGAGCTAAGATAAAAGATCCAACATTGCAAATACAAAACTCAACAACTTTTTCATTTGAAGTAAAAAAGCTACCCATCTCTAATGGAAAATTTTAACTCTGAGACCCATATTTAAGGATTTTGATGTTCTTAAACTATCCCTATGCGCAGCACGTACCCGTGGCTCCATATATATGGAAATTACCACCCTTGGGGATAAAACAAAATAATAGATCTTGCAGTTCAGAATTCAGCTGTATCCCTAAAACTGTTCATGATAAGGATCTACTGTAGTGCAATGGCAAATTCCACAAAGCACTTAAAAAAAGAAATATATCTGTGTTTGCAATGCACTTTACCAGATGCAATTGGCTGCCATGTGCCTGCATTAGGGAGCGAAAGCGGAGATCGGCATCCTTTTTCAAGATGGCGGCAGGCGCGGATTTAGTGGGGGAGCCAGGGGGGCCATGGCCCCCCCCAAAGTGTAAGAGTTCTCGTAAAAACCATTGTCTTTTATGGATAAAGAATAAATTTTAAACCTTTACTTCCTAAAGTAACCCACAAATAACCATAGCACAGTTGCACGATAATTCGGCTAACGATAAGTGCCTCTAACTAACTCAGGAAGCAATTTATTGTTGATCCAGAGGTTTGAAAAATATATGAATCTGAATTCTAAACAAAATTTCATTGCGTGAGGTCGAGACCTTTTGTTTCATTCACTTTGTCAAAATATCAATGATTCAGGATCTTCCAGTGAACTTTGCTGTTGAAGTTTATTCTATGATAAATTTCGTTCTGATAACGACTTATGAATTATGATAAAGACTCATGTCTTCTGCTGCGATAGTCATAAAATGTTGGTAAGTCACTTTAATATCACTGGAGGAGGAAAACGCTTTTGAATACCAGTGAAGCTTCTAGAAGGTGACTTATTAAGCGAAGAGAATTTTGATTGCTTACTCCAATGAGGGAACTTACCATGGGAAATTTCACGGGATTTTCACGTAACTTTGAAATGTCTTTTGAATTGTGGATTCGAGAACAACTTCATTTTTTACGCCAAATTTTGAATGCCATGGTGGTGGAGCTTATTTCAGCAATACACATTCCCGAACCGGTGCTTATGATAAATATTTATTGATGGTCTCTTGCTTTCCCAGCCAGTTTTCATGTCAGGAGGAAAGTGATAAACTTAATTAATCAAAATAAAGTAAAAGGGGCGTTTCCCACGTTTTCCGAGAGTCTGAAGGGCGTGGCCACAAGAAATTTTCCTGGGGGCTACGCCCCCAGGCCCCCATGTTTCTTTCTTAGTGGCCCTCCCCAAACTTCAAGCCTGGATCCGCTCGTGGATGGCGGAGATTGCAGAATGCACACTAAAAGTAATCTAATTTGATCTCTGTGAAATACTAAATCCTTCTGCAAGCAGGGGGGTCTCCCTCCTCGATTAGCTTTGCTATTGAGGGAGTTCCTCCTTTAAAT
Source organism: Aurelia sp. 4 Dawson et al 2005 (assembly GCA_964019985.1). Lineage (NCBI taxonomy): Eukaryota > Metazoa > Cnidaria > Scyphozoa > Semaeostomeae > Ulmaridae > Aurelia > Aurelia sp. 4 Dawson et al 2005. Next base: position 21,349,290 of record OZ026493.1, on the reverse strand, counting down.
GATTCCCCTCCATACATATCAAACTGATACTTTTTGTCTCAAATTAATTTGTAATTTTTCTATTTGACTTGTAAAATTATTTGTTATTTAAATTTGTTGTATTTTAGTTATGAAATTATGTTGTGTGGAATTTAAAATATGAAACCTGAACCTGAACCTGAAAACTATATTTTGGAAAACCCTTTCAACTCTGTTTTCTTTTTGTGATAGGATGATTTCACTGGCAGACATATCAGGACTTGTTTCACCAATAGAGAAGTACAAACCTTGGTGGGAGACTGCTGTTAATTTGCTTCTTCAGTTGTTGTTTATTATTGCAATTGTTACATGGGGGTCTGTTTTTCTGAGCAGCCAGAAACTCATTTGTATGCCCATGAATTCAACAATTGATGCAAAAACAAAATTTGGTCTAGTTGAAGCTAATTTTGTCAATGGGAAGTGTTCTCAAGAGCAAGAAGCTGAATTTATAATAATAAATGCCATATTTTTTGTTTTTACATTGGCTGTTTTGTTATCTAATTCACAACATTTTTTGGATAATGCCATGGATGAGCTGTAGATTGGAAAATGTTTTCTTTGCATTGAAAGAATTTCAGAAACTCACTCCAACTAATGTTGGTGATATTCTTGTGCGCCTGAAAAAGAAAAGCCCTCCACCATTTGAATATGTTGATAAAGAAAGTGAAGTAAGTGAAGTATTGGCAGCATTCAATACCAAGATGTCAGAGAAAGAAATATTACTGTGCCTCTATAATATCAAGAGTGCTCTTCTTATTATTTTCTTGATTGGGGGTGTTTGTTTAGATGGCTATGCCATTTACCTACTATGGCAGATGAGAAGTGGTTACATCAGCTGCAGTTTACCCCAAGAAATTGCAAACTTCAACACTTTTACATGCATTTTTCTCCCTGGATGTTTTATACTGTGTGCAGTTGTCTTCCATGGAATTTTGCTCATTTTTGCCATAATATTGTGTACCATAAGCATCTACAAAAGTTGCTTTCTGCCTGATGATGTACCAAAAGATTGTGAAATCATTGGTAAAAGTACCAAGGGAAAGAAAGATACAGAATTTTGTGTATGGCTAATACAAGAGAGCACAAAAGATGGTGGATTTACAAGGCATAGGTTTTTCAGAGGATAAAACACTAAGAATGTCAGGTGATCACCTAAAAATGGACTAGCCAAAGGAACAATATTCTGATATGGGTGGCAGAAAAGGAAGGTAGATAACGAGACTACTTCATCTAATAATTTCATAGCAAACATTTCCTCCTGTGCTACCATCCAAATCATGCTCTTTGTTTGGCTCTTTTCGGCAAAGTTCTCAGATATTCCTGCATTTGATTTTGCTGGCCTTGATGATAAATCCCTATGTAGGGATTCCGGAACTATGGTAGGGCAAGGGGATGGAAAAGGAACTCATGTAGACTTATGACGATGAGTCCCTTGTATCCAGGGACGTAGGAAGCAGGTCAAGCTTGTGGGGCACAACGCTTTGAGGGCACTTTTTCCTTAAGAAAAAAGGGGCATTTTCTCAAAATGAAAAGGGGCACTTCATTGTTTATTACAAAATCTTGGGGGGCACATGCCCCCAGTGCCCCCCGGTTCCTGCGTCTATGCTTGTATCCCAGAGGTAAACAGCCAGGTCCATAACGCGGACCACGCGGACCTTCTCGAGAAACATGACTTTCAGGTCCGCGAAGTGTGGTCCGCGTTTTAGAATTTTCCTGTAGAGCGAAATTCTAAAACGCGGCCGTTTTCCAATGTTCGCGAAATTTTGTCCCCGTTATAGAATTTTGTGGTAAACCTTGCTCAAGAGGGACTCATAATTAATAATGAAACAGTGAAAAACTTGGCCCTATTTTCTTCAATTATCAATGGAATTATGATGGAATCACGACTTCAAATCCCAATCAAGTGGGAGTGTTTCAATTCTTCAATCGAATCGAAAATTCTATCACATTTACACCGTAACAATTCACAAATCTCACAAATTGATTGGTACAGTAGGAATCGCGAAGTTTGGGCCTAAATAGGGCCAGGTTTTTCGAGTAGCATTATGAGTCTCTGTCGCTATCATCAAGTCAAACAGCAGATTGAAACAACAGACTCATCGTCATAAGTCTAGAGCTCATGGGCACTCCAGAGCGAAGGTTAGCAAAGGGAGCCGAAAATTCGGAGAATCCGGGGGTCAACAACGTCGACGAGAACTTTTTAAAGACTTTGCATGAATGGACAAAGGGGGCATATTTTTCGGGTTGAAGGTGAAGGTGATGAAGTTGCATTTTTCAGCACCAAGTGCTGGGATCGCAGAAATAGAGCAAACCTAATCGAGTCCGCGACCCCTTGTCATGACGCTAAAGTGATTGGGTCCTATCAGGGTATCAAACCCACTCTGCCTGACCGTTCAGGCCTTGCTCCAGGTCCCGTTCGTTATCTTATTTGGACCGTCCAGGTCGCGCGACCGAGTAGGCCCGAATAAGATAACGGACGAGGCTTGGGCAAGTCTAGTCATTTAGGGACTTGAAATCGACCCGGTGAGTGCAATGTTAATGAAAATATGACACCACGCTCATCCATGATTTCTCTGAGAAAGGGGTATATTCGAAACAAATCCTAGGACCCAGAATTTCAAAATAAGGGACATTTTACCCTAGAAAATACCTATAAAAATACAGTTAAATGCTGATGGAGTCGAAGCCCTGGAAAATAGTGAATTTCATTTGGCTTGAAAACAATTTGATACCGAAGTTTTATGGGTTTCTACTGTTTTCCAATAAAACATATCAGTAAAATGAATGGCAATACAAGTGCAAAAATGGCAGACTTCCCTGAGAACCATTATTTCTAATGTACAGATCAGTGGGTTAAAAATTTTCCGTGATAAGGGGTCTTTCGCCTACTAGAAAGTCAGAGCAAAGGGTTTGCTATGAAATAGTGCGGACGAGCGTGGTGAAACCTTTTACTATTGCATTGCACCCACGGGGGAAAGCGAGTAGTTTGGTCTGCTGCACCCGGCGGATGGACGGGGGTCTGCCGCCCGGTTTTCAGAAAGTTACCTTCTTCTAATTACCGAGAGTTGCCGTAATATCCTCTTTTATGATGGATTTTAGCCGAAAACTACCCATTTTTGTCAATCTTTCGCCAATTTCCGGAATACCCATCCAGGTTTAAGGAAAATCTGCCGAAAAAGGGACCCTTGTTCAGAGAATTTTGGACCCAAAAACCGTACCATCAACATGTTATATTACCCCCCCCCCCGGGCTGCTGCACCAGTGTTAGTTCAATGACTACCGACTGCCCTACTATGGAATTGTGTAGTACTTGCCTAAAGTGCCACACCAGACTGTTCCCCCTATCACAAATTCAACAAAGCCCCATACTTGCTTGACCCCATGACGCTTCTCTGTTTGCGGCCTGTTTGCCAGCATGGATTCAATGAATTGTAAAATTGAATTTTCCTAAATTTCTAGTGCTTCTGAGACAGCGAGAAAAATCACAAAAATATTTCGATCTTTTGGCTATTATCTAAGCATTGAATCATTCACATTTATGAAGTATTCTTGATGAAATGAATATTCAAAAGTGGGAAATTTTTTCTGGCTAATCCGATATTTCCTGTCCTTACAGCTGTTAAAATTTAGGCTAGACCTTGAAATGTGGAACTGTTCCCATTTGATTTGTTCCCTTTTTGCTTGTTCCACAACATTTTATCAAACTTTTGGTCTTTCTTTTACAAACGTCCAACATTTTTGTGCCAGCCGTTTTATATTCTGGTACAGATATTCCACTGAAAAGCAAAGTCTCATGATAATTGCTTAACTTCTGTTATGATATTCGAGTATAAGAACATATATAAAAAATATTTCCATTGTTAAAAATCACTGTTCTGCAGATTCCCTTGCAGAATTTTGCAGAAAAGTTTGAATCAACTACAATCCACATTAATTCTATTAGGCTGCTAGCATTTGAAGTTTATTAAACTTTACACAACTTTAAATCCAGCTTTTATGAAAGACTGTTTTCTCCCAAAATCCACTAGCCATGATCTTCGAAAAAGGACATTCCTTTCGTTCCAAAGGAATTATGGTATAAGATCTTTTAGCTATTTGGGTACAAACACTTGGAATTCTCTTCCAAATGCAGTAAAGTTATCCAAAAATGCAAGTCAATTCAAAATTCTCATAAAGGATTGGTATTTCGAAAACAAATGCTCATGCAACGCCTGTGGTCAATAGCTTCCATAATGCAATCTCTTAAGTTGCTTCAAGCTAGTGTAAATTAGTGTCCACACTATTGTTAAACTAACGTTAAAAAGGTATTATTATTATTATTATTATTATTATTATTATTATTATTATTATTATTATTATTATTATTATTATTATTATTATTATTATTATTATTATTATCCCCAAGAGACAAGGAAGCAAAGCGAGAAAAACAATGTTATACGGAAATTGGAATGTCAAGAGAAGACTCATTGCTGCATGCTTGTGTTTGTTAGAAATTCAACTATCAGATAGCCTAAAGGTTAAGAACCTCTATGGCTTAGTCCATTATGAGCATAGCATGGCAAAGGCAATGAAAAGAGTAGGTAAATGCGTATACAAAGTTGATTCACCAAAAATTGCCTTTTTCGGGAACAAGGGTGACTACACGCCTTCTAGGTCCTCTTGCCTCTTGGTGACCGTGCAATTAGGAATCTCGCCCGGGGGGGGGGTACTTAGTATATTTGTCCGACGGGGATGTGCCGTTTTTCAGGGTATCGTTTTTGCCTATTTTGTCTAGAACAGGGTATCAAAAGAAGGCAAGTTTTCTGGAGCAGGTTGTCAAAACATGTCAAAAGAGGAAATTTTGTTACAACGGGTTTTATTTAGTCAAATTTTTGTGTTTTTGAGTATACTTTTTACCGATTTTTTCTAGAACAGGGTATCATTTGAAGGCAAAAATTCTGGAGCAGGGTGAACAAATTTTATTTCGTGGGCACATCCCCGTACAAATTTAGGTTAAGTACCCCCCCCCCGGGGGGAATCTCGACAAATTAAAAAAAAACGATTAAAATTACAAAATCTATTACAAATACCCAAAATCCATCCTAAATTCTTAATCATATACACCAATAAAACCTTTGAGGCTGCTTAATACATTATGGGTTGTTCTAAGGGACCGCTCAATTAATGCCTGGTAGGGGACCAAAAGATGTTCAGAGAGGCAACCAAAAATTTGGGCAGTGAAAGGGGGCCACTGAAAACAGGAAAAAGGGGGCTATGAAAACTTAACAAAGCTGATCTGAGCGATCTGGAACGCAAACGTCGTCCCTCTATGATCTCCGTTAAGCCTTGCGTTTCTCCTCAAAGTATGTCGCAAATGAATATTTTCATAAATTTCCAGGTGCCAATTTTTCTCTTGAAAGCATTTCTATGTTCTTTGTGCGCCTCTAGTCACCAGGAAAAATGATTGGTTTCTTGGGAGCATGTCATCAAATTTGACAAAGAGCGGGCCCACCAAAAATTACAGCTAAAAAATAAGGGGTCCTTGAAGATCTTAGAGAGAAGAAATAAAGGGGCAGTGAAAAAATTTTTTGATATCTATAAAAACATCTTCCAGCCCACTACCCGACATTAATAATGAACTTTAACGACTACAGCGTTTTTAAAAGAACGATCCAAAGTTTTTCTACCACCCAAGGATAATACAGTCCAAAGTTTTCCTACCGCTCAGGGCCAATACAGTACCTGCAACACATTACATGGAGTACGGCAATACCAGTCAGAGCAGGGCAAAATAAGTCACATGGGCTTTTGCTTCTAAAACTACGGTAACATGTCTTTTCCAACTTTTCATTAATAAAATTGTCTTTGTTTACAACAGAAACCAACTTTCTGCAAGGAAAGCACTAAAACGGCGAAACCTGGCCGACGCATAGACCCGTTATTCAAAGCAAGAAAGGTCTACGAAACAATGAGCAAAAGCTTGCTACAATGAGTTCCAGATTTCTAGAACTTAATTTATGCAACCCTTTTTGTTGAGATGAGTTTCACTCACGCATTAGGTTGAATAGCGGATTGGGATAATCAACGATAATTACTCGATTAGCCATAGCAAGCTTCCACTCATTGTTTCGTAGACCCTTTCTTCTTTTGAATAACGGGTCCACTCGTAGGCTAGGCGAAACCCGCTTGGACCATGACCCATCTTGCCTAACCCTATCCCACCCTAACCAAGGGTATATATTCTAAAGGAACACTCCCCATCGAAGTTCAATGTGGGTAAGTCGCTACAAGTATCATGCTTATGATGCTATTCATGTCAAATCACCTGGCATGAGACGAATGATTAGAAACAACGTTTCCTAAAAACTCTAACCACATAAACCGATTTCTAGACATACGGTCAGTCTTTTGTGAAAGAATAGATCAGTTCTCAAGCAGAGCTATTATTTTGCTTAGTTTAAGCGAAAGCGTCCTCTTGGTAGTTAGGATGTATTTGATTGATACCATTCTGAAAACGGTTGACTGGGTAGACTCGGAATCTGTCTTCATTCACTCCAAAATTCTCAAATGGTAGATTTGATAGGTTGGGAAGCGGGCCTAACTATTGTATGCAAGCGCTAAGTGCACGAGTGCCGTTCCCAAGTAGACTTATGATGATGAGTCCCCCCATGTGTCCCTGCGGCAAACCTTGCCCAAGGGGGACTCATAATGAAACAGTGAAAAACTTGGCCCTATTTTCTTCAATCATCAATAGAATTATGATGCAATCACGGCCTCGAATCTCAATCCCGTGGGGGTGTTTTCAATTCTTCATTCGAATCGAAAATTCTATCACATTTACACCATAACAATAGTAATTCACAAATATCGCAATCTAATTGGTACTGTAGGAATCGCGAAGTTTGGGCCTAAATAGGGCCATTTTCAGAGTAAAACCATGAGTCTCTATTGACTGAAGCACCATCATCGAGTCAAAGAGCACAGGGAAACAAGAACCTCATCGTCATAAGTCTAGTTTGCAAGCACAAAATGTCACTATACATTGGTTTCTGACACTTACATTTGCATTGGTCACTGTACTCAGAGAGACTTGATTGTAGGTGCATTTTTTGAGGCCATTTGCTCCCAGGCACATAATATTTCTAATGAGACTTGTGGGGAAACCTTCTGAACTTTTTAACCTTTGAACGATTCTCGTTTCCATCAGCAACAATCAAGATGAATCCGGAAACCTGCCGTTTTTAAGATATGTTTGCATCCAGTCTGAGTTGGATACACGAATTTTTGTACAAGAAAATAAGGGCGGGCCAAGGGCGGGCATGTCACGCTGAGGACGATTGTCCTACCTTTGTCCGAAAACCGGTAGTTCGCGAAAAAACATTTTCACCATCTTTGTCCGAAAAGTTGTCTTGTTTGATGACACATTTACGTTGTTATTTTTCTTCGATTTGATGACAATTCAATCACTGGCGATGTTTGTCCTGAAAACCGGTAGTTTCGGCCAAATACCGTTTTTCGAAAGAAAGTTGTACCGGTAGCCATGAAGGCACAAGTGTCCCATAACCGGTTTTTCTTCCTCGCCAAAATTCCATATCATTCGCAGCGAATCCAGTGTTTATCTTGCAGGCATCATTACCGTCGTAATTATATCTATAGAGCAGCAGTGTCCCAAAACTGGTAGTCTTCAAGTGGCAATTCCGAGGTGGTACCTAGGTTCTAAAACATTTGTTGATATTTCTCCTGGTTTATCCCAAAACTGGTCTTTTCATCTTTGTAAAAATTATATATGATATTCATTGAGTTGCAAGCCTTTAAAGATAAAAAACATGCGGTACCAAAGACCCCCAATTTACTTTTGCTGCAAAAATGCTCGAAGATGGAGGTAACAGAAGGTTATACAATGCCATACCTCCTATTGATATCTGAGCAAACGTAAAAGGACTTCTAAAGTAATTTATCCTTAAAATCATCGTCAAATTTTGCTTAAGATTCCATGTATTCAAAAACAATTGTTCAAAACATAATCGATGAGACTGATTTGAAATTTAGGTTATCGAAGTCCTGTCTAAATCCCACTTGATTCGCGTTGATTTTACCGCATTTGCAAGGTTCGAGTGTCAAAAATTGATTGAAAATCTTAGGGAAAAGGTCATTCGACTAAGTTTCCATTCTGAAAATCGTAATTTTTTAGCATTTAATGCAACGTCGAACAATTTTTTTGAGACACCCTGTACAAAAGTGGCTCAAGCCACTTGCTGTCAAATTCTGGCCAATATCTATCGGGATTTCCTGTTGACTTCGACCAGTGACCCAAATGTGGTGCGTCGCGTGTCTCTGCCTGTTATCTTCTTACGGCTATTTTGATCAAAGTCCTCCGTATGTGTGGATTTCCTTTAAGGACTACTCATAAATCTTACAAAGACAGTCCAGTGTCAAATCAAATAAGTTTACCAAATATTTAAATCAAATCAAATATTTCAGCCAACCTGTGCTCGTGTCCCACGGCCGAAAACCTCCAAAGTTTCATTCTCACGGACCAGTCAGACGGCTGTCATTCTCACGGTTCAGTCAGACGGCGAATAAGCGACAAAAGAAACCTGTAAAGATTTTCTAAATGTTACCTCCTTCCATGAAACGCATCGAAACAAAGACTGCTTGAAATTTCCCGAACTCTTTGAAGAAATCGAATAAATCTGATCTCCAGCTTTTTGGTATTCTTGTTTTGATCCTGGTTGTGATATCTCACCGTTTCAAGGAGTTTTAGCCTCTTCAATCCAAACACAAACGTATGAGGCACTTTGCCTTACAGAATATTAATTCTGACCAAGAAACAATAGTAATGACAATAGTCATTGTCGTAACAACGATGAAAAAGCGCAAAAATTAAACAAGGACAGATTTTGTAATACAATTTAATACAATAGCGACAGTTCCTTTGGTTCACACCTCAATTCAAAACGATTAGCGAATGCAGACAAAAGAAATCCTCTAAACCGGTAATTCAAAACAAACATAGCCGCAAAGTCGCCCTGAAACCGGCATCGCAAACTCTAACTTGATGCGGAAGAAGGATGATTTTTAAGAGAAGTTATGTGCTCATTACGAAATAAGAAGGGTAAATCTAAAGTTCTGTGTGGCGGATTTTGTTTACGTGATTCAGAAGTCAAGCAGAGGGCATTACAATTCTTGCCTATGTAGCGCTCAAATGTTAGCTGTTACTCCTCACCTCCTAAATCACGTAAACAAGATCCGCCAGACAGAACTTTAGATTTACCCTCCTTATTTCGTAATATACTCATAACTTCTCTTAAAAACCTCCCTTAGCCCACATAAAGTGACAGTTTGCCGTGCTGGTTTCAGGGCAACTTTGCGGCTATGACTGTTTTGAATTACCAGTTGAGAGGAGTCGTTTTGTCTACATTCGCTAATCACTTCGAATTGAGGTGTGAACCACAGCAGCTGATGCTATTGTATTACAAAATCTGCCCTTGTTCAGAAATCAGCGTTTTCAGTTGTTTTCGACATTGTCTTTCCGCCACAGGCTGTTTAGTTCAAGATTCAATGCCCTTGCGATGTCTCCGTGAACTGAAAAATTCTATTAAGGCTTTTTTACGCATTTCAAATCATGTGGCAATACCCTTGGGAAGATTTTGTATTTAGTATTTGCATTCATGGGGTAAGTTTTCATGGTGCCAAATTTTTGAGTAGCTCTTTTGTCCTGGTTGCGTTTTATGAAGGTAGGTGAAACGAAGAAATATCTTCACGAGTTCCGCCCTTATGGAACGTCTGATTGATCCGTGCAAATGCGGCTTGAAGGTTTTGGGACATGAGCAACGAAGAAAAATCGGCTGAAACACTTTATTTATACCTTGTCCAGGATAAGATTAATCGTGACCTGTCAAAAGTGGATTTTTTCGTCATACCCGGTAGTTTGAGGGCCTGTTCACACTGCTCCGTTTTCATATGAAAACGGAATAAAATTTCTCCGTTTTTGCCTTGCGTTCACATTGCTCCGCTGTGAAAAAGGAGCTGTTCGAAAACGCTAATGAAAACGCATAAATTTGAAAATGGTTCTTTTTGGAAAATGATCCGTTTTCAGTGTGAACGGCAAAAACGGAGACATTTGAAAATGCTTCACATTCCTTTATTAATAGGCTGTTATTACAATGGCATTCATAGTAACGATTGGCTCCTTTTTGACAGCTACAAACAAAAGGATTTGAACGCCTACGCCTATCATTTTCATGGCGTATTTATCTTAAAATGGAGCAAAATGAACGGGCAGCGTTTTCATCAGCAAAAACGGATAGAAACGAAAACGGAGCAGTGTGAACGTAGTCTGAGAGTATAACTTTTAAAAAATATTCACATTTCGCTGCCTTGCTCTTCTATCTCGGCGACAATGGTTTCCATTTCTTTGACAAGATCGTGTCTCCCTATTTGCTCCAACTTTTCAATGAACAAACTAATAGACAATTCTGGGATTTCTGTTTGAATTTTTCTAATCAAAGCTTCGGTAGGCGAATACTGATGGTGCTCTTTGATAGCAGCACCAATAACGTCTATCTCAGCATTTGTGTACTTATACGTTGTGGCCAAGTGCTTCCAACAACATATGCTGGGAGTCTTAAAGTCGAGGTACCGTGCTAACCTATCCTTAACTGCCGGATTTCGTATCGATAGTAGGTCTTCGATTGATGTTGTTGTTGTTATGACTTTGTCTTCAATCAGTTCATTCAGATAGTTAAAAATGTCGTGTCTGTTGATCTTCTTGCATCTGCCCATTAGACCCTCAACACCAAACTCGTCACGTGTCTTCAAATTTTCGAGAAATAGACTGGCAGGATCGCCTCCTCCACAATAACATCGATTCAAATTATCACAAACATCTTCATCAAAAAAGCTTCTGGCAAAATCATACCAATTTTTTATGTTAAGTGCACTATTGTCGAGACAGAGCAACCGACTAATATGCAGAAGATCCAACTTGTCGACTGTCATATCTAGAAACAAACGATTACAAAATATAATTAGCACACCAACAATGGAAAGGTCCTCATGTGTCTGTTTGAAATTTATCTGAAATGTCAAATCCGGGATAGCACAGACCTTTGCACAAAGTGAAGTTCAATCCAAGGCGAGATCTGCTTTCCCAAAATGAAGTAAATTTCATTGCTGGAAACAAGGCACTTTGTTTCCAAATCTAAACATTGCTAGCAAATTTCGTGGGTTGGAGCGTTGGAAAGTCAGTATTTCAATAGCTAGTTGCGATTTTGTGTAAAAAAGGTCTGTAGGAGTCGAATGCTTACAAAACTTTAAAATAAGAGTGTGTAAAATGCTACTGCCTTGGTACTCATTTCATACTTAGGAACCTGTAAAAGAACATAAATGCATAAAATGTCCTGAAACAATACAAATAGAGGTCAGGATTGCCTCTAGTGCACCCAGCAATACCAGTTTAACGAAATTTGATGCCAAAAATATATCATGAACATAATTTCAGCTTATTTGCACCAAAAAATATCACTTTTGGTAATATCCTAACCCAGAAATATCGACTTACTTCCCTGTATGTGCATGTGCTGAGTGCCCCGCCCCCTGGGTAAGCTTCTTTACATAGGGGAAGGTACTCCACGTACGTATATACAGGGGAATGACTGTCTAATTTCATGTATGATCAGTTCATGCCTCCTGCACGGCCCATGCATACTCTGTTTTAGCGAAATGCGCCTCCTCCTCCAGACTCAAACCTCAACGAAGGTTTGGAACCACTAGGGTTAGACTTAGGGTAACTCCATGAATTTTTGGTGTACTCGCAAGATTCTTGTGTCAAAAATTAATTCAAAACCTCAGGAAAAGGTTCACTTGACCAAGTGTCCATTCAGCGCATCGTTATTTTTAGTATTTAAGCAGACGTTGAACAATTTTTTAAGACACCCTGCACTTTATAAACCTTTAGAATAAGCTTTAATAATTCTACCTGATTTAGAAAGTGCCATGTACTCTCCAGATACTTCAACATCAGGGCGTAACGGTTGCTCAGGTCCGACATACTCTGAGGCGCTGTCATGCGGTGCTGGATCCCAAGAGGGAACACTTTCATAATTTTCGGCACCTGGTCCTATGTCATCAGAAGAATTTATCTGCAAAGCTTCAACGTAGTCATATAGAAAATCATCATCGATTTCACCTACTCCAGAATGATGCACAATGGGAGGAGCAGTTGGAGAGCCAATCGGGCTGGTATGGTGACTTTGCGTATCTGTGTCGTCGTGGTCTGGAGGGGCAAAAACATCTCGCTGTGGGTCTTCAGCAACTGCTGATGCCATAATTTCTTCCTCCTTGTTTCCCCTGGGATGCAACAAATCATTTGTACCAAAAGGAAATGTTGCAAGGAACGGTCCTCCACACGGTGCACCAGAGGTTTGCAAATCATTCCTGTCAATTTTTGAACCAGTTGGTACAGGCGGGTGAACATTTACTGGCATCGTGGATGGAGGGGAATTTTTCCCCTTCTTGTCATTTGAGGGAGACAGTTGATTAGGAAGACTGGCAAATCCAGCTGGCTCAGTTGCGCTAGTAGTAATAGAAGTAGTAGTAGGTACTGTTGCTGTTGTTGTTTTGGTTGTTGTTGTCGTTTCAGCTATCACTGATATCATTTTGGTGGTCTGGTCGGTAGTAAGGCTTGATGTTGAGGATGTAGTGCAAACTGGCATCTCTGACGAACCAGCTACTTTTCTTAGATTGCCTACAGAAAAATGAAATCCTGATTACATGCTTGATTATTCTAATTATCCAAGATGACCAATACATAACGCATACAGGCTCTAAGAGAAAGAAAACTTGAAACTTCTGCCAAACGTCTAAGTATCATAGCATGCACTTTTTTATAAGAAACTTAGTTCAGTATTAAAAATTTCTTAATCCAACATGAAAATTTCTGCATTACAGAACTGAAAGTTTGTTAATCTGCCAGAAAACTTCTGAGGAAATCAACCTTCGCTCTGTCTTAGAACGACTCTCAGCCTTGCAGATTCAATTTCCCCATACGAGGACATAGGATAATATAAATGGTATTTTTTCTCAAATGACCTTCCTCAATTTTTTGTTCGAAACTTCCTCCAAACCTGGTTAATAGGTAGTATTTTTGCGTCTCTACAATAACCATTGCTTTATGTGTGGTATCACTCAATTGTACCACTTCATCATTATGCTATACTAATTGTATGCTATACTATTTCATCGTATGCTATACTACATATGGTTTCTCGGTTGCATGCTATACTATTTCATCGTTATACTACGTAATAATTATACTATTTTATTTATCAAACTATTTCATCATAATATCATTTCATCATTATACTATTTCATTGCCATATTATTTCATCGTTATGCTATTTCATCGTTATACTATTTCATCATTATACTACGTAATCATTATACTATTTTATTTATTAAACTATTTCATCATAATATTATTTCATCATTATACTATTTTAGCATCATACTATTTCATTTATTACACTATTTCATCGTTATACTATTACATCATCATATTGTTTCATCATTATGCTATTTCATCGTTATATCATTTCATCATTATACTATTTCATGATTATGCTATTTCATTCCTATATTATTTTATCATTATAACATTTCATCATTATACAATTTCATCATTATACTAGTTCATCGTCATATTATTTCATCGCTATGCTATTTCATTGTTATACTATTTCATCATTATACTACATAATCATTATACTATTTTGTTTATTAAACTATTTCATCATAATATTATTTCATCATTATTTCATACTATTTTAGCATTATACTATTTCATTTATTACACTATTTCATCGTTATACTATTACATCATCATATTGTTTAATCATTATGCTATTTCATCGTTATATTTTTTCATAGTGGTACCATTCAATTGTACAACTTCATCATTACGCTATGCTAATCTACATAATACCATGTCATCATCATACCATTTGACCATTACATTATTTGACCATTATACTATTTTACATAATTTCATCGTTATACTACTTCATCACTATACTATGGTACTCTAGTACTCTGGATCATGTTATAAACGTTAAGAAGTTAGTTGCTCGCAGCAAACTCAACTCTCAGATTGCCAACAAATTAAGAAAGTGTACCGGGTGAGTAAAAAAAACACGCCCGGCGTTCTGCTCCCTGAGCATATATGCAATGATATTTTGCGATACCTGATTAAATAGCTAAAATGTTCAATTATTTTTAGAAATTTTCCTGACTCAAATTGGTCACTCCGTTCAGATTCTGCAAGCGATTTTCTAAAATGAGTCCCTTTGAGAAACCTTAAAAAACATGCTAAAATTACAAGCAAAAGTCCCTGATGTGTTAACCTCACAGCGATGACTTTCAGCACGCTTTAGCACATGCTTTCTTTTTGACGAGTTGAAAAGTCTTCCTCCTAGTGCAAATAACTCATTCAGAGGGATTCCATTCTCTCATGAGGACAAAATACATGTACACATTCAAGAGTCATTATTGTTAGGAAGGAGAACAAAGGGAAATTTTCCTTGCTGTTTTCGCTCGTTTTTGCAGGTTTGCGGAAGGGGCTTTCTACAGAAAGTCTCCGATTTCGACGGGAAGGAATGGCCCATTAAAACCGGGTAAATTACTCAGTTCTCAATTTCATTGCTTCGATATTCAGGCACCAGAATTTTTTCAAACGCCGGGCGTTTTCATTGACTCACCCGGTAGTACTTTGCCTCCCCTCCAGAAGCTCATTGATTGCTCTGGAACCAATCGGTCTATTGAAATTCTGTAAAAAATATGGTATTACCCATATTTATGGCAATCGAAAAGCATATTAGCAAAACTGTTTGTCCTCACAGCTTTGGAGAAGCCTGATTTTAAAAGAATTTGATCAAACTTTTTTACCACTCACACTATGTTTTCATGGAAACACATGCCAAATTTGAAGTCAAGAGCTTGGCCAGTTTTTCCGCAATAAATGCAAGCATGCGTGAAACAAGGTAGCATTCTTTCGATAGTGAAAGTGCAAACCTATCTTTTTCTTACAAAATATCATATTTGAGTCCCAAGGCGGAGAAAAGAAATATATCTTGCAACATAGTGCGTGGCTGAAAATGGTAAAAATGATCCGTACATTGTACTCAAATGCATTACGAGGCAATCGATCCCCGTTCTACTTTTGTAACTGCTTTGTAAACCTCCTTCTTTTTGCACTCCTTGGATGTCAAACATGATATCCGATAGCTCGTGCAAGCGAAGCAGGTTTGTAAGGAAAAGAAAGATCTGCACTATTAGTCTCAAAAGAATGCTGACTTGTTTCACACACTTGCAGGTGCTTCACTGGTTCCTTAGCATGTACCAGTCCATAATCAACTGACCAGTTTTTTTAAGTGTTTGTTGTCGAATAGCCTAGGTACCAGCCTTTAGCATTTCATTGCAAAAAGACTGCTGGCCAATCCTTTGACTTCAACATTGTATCTGTGACCATATATTTTGAGTGTTGAAAAAGCTTGATTAATGAAAGATGAAGTTTTTCTAAAGCCAGTAAGATATTTTGAAATGAGCTCTTTCCAAAGAGGTGAAAGCAACCAATTTTGTTATCATATATTCTTAGATTGCCATGAATATGAGTAATACCCAGTGGCATCATGGCCAGGGCGCCAGGGGGGCATGCCACCCCCTTGTGAAAATTTTGTCGGAAATTTCGGTAATTTTCCACTCTTGTCGGAAAAATATAAATCAATCAATTCTCACTCCATATAAATCTCATCAAAAATCACTCCATATGGCTCATCGATGGAAAGTGAAAATAACCGAAATCCCCACTTTTTCGGTGAGAGCCTAAGCTTTTACTGAAAAAGTAGTTTTTCGGCAAAAAACAAGGTCTTTCGCTCAAAAAGAAATGATTTTTATGCGAAAATCATTTTTGCCCCCAAAAAGCGGCTTTTCTGGCAAAAGGGGCAATTTCTACATGAAAAAGGAGACACAAAGAGCAAAAAGTTTGAACGAATTAATTTAGGACCAAATTTTTTTGGTAAACAACTCTTGGGAGTTTTTCACGAGCTTTCGGATGTTTTTTACATAAACTTTGTTGTCTAAAATACGAGAGATTTACAGTTTGGTGTGCGTGCATAGACTTAGATGTCTTAAATTTAGTATCGTGTCTCATTTTAGGGATGCGTTACCAGAAATTTCCAGAAGTGATTATTCTTGAGGCTAGAGAATGAAAGAAATGATTGCTGAGACAGAGTTAGTTTTAGTTTCAGTGAAGGCATGCTTATGAAAGTGCGGATTTTGGCTTGTGTATGCCGAAAAAAATCATAAGCGCGTTTTCTATTCTGAAATTAAAAAATGATTGGATCCTAAGTGATTTTGAAGTATGCTATCTTCCAATTTCCCAGGAAGACCTACTTACAATTATTCACCAAAAAGGGTGCTTCTCAACAATCTACAGGAGTAACAATGGAAAGTTTTCCCGGGGACAAGCCCCTGAACCCCCATTTTTTCTTCCTCTGCTTGCACCTTGCTTCATCCTTACTGCCAAAACCAGTCTCGTCTCAAAAGGTTTGCCCTGTACTTTTACCAATTCGTCACTGTTATGGCACCTCGAAAATGATGACAGTTCAAAAAGATTTGGCCGCTGCAATCAGTTTTATTCCTAATTAAACTTTGTTGGAAAAATACCTCTTTGTCTGAAAATTCAAACCTTTGCCCCCCCCCAAAAAAAAGTTATGCTCCCACGACGCCATTGGTAATACCATACTTTTGACAGAATTCCAATCATTTGGTTTCAGAGCAATTAGTGACTTTCTGGAGGGATCCCGAAAACTGAATCTCTGTTCTCAATCTCATCAGAGAGGAATGCAGATCGAAGCAGATCAAGTCAAGTAATGTCTAAACATTGAAAAGGCTTCAAAAACCTCGTTTTGAAAAGTTCACAAGTGCACAGGAAGTGAACATAAGATATTGCTAAGAAACTAGTAAGAAACTCTGAGCACTCAAAGTCTGATAGTTTTAAAGAAACTTTCAGAATGGCCCAGATTCTTAGTTCCTTATAAAAGATTACATTTAAAGGCACTTTTAAAAAGCCAGCAACCCTAGGAATTAAAGTAGAGCCTGTGTTGAAGTTTACGCTCCATTCCTGTCAAGAAAGTTGCTCATCTCCATACCAAGGTACCTTCTCTTTGCTTTTGACAGTGGGTGGGAGCTCACTGTCACCCAAAGGAGGGAAACTTCTATTGATGTGTGATGGGGGGAGGTTAGACACAGCAATTTGGAAATTTTGAGACTCCAAAAATATACTCATTGCTTCCTGGTACATAAAAACCATAGATTTTGTGGCGTTTTCATTAATTGTAGTGCAATAACTTATTGTGAAAAACTCAGCCTAGCACTCAAATTGTCGAATTTTCTCATCAAAAATCCCAAAACCATACCAATTTTGCACTAAATAGCATACCTAAAGGTATACTAGACAACTTTTCACAAGCATAGAAAGTTTCAACTCTCTCATGACCTACTAATAGGGAGTGTGCCCCCTGGGACTGACACAATATTTACATAATGGGAAAGTAATGCTACAGATAATCAATCTCCAAATCCCCAAATCACCACAAAAATTTCTCTTTTGTATTCTCAAGCCGAGTCTTCAGGAAACTTGTCAAGGTTTTTTTGGTTGTTTTCAATTTTTTCAGCAAAGGAAAATTTCAAGAAACTCATGGTGTATAGCTTGAGAAACAGAAGGCTAGAAGATGTACCAACATACACAGCTAAATTTTTGCTAAAGGTCTTCTCTATTCGATTTCTATCATGCACTGTCAAATGTGGATAGTGTTTTTGGTGCATTGATCCACCTGGTATTCAGTGGCAGAACCAGGAGGTAGAACAAGGGAGTAATAAACACCCAGTTTCAAAATCTGTGTCAAGCTTTTATGAAAGATGAAACAAAAATGTTTTGACCATGACTACCCCATGGCCAAAACATAGAGACAGGTAACTAAAGTTAAATCTAAATATACAATCAAATACAAATACAGCACTAAAGGTTACGCAATTTCTAGAGATAGATACAGGAATCAGGTTCACATTGGATGTTGGGCAATTGCTGTGTTTTGGATGTATCCCATTAGTGATGTGGGATGAGACACTAAAAATTTTACTGAAATTGAAATTAAAGTGATATAGGCTATAAATCTGGACATCTGGGCTAACATAGCACTGAATTCTCAACATCTAATGTGAAACAGACATTAACAAGTGAACAATAAAAAATAAGTGAAAAGACTTAGTGGCTGCGTGGAGTAAACAAACTTTTCAGATCTATTTAATCGAACCAACCTGTATTGTGGATGAAACCTAGTGTCATTTTGAGAATACTTTTGTTGATTTCATTAGAAAGGTTTTTGTCACCATACAATAGAGTCTGAACAAGAACGTCGTTGGGGAGGCTGTTTATTCCAACAAATTGTCGTAATAGTACCGAAACTCCTGCAAGATGTTGTCATTGAATGTCAAATGAAGGGCAAAGCAGCAAAAAGTGCTCCGTGTCCTCATTACCGTCATTCGTTGGACACACTGGGTTAACTGTTTCCCTAAAATTGTGCTTGAATTTGTGGAAATTTAGTCTGCTAAGAGCCGACCCATATTTGGGATAGATATGAAAGGTCTGTTGGGTCATGAATACCAAAGACAGGTTTTGCAGGGGGGTGAATTATTGCAAGAAGTTTTGTCTTAAATTATCTAATTAAATTAAGTAATTTTTTAACCCCAGTCAAAAAAGTTTTGACTTTACCCTCTCTATTTTTTGTCTGGCTCTGGCAAGACCGGCATGCAATGTGCTTTTCAGTTAATATGAAAACAAAATTGAAGTTACTGTACCTTGTTTCCTTGGCTCTTTTTGCTCTTTTCTTGAAGGGCTATTACCCATTTTCATCTGTAACAAGAAATACAGTACATAAGCAACTGAATTATGAGGGAAAAGCACTCAAATGCGAGAGTGGATAAATGTGATCCCTTTTTTGTTATTAGAGCAGCATTGGCAGCACTGGCAGAACATAAAAGTAAGGGGCAGCAGCTGTCCATCTACATATTAGAAATCCTGTCTGCTTATCTTTGAAAGTTTCAAGACACAGCAAAATGCCCAAAAAAACCCCATCTTTTCTCACACTGTTTGCAATTCAACCTCCTTGACTTAAGGCCACATAAAATAAATCAATAGATTTTCATCACTGTGTGAGTGGAAAATGAATCCAAGTTTGACAGTTTTACATTTTTTGCCAACCACTCGTTAAATATTTGTGAGATTTCTATATCCTATAAAGTGTTAAAACAAATTGTGTTGTAAATTTCATTAATTTGTAATGTTTTACCTCTTATGATACACACTGTATCAAATGAAATGCAAAATCATTGAAAAGTTAGAAATACTGTATATTGCAGTCTTTTTGGTAAGGTTTTGATCTGTTACAAAGCTGTTGTATTGTTATGGTTGAAAATGTTACACTGCTCCAAGACACAACTACCTGCAGGAGCCACAAGGTATTACAAATTGGCATGAACAATGGAAACAAAGAGTCTAATCCTGGAAACCAAACCAAGAAATGCGCTGCAATGCGCTGCAAGCATCAATCAGATCCAAGCAAGACAGATTCATTTTTGCCCATGACGGCAAATATCACTGAAAGCAAGACATGTCACTTTGGGTTTGGGGTAAGTTTCATGGCAGTTTTATTGGGATTCTGCGTGATACTCGCAAGAAGCCACCTGTATCGTCATCTGATTTTCAAACATTTATTCCAAGAAGCTGCAAGCAATTTCCCTTTACATCAATGTTTATAAACAATTTATACAAACATGGATACAATCGCAAGTCATTTGTCACTCCTCTGTCTGTAAATTTGGTTGGTCCCCCCATAAATTTTTATGTGCCAAAGATTATCACTTAACAAGAATTCACAAGAAAACATATGCCTCCCTAACTGACTTTGCTAGATCTGCCAAACTTTTCCCTAGTTGCTCTGCCGCCGAATCAAACATAACAAGGCATTGCGATTTTAGGCCCACATTGATCAATATAAAGCGATTAATCTTATCTTTACTTCATCTCCCCTTCATCAGCTATAAACAGCACAGAAATAACACCTAGAGATCCACACGAAGAAATGGATCCACCGATCACAAACATAAGAATAAATACCTCGTTTTAGCCAGGCATTTATTTGAATCACTGCAATTTCAAGGTTCTCTTCGTCTGCCGCTCGCCACTGTTCCCAGACAGCTTTGGCTGATGGGAACGAAAATGGGATTTCCCATTCCCAGAAGCTGCACGGCAACAGGCAACAACATCACAGAGGCTTTTCAGAACCCGGAAGTAATCTGTAAGGAACCCAGTCTGCCACTGGCCTTTCTATGGTGGCCGATAAGGGCCAATCCTCATTTCAATTTCAGAATACTCATTTCAATTTTAGAATCCTCATTTCAAATTCAGAATCCTCACTTCAAACTTAGAATCCTCATTTAAATCTTAGAATCCTCTTTTCAATTTTAGAATCCTCATTTTCAATTTTAGAATTCTCATTTCAAATTCAGAATCCTCATTTCAATTTCAAAATCCTCATTTCAAATTCATAATCCTCATTTCAATTGTCGATTCCTCATTTCTAGCCCGGGTGGAGGGTGGTACATGACTTGCGGATGGACGGGGGCCTGCCGTCCGGTTTTCAGGAAGCTACCCAGAGGGTAACAAAACATGTTGGGGGTACGGGTATGTGCCGCACATATGGGTGGGTTTTGGGGCTCAAAATTCTCTAAACAAGGGTCTCGTTTTCGGCAAATTTCCATAAAGATGGGTGGGCTATCCAGAAATTGGCGAAAAATAGTCAAAAATGGGTAGTTTTCCGTAAAAACTCACCATAAAAGTGGGTATGACGGCAAGTTTCAGTAATTAGAAGAGGGTACTTTTCTGAGAAGCGGGCGGCAGACCCCTGTCCATCTGCAAGTTATGTACCCCCCCCCCTGGGAAAGCTACCCTCCTCTATTTACCGACAGGCCGTAATACCCACTTTTATGATGATTTTTGGCTGAATACTACTCATTTTCGAAATTTTTTCCTCAATTTCAGGAGAACCCACCCATGTTTAATGAAACTCTGCCGGAACCTTTCTTTAGATAACTTTGGACCGAAAAACCTACCCATATGGGCGGCACATACTCTTGCCATGTTATGTTATCCCCCCAGGTTTCAGACTAAGAATCCTCGCGCCAAAGCGCAAGTAGCATTTGGCATTTGTAAGTCTGCATTGCGGATTGTTGCCTCGTTGATTTGCATGGTATTTGGTAGTTTGCCTTAGAGTGTGAGGTGAGGATGAAATGAGGATTCTAAGTTTAGAATGAGGATTCTTAAATTGAAATGATGATTCTGAATTTGAAAAGAGGATTCTTAAATTGAAATGAGGATTCTTAAATTGAATTGAGGATTCTGAAATTGAAACGAGGATTCTTAAATTGAAATGAGGATTCTTAAATTGAAATGAGGATTCTAAAATTGAAATGACGATTCTAAGTTTGAAAAAAGGATTCTTAATTTTGAAATCAGGATTCTAAAATTGAATTGAGGATTCTGAAATTGAAATGAGGATTCTAAAATTGAAATGAGGATTCTTAAATTGAAATGATGATTCTGAAATTGAAATGAGGATTCTGAAATTGAAATGAGGATTCTAAAATTGAAATGAGGATTCTAAGTTTGAAAAAAGGATTCTTAATTTTGAAATGAGGATTCTAAAATTGAATTGAGGATTCTGAATTTGAAATGAGGATTCTAAAATTGAAATGAGGATTCTTAAATTGAAATGAGGATTCTTAAATTGAAATGATGATTCTTAAATTGAAATGATGATTCTTAAATTGAAATGAGGATTCTGAAATTGAAATAAGGATTCTAAAATTGAATTGAGGATTCTTAAATTGAAATGATGATTCTAAAATTGAAATGATGATTCTTAAATTGAATTGAGGATTCTGAATTTGAAATAAGGATTCTAAAATTGAATTGAGGATTCTTAAATTGAAATGAGGATTCTAAAATTGAAATGAGGATTCTTAAATTGAAATGATGATTCTAAAATTGAAATGATGATTCTTAAATTGAATTGAGGATTCTGAATTTGAAATGAGGATTCTAAAATTGAAATGAGGATTCTTAAATTGAAATGATGATTCTAAAATTGAAATGAGGATTCTTAAATTGAAATGAGGATTCTTAAATTGAAATGATGATTCTAAAATTGAAATGATGATTCTTAAATTGAATTGAGGATTCTGAATTTGAAATGAGGATTCTTAAATTGAAATGAGGAATCTTAAATTGAAATGAGGATTATAAAATTGAAATGAGGATTCTTAAATTGAAATAAGGATTCTAAAATTGAAATGATGATTCTTAAATTGAAATGATGATTCTTAAATTGAAATGAGGATTCTGAAATTGAAATAAGGATTCTGAAATTGAAATGATGATTCTGAATTTGAAATGAGGATTCTAAAATTGAAATGAGGATTCTTAAATTGAATTGAGGATTCTTAAATTGAAATGAGGATTCTAAAATTGAAATGAGGATTCTTAAATTGAAATAAGGATTCTAAAATTGAAATGATGATTCTAAAATTGAAATGATGATTCTTAAATTGAAATGATGATTCTAAAATTGAAATGATGATTCTAAAATTGAAATGATGATTCTTAATTTTGAAATGAGGATTCTGAAATTGAATTGAGGATTCTTAAATTGAATTGAGGATTCTTAAATTGAAATGATGATTCTAAAATTGAAATAAGGATTCTAAAATTGAAATAAGGATTCTAAAATTGAAATGAGGATTCTTAATTTTGAAATGAGGATTCTGAAATTGAATTGAGGATTCTTAAATTGAATTGAGGATTCTAAAATTGAAATGATGATTCTAAAATTGAAATGATGATTCTTAATTTTGAAATGAGGATTCTGAAATTGAATTGAGGATTCTTAAATTGAATTGAGGATTGTTAAATTGAAATGATGATTCTAAAATTGAATTGAGGATTCTGAATTTGAAATAAGGATTCTAAAATTGAATTGAGGATTCTTAAATTGAAATGAGGATTCTAAAATTGAAATGAGGATTCTTAAATTGAATTGAGGATTCTTAAATTGAAATGATGATTCTAAAATTGAAATGATGATTCTTAATTTTGAAATGAGGATTCTGAAATTGAATTGAGGATTCTTAAATTGAATTGAGGATTCTTAAATTGAAATGATGATTCTGAAATTGAAATAAGGATTCTGAAATTGAAAAAAGGATTCTAAAATTGAAATGAGGATTCTTAAATTGAAATGAGGATTCTAAAATTGAAATGAGGATTCTTAAATTGAATTGAGGATTCTTAAATTGAAATGATGATTCTGAAATTGAAATAAGGATTCTGAAATTGAAATAAGGATTCTGAAATTGAAATAAGGATTCTAAAATTGAAATGATGATTCTGAATTTGAAATGAGGATTCTAAAATTGAAATGAGGATTCTGAAATTGAATTGAGGATTCTTAAATTGAATTGATGATTCTAAAATTGAAATAAGGATTCTTAAATTGAATTGAGGATTCTTAAATTGAAATGATGATTCTGAAATTGAAATAAGGATTCTGAAATTGAAATAAGGATTCTGAAATTGAAATAAGGATTCTAAAATTGAAATGATGATTCTGAATTTGAAATGAGGATTCTAAAATTGA
Organism: Aurelia sp. 4 Dawson et al 2005; assembly: GCA_964019985.1. Lineage (NCBI taxonomy): Eukaryota > Metazoa > Cnidaria > Scyphozoa > Semaeostomeae > Ulmaridae > Aurelia > Aurelia sp. 4 Dawson et al 2005. The sequence goes on along the minus strand of OZ026493.1, from coordinate 21,325,480 downwards.
AATAAGGATTCTTAAATTGAATTGAGGATTCTTAAATTGAAATGATGATTCTGAAATTGAAATAAGGATTCTGAAATTGAAATAAGGATTCTGAAATTGAAATAAGGATTCTAAAATTGAAATGATGATTCTGAATTTGAAATGAGGATTCTAAAATTGAAATGAGGATTCTTAAATTGAATTGAGGATTCTTAAATTGAAATGATGATTCTAAAATTGAAATGATTATTCTTAAATTGAAATGATGATTCTAAAATTGAAATGATGATTCTTAAATTGAAATGATGATTCTTAAATTGAAATGATGATTCTTAAATTGAAATGATGATTCTGAATTTGAAATTAGGATTCTGAAATTGAAATAAGGATTCTGAAATTGAAATGATGATTCTTAAATTGAAATGATGATTCTTAAATTGAAATGATGATTCTGAATTTGAAATGAGGATTCTGAAATTGAAATAAGGATTCTGAAATTGAAATAAGGATTCTAAAATTGAAATGAGGATTCTTAAATTGAAATGATGATTCTGAATTTGAAATGAGGATTCTGAAATTGAAATAAGGATTCTTAAATTGAAATAAGGATTCTAAAATTGAAATGATGATTCTTAAATTGAAATGATGATTCTTAAATTGAAATGATGATTCTGAATTTGAAATGAGGATTCTGAAATTGAAATAAGGATTCTGAAATTGAAATAAGGATTCTAAAATTGAAATGAGGATTCTTAAATTGAAATGATGATTCTTAAATTGAAATGAGGATTCTGAAATTGAAATAAGGATTCTGAAATTGAAATAAGGATTCTGAAATTGAAATGAGGATTCTAAAATTGAAATGATGATTCTTAAATTGAAATGATGATTCTTAAATTGAAATGAGGATTCTGAAATTGAAATAAGGATTCTAAAATTGAAATAAGGATTCTAAAATTGAAATGAGGATTCTTAAATTGAATTGAGGATTCTTAAATTGAAATGATGATTCTAAAATTGAAATGATGATTCTTAATTTTGAAATGAGGATTCTGAAATTGAATTGAGGATTCTTAAATTGAATTGAGGATTCTTAAATTGAAATGATGATTCTGAAATTGAAATAAGGATTCTGAAATTGAAAAAAGGATTCTAAAATTGAAATGAGGATTCTTAAATTGAAATGAGGATTCTAAAATTGAAATGAGGATTCTTAAATTGAATTGAGGATTCTTAAATTGAAATGATGATTCTGAAATTGAAATAAGGATTCTGAAATTGAAATAAGGATTCTGAAATTGAAATAAGGATTCTAAAATTGAAATGATGATTCTGAATTTGAAATGAGGATTCTAAAATTGAAATGAGGATTCTGAAATTGAATTGAGGATTCTTAAATTGAATTGATGATTCTAAAATTGAAATAAGGATTCTTAAATTGAATTGAGGATTCTTAAATTGAAATGATGATTCTGAAATTGAAATAAGGATTCTGAAATTGAAATAAGGATTCTGAAATTGAAATAAGGATTCTAAAATTGAAATGATGATTCTGAATTTGAAATGAGGATTCTAAAATTGAAATAAGGATTCTTAAATTGAATTGAGGATTCTTAAATTGAAATGATGATTCTGAAATTGAAATAAGGATTCTGAAATTGAAATAAGGATTCTGAAATTGAAATAAGGATTCTAAAATTGAAATGATGATTCTGAATTTGAAATGAGGATTCTAAAATTGAAATGAGGATTCTTAAATTGAATTGAGGATTCTTAAATTGAAATGATGATTCTAAAATTGAAATGATTATTCTTAAATTGAAATGATGATTCTAAAATTGAAATGATGATTCTTAAATTGAAATGATGATTCTTAAATTGAAATGATGATTCTTAAATTGAAATGATGATTCTGAATTTGAAATTAGGATTCTGAAATTGAAATAAGGATTCTGAAATTGAAATGATGATTCTTAAATTGAAATGATGATTCTTAAATTGAAATGATGATTCTGAATTTGAAATGAGGATTCTGAAATTGAAATAAGGATTCTGAAATTGAAATAAGGATTCTAAAATTGAAATGAGGATTCTTAAATTGAAATGATGATTCTGAATTTGAAATGAGGATTCTGAAATTGAAATAAGGATTCTTAAATTGAAATAAGGATTCTAAAATTGAAATGATGATTCTTAAATTGAAATGATGATTCTTAAATTGAAATGATGATTCTGAATTTGAAATGAGGATTCTGAAATTGAAATAAGGATTCTGAAATTGAAATAAGGATTCTAAAATTGAAATGAGGATTCTTAAATTGAAATGATGATTCTTAAATTGAAATGAGGATTCTGAAATTGAAATAAGGATTCTGAAATTGAAATAAGGATTCTGAAATTGAAATGAGGATTCTAAAATTGAAATGATGATTCTTAAATTGAAATGATGATTCTTAAATTGAAATGAGGATTCTGAAATTGAAATAAGGATTCTAAAATTGAAATAAGGATTCTAAAATTGAAATGATAATTCTTAAATTGAAATGAGGATTCTTAAATTGAAATAAGGATTCTAAAATTGAAATAAGGATTCTAAAATTGAAATGAGGATTCTGAAATTGAATTGAGGATTCTTAAATTGAAATGAGGATTCTTAAATTGAAATGATGATTCTGAATTTGAAATGAGGATTCTGAAATTGAAATAAGGATTCTAAAATTGAAATGAGGATTCTTAAATTGAAATGAGGATTCTTAAATTGAAATGAGGATTCTTAAATTGAAATGATGATTCTTAAATTGAAATGAGGATTCTGAAATTGAAATAAGGATTCTAAAATTGAAATGAGGATTCTTAATTGAAATGAGGATTCTAAAATTGAAATAAGGATTCTAAAATTGAATTGATGATTCTTAAATTGAAATGAGGATTCTTAAATTGAAATAAGGATTCTAAAATTGAAATGAGGATTCTTAAATTGAAATGATGATTCTGAATTTGAAATGAGGATTCTGAAATTGAAATAAGGATTCTAAAATTGAAATGAGGATTCTTAAATTGAAATGAGGATTCTTAAATTGAAATGAGGATTCTTAAATTGAAATGATGATTCTTAAATTGAAATGAGGATTCTGAAATTGAAATAAGGATTCTAAAATTGAAATAAGGATTCTTAAATTGAAATGAGGATTCTTAAATTGAAATGAGGATTCTTAAATTGAAATGAGGATTCTTAAATTGAAATGAGGATTCTTAAATTGAAATTAGGATTCTTAAATTGAAATGATGATTCTTAAATTGAAATAAGGATTCTAAAATTGAAATAAGGATTCTAAAATTGAAATGAGGATTCTTAAATTGAAATGAGGATTCTTAAATTGAAATGAGGATTCTTAAATTGAAATGATGATTCTTAAATTGAAATGAGGATTCTGAAATTGAAATAAGGATTCTAAAATTGAAATGAGGATTCTTAAATTGAAATAAGGATTCTAAAATTGAAATGAGGATTCTTAAATTGAAATGATGATTCTTAAATTGAAATGAGGATTCTGAAATTGAAATAAGGATTCTAAAATTGAAATGAGGATTCTAAAATTGAAATGAGGATTCTTAAATTGAAATAAGGATTCTAAAATTGAAATAAGGATTCTAAAATTGAAATGAGGATTCTAAAATTGAAATAAGGATTCTAAAATTGAAATAAGGATTCTAAAATTGAAATAAGGATTCTAAAATTGAAATGAGGATTCTAAAATTGAAATAAGGATTCTTAAATTGAAATAAGGATTCTAAAATTGAAATGAGGATTCTTAAATTGAAATGATGATTCTTAAATTGAAATAAGGATTCTTAAATTGAAATAAGGATTCTAAAATTGATATGAGGATTCTTAAATTGAAATAAGGATTCTAAAATTGAAATGAGGATTCTTAAATTGAAATGATGATTCTTAAATTGAAATGAGGATTCTGAAATTGAAATAAGGATTCTAAAATTGAAATGAGGATTCTTAATTGAAATGAGGATTCTAAAATTGAAATAAGGATTCTAAAATTGAAATGAGGATTCTTAAATTGAAATGAGGATTCTTAAATTGAAATGAGGATTCTTAAATTGAAATGAGGATTCTTAAATTGAAATAAGGATTCTAAAATTGAAATGAGGATTCTAAGTTTGAAAAAAGGATTCTTAATTTTGAAATGAGGATTCTGAAATTGAATTGAGGATTCTTAAATTGAAATGAGGATTCTTAAATTGAAATGATGATTCTGAATTTTGAAAGAGGATTCTGAAATTGAAATGAGGATTCTAAAATTGAAATGAGGATTCTTAAATTGAAATGAGGATTCTTAAATTGAAATGATGATTCTGAATTTTGAAAGAGGATTCTGAAATTGAAATGAGGATTCTAAAATTGAAATGAGGATTCTTAAATTGAAATGAGGATTCTTAAATTGAAATGATGATTCTGAATTTTGAAAGAGGATTCTGAATTTTGAAGTGAGGATTCTGAAATTGAAATGAGGATTCTGAAATTGAATTGAGGATTCTTAAATTGAAATGAGGATTCTTTAATTGAAATGATGATTTTGAATTTTGAAAGAGGATTCTGAATTTTGAAGTGAGGATTCTGAAATTGAAATGAGGATTCTGAAATTGAATTGAGGATTCTTAAATTGAAATGAGGATTCTTAAATTGAAATGATGATTCTGAATTTTGAAAGAGGATTCTGAATTTTGAAGTGAGGATTCTGAAATTGAATTGAGGATTCTGAAATTGAATTGAGGATTCTGAAATTGAAATGAGGATTCTAAAATTGAAGTGAGGATTCTAAGTTTGAAAAAAGGATTCTTAATTTTGAAATGAGGGGTGGCCCTTATCGGCCACAATACCTGTCTCCTTTTGTCTACTTTTGATAATCTTTCGAGAATCATCAAATACAATGGAATACAACAGACTATAAAAGGCCCTTGACTGCCCAAACCCCTGATTTAAGTTGCCTGTCATTTGTCTTATCGCAAAATAGCCATATTTCCGATGTGACAAGACAATGACCGAAAAATAAATCCATTGCATGTGTACAAACTCTTGCAGCTTTCGATATTTCAATGAAAATTTCAATCAAAGAACCTTAGAAACAATGCAGCTTCGATGATCATTTCTGCGAAAAGATACCTTCAATTGGTTTAACTTGCAGTGTGAATAGGGTATTAGTTTCTTATTTTTTGAATGCAGAATTATCAATGTGGTCGCTAACACTGCGGAAAATGTGATTCTTGACATTTAAGACATCATAAAGGAATAAACAGTGTTCCGTTGTGTCGAAAACACAAATGTTTAGATAATATTGCTCAAGAATAAAGGTTCAACAATCTATTTTCTATAATATCCATGCTTTAACTTTGAAAAGTTTCTTAGTACTTCTCAGACATAGTACTAGAGTTTCTTAAAATTTTGGTCATCTTAGTACTAGTTTCTTATAAACCAGTTTCTTATAAAAAGCGTGTATATGAGTAGGTACCAGTAAAAAGTTCGTCCATGGATGTTTTTGGAATTCCTAGAACAAATTCTAGCCTTTAACAGTGCAGAAAGTGACACAGATGCCACGGTGACGTGGTCAGATGTGATTTGGTCTTACCTGTTTGTCTCACGAGGAACTGATGTAGACCTCCTTTCAGAATTCATCATATTCATGATTAACTGTACTATATCAATTATCAGTTATTCTCTCCTTCCCCCAAAATTGGTGGTACCAATACCTTCAATCTGAGTGGAAACCCGGTACCTTATGAGTTGGTACCGGTCCTAATGACTCCCCCTGTCACCCCCCTCAACTCATACAAGGCCTCAAACTCTAAGTTGAATCCTAAACTATATTTGTATGTATATACATGATAGCTACTTCGCATTGAGGAACCATAAATTTCTTTTTGCTTAAGCAGCAACATAAATGTCCTTCACTAACGTCATCCAGCCTTGTCTTTCTCTCGCGAGCAGTCTTAAATTTTCGAGATCATTGTCCATTGAATGATTTCAGCTGATTTATAGTGTTGTGTTTATATTTTAACTTTTTGTCTTTTTTCAGCGTAATCATGTCATTGTAGTGAATTTGGCAATATCATGGTCTTCCGCGAAATTTCTTTGAATATGATGTCTCGAAATAATGGTTCGTTGCCTTCTATGCTGGTTTTTTAGGGAGTGATGCCAAATAGTTTCCATCTATTTTGCAATGTTTCCAAAGACAGCATTTCTTCGCCTTTTTGCTGATGCACTTGTGCATTGCTAATGTGTGCGGGGTGTTCAACGTTGAGTACCCTTTTTAGCTGTTGTCTGTGAAATCAAAAGACTATGGTGAAATGAATCTAGACTGTCGTCTGTTTTCTTTGTTATTCCCCAGGCACCAGAGTTGTCGACAAGAATTTGCTTTCCTAGAGATTTGCACAACTTGACCCTCAGTGTTTTCTAATCCAGATGTTTTTTAAATTGTTCAAAGCAATGATTGACAGTTGTTTCCTTCTGGAGACACATCTTCAGCATCTCCCAACAACGATACTAGTTTTCTAACCGTCCTCCATCTTTCTTCGCAGTCTTGTTTTGTGATCTTTAGATTGATTCCTTTCGATTGATAAACTAAGACACTTTGTGCCAAAAAACACCTTATTGTCCCTCTACAACGCGTTTATCATGCCTCATATCAACTACGCATTAATCAACTGGAGTTCAGCGACAGAAACCAATCTTAACCCCATAAAGCGCTGTCTGAAAAAGACAATTCGAGCAATAAGCTTTGCAAAAACTCGAGCTAACAGTCTACCACTTTTCAAGAAACAAAATCTTTTATGCTTCGACGACATAGTTAAGTTAGAAATACGAAATTAAGTACCACTAAACGCACCATAATGTACACTGGTGCAATCACCTGGAATAGAATTCCCAGTGAAATTAAAAATTCTAAATCGAAAGCCACGTTTTGTAAAGCTTTTTCTGAACATCTACGAGAAAAATACCAACTCCTTAAATGTCAGCAAAACGTCGTGCTTAACCAACAACAAATACTTGTTTCTACCATTCTTTTTCTTTAATTCTTCTCTCTCCTTTTCCCATTTTTAGCTCTGTATCAATGCTGTTTTGTATACATTTCAGAAAACAAAAATACTTTTTAAGAATATATGATGTATTAATGAGTTTCTATAGTATGTAAGCCATTCCTTTGAGTAAGGGGTACTTGGCTCGTCAGCCCTCCAGGGTTTCTCGAGGAAATAACTCCGGTTCTTGCCTTGAGTATCCAAGTATCCTGAACAACTGTATCTTTATTAAAATTTTTTTATAGCAAACAGTATTGTAAAAGCAGCTAAAGAAATATTGTTGTTCAAATGAAATTGAAACTTGAAACTTGTGTCTTTTTGCATCTGAATGGAACTTTTGATTTTCCTATCGAGTTTTGTCACTTCTGTTTTGGATTCATTGACTTTTTGAGATGTTCTTCAAGCAGCATGTCTTTGATGTATGATTTTAAACCTTCTTGTTTTTTGCTTATCATTTCAAGGGTGTTAGGGTACGGAAGTTTTGATTGCTCATTTATTTACCTAGTTTTGATCCCTGTGTCTTGTTTGTGGTCTTGTTTTCTGCTCTGTTTCGTCTTCAACTGAGCGTGGTTAGGTCCAACCGCTCTCAAGTTGTTCGAATAGAAGTCCCTTGCATTTTTTGTGTCTTAGTGTGCCTTCGCAAAGGGGAGGTTTTCAAAACTGCAATGGGGCTTTAAAGCCTTCTTGTGGCAAAGTTAATGTTTCATCAACATTGAAAAAGAATCTAACTTTGCTGAATGCATGTTCAAAATAGATGTTAGATAATAAGTGCATCTCCTTGGGGCGAGCCAATATTACTTTCAAAGGGTTCTGTATTGATATTGTTCAATTTAATTTTAAGTGCGGTGGTGGACAGTAGTAGTCGAGTTATTCTGATTTCATCATTATTCAGGAACGAAGATAAGATTTCTAACAACTTTTCTCTTTGAATGGTGTCGAATGCACTTCTCACGTCAATCCCTGTTGTGTACATCTTTTCTTGATATACTTGAACTCTAGCTACGAGCCATCCTGACCTTATGGAACTGTGTAAAAACCGAGATAATTGAATCTACAGCCCCTCCACAGTAGCCACAGCAACGCTAGCACAAGCAGCTCGCAGCCACTCGCAGCCGCTTCGCTACAGGACGAGAAAAGAGCTGAAATTTTTCATTGATGCAAATGAACGGCACTATCGAATGCTACGGGATCCATTTTAAATTTCTTTGATATCTCATTTTGTTTACAAGTTATCCACTGATATTGAATTTCAGTTCATGACGTCATTTTGTTTGCAAATTGCTAGGATGATATATTGAAATATGGTTGTATCTTATCTTTGAAAGGTTACAGTTGTAGGACACCGTGAAGTTGAGCTGAATAAATGTAATAAAAATTGTTTCATGGACTGATATGATGTTTAGAAAGACTTATTAATCGAAAAAAGCTCTTTGAGTCAATTTCGTCTTTGAAACATAGCCAGCTTCATACACGTTCTTTGCCTTTTGGAAACAAAATGACGTCATCAGCCAATCTTACAAAATAGTGGATAATTTGAAAATGAAACAAGGTACCACAAAATTATAAGTGACATTCTTCATCATTTACAAGTAGTATTCATTTTCATCAATAAAAATTTTCGCTTCAGATCACCTTTAAGCCAGACCGTCAAGTGATCAACTTGCCTGGAAGAAACATATCTCTTTTTGTGCAATAGATAGGGAACTTCAATGAGCGAAGCACAAAACTTTGCCTGTGTCCCAGCTTAAGTTGGCGAGGAAACAGGATCTAGCGCTCCCCGTGGCCTGGTCCACGCTGTATACCTGTCATAAATCGCTGTTTGTTTACATTGCTACCATTTTGGTTGCTACAAAGATCACAGGGGTACAAACAATAAAAGTACAATAGATCAGAAATTAATCTCCATTTCATCAGTGAGAAGTTAGAGCGCTTTGTCTTACATTTTGCGAAGTGTTCACCTAGATTTGAAGATTCAGAGAATAAAAGTTGCAGTTTGCTTTGTCCCATGGTTCTGTCAAGAAAAAACCAAGGTTTGTATGTGACAGCATCTATTGCGTCGATATTGTGGGGGGGGGGGATGATGAGGGGGTTAAATGTCTCATCATCATGTTCATGCATGGCCTGAAGAAAGTAAACTAGCGTAACAAATGGGCTTGAAAAGATTACGAAAGTTTCATTCCCAAATCCGATAATGTTATGGCTTGTGTTAATGAGTTCAAAATCATATTAAAGTTTGTTTTTATGGACTGAAAGATCTAATGATGAGAAGGCACCAAAATCGTTGCATGAAAGAGCTCTCTGCTCTCGGTTTACATCCTCAATAGATTGAAATATGAAACAAATATTTGTCAATATTGATTAGGAGTTGTGTGTGCTGTGCAATTTATGAGGTCTCATGGAGATAAAATAATAAAGTTAGAAGGGAGGACAATTGTTTCTCTTTCTTTCGTTGCAAAATTAACAGCCAGAAGTGATGTTTCTACACCCTCAGGGATCACTGAAGCTCAGAGCCAAGCCCAAGTGTTAATTGATTCTGTGACCCCTTATCACGAGGCTCAAGTGGTGAGGCTCTATCCATCATCAAATCACAGGCCTTAGTGGGAATGGTATGCAACCACTCTGGCACACCTTGACACACACCTTCTCTTCCCAAGGAGTGTAGATCGCATGCACCTCCCTTCCAAATGAGGATCAAAATCTTGCACTTAACCAAAGAGGGGAAGACCCTTAATGATTTGATGATAATTGTTAAGTTATGTACAAAAAAAATCCTGTCAGATGCAATTATTTCCTTTTAAAAAAATTTCCAAACATTGACAAATTCTGATATTTTGAGAGATGGTTTTAACTGCACAGATCAAGAAGTTGCATTATGAAATCTTTGAGTATTTCACCTTGTGATATATCCTTGGCAAGGCTGTATTACAGTATCAAAATCTCTCATTGATTGCTCCTTTTTTAAGAGCAGAAAAGAATTGTGTTATTCAGCATTCTATTGGGAACCTTTGATAGTTCAGAAAAAGACTAAAAAGAATCAAAACATTTACTCTTGCTCAAAACTTGTAAGAAAGTCCTCTATGCTCCAAGATCGTCATTATCACATGGTTACAATTTATTATTCTGATCAATAAAAATGCCACTAGACATGCTTTGATGAACTTTGTGGTGATTTGCACTCCATTGCACACCTGATATGCACCAAGTGCGATGGCCACACATCTACCAAAATATTCCCAGCAAGACCTGAATCATGTTCACCTGACTGTTCTGGTTGCAAAGTTGAGGATCCTATCGCCATGCCACAAAACCTTTGCACAAAGAACAGCTCTTCACATGCTATCAAGCCTGGTGACTTGCATGGAATGAAATAGAAACCTAATTCACAAGCGTGAATGGGTCGGAGGGTTTGATTGCAAGATTTACATAGAGTTTGAGCTCTTGTTGTTTTTTGAAGTCACTAAGCAATATTCACAAGTTTTGTGTCACAAAAACAATGCAATCAATTTTTAGCTGTGGTTAAGCTGGGAACACTAAGATTAGGAATCTCATTTAATGTGAGATTGAGGATTAGAAATTCAGTTCTCTTTCAATTTTTCATAATTTGCATGATTGATGAAACTTTTGTCTCATTACTGCCAAAAGTACTGATTAGTGACAAGTGTACTGAAATATCTTGTTTACAAAATTTTGTTGTAAATCTTAGATAAAGAACATTGTGGGCTGTATTTGTTGATGATAAAATCACCATAGCAGGGTCATGCTGTTAATGTACAAAATTCATTCAACCTTATTACATGGGCACAATTCATTGTCAATTCTCAAATCAAATAAAATCATGTAACCACCATATTAATCATACATGAAGAAGATAAAAATGTGGCTTCTTTCTTGTTTCATGGTCTTAGAATTCTGGGTCACTGCCTTTGATTAATATTCATGTGGTATTGTACTGTACTTCAGCTACTTCTTGGCCACCTGTGGTTGCTTTTTCATTAGGTTTGTCTATAGCATCTTGCGAGAAAAACATTACTGATTGAATTCCTGCATGATGAAAAGGAGTAAATTGATCATAATTGTTCATGTTGTGTGAATTTGAAGCTAGATAAAAGGAGTGAAAGACCAGCAAACTTTGCCATGTTTGTATTCTTGTGAATTGGTTACAGTCAGAGTTTGTGCAAAGCATGCTGACTGACTTTGTGCAAAGCATGCTGGTCTTTGTTTTCTCCTTCAACTAAAATTGCAAAAATTGCAGGGACATAATTTATTTGACGGGGAAGAACGTATTTTGAAAGAAAATGCTTCTAGAGAGATAGCTGTCCTTAGACTGTCCGCAAAACAAGAAACTAAGAGGCATGCAAGCAGGGGCGGACTGGCCCGGGTGGCTAGGTGGCGATCGCCACCCGGGCCCCTCAAAAATGTTAAAAAGCAGGCCCTTTATGAAAAAAATTTTTGAATTTTTATGTAGATTTACAACCTTTTTCATACTCCGAAGTTGGTTGTAGTGCAACTCGCAAGGGCCTCAGAGTTAAAGGGGCCCAAGGAAACTCCAATCCTAGCCATGTGTTGAGAATGTTTGAAAATCTTGAATGTTTTCACTTAGCAGCCCCCCCGTTTCCCCATTTCAATGTTGTTTGTGAAGATATCCTAAAGTCTGATAACTGCCATATCTTCTGAAGACAAAACACAACATTGAGATGGGGGAGGGAGGAAGTGAACATTTTTTTTTTCATTTTCATTTCATCATTATTTAATGTTGGTAATATCTACTAGTCAACAGTATACATATATATACAGTACATCAACTAATTCAAACCAACCAACTAAAAACTAAAATATGATTACATAATATACAACAAAATACAAGGTCCTATTAACAACATAATTTGCAGCTGCAGTTTGCCCCCTTCCATGTCTTTATTTTTTTTTGAAAGCTGCCACATTTTTATATCGTCACTTAAAGTGTTCCAAAGAATGCTGCCTCTGAAAGTAACAGAGTGCCTTCCAAAGGCGTGAGTTGTTATTTGAGGCAATTTAACCAATGTTTTAATCCTCAGATTGTATTCAATTTGCTTGGTGATGAAAAAGTCCCAGAGGTATGATGGATTCAGCGAATTCACTGTCTTAAATACCTCTAACATCAGTTTTGAAGATTCTTAATGTGTATTGTTGTATCTGCCTCTCTTTGTAGACACAACTCAAACGATGCATCATATTCTTTATGGAGCACCCTCAGTGCACGTTTATGTTTTCTGTTGACCTCGTTATTTGCAGCTTTAGAAGAGAACATTCAAATTAAAGGGCAATAGTTGAAATTGGCCAAAACTGTTGTCTTACGCAAGAGTTTTGCTTGTGTGTCATCAAGATAGTTCCTAAGTCTTGAGAATGCACTCACTTTTTTGTTTACTTTACCGCAAAGTTCAAGAATATGTTTGTCAAAATTCAATTTAGAATCAATAGTTACTCCCAATAGTTTAACTTGTTGGCATTGATTGATGATTTGATCATCAATGCGTAAGCACATTTGCTGATCACTCTTAACTCTTAGAAACATGAGCTGGAATTTTTCCGGGTTTGCTACCATTCCGTTTTCGGTAACCACTGTAAAACAGAGCTCGGGTCATTTTCCAAGCTATTTATCACTTCTTCCAGGGTCTCACTGCTTGCGTATATTGTATTACCATCCGCAAAGTTGCAGATTTCTGATTCCAAGTCAATTAGGAATAGGTCATTGATGAAAATGTTGAATAGCATCGGTCCAAGGACCGAGCCTTGCGGTACTCCTATCTTGATTTTTCCAAGGGAACTGTAGGAGGAGCCCACTTTAACTCTTTGGCTACGGTCTGTCATATAGCTATATGCTATACATAAGCTTGAGGCTACTTCTGTCGAATCCGTAGGCTTCCAATTTAGCCATCAGTAGATCATGCATGATACAATCGTAGACCAATAATCCCCAAGGCATCGAGGCATTTTCGCCAAGATTCGATTACTCTTAGTAGTGCATCTTGCGTACTATAACCTTTTCTGAATGCAGATAAGAGATTTGACAATTTATTCTCAACAAAAACATTAATTTGCGAGCCTATCAACCGTTCAAAGATCTTTGATATTGGAGGTAGTACACTTATTGGTTTATAATTTGATCTATCTGTTTGTACTCCTCTCTTATAGCCAGCAGAAACATCAGATACATTTTGACGGTATTTTGGTAGTGAGGTCGAACAAAATAGGGGAAAGTTGATTTTTCTCAACACCTTATGGCCAGGATTGTCCATGAAGATGTTCATTAAAAGTAATAAAGTGTTTTCATGATGGAAAGAGATCACTTGTTGACTTACTGTATGTACTTGAGGGCCTCTAGGCCCCGAGATTTCAGTGAACAGGCGATACAATACCAAGTTGAAGGTATCAAGAAAAGTTGTAAATCGAGTCACTATGACCAAATACAGTAGCTCGAAAAATTAACTTGAGATTTTATCCTTCGCATAACCTATGGGTTCATGTGCTGAGAACTCTTTCAAGATTGGTATTGGTCAACTTAAAATCGGAGATGCAGGGACAAGTTCACAAATATATGCATTTCCTTGCTGTGTCCATAGTCACAATAGGAAACTATTGTGACTATGCTGTGTCTGATCTAGCTTTCCAGCCAGTGGCGTGGATACGCAGTGGGGGGTGTGGAGGCTATTGCTCCTCACTTTTCTCGAAAGATGCCCTCGATATTCCTCTAAAAGTTAAGAGAAAATGAAGGGCATATGCTGGCTAAGAATTTGTCCGAGAGATGCTAGGATGAGTCCTTGTCTGCGTCGATAGAATAAAAAGAAAAACTAGAGGCACTCATACTGTATATAAGATAACTGTTACCAAAATGTCAAATGCCCCATTTTTAGCTCTGGTAAATATGGGATCAGGGGTTGCTTTCATAGCCAAAAATTTGTCTTCAAAAAGAATTCTTTGCTCCCCGATTTATAGTATATCTGTCACAAAACCAGTTTCGTCCCTGCTAATAATGGCATGTGTGATACTGGGAGGTGTATTCTAAGCCAAAGTAAAGGGCGTTGCTCCAAAAATTTTCCTTGGGCTTCGCCCCAGACCTCTCCTGTACCTGCCCCTACTTAATGCACCCTTGCCACTGCTGTCTCCAGCTACTAGGAAAGCACTAACAAACTGTAGCATTGGTTTTATAACATGATTGATGCCGTGGACCATAGTGTAGCTTTAAAACGCTCGATCATCTGCTTGTAGGACAGATGCAAATATCCACAAGATTGCTTCCCATAAACTGATGCTGCAATTAAAGCTCTTTTTAAAAATTTCCCTGAGACATCTTTCTTCGAAAGTAATCCTTTTCTCTATTTCACAGTTAATTTTGTATGGAAGACGCATTTTTCCTACGATGTAAGAAGCACGTTGTAAAAAGTTTCTCCCAGAGAAGCACAGCCGCGAATGGCAAAATTATGCCGGCGCTTCCTTCGCATTAGATTCTGCCTCTCCGTACCATAACATATTTCTCGTTGTGATAGGGATAGCTATCGTACATTTTGAAAGCATAGGATCCAAGTTGCTAATCGTTCTACTTTACACACTGCGCACTTTGAACTAAAACATTTTTTTTTCGTTTTTGGTCGATGTATTTTGTTCTTTTCTATGTGCTAACTTCTTTGACAAATTTCTTGAAATTTTTGTGAACATTTCCTGCGATTCCAAATAGCCTCTCATTCGTGTAATCGTAGAAATTCTACTTATGAAATGCAAAATGTAGCTATATCATATAAATACTCAAAGAAGACACATACATTTGAGCGTTTCAGCATAAGCCAGATTTCAACTGTGAGTATATGCACTCGAAATTATCTAGCAGCTTTCATTTCCCATATTAAGGTGACTCTGCAATAATAGAAAGTTATGCTATAAAGTCCCAAATTTGAGAACATTCTTCTAATGTGTGAAATCAGCCCTGGCCACGCCCTAAGGGCTCTTCGTAGCCATGAAGCCACCCTAGGAAAATAGTGCCAGTCCGCCCTGCATGCAAGAATAATACCAACATTTGACCTTAGATGAGAAACCAAAGAAGATCATGATACAAAATGCTATGTCTTCTGCACCCAGGGGGTACTTAGTACATTTGTCCAACAGATGTGCCCAATTTTCCCCCTCATTTCCTGGACCACCATTTTCTGGAAGGTTTTTTTATCTGTTTTCCTAAAAAGACAGACTCTCATCACCATACAAAAGAGGTTGCAAAAAGCTGTTGCTCCAGACAGAATGCCCACTATTTTGAAGTACAACAATAACATTCTGAGAAGATTGCATCTGTGTTCTTTAAGTGTTCCATATTCGTTATACCATCATTATTTGGACCCAAAGGATTTATCGTGTCTCTAAAATTGTGCTTAAATTTGTGGAAATAGAATTTGCTCAATGTGACCCTGAGTTGAGCTAAACATGGAACCCCTTTTGGATCAGAATACCATATTCCGGAGTTTGTATGTGGCCTTATTTGTGCAGACAGTTTCTTCTTAAATGTGCTAACAGTGGGTGATGCTCTGATCTCAAGATCAAGTTTGTTCCGTTCCAATAAACAGTGATGATTAAAACTGATGTTGAATTTTCCATTCTTGCCCTTATTTTTTCATTTTGCAGATTTGATAGTCAGTGAACCATTCCATTTCGTAGAAAAAATTGTCTACTGTTTGCTTTACCCATCTCAAGTCTTGTGATCATGATAGGGAAATTTTTCTGTACTAACATTTGCATCCATGGAAAAGGTTTCATGAAACAAACCATGTTAAAGAATCAAAAAGATTTTTTGATCAAGAGATTGCTCTCTTGGATTATTTTGAGTAGGGTCTACTGGGAGTCAAATGGGTCAGTTTGTGGTAAAATGGATCAGGCAAAGTAAATAATCTTCCGATGCATCTTTATGCTAGCTAGGTATAGTCTATTTGCTAGAACTGCGGTATTCGAGCTATTCAATCTAAATTGAACACTCCCCATTTTCATAATAATAATGATAATAATAGTAATAATAATAATAATAATAATAATAATAATAATAATAATAATAATAATGATAATAATAATAATAATAATAATAATAATAATAATAATAATAATAATAATAATAATAATAATAATAATAATAATCTTTAATGATCTATCATTAGATCATTTAATGATCTAATGATCTATAATAATAATGACCAGGCACTTCGAACAAACGTAATCAAAGCAAAGATTGATAAAAGTCGTGATGACCCTAAGTGTAGGATGTGCAAGGAAGGAGACGAATCAGTAACTCATATCATAAGTCAGTGCAAGAAGCTTGCCCAGACGGAATACAAGATCAGACACGACAACGTAGCCAAAGTAGTTCATTGGGAGCTGTGCAAGAAAAATGGTTTAGATCATGTGGATAAATGGTATGATCATGAGCCTGAAAGTGTAATGGAAAATGAGAAATGTAAAATATTATGGGATTTCACAATTCAAACTGGTCGAGTGATCGGTGCAAGGAGACCTGACATCACAATTGTTAACAAAGAAACAAGAGAGTGCCAATTGATAGATATAGCATGCCCTGGCGACAATAAAGTAGCCGAGAAGGAAGATGAAAAGATTGACAAATACAGGGATTTAGCGAGAGAAGTCAGCAAATTGTGGAATTTCAAAGTTGCAATAATTCCTGTTGTGATAGGTGCATTGGGAACTGTGCCAACAATGTTGGAAAGCCGAATCAAGGAAATTGGAATTTCGATCAAGACAGCTCAAATTCAAAAGACAGTATTGCTAGGAACAGCAAGGATTTTACGAAAAGTACTTGAAATCTGATTTTGCGTGTTGCAATTTGATTTCAAGCTTATACGTCCAGTTTTAACTGTGAAAAATGAACATAATAATAATGATAATAATGATAAATGTGAGCCAAGGAGGTAGAAGGCCAAGGCCTATAAAACCTTGATTGTCTATACTAATAGTTTGAATTTAAATTTTGAATCCCTGTGTAGGCGGTCAAATAGTTTTTCGAAAGTAATCATATATCTTTTGCTTCAAAAGTTATCCTATCCTTTGCTTCAAAAGTGATCATATCCTTTGCTTCACGTGAAAGCTGTTCCACTCTTACGATTCACTGGGAATAAGGTAGGTAGGTAATCATATCTAACGTGACTAGCCTACGAAAGTCTGAGAGACTTATTTCCAGCAGGGTTCCACGGATGTTTTACCATCAACCCGCCGCAGCTACCAGATTTCCTTCACATGGCTCTGGTCGACCCGGGCTAGAGTTACGGACAGCGACCAAACTGTCCAGCGCGGGATTCGAACCTCGGCCGTTCTGACCTTTGGCTTACGAGTCAGTTGCCTTAACCACTCGATCACGCGCTCTCTGTAAAGTTCTGTCTCACATTCAATCAATCTTATTCTGCACTAGTTTGTATTTATGACCTCTCTTGTTTATCGTCGGTGACCCTTAGCAACTTTGAGGGGTTAACCTGCGTTGTTTGCACACAGGCTATGAGGGGTCAGTATCAACAAGGCCAACATGGCCCTCAGAGGTAGTAACTTAGTACTTTTCATGGTACGGGGACGTGCCATTTTTAGGGGCACTTTTTTCAATTCGTTACGGATTTATGGGTATCTTTTTCACAATTTTAGACATTTAACGGAATTATGGGTGTTCTTTTCAGGGGAGTTTTCGTAATTTCTGGAATTATGGCCCAGATTTTCATTCGATTTTCAGAATTATGACCATAAGACCCACCAGAATTTACGGAATTTTGTGTACCAATTTTTCAGGCAAAATGGCACTTCCCCGTCAGATGATAGGTCGAGATACCCCCCCCCCCCCGAGACATGGCCATGGAATATTTTGTAAGTTGTAATAATGTTATCACGTCTTCTACTGTATGATCATTGGGTTATGCTTCGAACAAGCTCGAGCAAGCTTCGTTGCTCATCTTTGAACATCGCACGTTGTACCAGCAGATACAGTTTGCTCCTGCATGCAGACCCTATAAAAAAGTAAGCTATAGGTGAAGTCAAGTTGCCGTTTTAGCACCAAGCGCTGGGATTGCAGAAATAGAGCAGACCTAATTGAGTCTGCAACCCCTTGTCATGGCGGATGACGCTCAAGTGGTGGGGCCCTACCTGACTGTTCTTGCTGCAAAGTCAGAGGATTACACCACTGCGCCACATCATCTTCAAGTGTCTGTTCCTAAATATTGCTACTGATTTTCTCTGATCTTGGATAGGGCTTCCAAGGTTACTTTTTTTAGACCTGGGATTTGGGCAGAGCTTGCTTTTTTGGTTCAATCATTTGTGCAGTTATTTTTTTAGTTTCCTGAATTTCTGTATTGGTCTTTGGGTCACAAGGTGGTTTAGAATAAGAAGATTGAGAAAAACATCTCTTACAAGCAAAATTTAAAATCAACTAAGATTGCTAAAATCAAAATACTTGAATATCCTAACAGATTATGAGAAATCTAACAAATTAAGGCACTTTTCCATAGATTTAAAATAGCGACTTCACGACCTTTAGGTATGTTGGAACAGAACAATTATTTTTTGGATTGATGCTGTGCACCCCAGCCTGAGCACCCTTATCCTAAGCATTCTTGAATACCCCTTGGAAAGACTGCGTTCACACGATGCCGGCACATTTTGAAAACGTTGTAAAATGTGACGGATAGGCCTCCCGTTCACACGAAAACGGCACATTTTTTTGCCGGCAGATTCTGAGGACGGTAGATTTTGAAAACGAAACCCTAACCGGCACATTTTGGAAGCGGCATCGAGTGAGCACTCAAAAAATGATCAAAAAGAACATTTTTTGATGCTTTTGAAGCGAGACTGGTCAATTCTTAGAGTGTAGGTACATTTCTTTGCCATCAAAATCTTGCAACTAGTTTTTACCATCAGATTTCCTACTGTTTTCAAATTGTTCCGGTATCGTGTGAACGCTAGCTCAAATTTTACTACCGTCACATTTGCACCGTTTTCAAAATGTTCCGGCATCGTGTGAACGCAGTCTAAAACAGACACCAGCAAAAGAGTTTTCTGCTTATGTTTTTCAGATTCCATAGCTACTGAACCATTTCCCACAGCAATCACGGATTATAATCCATATGCAGGAGACAAGAGAAGGCACCACTTGTATGGTCACCATCATTCACAATTTGAGAATGAAACAAATAACAACATTTCACCCAGGTCTAACTTAGACAATCATCCCAAAAGACAACACTTTATTCATGGCAAGGTATGTACAGTAAGTTTTGATTCAATTTCTTCACAATGAGAATCAAGGATTAATTTAAAGGTAGTCTGTCAAGCATTTGATTGGGTGATAATGACAATACAAAGAATAGGAAATTTGAATGGCTGATGATCCTCTGACTTTCTACGGCCGTAGAAAGTCAAGAAGATTAGCCCTCCTTTGTTACAAATACACAGATTCACAAAGAAATCCGTTGTGTTGAGCTCTGATTGTAGCGGCCAATCATTTACGTGACAGACTGCCTTTAAGGTGCAGTGATGTTAGCCCCTTCGCATTTTCTCCCTCGCTTCACGCTCCCTCGCAGTAAAATTAGCTGCGCGGCTCATTAGAGGTCACGGAAAATGAATTAGAGATTGAGCTACATAGAAAACAGAAGAAATTACCAAAGTTAACAATAACAAAGCTAATGTTCAATAACAAAGTTAATGAAAATGATATAGATTATCAAACAATAAATGCAACGGTTAATATTTGATCTCGTTTCCCTGTGCTACTACACCGTACCGAGCGAACACTACGCTCATTTCACTTTCACTAGTGATAACTACTGCCATTTTATCAGTCTACTTTCGCTCATCTCACGTCATTGCAAACTGATGTTGTTGTTCTCGCTGAGTTCCCTAGAGCCGTAAAACTGGACAAAATCTCGATCGTGGAAAATTTTTGTTGCCCTTCGCGTTTCAGTCAGAACATGGCTTAGAAGAAGGAGGTTTTGGCGATTTTGGCTTGAATTGAAGAATCATTCATTTAAGTGCTGATAGCTAGTTTTATGACAGTTTGGAGAAACTGCCGTTTGTGGCGTTTTAGGATCGATGTTTTCAGAATAAAGCAGACGGTGATTTAGGCCATATTCAGGTATATATAAATCACTGCCAGGCTTATCTGTTTTTGGAAGTCAGCGTAGGAAAATGAGTCATAGTTGTGGCGATATCACTTTAAGTTAAAGGGCAAATATGTAGTGAAGCTAGCTAGCTGAGATGCTGCTGATCGAAATTGATCGCCTATTTGATAAATAATTGCTAAAAGTTGTCAAAGTTTCAATTTGGCACTGGTAAAGATAGAACAAAGAGAGGCAGTTTGAGCCAAAGGAAATAATTTTTTTATCAGATAGAGTTTTCCTAATGTGCCCTACGAGTGGCGGTAATGAGGTATGGAGTACTTTTGCTGCCTTTCCTTTCATTTAACATCCAATGACAAGATCTTCTCGCTGGCATTTCAGTAGCATAACGACTATTTTTTCACATCATCAGACTTTCAAAGAACGTTCTGTTACAACTTTTATTGTGGGTTGACAAAGATCTTTGTAGTGACGTTGATAAACATGTCCTCGAACTGACTCTAAATTTCATTCACCAAACTTGTCGCTTTGACTAAGGAAATTCTAAATTTTGGCTCATGGAGTCTATGGAATAGCTGAAGTTTTCCTGTCCATCGTGCAAGCTATCTTTTTGTCTTGGAGCAAGGGGTTGTTTTGGCAGTAAAGTAGCAAGGAGTCGACAAACAAGCTGACGACACCTAAGGAGCTAAGAATGCTCCCTGCGACTCTCTCCTTCGGCGCTGCCTGCTTCCCTTGGGATAATGACGTCAACTGCCGCAATAGGCAATGGAAAAACAAAGGCTACGTTCACACTGCTCCTTTTTCATTTCTATTCGTTTTTGTTGATGAAAACGCAGCCCGTTCACACTGCTCCGTTTTCAAATAGATGCGCTATGAAAACGATAGTAGTTCACATTGCTCCAGCAAAACGGTGTTGTTAATCCCCTTTCAAAACAAAGCCTTTTGTTAATAGCTGTCAATAAGGCGCCAATCGTGACTTTGAATGCCATTGTAATCCAAAGTCTATTAACAAAAGAAAGGTGCAGCGTTTTCAAATGTCTCCGTTTTTGGCGTTCACACTGAAAACGGATCGTTTTCAAAACGCACCGTTTTCAAATCTATGCATTTTCATTAGCGTTTTCGAAAGCCCCGTTTTCACAGCGGAGCAATGTGAATGCAAGGCAAAAACGGAGAAATTTTACTCCGTTTTCATATGAAAACGTAGCAGTGTGAACGGGGCCAAAGGAAACACATTTTTTCCAATATTTATGATAGCTTTTTAGACTCTCAATCGACTAAATAGTTTAACATGCAACTCTACGATGAAACGGTCGAATCAAGTGCAGTTTCAGGGTATTGGACCTTGTGTTTTTGATCCATTTGATTCATTTTGAGTGTGTGTTTTATTTTAAACTATGTTATTATCAGTGCCAATATATTGACACGCTATTGCTTACATACCATGGATTGAGGAGAGAAACGCTGTACCTAGACTTAATCTAGGCTCGGAGGCTTGCTCCTTGAGTCCCCCCCAAGGGTTCTTTGATTCCTTGAGTCACGAACGAGTTCTCTTTGATTTGAAAGCTTGTTTTCACTTTCAGCCACCAATGGGTTCTTCAAATAACGTTTTAACATATGGTAGCGTACCTGGCACCGCACCATACACTTTACCGAAAAGAGCAGACATCAAAAGCAGAGAAACGAAATCACAGCAGTCTAATGAAACAAACCCACAAGGCTTTTTATATGGTGCAGAAGATACTCGGGTTGGTCATCCAAAGAAAAAGGGTAGTCTGCCTCCATGGATGGTTGACAAAACGTAAGGATTCAAATCTCCTTTTCTTTGCTCCTTGCGGCAAATTAAAGGGTCTCTTTCATCCAGCATGCCTTGCACGTATCGTCTCTTTGTTTGCCTCTGTTGCCGCCATTTTCATGGCCCACGAAAATGGCGACGAACAAAGGCAAGCCAAGAGATGACACGTGCAAGGAATGCTGGATGAAAGAGACCCTTTAAACTCAAAAAGTTTCGGACGATTGTAAGCTCGGACAAAATTTTTTCAGGAGCTTTTTGTCTCAATTGCCTTGAAAAGCATCCCAAGATTTATTGGCTAGATTTTTGCTTGTCATATTTTAACATATATGACAACAAAGTTACGTTGTTAGTAATGCTCGATCTAAGTGCCGCCTTTGACACCATCGACCATAGCATATTATTAGAAACTCTAAGGAAAAAAGTGGGAATTTCAGGAAAGGCTCTTGACTGGTTTCTATCATATCTCAGCAACAGATCTCAACGTGTACAGATCTCCAACGTGTACAGATCCTTGCTGCTCAACAAGGATGTTAGAAAATGGATGTTAGTAAACAAGCTAAAGATCAATGATTCAAAAACAGAGTTTCTTATTATCGGTTCTAAACATCAGTTAAGTAAAATCACGATAGATTCTATCAAAATCGGAGATTCAGAGATAAAGCCAGTAACTAGTGTTAAAAATTTGGGAGTACTTATTGATAACAATCTGTCCATGGAAAGTCATATTACGAAGACGTGCAGCGCTGCATTTTATCACATCTACAATATCAAGCACATAAGGAAATATCTTACTCGAGACCTGACTGAAAAGATTGTGCATGCTCTAATCACAAGTAAACTCGACTACTGTAACAGTCTTCTGTTTGGTTTGTCGAATTCTCAGTTGCAAAAGTTGCAGCGTGTTCAAAATGCTGCCGCAAGAATTATTACTGGGACTCGCAAGTATGATCACATCACTCCAGTACTGCGAGAATTGCATTGGCTGCCGGTAAAAGAAAGGATTGACTTCAAGATTTTGTTGTTGACATTCAAGGCACTTAACAACATGGCTCCAGCCTACCTGAAAGATATGTTGAGGTTGCAAACAAGTGATAGATACAAATTGAGGTCAGAAAAATCTGTGGCCTTAATAGTTCCAAGGACAAAATTTACATCTCGTGGGGACAGAGCATTTTGCACTGCAGCCCCTAGGCTCTGGAACAAATTGCCTGTTGAAATTAGAAGATCTCAGAGCGTCCATACTTTCAAAACAAGATTAAAAACCCATTTATTTGATAATCATTTTAACATATAAAGGACATCTTTTAGCTTTCCTCGCTGTAATGTAAAGGTTTTTAATTCGAATTTGTTCAGCGCTTTAGAATATATGTGTATAGATTTTAGCGCTCTATAAGTGCATATTTATTATTATTATTATTATTATTATTATTATTATTATTATTATTATTATTATTATTATTATTATTATTATTATTATTATTATTATTATCATTATTTTCATTTACTTTGTAATACGCTTTTCTTTACTGGAGTTTCGTTTTCCATTTTAGGTCCGCAGAATTGAGGAAACGTGCCCTTCAAACAAAAGATATCGGTATACTTCGTTCATATATTATAGCATATCGTAGGGGACGTACTATGTGATTCCTTGTACCGGAAGAGTCGGGAAAGATGTGGGCGCAGGCATATTTTGACTAAGAACGAGTCTGATCGAGTTTTTTCAATTTTGCATTGCAGAGCAATGATTAGATTAGACGAATTAGATGTAAAAATTTTTCTAGTCTATACAGTGTTCCTCAGACTTTCAATTTTCCCATCATATCTTTTCAATTTTTTTCATTTTCATTTTAAAAATCTTTACCCTGGGATAGCTACAATTCAGTTAAAGAAATAGATTAAGCAACTGCTTTCCAATGGTCCCAGCAACAAAATGAAATAAAAAGCTAATGAGAAATAAACCTATTTACAATAGTTTCTGATTACAATAGTTTCTAATCTAATACTGGATTCACACTGACACAGTAAAACCAGCTTTGTCTAAACTAGTTTAAATTTCAACCAATCAAATGACTGGATTTATTTGATTGACCAATCAGAAGGCTCTATTCAAAAGCCTAGTTTAAATGAAGTTGGTTTAACTTGCAGTGTGAATGAGGCATAAGATAAAGAAAAATGAAGACTGGATTTCACAGCTCCACAAAACCTTCAGTATGCTACCAGAGATATTTCATGCCAGTGACCGACACTATAGGGAACGAGGAAGGGCGGTCGTCCCCAATGTTGGAAAGAATTTTAATCATTTGCTTGAAGAGGATAGATATAAACAGTGCATCTTGATCTATGGTCATTCTTTGTCAATTCTATATTGGCTTGAATTATGCGCATCAGGAGTTATTGAGATTTGCCATAAACATTCTTCATATCACAATATGCGCACGCACAATATTTCAGCTTAGTATCTCAAATGGTCACGGAAATACAATTATTTCATTTTCACCCCAATCTCGCAAAAATTCCCTTCGTCCACCACTTTGAATTTCTTGTTATGCGAAATCTTTTAATTTGATTTTCATGAAATTCCATTTTATAAGCAGTACAACACTAAAAGTAGGTCTCCTGATGTTTTCAGCCATAGAGATTAAAGAAACATTTTAAAACACTATTGGAACAACAGAAAGTTTTCATCTTGCCAATTAGAACTGAAATTTCGAAAAGATTTTAGGGCTATTGACAAAAATACTGAAAAGTTGATGCGTGACTTTAATCCGTCTGATAGATTTTGGGGATGTTGATTCAGGACATATTAATCTATATTTTCACCAATTTTTGACGTGGTGTCTGTCCCCAGTCTGTAGAAAACTTAGTTTTCAAGTTTGAGAAAATATCTGTTGACATAGAATGACCCTACTTGCTTCCTTCGCCCTTTAATAGCTTTGCCCTTAAATATTTGCAAAAGTTTCGGCACTGCTTCACACAATAAATGCTATTAATGCTAGATGGATTTCTCGTTTATTTTGCTATGGTTTCAGTTTGACAATACACCACCTCGATTAAAAGTCTCGTTTTGGAAATTATTCAAAACTCTTTCATATCAAATTTTGGAGGCCAGATTCGGATTTGGCACCCAAACTTTAGTCTAACCACAAGTTTCCATGTTGCTAGCAGTCGTGGTGCTAGCAGCTTTATGGCGATGTAAAGTTTGGAAATCTGTAAGGGATTTGACCGTGGAAATGACTCGGGGTGTAAAGTTGCACCCCGAACGATTTCTTACGGTCAAATCCTTTATGAATCTTTGAATTTTACATTGTCATAAAATCAACATCACACATGCCAGCTGTTTAAAAACATGTATCTAGACTAATGTTTGGGTGCTAAATCTGAATCTGGGCTCACAACTTTCATAAGAACAATAGGAAGGAATTTTGACAAATTTCCAAAACGAGGCTGCTTAATCGAAGTGGTGCATTGTTCGTCTTGTGGCAAGCTCTCTCTAGACACCTTGTGTTGATAAGGACTCATTTTTATAGAGGAAGACATAGCCAGGTCACGTCTTGAGAAGGCAAACCACAGAGCGAATAAAGTTGCCGAGCAAAAGAAGGTAAGCTGTTATTCTTCTGCATAGATAACCTTCCATAAATGTTACCTTTTGATCGTAGTTACATCTGGCTTTATCTGATGTTTCCCTCTATGACACATTCTACCACGCTCCTTTGCGTCCACTTTTTTGAGGCAAATAAAACATAATATATATCGTAATGATGAACAATCTGTTTAAAGTTGCCGTACAACTCTGATAGCTCTGTGAAAGCTAATAATACCACTTATCTGAAATATCATTAAGTAGATAAACATCACATGTTGCAATGCAAGAAAGACAAGTAAGAAATCAAATAACCCGAAGCCAGAAATAAGAATTTACACAATCTGCAATCACACTCTATCTACTCTGCTCTTCTCTGCTACACTCTGCGCCACTCTTCTTTGATGGTTCTTTATTGATATTTAAAAGCTGTCATTGATTTGGACTTTCTAATACTGTGAACCAATTTTTAATTTTCTATTAACGCCCTCCCCCTCCCCAGCTTACATCAAGTACTAGAGGCTATAAGCAAAGACGTTACATTTGTTCTCTAAAGAATTTCCATGCTTGCTATAATTAATATCCATGCCATTTGTCGACATTGATGGAGCACGCTTTGATGGTATTGAAAATTTTGTGAACACTTTTTTAGGCAAGAAATTAATTTCAATATGCATAAGGCCATGTCTTGACATTTGAAACCTACTGTTTGGAGTTAAGCTTTTCACAAGCCATTCTTCTGCATCAAGGATTACCTTGACATTCGAAATTTCTATCAACCTTTGCTCTTCACTGTTTGTAGGATCTGGAGATGTTGCAGAATTACAGGCCGTGGGGAAAGCCTGGCGGAGGAGCACCACGTGTAAGTTCAAAGGTCGTGTTTATTCCTTCGATTTGAAAGGAAAGAATGGTTCCTCGTTTTGACTTATGAGATTTTCGGCACAGTTAATTTTTCCAAATTAAGGATTTCGAGGAAAAGAGCGTGCATAAAATCCTCAAAAATTCGTCAAAAACAGGGGATCGATTTAAAATAATCTCAGATCTTTAAAACAATGAGAAGTGATTTTTATTTCAAGCTGGGACTAAACTGCTCAGTCGAAAGTTTTCAGCGCAAGTTTATAATCACTAGATACCTAAAATTCTCTTTTTTTGAGCGACAAGGATAATCCTGCTAGTCTCCAAGCAATTTTTGAAGATTTCAATTTGCATGGAAAGGTTTATTCCAATTTCTTCGGTACCTGGGGATTATGAACTTTCCGTGGAAACTTTGGACTGTATTGCCTATTCCCAGCTTGAAACGAAACATGCTGCTCGTTGTTTTGAAGATATCATAATCGATCCCCTGTTTTTGATGACTTTTTGAGGTTTTCAGGCATGCATTATCCTCGAAATCCTTAAGTCGCTGAATTTACCTTGTCGAAAAACCTTGCAAAAACTGCTCATGATGTTGGCTTGTCTTTTAGAGATACAAAAAACGATTGGAGGCTTTCCATCGGCCTCTTACTTCTGTTTATAAAACAGAATGCGTTGGGTCACTTTTTGGGTTCCCCGGTACATATAAATGAATTAGATAAAAATATATACATCTAGATAAAATAAGATATCTTGTAAAGCCTTGATCTAAAGAAGAATATATCTAGGGGCTTCTTTGATGTTGCTGTTAAGCTTTTCTTACCAGTAACACTGGCCTTTTTGTTAAACTTTGTCTACGTGAG
The DNA here is from genome assembly GCA_964019985.1 of Aurelia sp. 4 Dawson et al 2005. NCBI lineage: Eukaryota > Metazoa > Cnidaria > Scyphozoa > Semaeostomeae > Ulmaridae > Aurelia > Aurelia sp. 4 Dawson et al 2005. The sequence continues at coordinate 21,298,213 of OZ026493.1, read as the reverse complement.
TAATGTTAGAACGTTTAATCCTCTTTGGAGCATGGAATTGCATGCCTCAAAATATTTTTGTGCAATGATATATGTCAAGTCATGGCTGCAGGGCGAAAATGAATACTAAAGTAACTTGATCGGAGTTTTTCATAATTTGGAATTGTGGAGGGATGGGTTTAGTCCACACTCTTACAAGCCTGTTAAGTATATACTGACAAGCCGGTTCAATACACATTTGATGAAAATATATGCATCAATATAAAATAAGACATCTGTAAAAAATTAAAGGTTTTTGAAGCTCAACTTTCTCGACCTTGATCTAAATAGAGTCCACCGAGGGGGCCTCTTTGATGTTCTTGTTAAACTTGTTTTACTGTTAACACTGGTCTTTTTGTTAAATTTGGTCTTTCAACTTGGTCTTGGTTTTTTTAAACTTGTTAAAATGAATGAGGGAGTCGATAACTCTCTGCGATTCCAGGCTTAAGGAATCACAAGATGTGTTACATCGAAAGAAAGGAACAGAACATTGCCGTGAAGCTTCAAAAACTACTTGCGGATGCTATATGAGAAAGAAGGGCGAAACTAATGATCGCTCAGTTCCTTCTTTCATCTCGTCTATAATTGTCATGAATATTAATTTGTGTCGATGTCGAAATCTTCGCTTTCCATTTGCTTCTCTCAGTTTTATCTTTCTCGCTTTGCTTAAGAGGCGTTGTTTAGCTTTTCTCAGTTTTTCTTAGTAGTCCGCTTCTTTACAGGGAATTGAAATTGACCGGGGTGCCACTATCAGAACAAGACACGTTGAGAATCTCATAGATGATAAGGTATCGTTTACTTTATTTATGTGCCACTCAAACGTAATACGTATTAGGCTCCACAGTTTCCTGCTGGAGCAAAATTATCAAAACGTACAATTGTGACATATAGAGTGTCTCCCAAAATTTATGCCCCGATTGCGTGGCTGCTTTGAAGGAGCTGTACATTCTATCATCTCGGTTTTTACACAGCTGCATAGGTCAGACTTAAACTTAGAATTTGAGACCTTGTTTGAACCAACACGTGGCTTATACAGTCTTCATGACTGAAGTTATAGTGGCTGAGTGGCTTATACATTCTTCATGACTGAAGTTAAGCTTGGTCGAGTGAGGTCAAACTCCGGATGGGTGACCTTGAAGGCCTGACGTCACAACTCACCTCATCGTACTTCGGAAGGGACGTTCAACTAGGGGTCCCATGCCTGGGTGTGGCATGCACAGTGGCCTAAACTAGCTTTCAGTAGCTAGAAATCCTGACAAGCCCAATTAAAAACAACTTGAAAACAAACAAAAAGAAACCTGATTGCTGATTTATGGCAGAGGAAAGGCAAGGTAAGTGATAGCTTCAAAAACAGCACTTTTTTGTTCTCCAGCAATGTCAAAGTCAAGTAAGTTTTCAAAGAAAGAGTTCTAGCGCCCTATCAATGTTTCATCACATTGTTTCAAGACTCGAAAGTGCTCTCTTATAAGTAAACAAAACTATTAACCTGTTTGAAAATTTAGCAAAAATTTTGATACGATGCTAGAACTCTTTCTTTGGAAACTTACTTTTTTGACATTACTGGAGAATAAAAGACCTAATCGGCTATGATTTTTTCCCATTTCAAGTCATATCCATTGGAAGTTTTGGTATTGTACTATTTTTTCATTCATGATACAACTTTGCATGGCATGAAATATGTTGGAGAAATTAAAAGATATTTTGTCAAGAGATTGATCATCTGTTTTTGAAGCAACCGCAAACTTTGCCTTTTCTCTGCCATAAATCAGCAACCACGTGTCAGATTGACTCAAAAAAGACCTCGAACTCTAAGTTGAAGCCTGACCTACGTAACTATACTGAATCAAGATGATTGAATCTACAGCTCCTCGACAGGAGCCATACAAACGGAGCACATTTTTTGGGACATCCTGTACTCTTGTTTCAAACAAAGTAAAGGCAAGTAGTGATATTTTAGTTTTGTTGCAGAATTTCACAAAACCAGTTCAGCAATTCTTTTCATTTCCAAAGCTTTGTTTGAATGCTTGAAGGCAGAACTGAAAATTAACATGGCGAAATTTTCATTTCATTTCATTTTGCATTTTTTACCTACGGTTTTTACCCATCAAATTACGAATGATGCCCAAAAGTTTATCTCCTCAAAGTCACTCACACGTTACGGTATTTGACAGACAATTGACTATTGCTTGACGAATGAAAGAGGGTGAAATATTTATAAACGGTGAATGACAGAAAGAAAAAAGGGAAGAAAACAGAAGAAGGAGGGAAAGGGGACGCAAAGGAGCAAAGCCAGAAGGAAGCGGTTATGGTGCAGTAATACGAATATTATTGAACTTAAATTCTTGAATTTCAATCTATTGGACTGTAAAACGGATCCTTTACCACGGATGAATTGCAAAATGAATACAGAATTGAAGTCATTCTCAGGATTTCTGAAGATATTGCCAATAAACTTTCCGTGGGAATAATGTATTAGAATATTCATTGACCATTTCAGGAACAAGTCTTGCCACTTGGTAGGCCAGGTGGTGGCGCACCAAATCGTACAGAATCTGGAAAAATCAAAGCAAAACTTGCAACGGATACGAATGTCCTGTTGAGGGCACACAGAGACGGTAGACCAATCGATGCTATTCCAATGGTAAGGATGTTTATTGGTACTACATCTTTTCGTTAAACAATTTGCTTAGACCCTCCTTAGAGATTCTCTTTATGAATTTCCATATTTTTGATTCCGTTTTTTAGAGCGTAGGCATACCCTAAACCGACCAAGCATCATCTCATACTCATAAGACAGCTTAGCCTTTAGATCAAGCTGTGATACAAAGCATATGGCAATAGCTTTTGATTTCAAGGTGCTAGGTAGGTGATGTAGCTCGTGAAGTATTTTAAGACACATAGTAAGTCCCTTAAAAATTTTTACATTTTTGCAGAAAAATTCTCAAGCAGAAGACTATAAGACTGAATTAGGTAAGACAGATTTAGATAACAATTTCAGGTATTGAAATGAAGATTAGGTACAACAGATTTTAAACTTTCGCAAAAGAACAGGCCCCGAAAGTACAACCAAAAGCTATGTAGATTTAACCCTATTAATACCGGGCATTTTGGACCCTTGTAGTACCGGGGGGGGCACAAAGTGCCCCCCTCCGTAAAGTCGCGAATATTGCAGATATGAGAACGAAACTTGGTACAATGGTGTACTGTAACAAAATCTACACAATAGGCTACTTTTTTATTTTTCATTACATCCATGACGTCACAATGACGTCATTATTGAGGAAAATTGCAGTATTTGGTTGTTGTTGGCAAAATTGACAATATTTAAGTTTTTATTTGACTTTTCCTTTTTTAAATGGACTAGAATATATCACAGAGCATCAATAAGTAAAAATCCACAGTATAATATCTATTTAAGTTCATTATATATATCATATATTCATTATTTATATACACCATTTTTTATTGTTTAATTTAAACCCCTAATTGCGAATGTAAATACTTTGGAATGCCTTAAGATGATTTATAATCATTAAGAGAATCAATTTTGGTCATTAAAATTTTTCTTGTACATTTGTTATTATTTCTATGACGTCATAAACGTTGATGACGTCATTAAGTTTAAGATTGCTGACATCATCGAAAATGAATAAAACTATATATCATCTGAAAGCTCTCATCAAGATTTATTGAATGGTAGTGTTTTCAATGATCTGTGATCATTCTGGAAGAAATAAGAGTCGCTTCTTTTCTTTCACTGCTGACCACGTGTTGAAAAGATGTTGGTCACGTGATCAGTGTCTACCATTTTGAAAAATTTTTTAGATTTTTAATTAGTATATTAAATTTGACGAAAATTCACCAAGTTTCAGCTCTGTATCTCATGAACTGACAACACTGCATCAAATGATTTGCGCCACGGGCACTGTGTGCCCCCCCCGGTAGTAATAGGGTTAAATGGTTTTTGACCGTAGAACTACCATTAGTTTCCAGAATAATGCAAACGAGATATAATTTGAAAGAGTTTAGGGAGTGGAACTTGATTTCTTTAAAAGTTATAAAATTTTGCGAACTTAATTGGACTTTAGGAATTTTTGGAAATTTCTTGTTTATTTGTGTTGCAAAAATAGTTTGGTTCTAATGAAACTGTGATGCCTTCTGATTAGGAATCTGCAGGCAGAATGCGAAAAAATCTGTTCCGTATGAAACAGTGAGCTCCGGAAGAGTCCCTGGTCAAAGCCATTTCTGCCAAATGTTATTAAGAAAGTATGGGATCAAAAACTGACGACAGTGTGTTCTATGACAGGCGATGGTCCAACGAGTCCATTTATACATAGCTAACTGCATATTGCTGCTCTTGAAAACCTGCGATTTTGAATTATGTATAAGAGGTGCGAAAAATTTATGAAGCAAAAAAACTTCCTAAAATTGCCATGGGACCAAAGGCCCTTAAATAAACAAAATTTTAAAAATCACGCGAGAATCAAGTTCTGCTTGCTCAGCTCTTTCGAATGATATCTAGTTTGCATTATTTTGGATTATAATGGTAGTTCTAGGGCCAAAAACTATTTAGCTCAACATAACTTTGGTTATACTTTGAATATGACCAGACAAAACATCAGTTGTTTGCAGATATCTCCATTTCGGCCATGATTAGGTATTGTGTTTTTATTCTTTACACTGTTGTATTAGGTATTTTAATTTTGTTGTTATTAGGATGGACAAGTTGTTTATAACTGATAGTGTTTTTTGTGCAAAAAAATATATTGAATGAAGAAAAACTGCCTTCCTCTAAGCCACATTCTGACCAGTAGACGACACGGCAACAGAGAATCGGCGTCGATTGATATAATTACCGTTTTTACGGCTCTAGAGATAAGCCCCTCAATGGAGTGACAACAACAACAGCAATTCAACTCAATGAGATGAACGTAGGTGAAGGCGAAGGTGAAGTTGCGGTTTTCAGCACCAAGCGCTGTAATCGCAGAGATAGCGAAGCGCTAATCGAGTCCGCGAACCCTTGCCATGACGCTCAAAGGTGCTGTTGGGATTTGAACCCCGTCCGCCTGACTGCTCTGGCTGCAAAGTCAGTGGATTAACGGCACACGGCGCCGCAACACCTTCAACGTAACTTAAGGGTCTTATGGAGTGAGGCTAGAAGAATACCATCGCGAATTTTCATGATAAATTGTTTCTTTAAAGACATTTCTTGTATTTTTAGACAAGCTGGCAGAAGAAACAAGATATAGAAGACATCGAGAAAGAGAAGAAGATTTTCAACATGATTTGGAAACTGTGAGTAATTCACATTCATCCTTATCTTGCCAGTCTGGCTAAAAGGACCCTGCAAGCCAAACAGAGTTACACTGCGGGACGAGTGGCCGAGTGGCTTATACAGTCTTCGTCAGGTGACTGAAGTTAAGCTTGGTCGAGTGAGGTCAAACTCTGGATGGGTGACCTCGCAGGTCTAACCTCACAACTCACCTCGTCGTCCTTCGGAAGGGACTTTAAACTAGAGGTCCAGTGACTGGATGCGGCATGCACAGTGGGCTTAAATTAGCTTTCAGTAGCTAGAAATCCTGACAAGCCCACTATAAACAAATTAAAAACAAAAACAAACAAAACAAACTATAGAAGTCAATAGTCACTTCGTAAGCGAAGCCTGGATCTAAATGTGAAGTCAAATGTACTTTAGCGGACACAGACAGCTTCAAAGGAAACACGGTTTGAATTGGATTGTAATGTTAGATTAGACTGCTGATTGGCTTCTTAGCGATGGAAATCTATGATCTGATTGGGTGATGCAAATTCCATTTTGATGACCCAGACATGCCCTCAGTCTGTAGTAGGAGCCGGTGATTGATTTTATGTTTTCAAAGAAAGTTTTTGGTGGCTGCTGCTAAACCCAAGTTTTTTTAAATACATTTCTTACACAAGATTTCATCAGTGCAAAGCTGAAATACAAACCCACAAATACGTCATACAATAATTAGAAAAGAGTTAAATTTAGATAGTTTGGATCAGCTAGGATTGGATTGAAGCTGAGGTCTGCTCCTCTTGAGACTCGTGTTTTAGGGCTTTCCTAGCTGTTTAAATGAATTTTTATTTTCTTTCAAACTGATAGAGAGCGGGGAAGGGGGTTCTCTTATTACAAAAGGAATCTCATCCCAAGCTTTCAGCCCATTGGCTTGATAATGGGTTTAGGCCCGAAATGTCGTATAGAACAAAGCTCTGTTCGTAGGAAAATTAATAATACTTTATATTTTTTATTTGTCGATGAAACATTGTGCAACACGCATACAAGAGGATTGTTTCAGCCCACTGAGCTGGAAGCCTCTTTTCACCCCTCAAGATTAAAGCTCGGGATGTCGAGATTTCTATTGTTTCTTTTGTTGCACCTGGAAAGTTCACTCCTCTGAGCATACTTGTTCCAGAGGCTCTCAGGGCACTGCTTATTGACAATTTTTTGTGCCATGACAGATCGATCAAAGGCGAAAACCTGATCAACGTTCGGCCTATTATTGATCCTGGGGTCTGTTGGTGAAGCATTTTCAATGATGCTCTGCAAACACTTCAGTGTTTGCAGCTTCGCATTAGCCAGGCTACCCCAGACAACATAGATTGACAGATTTGAAGTGTTCCTTCCAACTGAGACTGTCGTCGACAACAACCCCAAGTGACTCTCAGCTTTTTGCGCTCCTTTTATTTCAGTGCCTTTAGAATTCAATGGCGTCAGAGTCTCACTTTTATTAATTATTTGTGGACGACCGATAGGCATAAACCCAGTCTTCTTAGGATTGGCATGTGATTTATAAACTCTCCTCCATTCAGAAATGCTATGCAGCTCCCTCATCATATGAGTAAGTTCGTAATGATTTTGAAGAGAAGAGATCACTAGAATTTCGAAGGGAGTAAGAGCCAGTTATTCATTCGTAATTAGAAAGCTGAACCTAGTAACGACCGAAATTGATTAAATTATTAATGCCTGCGGTCAGCTACTGCATTTTCCCTTGATTATGTGAATTATTTCTCCGTTTTGTTTGAGTTATTTTTGTCTCTAGAAAATACGGCAATATAATGGCACATGGCACAGCGACTCTTGGTCACACAGTGATATGATGTATCATGTAGCAACTAGGCAGGGCTGCGATTAGACTTGCCACAAGTCCATTTCATCAACTCAGTCAAAATGTAAAAAAGCGGAGGAGGTCTTATTTTTTCATTTTGGACTGCGTTGAGAAATAGACTTGGATCAACCCTAGACTGCTATTGGCCTATTCTCCAAAACATTATCGCTGGTTTGCCTTTGATAGTTTTCGTGTGGAATCAGCTCCTCTCACCCCTTAGGCAGAAGTACTGTAAAACAGTATTACGTAAACGAATACCTTCACATATTACAGCGTAATTACCCCCGTTATTTTGCAAAGGTGCATTGACTTAAAAGCGGCTTATGTGACCATAGCCAATAACCCATTTGTCCCCCTCTGACCCATGTCCCCAAATTTTACCCTATGAACTTTACCCTTTTCAGCTGCAGTATAATCCATTTGGAAGACCTGGTGGAGGAGCACCATTAAAAGGTGGCGATGGTGAGTGTCCTTTGACTTTGACCTTTAACCTTCGACGTTTTAACTTTTGACGTCTTGCCCTGGCATCAGGCATTTCTTCTTCGAAGAAAGTACCTTTGGATGCGTTTATTGTTAATGCGTCCTCAATTTATTTCCCTTTTTACATGATCACCGAGAATTGATCTCCCACTTCCACTCTCTAAAGACACAAATGAAGCTAGGGTCAATGAACCAAGAAAGTACTCTTAGGTGCCTTTATAGACCTTTACACAAAGTCACAACAATCTATTGAATGCTGGCCTGCCGGTTTCACCTCGCTTTGGAGTCACCCAACGGCGTGCGTCTCTAACTGCAATCCACAAAAAAATCTATTAGCAGTGTTTAGTTTTTGAAACAGAGTGCCTTGTTTCCAGCAATGAACATTACTTCCTTTATGGAATGCAGGCTTCACCTCGAATTGAACTTTGCTTTGCGTAAAGGTCTGTTGTTAAATATCTTGCTTTTTTCATAGGATCACCAAGAACTGGTCTCCCACTGCAACTGTCTAATGATATTTATGAACTTAGGGCCACTGAACCAAGACATCCACACGCATTCACAGGAGTAGGTAAGTAGAACCATCTGTAAATTCTATTTAATTTGGTTATGAATATTCCAGGCCTGTTTATATTAGAAAAAACACATCATCTGCCAGACCCGCAGCTGACCGTAAACTTCAGCAGCTGTTTATATGGGATTTGCACTTCCTCGAAGTCCAAGAGCTGAGAGGGTGAGTTGTGAAAAGTGCCCCTTTCGTGATATTAGAGCGAAGTGATAGATAAGCGGCAGCAATGAATAAACTAACTCACCTAAGTACACCTGTGTTGCTCCATTAATGGGAAGATTTCACTTCGCCTAGGTGAAATTTCAACTCTGGTGAGGTGGAATCTCACTATACTGGTGGTGCTGCATTCTTCATATAAACGCTAAGTGAAAACCGCACAGGATTTTTTATTGAAAGGTAGAATGTCGCCTGTCATTACCGATTGATCTTGCAGGTGAGGTGTTTTTCGTCGTAGAGACAGGTCCTTAATACCCTATATTGACCCATTTCTTTACCAAATTTTCCAAGTTTAGAAGCTTATAAAGGATTTGACCGTGAAAATTGGCTCGGGATGAAACTTTACACTCCGAGTCATTTTTGCGGTCAAATCCCATGTAGGTTTTCAAGCTTTACATTGCCAAAAATATAACATTATGGCCGCTAGCAACACGAAAACTCAGAGTTAGGCTAAAGTTTGGATGCTAGATCAGAAATTGGCATCTAAGTTTTCATGTGGAAGAATTTTGGATGATTTCCAAAACGAGGTGTATCGAGAAAATACTGAATTCTGAGCGAAAAGTTGCCGGTGTGCATAGACACACGAAAGCCACTGCGGAATTAAGAACTTCTAAGGCATACGCCGTTTGTTTACTGTAATCTTGCAAAGCTCCTTGGTAACACCTACGTTCATGTTGATTTGAAGAATGTAACCACATGCTCTATGATGTCTATGTTTTACTCCCTTCATTTCCTTTACACGCATAAATGTTTCAGTTTAATGATGTTAATTTGAATTTTTTTGCTTTGCAGATACAGAAGATGACAATCAGGTAGCTATAAGCTTTTGCCCATTTTCTGTTTAATGTTAATTTCCTAAATAGGAACTTAATTTGATTCTAAGCTGCTACAGGGTGATGTAATAAAGGCTTGGCGTTTGACAGGATAATGCTCTCTAAGTATATAAGCAATGAAATTTTGCAATATCTAATTGAATAGCTATCAGGCTCATTCATTTTTAGAATCTTTCCTGGCTAAAATCGGTTATTCCATTCAGATTCTGTAAGCAATTTTCTAAAATATTCCCTTCGAGAAACCTTAAAAGGCGTGCTAAAATTACAAGCAAGTTTCCGTAATGTGTTTACGTCAAGCAATGATTTCCAGCATACTTTAGCTCGTACTTTCCTCTTGGCGGGTCAAAAAGTCTTCCCCCTTGTGTGAATAACTTATTCAGAGGGAATTCCAATCTCCCATGACGACAAAATGCATGAACACATCCAAGAGTCATTATTGCTAGGAAAGGGAACAAATGGAAATCTTACTTGGTGTTTTCACTCGTTTTTACAAGTTCTCGAAAAGGGCTTTCTTTAGAAAATCTCCTATTTCGACTGGAAGGAATGGCCTGTTAAAGACTGGTAAACTGTTGAGCCTAGTTTAAGATATCAGGGATAAAATAAGACAGTTGTCAAAATTATTACTTTGATATTCAGGAAGTAGATTTTTTTCAAATGGCAGACCTTTTTATAGATTCATCCAAAAGAAGAGATTTTCTTGATCATGAGAGCCTCAATGCCATTTACCGTCTCCTGTCGATTTTAAACGCGCACACGAATCACAGTGGGCACGCATGAGGACATTTCGCAAAAAATGATTTTTTGAAATCACATTATCCATTATGATATCCTGCAAGCCCAATGAGTGCATTATTGAGCAGAAAAGACCAAATGCATTTATCTTTTTCCAATCAAGAGATATTGCAATTTGAATTTGCTTAAATATAGAAACTTTTCAACTTTGATGTAATTCTTCATTTTTCGGATATTCATTCATAAAGCCAAAGAAAATCATTTTAAACATGATTTTTGTGTTCAATTTAATGTTATGATTGTTTACATCCTTCTAGAATAGGATTCTGTCAGAATTTGTCTGTTTTGTGCCAAATTTACGCAAAGAATTTCAGATTTTTAAGAAAAAATGTACGCGTTTTCGGGGCAAATTTTTCAATACACTTGTAAATAGCTCCAAAGGCCCAAATTTCACCCAAATAAACCATATATGATTCTGAATCTATGAATTATCAGCTTTCAGTTGAGCTCAACCAAATATGGGCCCAGTTTGGGCCTTTTTGATAATTCAATAAAGCAAAAAATTAGTCCCTTGGGACTTCTAGAAATGCCTGTAACAATTAAGCTTCAAGGTCTTCAATATGTCATTTGAACCACCAAGTCACACTGATTCTGAATTTAACTTCATTTCTTTGTAGATTGTGTACTTCACTGATTATAGGCTATTCATTGTATCAGAGTGACTTACTTTTTGCAAGTCTTTACCTTCCTTAAGGTCAAGTCTTTGGGTCATAGTTCATAAGGTGCATATGTTTCTGAAAAATCATTGCAGATTTGAAATTAGGAGGAACTGGAGTCTCAGAGGACATGTAGTGAGCTTCTGACTTTTTCTAATACGGAGGTTGCCCAACTCCCAAAAGAGCAGTTCAGTGTTACTAAGGGTGTAATATCAAAAATTCACAGAAACATTTCCTGGTTTTTTAACTGAATAAAACATCCATATTTTAGTTGCTAACCTTTGTCCCTTAGCTAAAGCTACGAGCAGTGTAGAAAACTGGCTTGAAGAGCCTTACCTGCCTTAGGGCCTGTTTATATGAGAAAAACTATTCCTCCTTCCAGGCTATGAGTTGTCAGGTGGGATGAAATCTGCGTGTGTTTATATGTACAGTTTCATCTCACCTTCTAGCAGTTTCATCCCACCTCCCAGGCCATGATTCTTGACAAAAACAATCGTAATTATAGCTTGGCGCCAGCAGGGATTAGGTTTCCTATTGTTTTTTAATTTGGTGCGTGCGCAAAAGAGACGATTTCATCCCACCTTCCAGCTTGTCATCCCACCTTCCAGCGTTCCCTTTGGAACAACCAGGGTGCAAGACATAGGAACCTTGTCTGATGCTTTTGCTAAGACTGTGCTCGGCACGACTTTGATAGCTATCATGTTCTCCTCTTTTTGCAGCAAATCTTGCCAAAGTCGCAAGCAGCGAACAGAGGAAAGACTGCCAACAATACAATCTATTATTCCGACGAAGAAATGGTAAATATGTCCTTTGAAATTTTATTTCCACCCCCTTCCCAGATTTGTAATTGAACTAGATTGACTTGTTGAAATGGTTTTTCATGAACCACTTTCGTCATTTACGGACATGCAGTGGCGTCCCATAGTGAGTCCACTTCGAATATTTGTTTGTTTTTATCATCCATCAGCGAAGGCGTTCCTTTTACCAATCTTTTGCCAACAACAATTTATTTCCCTAGCGTCAATATGTCGTGAAATAATATATCATAGTCTTTTTCTTTTTTTTGTTTCAATTTGTTTTGAGTGGCCTTGACAGGATTTCTAGCTACTGAAAGCTAATTTAGGCCCACAGTGCATGCCTTATCCAGGCACGGGACCCTAGTTTAACGTCCCTTCCGAAGGACGGCGAGGTGAGTTGTGAGGTCAGGCCTCCGATGTCACCCATCCGGAGTTTGACCTCGCTCGACCGAGCTTAACTTCAGTTACCTGACGAAAACTGTTTAAGCCACCCAGCCACTCACTCCGATAGTGGTCTTGACTACTATCTTCTTTGACGAATTACTGAGATTAGTTTATTTGATAGTGGACTGAGACTTTGGAACCTGCATTCATCTTTAATCTTTGTTCACTAACACGAATTTTGGGAGATGGAGATAATTGATGGCCATCAAATCATAGAGTAACCTAGAAAGATGGTATTTTTTCAGTTTTCCTACCGTAATAACGTCAACGTGGAATCATTCGTTACTTTCATAAATTCAACAATTTTCCTGTGGTAATTTCTTATATTTTAGGACCAAGGTTTCCAATTTGGTATGCCTGGAGGTGGAGCACCGATGAGAGACAAAAATGGAAAAGTTGTTGCACATGGTCAACAGACACTGGTCAAAGATAAGTCTGGAGGTACGTTTTTTCGGCATACTTTCATCATTGGCGTAAAGTGTTTAAAAGACCCTTGTGTACTGAGTGTCCCAAATGATGCCTTGCCGATGACTGCCGATGTCCTTTGCTGCAAGTATGAACGCTTACCGGGGCAGAAATTGCCACACATTTATGTTCACTCGAGTATTGTGTTGTTTGTTCCTGTCTCTCGTTTGGTACATCGCATTGTCTTTTTGCATTGTTATTTTTTGTATGCCTATCATGTTGTGGCCTTTGTAGTGAATGCTATCACTGACTATTCAGTAGAGGCCCTAAGAAGAATGGACACATATTGTTGATTTCATAGAAGGTGTGGCCTGGAACGCAATGTTTTTAATGAGGTTGTTTATCGGTCTTGAAGTTGGAGTTGGTTAATAATTTGAAACTTGTCGTCCGTTTTGATTTATCCGTCCCATTTCAATCGCATGACGCGAGACGTGAGCTTCTTTGGGTCAGACGTCGAATTTGACCGGTGCCGAATCAAATGCATAAATTTCTGAGAATAGTAAATGTCTGTGACTGTGTTGAATCAGTTTCATTAAGATCCTTCCTTATAGGAGCTATTTTGTTCCGGAATTTTATCTTTACCGCTAAAATATCTAGAAAGTGTTGTTATTGCTGTGATGCACATCTGTGGGAATAACTTCATATCAAATGCGACCAATTATATTCGACGTCTGACCCAAGGCCGCACCAGAGACGCTCTCCAGTCGAATCCAAATCAATTTAATTCGGCGCGACCAAAATTCGACGTTTGACCCTAGCCTAAGGAGTGAGTTTAGGCTAGGGTCAAACGTCGAATTAGATGAGCATCTTGACTATAAACTACACCTGAAAGATATCTGTAAGAAAGTTCACTATGGCATATCTATATTAAGGCGTGTAAGATTGTTTCTCTCTGAAGACACGCTAATTTCTCTGGCTAACTCACTTGTACTTTGCCACTTGGATTATTGTTCCCCTCTGCTGCACAATCTGTTAAAAAGTCAGCTTGAATCGCTACTAAAATTACAAAAACAATGTGCTCGTGTTATATTATCACAAACAAGAAGATCAAGAAGGAAACCTCTCTTCATCAGACTAAACTGGCTTCCTATTCATCAACGTATTGAGCTTAACACCTGCATCCTGATGTTTAAAATTGAGAACAATTTAGCTCCTGATTATCTCAATCACATGTTCCAGAAACAGTCCGATATTCATGATCATCATACTCGTTCTTCTGCAAGTGGATGTCTGCATACCACAAGAGGCACTGGGGCAACTCATCTCAAATCTTTTCAGTACTACGGAGCTAAAGTCTGGAACTCGCTGCCCAAGTCTTTTAGGGACATTAAATCTTTAGATGTTTTTAAATTAAAATGTAAATTATATTTCATGGACATTTTTAAGGCTGACTCTTTTGTTAACTACGATTTTAGTGTTTAATGTGTAAGTTTTCTTTTCGTTTTACGTAAACCAGGTTGAAAACAAGCTCTGTATGCTTAATCCTGTTATTTACGATAAAGATATTTTACATACATACATACATAGGCCTGTTTTAAAGAATTCCGGGATGAAACACTCTTACAAAATCACTTACGACAAAATCTTGGGAACAATATGTATGACTTGAACAGAGTAAATCCCATATAATTTAGGTTGGCATGTAAGCTAAACAATAAAAGTCAGGCTGGAAGAAATGTTTTATGTCTAGCGAATCAAAGGTAGGCCAACATTACAACCTTTCTATTCCTCTGGTAGATGATAGCTGCCACTTCAAAGTCACCGTTAAAGTCACAGTCACTACAAAGAAACCCTCAGCAAACGTTCGTTACTCAGTTTTACTGAACAAACCTATCTCTCGATGGAATTAACTTTCTCGGCAAATTTTCTGACAAGCAAGTTCAAATTTTCTACTCTTCAGACATTGTACTTTTGTTGCCTTACAGCCATTGCAAAATCACCGAAAAAGAATTCGGGTCATGATAAATCAGAATATTTCCCATTCGGAAGGCCAGGCGGTGGAGCACCGATCAGAGATCAAAAAGGAAAACTACGTACAGGAGTGACTGGAATGGTTGAAAATGAGAAAATGGTAGGCAAGCACTTGAAATATATATTTACCTCTGTTATCTGATCTTTGCTAAAGACAACTAGACTTATGACGATGAGTCCCTTGTATCCCTGCAGTATACCTTGCTCAACACGGACTCGTAATGACACAACCCTGAAGAAGGCATTCGTCAGGCGAATTATGATTCATAAAAATTTCATGGTTGCAAAATGACGGGAAAAGGGCCTAAAACATTGATCAAATCGTAAGGACTCCATTCACACCAAACAGTAGGCCATGGGCGTTTCACCTCCCTCAAGAGTTATAAGTCATCGATTTCAAACAAATACGAAATATTTTCAATCCCATGGCAATCAATGTATAGAGGATATCTCTCACTCATGAGAAGTTGCATTTCCTTCATTATCCTGTGCGAGAAGTCATTTATGCATTGGTCGATGTTTTGGGCTAGTTTTCAGTCATTTTGCAACCATGAAATTTTTGTAAAGTTGAATTTACCTGTATTTGTAGTTCTTGTAGGACAGCGAAAAAATCACAAAAATACTCTGATCTTTCGGTTTTTAACTAGAATTTGAATGATCCAAATTCGCGAAGTAGTCTTGGAGCTATGGATTTTCAAAAGTGGGAACTTTTTTCTGGCTCACCCGGTATTCTTAAAGAATTCTTTTGTTTTTCAAATAAGATATGGTTGTCAAGTCAGTCTAATGGCTTTGCTTGCAATCGCTTGGGTTATGTTGCATGAAAGTGTGAAGTTGCTGTTGCTGCACTTTGATGTGAACTGCGTTTGTGCATCTCAAGGGTGCAAGCCCTTTTCAATGCCACTTCCTACTGTGACCGTTGATTGTTTGTGTCTGCGGGTCATATCAAATTATTGAAAGAAGTATTCACGTGAAGATGTTCAAACGAATTCTGCAAAATGTCAATGAAATACTCAGTGCTGTAGTGCCGTATTGCCGTGGATTAGCAATTGCCTTTATCAAGCAAATTCGTTGCCTTCTAATGATCTTTTAGATTGTATTTAGGCTTTCTCATCAATGCTGAGCATCAACAAAGTTTGAATAACATTCAGCAACCCTTTATTGGTTGTTTTACTGCAAACTGAGAAATTGGACTTGTAGCAAAATCCTTATTGAGGTTGGAAATACTGTACCAGAACTCACGAGAAACGTCTCAAAAATTAATTAAGTTTGAGCCTCAGTAAGATAATCGGGTTCAAGTTTACTCATTGGTCGCATAGCTTTTTCTACATGATTCTTCCAACACTGGATATGCTTTTCTAACTCATTTCAAAAGCTCTATTAAGGCTGCGTTTACACGGGGCCGCTCAAATACTTGGCCGGACGAAAATTTGGCCGCGTAGCTGTACCGTGCAAATATTTGGTCGGTATGGCTTCGCGTTTACACGAGGCCGGCCATTTTTTATAGTCATGCGCAGTACTATTATCATTAGCAATATGGCGCCAGGTTGTCTGAGGACCATATTTCATTAGCCTCCTATTCAAAACATTCCATCCTCGATTGTGGTACCGTGCAAATGTTTGTTCGCTTAGAGCGTTTACACGAGGCCGCTCACAAATTTGACCGGCTCAGTTCGCATGAAGGTCACTTCCCTAGGTGGCCGAGTGAAGGTCGGCTAGGCGTCCACATGTTCGGCCGGTTAGGCAGATCTCGTGTAAACGGGAAGGCTTGGTGGCCAAATATTTGGCCGGCTTGTAAACGCAGCCTAAGCCTTCCTCTCTATTAAATCCCCTCTAGTAAGTACCTCCCTTCATAGATGAAATGTTAAATGAGCCCCCTCTCTTTTATTGTTATTATTATTATTATTATTATTATTATCATTTATTATTATTATTATTATTATTATTATTATTATTATTATTATTATTATTATTATTATTATTATTATTATTATTATTATTATTATTATTATTATTATTATTATTATTATTATTATTAACCATTTCTTTTACGTTGGCAACGAAATAACTGATAGCTCAAATATTTAGCTAATTAATTCTAACGCTAAGAATATATATTACAAAGTGTGCTAAAAGATGCAAAATTATTAAAAATATGTACAATTCATCAAAGTATACAATAAAACAAATTTTAAAAACATCATAAGAATACCTATTTCGGTAGATGAGCCAATGTGTTAGTTTTGATAGTGTTTGGGGTGGAGAAAGTGTCGAATTCATGTATTTGACTCGTTAAATTGTATGTTGAATCCAGAAAATATTGGGTAAAAGAACTGAAAAGCTATCATATATGTCCTTGTCATTTGATTTTGTTAATAAGTCCCCCCCTCTATAATAAGCCCCCTCTGGAGTTTCGGGAATTAAAGAAGCCCCCCAGGGGATTGATAGAGCTTTTACGGTACGCAGTATATTAAATGTTCATATATTTGTGTCATTCAACAGGGTAAATCGAGAAGCAACCCGGAGGGCATGAAAGCAAGACAGGAATACCTTGCCACACTTCGTAAGTATGAGATTTAAGTTGATGATGAAAGAGTGCGGTAGATCCCACACATAAGAACCTACTTCTTCGAGAGCCAGGCTTAATTAGGTTGTTATTGCAACCACGGGAAATAACAGGATATTTTCCAGGGGACAGGGAAATATAGGTGGATATCCATCCTCATAGGGAAGACATTACCTACTGAAGATGTAGAATTTCCTTCTATGGTAGGGATAATTTAGAAAAAAGCATCAAGTAGGTTTTCATTTTTTAGGTTCTCATATGCGTGGATTTACTGTGTAAGATTTTTGTCAGATGAGTAAAGCAAAAAAGTTATGGTGGTCGTAAGCTTTTAAGGGTTCTTATTCTGAGTTCTAGGGTGTGTTTGATTGATACGAATGCTGAAAACAGTAGACTTGGCAGACTCGGAATTCATGTTTGATTGACTCCGACATGCTGAGAACCGCAGGTTTGGCAGGTTTGGAAGGTCTGCGTAACATTCTGCTACGAAGGGCAGAATGTTCGGCAAACATCGGAAAGATTCTCGTTTTCATTTGCGAAACTCTGAAAACGAGGCGAATTTGCTTCCGTTGCTGCGGTCATCGGGAACTTCATTCTCTGTCGCCAAGCAGCAAACTCCTAATCGTGTTTTTCAAATGGAAACATCGTTTTCGTCGGGATGAATCTGAAACCTGAAACCTGCCATTTTGAAGCTTTTGTGTTTGATTAACAAATGCGTTTCCATCTCTGCGAAGTCTACCGTTTTCAGAATTATGTAGGTTTGGGATTGCCAATCAAACACATCCGTAAATAAATTCGAGTTCTAAATGCTACTTGATGCTACTAGGTCTGTGTTAAGCATGGATCTTAAATGGGAATTTTGATCCAAACTTTTCGTTGGTCAAGACAAACAATTTCCTTTAATGTTAAGCGAATTCATGAAAATTCTGGATCTCAAACATCTTGTAAACTTCAAAAAGTGCTCAAGCAACATCCATTTGTTTCTTATGTCTAACCCCTCTAAGATTTTTGTGCCTAAGCAGCCTATATGTCTTGCAAATTGTCTCGATTAGGAGAGGCGATCTATTGGTACAGATAGTGCTCAAATTTTATCACAAAAAGTTTTCAAAATTTTGTTAGGCTGTGTTGTCTATGTCGCGTTAATCCTCATTAATATTGCTCAACAGGAAAAATGCAAGAGGACGCAGAAAAGCAGAGGGTCCGAGAAAGGAGCGACCTTCTTGAGCCAGTGAGTCCATTCATAAGAATTGTCTCATAGATTCTTTATTTTCTAATTCATTTCATTCAACCGAAAATAATTTATTTATTAACTAAACTTCAATACACATGCAGTAGTGAGGTCAGTCTAGCAAGATTGTGCATAGGTGTGCAAAATAAAGCAAAACGGAAAACACGTTGCGCCTATCGCTCGTATGATCATTCGATGCATGTAACCTGAATCTCACTAAAAACAGGGAGGGGATTGGTGGGAGGGATTTTATCGCTCGTAAAGTACTTGCCATCGACCTGTGATACTGGACGCCTTCAAGAGCTTTTCTATTTGATTACTAAGCACGCTTCCATGGAGAGTCTTAGAAACTTGACAATGCTGCTTCAAAACATTCCTACTCTACTGTTAATAAATTTATTTATTCATATTTGAAAATTTTTTTCTCAATTATTAAATGAAATATTTTCATGTTGAATGAAATGTTTGTCCTATATTGTGCAAGTTGCAGGCATTCTTGCTTTGATATGCTTCTCGTATGTCTTTAGTCATCGGATGTACCGCAGTGGCTTGCACGTGGCAAAGTTGGTCAACCAAAGTATGATCCATACACTCATGAAATAAAAGCGGACCCGATGGTCACATCAGATGTCACGAGACAGGTATCTTTCGTTGGACCGTGTTTAAAATTCCTTGTTCGCATTGTTAGGACCTGTTTGTATGAGGAAAACCATCTCACCTGCCAGACCCGGGCTGACAGCCTAGGTAAATTTCAGTCACTACTTATGTGAGATTCTTCACCTCACCTGTCAGCCCCGGGGCTGAGAGGCGAGGCGGAATAAAGTCTCTCTTCCGTGAAATCAGAACGAACTGACCAATAAGAATCAACCAATAATGCACCTCACCATACCGGTGGTGTTTCGTTTATATGGAAAGTTTCACCTCACCATGGTGAGATCCCACCTCTAGTTAGGTGGGATGGTGGTGTTACGTTCATCATGTAACGCGAAACGAAAATACAAAGGATTCTATGAGAAGGTGGAATCTCACCTCTCAGCCCCGGGTCAGGTAGGTGAGGTGTTTTTTCTCGTAAGCAGGCCCTTAGGAGCCATTGCTTGAACTAAGAAGCACATTATTTTACTACTTTAATATCTAAAACATTGAGTGGATTCAGCCAATCACTTAATTTTGTTTTAGGAAAAACCAATGAAAGCTAGTTTTGGGGAATTTATCATAAAAATTAGGATAATTCACTCTGAATTGTGAATAATTGCTCAAAATTAAAGTCGTCTCTCCGTTAGGTACTTTTTCAAATCAGTTGTATATTTTTTTACAGTAAAAACCCGCATCAAAGAAAACATGGATTAAGAATCTCCAGACTAATTCTTTTGCCAATGGTTCTTGTGCATAAGACAACAAAAAATCGAGCCACTGGTGCAAATCCAGTTCTATTTGCTGCAGCAATAAAACATATGTACAGTCGCAGAGTACTAAAAGTCGATCATTTTCAACCGATTTCGTTAGTTGAGCAATATATTATTTCGTTCAACCAGTACTTCTAATAACAATAATTTGAGAACCGATTTAAGAGCCTTTCGAGACCATTTTACTGTTATTCATGCTATTCTTTTCAGCATACAAGTCAAATCTTTCAATAGGGCACAGGGAAACCCATAAATTTTCCAATTTCACGCTTATCAGCTAATAGCGTTGCCGTATTTCCGTCACATGACCGAAAATAAACTCTTTGAGATGAATTTTCGGGAACCCTTACGAAAATCAAAATGGACCTTCGAGTAATAAAGATACAGAGCTGGTTTTGCCACGAGTCAATTTTACAGGCCCTACTCCATATTTTCCATTTTGCATTTGGATGAAATCTCGTCAGGGATCAGCATTTCATCGAATTCAGGAACGCCGGAGAGGGGGGGGGTGAAGCGCCCCTCTTTCCCTTTTCTAAGAGGGGCAAGACTGCCCTTTTAATGGAAAAATATGTTTCTTTACCGACTTTCAATTTGATGGTATGAAAACCATGAATTTAACCCTTGAGTCGAGTAATCATCCCAGCTTGCATTGGTCATACCAAAATATGCGAAAGAGAACATCATTTACATCAGTTAGAATATTTTTGATAGTATTTTAAGCCAATCTAAATGGGGTGGCCACAAAAATTTTTCCGCAGGAAGAGCCCAGATCCACCCAATTTTCGGTTTGCTTCCCTCGTCATTGGTCTGGAGTGCCCTTGCGTTCCCCTTCGACCCCCTTGCCCTACCTGCACTCTGGCGTCCCTGATCGAATTTCATCACTCCGAAAATAGGCCTACATTCAAATTTCATTTGGAAACGCAACAAACAAGATATAGCTTCCAAAATTTCACATATTACGTGAATTATAGCAAAGATTGAGCTAAAGATGTTTCTTTGCTTATGTTTCCCAAATCTTTGAAGAATTACAGCTATTTGCTACGAAGAAAACTGGACCTACCTTCATCCACTGCAGCATGCCATTGTTCCGTTTCAAGTCGGCTTCTTTTCTGTGGCAAGATAGCACAGCTATTCACCAACAACATAACACCAATTTTTACGATTCTCCGTCGAAAAATCGCCATCAACTTTGGTAAGGCGCGATGAACTTTCAACAGCTCTTCGCCACAGTATCTATTCTAAGTTTTGGAATAGTGTGCTCACGTGGAAAAATTTCTGTTATTGTAAAGCGCTCTTGATGTCATGGTCAAGAGGTACGTCTCGTATCATCCTCTACAAGGACTTGGCCTTCGTTTTCTCAGATATGATAGAATTTTTGTTTCGATTAAAGAACTGATAATATTTTGACAGGATTCGGGATTTGAGGCAGTGATTCCATCATAGTTCGATTGATGAATGCAGAGAGTAGGGCGAGGGGGTAACTCCTGTAGGGGACCTTGTATACATGTGCCTTCCCGGGTTATGGGTTAGTTTGCGATATTTTGCCCGGTTTTTGATTCATGTTTATGAAGCTTCGCCCGGGTTATGGGTCTGTTTGCGATACTTTGCTGGTCATGGGTCTGCTTGATGAAGATTGTCCAAAGTTATGCGTGAATTTTGGCTTTCAGTGCAGCAGTAAATGAAGCATCTGGTTGGTCTCTGCTCTGTCATTGGTTCTTTGTGTAACCTCAGATCTGTAACATTATTTTGAAGGAAACATTATTTTTTTAGCTCTACTAATGGTAGACAGCGTATTCTCAACAAGATTCTTGAAAATTTTTTGCCCTGGTTATGGGGTATGTTTTAAAGGAGCTGCCCTGGCTATGGGGTCCCTTTTTCAAAATCTTGCCTTTGTTATGGGTCTACCATCTGGATTGTCACAGGCACATGTATACCAGGCCCCCTATAGGAATTATCCCCCCCTCGGAGTAGGATCAGCTTTTCACTGTCTCATTGTGAGTCCCTGGTGAGCAAAGTTTACTGCAGGGATCAAAGGACGCATTGTCGTAGGTCTGATCTACCCGTGTTTCAGGAAAAAACACAACCTGGCCCTATTTGAAATTTTTCAGAAAATGATGAATGTATTAATTGAATGATTCATCAATTAATTGACGCTTTACTTAAAGCAAGGTTTATTTTGTGATGGGACATTGCCTAATCACAGCTTATTTATCATTCTTAATAAATGAATCTTGTCGGAAGAAATTTGTCTCTTCTCGACATCATGGCATCATCTCAAGTGCTTATAAGCCTGACTTGTCGTCACAAAATCTGTTGCTTAAGTTTTTACAGTAAAAAAGTGTTAATTTTGCTCTTGCAGCATGCTGCATTTGAAACTGGCCATATGTAATATAGTAACAATTTAATGATAAATAACTTTATAAATGTATCCAAACTTCCTATAACTGGAAGAAGAAAAATTGTATTTTCAGGTGGTATACATTACATCTACTAAAATCTTACTATTTTTTCTAAACCTTTTTATTCTATTGAGTTGTATCTCTTCGGAAACATCCCGTATACCGGGTGTCCCAAAAGAAGTATACAGATTTGGTCGAACCTCGCAACCAAAATATAGCCAGCATCAGTCCGAAATGATTTGCAAAACATACCGGATAGCTAACTTGAACATAGATACCTCGTTTGATGGTGCGCTGAGAGCTAAGATATTAATCTTCAAAGGAAAAATTTGCCTCACCTCCAAACCAGAGCTTTGACGTTTTGGCCTAAGCTAATTCTTGAAGTACAGTGAATAAAATCAATAGAATTTGGATGACGAGGGGAAAAACTAAAGACTGCACAACGGATACTTTTTTACAAAGTACAGTTTATGTGAGACCTATCGTCGAGGGAGCTCCGATGTCAGTTTCATGCTCAATCTCAATATTGACAATTTATTTTACACATACTATTCATCGGTCAAAGTACTCCATTGCGCATCAACGCACTTTTGGAACCGTCGAATCATTCCTTGAAAAGAATTTGTTATCGGATCTCTCTAGAGTCTAAGATAGGAAGGTCTGGAGATCTTGGGGGTCAAAAGATGTCTCCTCTCTTTTGTTGCTGTCCCGCCCGGGAAGTAGCCTCGAAGATAGGTCGTGCTCAACCTGATCCTGACTTATGTGATAGCAAATTTTTTTCTCAAGGAATGATTGGACGATCCTAAAAGTGCCTTGATGCTCAACAGAGTAATTTCACAGATGAATGGTATGTACCAACTAGATTTTTGGTACTGAGAAGAATGCAGCTGATTTTGGAGCTACCTTGATGATAAGCAACAAGTAGATTATGTTTCGTTAAACAAATCTGCTCTGCCGTATTTAGACTTTCTCCTCGTGTTGCAAATTTTGTTGATTATATTGACCGTGCTGCAAAATTTGCTTAGGCCAAAACGTCAAAGCTCTGGTTTAGAGGTGGAGGCAAATTTGTCTGTGACAGATTAATGTCTTCGCGCTCGACGCACCATTATCAACTAACAAGGTATCTATGGTCAAGTTAGACCCCGTTTACACCGTGCCGGATAAATTTTATCCGCATAAAATTTGTTCAGATCGATTTGCGTTTACACTGTGCCGCACAAATTGTGTCCGCTTTGTCCTTCCGTTTACACTGTGCCGGATAACTGTAGTCTCGTGACCAAAATCATGCGTAAACAATGCAAAACTCCCACGATACGAGATTGATATTACTTTGATGAGCCATGAGTTTGCTTGCCCCTTATTGAAAAAGCCTCCTTGTCGATTAAAATTAGCCTCACAATGAGTGTGGATAAAATTTATCCGGATAAAACCGTTTACACTGTACCAGATAGCTATGTGAACTAATTTAATGCACTTTCCTAGGTGAACTAATCTCGTTCGGATAGCCGCTCTCAAATTCGTGCAGATAGCTTAGGTCTAGTGTAAACGCGACACCTATCTGAACGAATTTTTATGCGGATAAAATTTATCCGGCACAGTGTAAACGGGGTCTTAGCTATCGAGGTATGTTTTAAACATCATTTTGAATAGATTCATGCTATATTCTTATCGCTAAGGTTGACGAAGTCCGTATGCATCTTTTGGGACACCCGGGTATAAAAACCATTGCTGCTAGTTACAGAAAGTCACAGGCTCTGCTTGTGGGTTTTTACTGTATTGCGATGTTTCTATTTCTCTAATCATCCAGTATGTTTGAATGATTGTTGTTTCGTTTGATTGCAGAGGATGAACATTCAGCAACAAGCCTCTGAAAAAAGCAGAGATTATCATAATGAGTTGGATGAATTTTTGAGACAACGTGATGAGCAAAGAAAAAGAGATTCAATTGAACAAAGACAAAAATCAGTCGAGGTAGTGTCTTCAAGTTTTTAGTGGATGATTCCTAGGCCCCGTTCATACATTAATGAAACGGAACGCAATGAAACGGAGCGGAACAGAATGCAATGGAATGGAATGGAATGGAATTATTGGTGTCTTGTGATCACTTTGTTTGCTGCAAGGAACTCAAGAAGCTGATCATGAACTTTTCTTTCCAAGATCCTCGAGAAGACCGAAATGAATGATATAGGCATATGATTATTAACATCTATCTTAGCACTTGACTTAAAAATAGGAGTCCACTGATATGGAAAGACTCCTCGTCAGAGGTTTTGATACCAGATCCCCTACATCTTTGATGATAGTTGTGGAGACCCGCCTCTTTTCCGTTCTTCAACTTTCTAATAGCATTCGGCATATTAAGTGCAAGTCTACAATTGTATTTTGTGTTTCATTCTGACATTTATGGCCAAACGAGGAGCTTGATATTGCAAAAGAAGTTGCTTGGGTAATAAGCAGCTCTTTTTGCAGTATACCTCAAAGTCAGGCAGTACTAAAAAGGGCTAAATTCATAAAGCAAGAACAAATCCATAGATCAGCTATGTCTTGAAAAACAATTTGGTCTTTAATCGACTTGCAAAAAAGAAATTTGAAGATCGTTGGTGATTTTTCAAACCAGAGTGCTTTTTTGCGACACCGAGTATGAAACGAACACAGCACTGCGTGAATGCGCGTAAATATATAAATATATATATGAACAATATATAGAAGGCAGGAGCCCTTGGTCAGACTTGGTATATTCCCAGTAGGTAGGAGAGCATAAATTCGTCATGAATTTGACAGTGCAAAAGAAAATACGTTTTTTCGTCATCTTGATTCTTGAATATTGGTTTCCCGAGTTTATAATCGATTTCTTTTAACTTACAGCATGCAAAAACGATGGAAAGGGCTTGGGGAAGACCTGGAAATGGAGCTCCTAATGCTGAAAAGAAAAAGGCAAAAAGTATGTAAAAAATGAATTCAGATGTTTTATTTATTAAGGCACTTGGTTTGCTTGTCCCCGCGTTTCAATAGTGGTTTTTTTATAACTATGTTGGAGAAATTTTGTAGCGATGAAACGCCTTGACTTTTTGCAGCTACCTTTTGTGTAACTGCTCAGAAAGTTTCATTGAATTATTTTAACAGATGAGGGGGAGGGAGACAATTTTCTGGCATTGACCTTAGAAAAGCTGCCAATTTTCAAATCTCAATTATCATGAAAAGGTCGCAAAATTTGAATATTTTGCAAATTTCTTTAGTAACTAGGTGTAGTGTTATTTCATTTACTCTGTCATAATGATAATGTCTAGATAGAATTTTTGCTCCAAATTAAGTTTTACCGCGATTTCTCCGATTTTGACCAATTTTTTATCCTTTTCTTGACCACTCAAAGGAAAATGCTGATATGAGCAAAAATGATGACTATGGCTATTAGCACAAAAAATTTCGTTGCTCTACCTATTACCTGCCAAGAGTTAGGTAGGGGGGCTTTTTGCCCCTCTCCCTCACCCATCCTGAATAGGACGTATCAGATAGCCCAACCACTACAGGGTTAACATGCGACCTACTCTGCCTTACCTACGGTTTAAGATACTTTCTAAATCTTATATGACTAAACAACACTACAAGACGATAACCACTGGGAGCAATGGACAATGACTATCCTATTGTCATTACGTAAAAAGAGACATGCAACGTAATTACGATTAAATATACTATTATGACAATCTGCACGTGAACGATTACTACAGGTAAATACTGAGAACTGTTTCACGCTGGATGTCAGGTCATATGTTTCATTGTGCCCTAGAGGAAATTTGTCATGATGCTGAGCAACGATGATCCAAGCAAGCAACATTTATTCGTTAACGCAGGCTAGGTTTCTGACAGCTGTGCTGCTGATGTGGGCCTGTAGCACTACGGGCGGGAAACTGCAATGACAACAGTTATTTCCACCACTACCCCCATCCCAGATTCTCACTGCAAATGCCTCGCGCTGATGCTGTAGGATAAGGGAAAGGCATCAAAACTCACATGACCATGGGACTTGGCGGCAGCAGGAAATTTTTATTTCATTGTGTACTGCAGGAAATTTGTCAAAACAAGTTCTATTTTGTGTCGCTCCGTTTCTCATTCATCCAAATAAAGCATAACTTACAAAAAGAAAAAATTTACCTGATGCATCGCAAAGAAGATTCGTATTCATAGTATATGCATCAAATACAAGATCAACGAGAACTGGATTTCTCTCACACTTCTTATAAATCATAAATGATTTGTTTATTGAAGTTCCAGCTCCATCCCTCTTAACTACGTACAAATTGTGTAATTTTTGCTCAGCATTGGAAGCTATCTTTAGATTTATATAAAGTTTTAACATTTTCGCTTTTCCCTTCATTGCAAGAAATATAATCTTTCGTTTGGCCGCAGGAAGGAAAATATTTTTTCATGAGGTGCCTTTTTCACAATATGTACCGAGTGTCTCATAAAAGAAGACCCCATTTTGACTAAAGAAAGGAACAAAAAGATAAACCATGGGGAATTTTTGAGTTAATAGCTACATTTGCAGATCTTCAACTGAAATGCACATACCTTGTATTTTGAATCGTCCTCCAAACACTGGAGATATGAGTTAACAATGTCAGAATTCTGAATGCAGTTGAAACCAGAGGTGTTGCAAAAGGGCCTAGCCATAATATCATGTTACGGGCACTTTGCAAAAGAATTTTCTATTTTTACCCTTACATTACTGTTTGAAAGGATTATACCTTGAGATTCTTCAACTGTTTTTAGGAATGAGCACTTATATTGTATTCCATCCCAAATGTTATTTGTTTTGCATCAAAGAAGAGGGACAGGAGCACATGCACGCTTATTTGGAGATGTGCCACGATTTTATCATTCTAATAACATTTTTGTAAATTCGCTTACAGGCGTTGAGTCATGGTAAATAGCGATTCTTCGTTGGGGGTCTGTCTGCTTTCATGTAATCAGTTTGTCTTCATGTGATCAGACATAAAATTTTTGTCTGCTATACCCATTGGGAGGTTACAAAATCATGTGTACAGTTTTAATGACAGGCAATCAGATTGACGAAGGCTATCATCGTGACTCAGCAATTTGTGCAAAGTGGGTATACGCTGTCTATTTACCATGACTCAATGCCTTCAATCAGGGAGATGCCCATTAAGCTTTTACTCTTCTCAAAAGCACAAAATGGAAAATTAAAGCTCGTAGCAGGTACTTTGGAAAGTTTTCATGATGCAGATCATGGCTAGGCTCTTTTTTAACACATCTGGTTTCGGGTGCGCTATAGATTTTGACTTTGCAAGCTTAAGTCTCCGGTGTTTGGTGGACGATTTTTAAAAGCAAACTATGTGCATCTAAGTTGAAGATTGATAAATTTAACTGTCTCATTTGAGAGTAACGATGTCTTATCTTATTGTTACTATTTCCGGTCAGAAGGGGGTACCCTTTGTTGAGACACCGGGTACATATGCTAATTTGGTGATCACATTGCCATTTGATCTGGTTCTTCCGAACTAAAGCCTGACTCTCTTTTGCAGTTGAATTTGTTCCTGCAGATCATGGTACAAGATGGAGGGACACTTAAGTATGACATGAAACGTAGTGCTTCCAAACAATATAATCATGGCAAACAGCAAAGAACATTTGTAGTCATTCAGAATACAGGCATTCATTGTTAATTTTGATAAAAGAGCATGTAACCAATTCTTTCTTATTAAACTTTTAAGTAGAGTTATTTTATTAACCAGGGATTTTATTAATTTCATTTATAATATTTTCGCAAACGTTTTGTATATAACGCTAGCATATTTATTCATAGCAGGCATCTTATATCATATTTCGTATTTACATCACTGTTGATATCAACTATCTGATCTTTTTGGTGAGCGTTGTTCGTAGTGCAGTGCGGATAACATTCAACAAATCTGCTGAGCATTTAGCCAGTGAAGAATGGGACAACGTAAAGGAAGGCAAAGCAAGGCCAGCCATACAGTGTCCTAAATATACCAGAGTACCTCTCCCCCTAGGATATTTTCTTTCAAAAAATATGCATGTAAAGAACGGGAGAAGCATCTTTAACAAGCAGGTGTGAAAAATGCTCAACCTCCCTGGGAATAAAGGTTGCTGCCTGAAACTTTCTGCCAGATTTTGAAAGGAGCAGTTCCATTGCAAGTGACTCAGAAAGATTTAAAGAGAGAAAATCTTTTATATGAAATGGACAAATATGCAAAAAGCCGATTATTCAAATGCTCCCAGACAATACCAAAATCTCTGCTGTTGATATCGAAAAAACTGGCAACATTAGGATTTGAGGACACTTGGGAGACAAATATATTTGTTTGCTGTGACCCTTTCAATGAAATTTTTACCGGATGAGCCTGAAACGAGTTCCCACTTTTGGAAATTCATAGCACCAAGAGTACTCCACATATCCGAATGATTCGAATTCTAGTTAAAAGCTGAAAGATCGAAGTATCTTTGTGAGTTTACTCCTGTCTTACCACCACTAGAGGCATACAGGGTGTCTCAGAAAAAATTGTTCAACGTTTCATTAAATACTAAAAAAATAACGATACGCTGAATTGATATTTGGTAAAGTGACCCTTTTCCTGAGATTTTTTATTTATTTTGACACAAGAATCTGGCAAATCCTCTAAAAATTTATAGAGTTACAAGCCTTTGAAGTTCAAGTTTGTGGAAGAACTGAAGGCAGAGGCATCGAAATGGCATTTCTGGTAGAACTCTCATCGACCATTGCTTCTACTATTTCTCAATACACGATTACGCTAAAGAAGGCAGGGAGGAACTTTTTACCAAGATCCACTGCGTTCTTTGATCAAATTCCTATAGAATCATTAAGGATTCGCAATTCTTACGAAATGCATCTTGGTAAAAAGTTCCTCGCCGCCATCTTTAGCGTAATCGTCTATTGTTTCAGGGAGACGCAAATAGGATTTGAACAGGTTTTCGATAACGTAACTTTCAAGCATATAGATACTTTGAGGAAACAGATTCAGTCTCTCATTGACTATGTCTTGAACCACTGTTTTTAGACATATGCTATGTTAAGCAAATTTTGAGAATGATCGCAAGGATTAAATTACTTGGAAGTCCTATCTGGTTTGCTCTTATATCAAGGAGATGGATGACATTAGACAAGCTTCTTTTACCTCGGTCTTTTAGGTTTTATGCACTAAAAGTAATCTGGGGGTCTCTGGTTTCAGCTACCGCATATTTTTTTATCTTGAAAGGTCGCAACTCTGTGAATTCTCAACCGATTTGCACGATTCTGGTCTCTAAAGTCATTTCATAATCTTAGCAGCAGGGTTATCTTCCCATGAGTCTATTCATGTTATCGTTATTTTTTAATATTTAATCAAAAGCAAGTTTTTTGAGATACCCTGTATGTGAATTCAACTTTATGAAAATTCAATGGTTGCAAAATGACTGAAAAGGGCCTAAATCAT
The DNA here is from genome assembly GCA_964019985.1 of Aurelia sp. 4 Dawson et al 2005. Taxonomy (NCBI): domain Eukaryota; kingdom Metazoa; phylum Cnidaria; class Scyphozoa; order Semaeostomeae; family Ulmaridae; genus Aurelia; species Aurelia sp. 4 Dawson et al 2005. Next base: position 21,268,787 of record OZ026493.1, on the reverse strand, counting down.
TGACCAAATCGTAAGGACAAATCGGGGCCTATATCTCCCCGAACAGAACAACACACAAAAGCGTTTCACCTCTCTCAAGAGTTATAAGACATGGATTTGCGAACAGATACTAGAGATTTTCAATCTCATGGCAGTAAGTGTGTAGAGCATAACTCTCACCATGAGAAATAGCATTTTCTTTATTCCAGAAATTTTTTTCCTTTGAAAGGAGCTTGGAATAGTGACTTTCTTCCTTCAAAAGGAACATGGAACATAATAGAACTTAGCTCCTAGAAAAGTAACTTCTTTCGTTTGATTGAATTGCCAAATTTCAACGATTAATGCTAATATCAATGATCAGGGCTAAGTTTTCTTTCAATCGTTAAAAATTTCTGTGAATAGTTGCACATAAAGAATTCTGAAAACTACGTTTCCACATTCCTATATTCCTCCCACCTCTGCAATTAATGTATCAAACTGTACAGGTTTTATCCAGTTTATTAATGCACTGAAATGCGATGATAATCTAACTTTTGTGGTGGAATATGGCAATGTTACTTGACACAGCTGTACCTGGAGTATGCAACTGGGCTCTGTCAAATGCTCACGAAATCCAATCTATTTGTCCATTGTCAGATATCTTGATTATCACAGAGATATTTTCGTTTCAAATGGCAGATGTTAGGATGTTTGCGAATGATACCACGTATCAGAATAAAATACAAGCAGGTGCCTTATTTATAACTGGTTTACAACGATAAACACAGATCGATTAACTCTGGTGCTTGGATGAATTTTCTACAAATATTTACAGTTCTCGTAGAGAAGAGATACTATTATGTTCAAATGCAGAAATACCTCAAAATAACCCGAAAGAATAGAGGACTATTTTTTTATTCAATGTGTGAGCTGATATTTTGCACTGAAGGAGCATACGAGGCTCCTTCAGAGCTAAGCTAATGAAAACCAAATGTAAAATAGTTTCAATAAATGTACAGTGTTACGTGATTGGCTGTGCTACATCGCAGGGGTGGGTATAGGTAGTCATGGGGTTACGTTGATGGTGACTGAACCATGAAATACTTAAAGTTGGCCGCATACAATTTCTCAAACAGTGCTGCAATTTTCTGTCTCACCTGGTATCATTTGTTAAATGAAAGAGCAGGTTTGTATGGGGGCCCAACAAAATTCAAGATTATATATCTGCATTTATTTATCCATTGGGCTGAAATATTTTAACTGTTGCAATTAATAAAAAGCTTCATGAAATTAATAAAAGCAATTGACTGTTAGTAAAAGCAACAGATTAAAATAAAACAACTGCAAATGATTAATTATTTGTGTTACAAAGAATTATTTTTGTTGCAAAGAGATAGTTATTTGCGCTGCAAACAATTAATCATTTGTTTTGCAGAGAATTGATTATTTGTGTTATAAACAATTAATTACTTGTGCTGCAAACAATTCATTATCTGCTATGCTAGTAATAAATTGTTTCAAATTGATTAGTTAATTTGTTCAAAGATCATTGATTTATTTCATCCGATAAACCTTTGAATTATTTTATGTGGTTGCGCACAATTGACAATTGATTATGGCAAATCCCAGAATGCATTTTTGTCAGCCCATTCCAGCGTGCATTTCTAAAATTTGGCGTATGTCTGCATAAGCGTAGGAGGAAATAAAATTTAGGGGGGCTGCCCGATAGAAGATCCATTGTTTACGTAAGTTTTGCCCAACTTTAGGCCGATTTTCTGCCCGATCATTGCTGAATTTTGCAAATTTTTCCAAAGTCGGGAGGGCTGCAGCCCCCCAGCCCCCGTGTCTCCTACGCCTATGTATGTCTGTGTACCGAGAGTGAGACGCATTTTGTTTAGGGAAGCATTAATTAATCATACCACATACATTGCATGACCAAAAACATTAGAGCCGCTGAATCCTGGTCACTGGTCTTGTTTGCAAGCTATCGTTCGTGGTGAACAGGTTTCATTGTGAAATGAATCATAATGTTTTGAATGCCACTATTGTTGTGCTGAAAAACCAATCAGATGTAATCAACATCATAATCTGGAAGACAAGAACTGATGTGGTCTTCGATACACAATTTCGATATATTTCAACATTCGAAGGTTGTTTGCACCAAGATTTTTCTTAGGCTTGGTATGGTTGAATACATCGGCGCAATGTAAGTTTCAAGCAATGTCCCTTAATTATTCATGCGTTTTTCTCATCCATACCCGTTTATTTCTTTAATTGTTTCCTGATATCAATACTACAATATACTATAGGTTGTACTCAAAGCTTCACATAATTTTGAATGTTTGATACAAAGATTCCTTTATTCTAAAGAGCAAACTAAGGAATGCTGCAGGTTCAGATAACAGAGATATAACAGTTTAGAGAAAAGTATTGATATGTTCAAGACATGAAGATGATACGAGATAAGATAAGTCCTTGATGGCGCTGACTTGAGAGACGGAAAGACAGTTATTAATTCAGTAATTTCTACTCCACTTTCGGGAGCTCAGTGACTCCCAGCCGAACTCAGCATACAGGTTATCCCGTGATGTTTCCCTCCATGTCCCTGTTACAGCAAGAGCAGCAGACTCTTATAGACTCAAGCAGACTCAAGAGCAGCAATACTCAACAGACTCTAATTTTTTCCATTAAACTTGGTGAAATGTTGTTTTGACTGAATTTGCATACTTTAGATGAGATATGGTAGATAACTTCTCCATGGCGAAGTTGGAGTCTCACATAAAACTTATATCATTCATTCAGGGTGTGCTTGGGTAGATATTTGGAGAGACACTTTAGCAAACCAATACCTTTTCTCGTTTTTGAGATAACAGCTTTAACCCTATTACTACCGGGGGGGCACAAAGTGCCCGTGGCGCAGATAATTTGATGCAGTGCTGTCAGTTCGAAAGATACAGAGCTGAAACTTGGTGACTTTTCTTCAAATTTAATATACTAATTAAAAATCTGAAAATTTTTTCAAAATGGTAGATACTGATCACGTGACCAGCACCTTTTCAACACGTGGTCAGCAGTAATAGAAAAGAAGAGACTCTTATTTTTTTCTAGAATGATCACAGATCATTGAAAACACTATCATTCAATAGATCTTGATGAGAGCTTTTAGATGATCTATAGTTCTATTCATTTTTGATGACGTCAGCAATTTTAAACTTAATGACGTCATCAATGTTTATGACGTCATATAAATAATAACAAATGTATTATAAAATATTTTATGACTTAAAAATATTCTCTTAATCATTATACATCGTCTTGAGGCATTTCAGAGTATTTAGATTGACAATTAGGGGTTTAAATTAAACAATGAAAAACTGGTGTATATAAATAATGAATATATAATATATACAATGAACTTAAATAGATATTATGCTATAGATTTCTACTTATTAATGCTTTGTGATACATTTTAGTCCATTTAAAAAAGGAATAGTCAAATAAAAACTTAAATATTGCCAATTTTGCCAACAGCAAGCAAATACTGCAATTTTCCTTAATTATGACATCATTGTTACGTCATAGATGTAATGAAAAATAAAAAAGTAGCCTATTGTGTAGATTTTGTTACTGTACACCATTGTACCAAGTTTCGTTCTCATATCTGCAGTATTGGTGAATTTACGGAGGGGGGGCACAAAGTGCCCCCCCCGGTACTACAAGGGTCCAAAAAGCCCGGTATTAATAGGGTTGATAGGAGCTGAAAAGGAAAGCTTCGTATCCAAAGTGACACCTAGATGTTTATGCTCTTCTACCTTTTCACAGGTATGTCATTGAAGGAGATCTCTGGATGATCTATTCCATGCCTTTTCTTTGAAAGAAGTAACCCAACATCTTACTCATGTGGATCGGGATTAAACATCTTCCAATCATGGGCCCAATAGCTTATCAGCTCCCGGTCACGGTTCATGTCATTTGCAGCTACATTAGGGTCTTGCAAAGCTTTAAATAAGGATGTACCATCCGCAAAAAGCTTTACACTACATTTCAACAAGTCAGCAATGAGATCATTTATATACGCAAGAAAAAATAATGGTCCTATAATCGAAGCCTGGGGCACTCCTGTTAAAGTATTTCCCCAATTAGAGCACTGCCAATTCAGAACAGTTCGCTGCTTTCGATCCTTAAGAAAACATTCGATAAGAGTAAGGAGTTGTCCTGAAACACCACATCGTTTTAGTTTATTTAGTGAAGTAATTGTTTCTAGCAACTAATCCGTTGTCCATTTTGTGCCATGTTATCTTTTATTTTTGCGTAAGTACTAGATCGGCTATAATTGCTGCTGAAACACTTTTTTCGTTGTCTTTTGCTAAGTTACTTCGATTAAGTCTGTCTGGCCGTGTAAAAACTCATTTTCGATTCGGCAAATCTGAAAGACTGATTCGCCTAACAGAATTCGACAAAACCTGACCATGTAAGGGCGCATTTAGCCAACTGACTCCACAGACTCAGACTCGTCTATCTCAATTTCTCTTTTGTAGTATTGTTTTGGTACTCTTGATTAACATCACAAGAGGCAGAATATTGAGATTAAATTGTCTGCACCATGCTGAATTCAGTGAAGTAAAAACTGACAGCAGTCTTGATGGATATGTCATCTCAACAACAAATGACATTTCAGAGCAAAAATGTCAATCAAACTGCATGTTTCATCCAAAATGTAAATCAATCAATTGGAAAGCTGGAGAGCATCAAATATGCCAGTTAAACAACAGATCTGCTGCAGATGCAATTGACGGTGTGAATACTATTCAAAGGACAGGCTGGACCTTTAAGTCAACCAGCTACAAGGACCCGCTGGTATGTTGTTTATGCAATAAAAGTATTGCAATGCTATTGCTATTACAAAATTACTTCAGTTCAAAGTGAATGCTACTGCTTAATCGGTGTAATCACTTCTTACTTCAAACTTTTTGTTCTGATGAGAGCCCGGGGGTACATGACTTGCGGCTGGACCGGGGTCTGCCACCCGGTTTTCAGAAAGGTACCCTCTTCTAATTACCGAAACTTGCTTTCATACCCACTTTTAAGATGAATTTTGGCGGAAAAGGCCCATTTTGGCTATTTTTAGCAAATTTCTAGATAACCCATCCATGTTTATGGCAAATCTGCCGAAAAAGGGACCCTTGTTTAGAGAATTTCGGCTCAAAAACCTACCCAAATGGGCGGCACATACCCGTACCCTCAACATGTTATGTACCCCCCGGAGGAGGAGGGATCATGTTCACTCTCCCCCTTTCACTTTCTCAATGAACTTTTCAGCTGTTTCAAGACTTAAGAGCTGGTAATGTGTTATTGGGTTATTGCCATTAGAGACTTTGCGGAAACAAGGACCACTACGCCAACCAGACTGATATTGCATGCATTGTTTCCGTATAGCATAGCATGACATATAGTATATTATAGCATAGCATAGTATACCGGGTGAGCCAGAAAAAAGCTCCCATTTTTAAAAATTCGTAGCACCAAGGGTACATCAAAGACTTGAATTATTCAAATTTCAGTTAAAAGCCGAAAGGTCGAAGTATTTTGGTGATTTTTCTCGGTGTCTTACCAGCACTAGAAGCATCGGTAAATCAGTAAATTAGGAGTATCGGATCTCAACTGAGAAATTGCATTTTCTTCATTGTTCATTGCGAAGAGCCCTTTATGATTTGATCAATGTTTTAGGCCCTCCCTCACAGGGAGCCCCCTTAAAAAGTAGCGAAAACCAGACACAATGTGTCCTCTACCCGTCTTCTACCAGTGAGACACATCAAGCGAGCGTGGCATCTGCGAAGGAGCAATGAAGACGGAAGAACGGTGCGTCTTTCCCTCCTCCTCCGCAACCGCTAACTCGCACCGTTCTTCCGTCTTCATTGCTCCTTTGCAGATGCCGCGCTCGCTTGATGTGTCTCACTGGTAGAGTACGGGTAGAGGACGCATTGTGTCTGGTTCTCGCTACTTTTTAAGGGGGCTCCCTGTGCCCTCCTCAGTCATTTTACAACCACAAAATGTTTTAAAAGTTAAATTTACCCATATTTCCAGTGCCCGTAAGATAGCCAGAAAAATCACAAAAATATTTCGATCCTTTGGCTTTTAACTAGAATTTGAATCATTGAGATTCGTGAAGTACTTTTGATGCCATGAATTTTTATAAGTGGAAACTTATTTCTGGCTCACCCGATAGTATATTATGGCATAGTATAGAATAGTATAGTACCAATAGTATAAGATAGTATGGCATAATATGGTATAGTATAGCATGTCATCCAAAGGGCCAAAATGAGGCCTCTTGTAACTCAGAGATGCCTGTAAACCATATTCTATCTTTGACGAAAAACATTTAAAAGACTGTACTAGGGAGGCCTACATCTGCAGAACGGAACGCCATAAATCGGGGTTACCAAGGTGTGAAAGTATCCGGAAGAAGATGGGTGGAAGGAAACGAAATAATCTTTATTTAATGAAATGCATATGCCAAATATACCTGTGTCTTCATTGTGGTTTCTTCCTGCCATTCATGGCTTTCCTCTGCAGCCAGTCCTCTGCTCAACTTTTTGAATCATGTTTTTTGCTATGGCCTAATTCAGTTTTTCTGAATCACCTCCTTGAGGCTGCGCGCAGGCTAAATCCATGCTAGTTTGGGGGTCGATTGCCAAAGTGATCCAATTTGGAATCGATCTTACCAGAAGCTCCCGCAATCTGCTTTATCGATCCCAAACTGGCACGGATGCAAAACCAGGGAACAAATTGCTTGAGTCTTTACGCATGCTCAAGTCCTTATAAGGAGTTTAAGCATCAATGCTAAAGGTGTCGGATCAATTCCGAGTTAACGCATCATTTATCTTATTCTAGATTGGAAAAAACTGCAAACGAAAAAACCCATGTGGATTTGGAAAACTTTGTATGGATTCATGTGAATGCCCTGGATACGAATGTATTCTATGCCATGGACTTTCGCGCGGTTTACCTTGCAGTGCATTGACAGGTAGATATATCATAAAAGCTCTGTTATTTTCCATCTTTAATAGGCCCCCTCCCGTCTAAGTCACAATTGGAAACAAACTCCATCTCTAGTAAGCCCCCAATTTATATCAAATTCCAGAATTTACGAAATATTTTCCATTCATTTAGCTAACAAGCTTGCATGCAAAGTTGGTGTGGTTTGGGATAAAAACTGTGTCGAGTTTATGTATTTGACCGGGAAATTGTATGTTGATTGCGCAAAATATGGGTAAAACAACTGAAAAGGTGCTATGTATATCCTTGTCATTTGATTTCGTGTATAAGCCACCTCTCTAATAACACCCCTTCTCTTTTAAGCTCCCCCCTTGGACGTCCCACACTAAATAAGCCCTCCGGGGGCTTGATAGAGCTCTTACGGCAACACGGTACATTCTTTGATAGGCAAAGCTAGATATTGTACCGATAGCATCGGTTGCTTTTAATTGCAATTTCATTGCCCTTGAGAAATCAAAGAACCCTTGGAGAGACTCATAGAGCAAGCATCCGAGCCAAGATTGGGTCTCGGTAAAGTGTTTATCATCAATCAATAGTAAGTAATCGTGTGCCGATATGTTATCAGTGATAATAACATAGTTCAAAATAAAACACAAACTCAAAATGGAAGGTGTCCTATTTCCTAGTCTGATAAATGGATAAAAAATGCTAACTTATCTTCAAAAAGTTGTGAGCAGAGAACTCAGACATGTCGAAAATGGCTAGAAGCCAATAAACTTGCAAATGTTGATAATAATGTAGATAAAAGAATATTCGTTATTTTTCACTCTCCACGTTTTCAAACGTTTTACATTTTCATCTACTCCAATTTTTTCTCTGATTTAAAAATTCTTAAGTTATATGATTTAATTGATTTAAAGCTTCTCATTTTTGTGTATGAATCTGCCAATAAGATTTCCGCCTTCTTTCTTCAAAATTTTTTGAAACCTTGACAGCTATTCATCATTATGATACAAGGCAAGTCTCTTAAAGGTGATATTTTTGAGATTCTTAAAAATGCGTTATAGTATGGTTTAAGATCTGTTTGACATGCAAGCGCCGATTCTTGGAACAGCATTTCTGATGTCATCAAACAATGTCCTACTGTCGCTATTTTTCGTCACAAAATCAAGTCATATATATTCTCCACAAAATACCGAGTTTAAAATATCTTAAAACATGACTACAATCTTCAAATCAACTAAAGGCGTTGCAACCAGGACCGCCTAGAGGGGGGGTAGTCGGGGCAACTGCCCCGGGGCCCGTAGAAAGAGGAGCCTTGCTTTTCCATTGTATTTGCAATGATATCATCGAGCTGGGCCCCGCAAGGGGCCCGTAAAATCGAACTTTCTCTGTTAGTTCAGCTTAGCTTCATTTTAGAAAATTCAACTATGTACAAAAATCATTTAAACCAATGAAAAAAAATTACAACAAGATTACATAGAACACCAGAAATTAGAATGGAGAAGAATTTCCTTAAAGGAAGGGCTCTCTCAGTGGATAAACTAATCGAGGAGAGAGCACCGCCTTCGTTAAAAGCCTATCATTCAATTTGCAATATCTTAAACATTTTGAGATTGATTGATGCAAAAGCAAAAACAGCTCAGATTCTAAACTTGATAATTCAAAGAGAACAGGTGTAATTTTAGTTGATGACGAAACTCATCACTGAAGAAGATTGTTTAATTTCCGAGGGAATGTTGTCCCAAGATTTGCTAGCACCAGGGTACCTAATAGATCTTTCATCATATTGCAAGATGCTACGACATTTGTCCTTGTCCTTTGCACTTTGCAGCAACATCACAGGCCTGAATTCATTATCTATTCCAGAGATTTCGCTAAATCATATTGAGAGCGAACGCAGGAACTATTGCTCATGCCATTACCTATGTTTTCGAATAAATGAGCTCTGTCAGAAAGATATTAGTTTAAATATATGTTCTTGCCTTACATTATTTTGAAGCTAGAAATCAATCAGGATCGACATTGCTTTGCACTATTAGTCTCAAATTCCATGAAAAGATCCACGATTTCAGTAGCATCGCCACAGGGAGGGTATGAGGGGGCAATTGCCTCCCCCACATTTGTCGAAAGATGGTCCTCGAGATTCCTTTAAAACCGAAGAGAAATGGCGGGGCATTGGTTAGGTAAGAATTTTTCAGAGAAATGTTCCCCAGACTTTAGTTTCAGCATTGGAGAAAAAAGGATTTTTACGGATTTTTAATTGAATTTTCTTTAAAACAAACGGATTCTTACCAAAGTAGTACGAGAGCTTTGGGAGTGAAATTCCCCCTTCAAAGCCAACGTAAAGGATGCTTCTTCAAAAATTTGTCATCGCCCTTTGATTTATACAATAAGTGTCACAAAATTGTCTACGTTTCTTTATAACCAATAGCGAGCATGATGTTGGGAGATGCATTCTTAGCTAAAGTAAAGGGCGCGGCCTCAAAAAGTTTCCAGGGGGCTTCGCCCCCAGACCCCCTTAGTTTTACTGTCTTCACTTGATTTGCCCCAGCTACACCGCTGCACAATCTTCACGAAATTCTCCCTTGCGTTTTTTATGAAAGTAGTCATACGAACCTTTCAAAGTAACGACTATAAAATGTTTCGAGTTAGCAAAACATTGGAGGAATGATAGGCAATAAAGGAGTATGTTTGTGGAATGAACTTTCCTCTCAGATTAAAGACATCTAAAGCCCTTAAACCTTCGCTAAAAAACTCAAGAAAAGCTTCACTGACAAATGTGAACGAAAGAGTGCAAATTCAGTATCAATATCATACAACTAACTTCCTTCCTCACATATCTAGATACCTTCTTGCTTCATGTGGCTCTGTATCTTACCTCATTATACGATATCATACGTTTGTGCTTATTTTAACTTTATCATCTTATTTCTATTCTTATTTTCAATAGCGGCCCAAGCTAGATAAGCAATGCTTTACTTGGGTCGCGTAGGATACCACTGAATTTTGTAACAACTTGTATTTTGCGAATGAAATTGAGTTGAAAATTGAATTATCATGTCTCACTGTCAAGCAAGGGGCCCGCATCCACTAGTTGCCCCGGGGCCCGGCCTCGCTCTCGGCGGCCCTGGTTGCAACTGTAAAATGATAGGCCTTTAGTAAAGGGGGTGCTCTCTCCTCAATTAGTTTACCTATTGAGGGAGCTCCTCCGTAAGAAATTCCTTACTTACAAATTCCCCTTAAATTAGTTTAGCTCTCTTTGTATATTATCATATCATTTGTTATTTTTAATGTTGTCTATTAGGCGTTTTGTTTCTTCCGCTTTCTGGCTAACATTTAGATTAAATGTAAGAACACGTATGGCTCGTAAGGGATTCATAAGAGAGCTACCATCTTCGATGTCTATAGAATGGTGTTTTCCAGTGAATTAAAGGGCGTCATCTCAAAAATACTTCAAGGGGCAAACCACCGGAGACCTCAGTTTCCTTTCTCATCAAGTTCAGGTTCAAGTTAAAGTTTTATTCATTCGGCCCCAATTTTAGAATTCCAACACAATAGAAATTCCTTTTAACAACAACTACAAAACCAAGTCCCAAACAGCAAATAGCATTAATAACAACAAAATTGAGTAATAGTTTACAGCAAGGCCAAACACAAGCACAAACCAGGTTTTATACCAATCTTACGCTATTCATTGTTCCTGCTTTATAAAGGAGGATAAAACGAGCAACAATTCGTTTCACACATGAATGGGGCTGGCAACTCATTAAAGATACTGTGGGTCAACTGCACTGCACCCCATCGGTCATCAAGCCAAGTATCAAAATATCCAGATTTGGCAGAAAAAGATTTTTTTTTCAAATGTTTCATATAAAAATATTTGCGAAAAGATCTGAATGCAAATCTTGGGAGATGGTGCCAAGTTTCGGCCCCAATCAGTTCCATTTACAAATGTCTTTTATCTGATTTAGTGACATCACTGGGCACAGTATGAGTTGTTTGTAAGTTTTAATGTTCACATGAATTCAGCAGTTGAATGTGATAGATACTCTACATTAAATAACTTTACTTTGAAAATTTCTTGGGGGCAACTGACACCCTCGCCCCTCGATATGTAGTGCTTTGTAATTCCTCAAGGAAACAAGACAATCCCATGAACAAACGTTGACTGTAGCACCAATTTAACGATTATGGCTTTTTCCGTCGACCAACAAGGAATGGTCTGAAAATCTTTTCCTAGACATTCTGGTTCTTAGAATAAGAAGCAGAAATGTTACTATACTCTAATTTAATGTTTACTCTAATTTAGAATAAGAAGCAGAAATGTTAGTATATAGACTAAGAAGAAAGACAATGTTCTTTTTTAAACAGAAGAAGGTCCTGGACGTGAAAAGTTCTAAAATCATCTTTGATTCTCCTTCCTACAATCGCAAAAATATTTGAGCGACTAATGCATAGGCAAATTATCTGAATTTACTGCACGCTTTTTTCACCACTATTAGGAGGGTTTAGACAAGGGTACAACACACAACATGTCTTGTTAGATTTTTTGCAATACTGTAAGAACAGCATTGATTAGAAGGGACTTGCAAGAGCAGTGTTCATGGATCTTTCAAAGGTGTTTGATTGTGTAAACCATGGTCTTTTAATAGCAGAACTGAGTACCTATGGACTTAATATGGATGCTCTTCAGCTAATAAGAAGGTATCTATCAAATAGACAATAGAGAGTAAAGATCAACAGCTCTCTTAGTGATTGGAAAGAGATAAAGATTGGAGTACCCCAAGGGTCGGTCCTAGGGCCTTTACTGTTTAATGTCTTTGTAAATGACGTATTCTGGTTTCCACATCGCACAAAGATATGTAACTATGCTGATGATACCACAATCTTTGCATGCCGTCCGGATCTTGATACTATCATCAAACAATTAGAAGAAGACAGCTTTGTGTTAGTAAAATGGTTTTCTGACAACTTTTTGAAATTAAATGATGACAAATGCCACCTGATGATATTTGGCGATAAAAGTACTGAAGCAACAGTCTCAAATGGAAATTCAAGGATTAATGAAAGTGATTACGAAAAATTGTTAGGTGTGACTTTTGATAAGAAATTAAGTTTCAGAAAACATGTTGAATATCTGTGTAAAAAGGCCCACTAAAAGCTTCACGCGCTTGCTCGCTTGTCGAATTACATTGATCCCATCAAATCAGAAATTTTGATGAATTCTTTCATCAGGTCGCAATTTGATTATTATCCACTTGTGTAGATGTTTCATGACAGAGCAACTAATTCGAAGTTAAATCGCATTTACGAAAGAGCATTGCGGTTGGTGTGCAAAGATAGTGAATCAGAGCTAGAAAAATTGAAGAAAAAATATGGAACTATTTATCAGCACAATCTGCAACTGCTAATGATTGAAATATTCAAAACGAAAATCAATCTAAATCCAACATTTAAGAAAAAACTTTTTACAGAGGGGAATAGTCCATACAGTTTGCGAAATGAAAATCGTTTGCGGTTGCCCAAAGTCAAGACAACAACTTATACAGAATAGAGTACAGTACAGAGGTTGCCATTTGTGGTCCTCATTACCGTGGGAAATTAAAGATTTCAACACACTCGCTGAATTCAAACCAAAAATAAAATCATCGGATGGAAATACTTGCATCTGCAGATTGTGCAAAGTTTTTATTAAAGATTTAGGATTTTTGTAGGCTTATTTGGGACATTGTAAAACAGGTTTTAAATTATCTTGTTGGCGTTAATTAGCATATTAGCTATATATATATATATTTCTTTTCTTGCCAACGTAAAATAAATTGTTAATAATGACAATGTCCAGTTGTGAATTCAACCCATTGAGTATCGTCTTCTGTTACAGTTATATCTAGCTCAAAGCCTACAGAACAGTCATCGATGCATAAACAACTTCGAAGCTCCTATGGAGTTGATGGGAACAATAAAACGTGTACTCACACTTTAGACAGTGATCTCAACTCCTGGTGGATGGTTGATTTCGAAAAGGAAGCGGCTGTCATCCAAGTGGCTATCACAAACAGACTTGAAGGTGACTGGTTTGCTGCTCGATTAGGAGACTTCAACATCAGAGTTGGAAATCATAGACACTATGGCACTAATCCATTGTGTTTTGAGCATGCTGCCAATAAACTTGCTGGAACTACTACACTCCATAAATGCACAGATCCGATGCGTGGAAGATATCTCTATATCGAGCAAAACCTTCCCAAAACACTAAATTTCTGTGAGGCTGTTGTTTATGGGTATTACCTTGATTAGTAGCTGGCAACTTGATTATGAAGTAGACGATTGTGCACACGTTTGCTATAAATAAATGCTAATAGACAAACTTGGCTAAGCATGAGCTATAGGACACGAACTGAGTCGATTTGGCCTAAGCTGGGGCACTCTCGTAGTGATTTGGCCGACGTAGTTAATTCAGTTTGCAATTAATATGTAATGATGTAATGAATGCTTACTTTTGTTCTTCTCTGTCGTAGCCTAACCTTGCAATTCCTGCCAAATACAGCAAGTAACGGAGCTTGATTCCCCTTCCATGACAGCACTTATGGTGACTTCCCTGTCGACGGTTTGCAAAATGTGTTTTTGCGCCTCCATACTCACCTTTTCAAAACCATGCATGCTACGACAGAGAAGAACAAAAATAAGTATTCATTACATCATTACATATTAAGTGCAAACTGAATTAACTACGTCGGCCAAATCACTACGAGAGTACCCCAGCTTAGGCCCAATCGACTCAGTTCGTGTCCTATAGCTCATGGGCTAAAGTTTGTTTATGCCCATTCCAAGTAATGTGATCTTTCCCTTGATAAAACATCTTTTTATTTCTGTAACATTAGTTCGTGCCATGCAAAGTTGTGCCATGAGCGCAAAAGGCACCATAATACTAAAAGTTCCCAAAAGTATGGTCACATGATTTGAAATGGGTAAGACAAAGCTTAGCCGATTAGGTCTATCGTATCAGGAAAAAACAAGTTTTAACCGTATTCTGAATGGTGGGGGCGCAAAAAAGACCCCAGACAAACTTTCTGTAGTTGCTGTTAAGCCAAGGGCTATAAAAGACTGACTGGAAATGATGTAATCTTCAACCTTATTTGATATTATATCAAATTAACAACAGGAGATTGTCATACAATGGTCATGTGGCTATGACATGTCCAAATTTGGCAACATGTCTCTCACAAAAATCACTAAAACGTCTATAACATTTCTTATATGCATCTGATTGCAATGAAATTTGTACCAATCTATTCTTCTTGAAGTATATTTCATTTGATACTTGGTGTTTTTGTTTGTACCAAATGATAAGGTGCCAGAAGAAAACGGACGCAAAAGTCAAACAGAGTTTCAGCACACTGAGGCCTTTTAAACTTCTGTTATCATCAGACTGAGAATAACTGTAGTTAATCTTGATTTAGGCCGAATATCGAGGAAAGGCATATTTGAAGTGTGCATCAGAGTTCATTTTCAAGAAAGCCGTTGTCATTGTTTGAAGATATTTAAGAACGGCAAATTTGTGACACCGAAAGAAAGAAGGGTTTTAGCCCTTTTTCGGAGCATGGGTTTGTTTACAACGAGCCACCATTTTTAAAATAGTGTGATCTGATTGGTCAATCTCCATATCAAAACAAACTCAATGGTTAAACGAACTTTGCTCTGTTTGCTCATTGCTAAATAGAAAATAAGTTCAAAACACAAAGATAAGAAAAACCAGGTTAGGATAGCTCCTGACAAATATTTTACTCTAATACACTCTCTGTGTCCTATCTCTCATGGTGGCAAACAGGTATATTTGTGCTGTTTATGGGAATTTTATGTTACTGAATACTGTTTTGGTTATACTGAGTGATCAATTGACAATCAGATACCATCTATAAGGAGGTACAGCCTAAGAATAAGCACACAAGACCAGACAAGACTATTTCAATTCGTCCTTATTCTCTGCCCCGTCGAGGAACAGTGCTTCTCAACATGGTAAGATGTATCTGCATAATGTAAGTGTTAAACGAGATTGTATTCATTTAGAAGCACTTTCAGTCATTCTCTTATAACAATTTTTGTTTATCAACTGTGTGCTCTACAATGATGCATTAATCCTGGTTTTTGGGACAGAAAAAAAGGGCCGAATCCAGTGGGAGAGGGGGTGGAGTGCTCCCCCGCGCGGGAAACTTTTTGGCAGAAGTTTTGCTCTCTTGCAAGCTTTTTTGATTCACTTTGGGAAGATTTCATACGAAAATGATGCATTTAACATGAATTGATCAATGTTACAGGATAATTTCTAGGAGGAATTTACGAATCTATCGGTAGTGTCAAAAAAAGCCCGGTGTTTGAAAAGCTACTGCTCCCAGAATTTATAAGCAATGATATTTTGCAATATTTGATGGAACAGCCAGCATGTTCAATTATTTTTAGAATTTTTCCTGGCTGAAATCGGTCACTCTTTTCAGAATTGTAATGGGTTTTCCTGAAAAATTCCCTTCGAGAAACCGCGGAAAACCTGAAAAAAAATAGCTGAAATCACGAGGAAGTTTCCCCAATATGTTAAGGGTAAGATGGGGTAAAGTGAGCTGCGGGTAAAGTGAATTGCTTCGGATTTTTTATTTCCTTCCGTTAACATGAAGACGGATGAAGAAGATCTTTAAATTCTCACTTCTTTCATTTTTCACTTTTCGAAAATCATAGTTTGCAGTGTCAGGTTCTGTTCTGAAGAAACAGAAATAATTTCTAATTTCAGGCTACTAAAAAATCCTCCAAAAATTTGCAACCCAAGGTTTGAATTTTATCTGGAAATGCAGTTACTGATCCAAGAATTTTGTTCGGATTGGATTAAGCAAGGATATTCATGGGACCAGTCATTATTCACTATGGTGATGGGGCAAAAGATATTGAGGGGGCCATCTTTGATGCTTTTTACGGACCACACCTTTCAGAATGCCATAAAATACGACTACACTCTCTAAAAACATAACAAGCAAGTCACAGAAGTGCCGAAAGTGCATAGCAACTTTCAAAATTCAATTGCCGACTGGGGGCTCTGTGAATTTTTGAGGGGTGCTCCTCCCTAAGCCCCCTTTTCGTGCCATCCCTGCTCGTTTCAAACTTCATTTTACAATATATTGCTGGTAATAGCTGCCACTGAACAAAGCCCGCGCGCGGAAAAGTGATTAGTAAACTGTATCGAACAGAAAACTCCAGAAAGCAGTAGCGTAGCCAGGGGGGCAAGGGGGCGGCCGGCCCCCAATCATCGCCAAAGAAGAGTTTTGTGATTCTTCCAAATCCGTTGAGCAACTGATGGGGGGGGGGTAAGCT
Organism: Aurelia sp. 4 Dawson et al 2005; assembly: GCA_964019985.1. Lineage (NCBI taxonomy): Eukaryota > Metazoa > Cnidaria > Scyphozoa > Semaeostomeae > Ulmaridae > Aurelia > Aurelia sp. 4 Dawson et al 2005. The sequence continues at coordinate 21,252,476 of OZ026493.1, read as the reverse complement.
GCATTTTTCTCCAACACTTGTGGCAGCGTGCTTTTTCAATGTTATTAAAGACAAAGGAATGAAATTCTTGAGCTAATAAATGACAACTTGGCACGATTTAGCCAACAAAAGTCTCAAAAATTTTCTGCTCGCTTCGCTCGCACTTAATACGTAGGTCACTGTATAATCTTTGTACCGCCTTGCTTGCCATCATGTCCCTGCAAGGCAACCAGTTTCATTAGTTTCTTTGAATCCGGCTTAATCACCCCTTTAATTTGATGTATGTGTGAGTCTATTTGGCACGGAACATAAAATCAAGTAAATCACATCTGACGGATTTTTCTCGCTTCGCTCGAACTTCTTTCAAGACTTCCTTCCGTGTGTTCTCATGCAGCCACTTGTATCCTTGAACGATTTCTGCATTTATGAATCCAACTTAAACCTTAACTTTAATCGACAGTGCATCTCTTTTACAGTTATGTGACATTTCAACCATCCAGTCATCCAGTGAAATTCAGTGTGTGCTTCTCAAAAATCTCGAATGCTCTTCATGTTCCGTATACCCCATAATCTTCGTTGCTCCTTTTAGAGTTTTTATGAGTGTTTCAAAACAATTCAAAATTGAAATTTGTGAACGATTGATACGATACGCCACTGGTACTTGGTGGTTGTACGAGGTTTAACAAGCTATGATGTGGTCCTAGTCGAATCGGCCAGTTTCATGGATGAATTCCAGAGTCAATTCTAAAATATTTTTGTGAAGATCATTGGGGAAGTCTTTGTCACCATATAATGAAAGAAGCGTTAAGGGCTCGTTTGGTATATTAACATATCCAAGTGGTCGCAGTAACGCAAAATCTTGCGCGAGAAGATTTCGGCGTTGACTCTCAAAGGAAGGGCAAAGCAACGAATAGTGTTCCGTACTGTAACGTCGCTCGTAGGGCCCATTGGATTGATGGTATCTCTGAAATTGTGCTTAAACTTGTGAAAGTTCAACTTGCTTAGACCAACTCTAATTTCCTAAAGGAATATAAAAAGCCTTGCTTCCTCTCTAGGAAATATTATGATATCTGACCCAATGTGGCGTATCTGACATCAGAGTCTTTCTATATGCAAAGGAAGCCATTGTTGTTACCTCAGTCTGTTACGGGTCTTTCAGGCCCAAGCTTAGTAACTCTGAAGTACAGAGTCTGAAGTTTCTCAGACTTCGCGGATATTGCGGATGCCTCCTTGACATCTGCATAGAACGCGATGACCCGACGCTTCCCTTGTTGCTTACGAGAAACTGACTTGCTTGCAGTAAACTCTTAATTTTCAACGTTGGATACGAATAAAGCCTTTTCAATTTCAGCACCGGCAATCTTTCATTGAAGGCGGGATAATCTTTCAACCCAGTCTGGCTCCCTGACGTCATTTTCGACTGGGGAACTGCGCTCCACGGAAGCGGTCCAAAATAACGTCTGGACAAAAACCGTAACCACGCACCTTAACTAACCTGGGTGCAGTTTTTCTTTTCTGCCTTAACTGGTTTTCCAAATAAGGATTGAGAAGCTTGAGAAGTTTCGTTGGTTTCTGTCCAGGCGTCAACAAATCGCTTTTGTGGCGCCCAGTACCCTCAAATGAAAGCGGCCGAGTTGACGCAGAGAGCCAGGCTGCTTTCAACCCCAGGGGGTACCTGGCCTACGAACATACGGGGACGTGCCGCTGGAAAATCTAAAAAGCTACCCTGTCCTGGAGTCAAATTCCCGAGAATGATACCCTGTCCCGGAGTCAAATTTTCTTAATCCATACCCTGTCCTTTAGTTTCTTTGGACAAAGTTGTCGTCTGCACGGAAATTTGTATGAAATCTATCGAAAATTGTGGAAATATTGCCATCCAAGCGATTTGAATCACATTCGTAGAGTGCAAATGGCCTAAAACGACCTTTCGGAGTCACAAATGACAAACATGGACCCTGTCATGGAGCTGATTTTTACAAAAATGATACCCTGTCCATGAGTCGGAATCCTGAAAATGATACCCTGTTCAGCATCACGTCCCCGTACGGAAAAATATATGAGTACCGCGGGCTTTCGACCCAGACTTCCAAATCGAATGACATTGGTTGCAACGAACAAACACGCGCCCGTCGCTGAACAGAAGCCCTTGCTTTGCGCGCTCGGGGGGGGGGGTATTTTAGTACATTTCATGGTACGGGGACGTGCCATTTTTTAGGGGTACTTTTTTGAAACCGTTACGGAATTATGGGTAGCATTTTCATAATTTTTAGACATTGAACGGAATTATGGGTGTCCTTTTCAGGAGATTTTTCGTAATTTCCGGAATTATGGCCAGGATTTTCATTCGATTTACGGAATTATGACCCTAAAATGCACCAGAATTTACGGAATTATGGGTACCAATTTTTCGGGCAAAATGGCACGTCCCCGTCAGAAAATAGGTCGAGATACCCCCCCCCCCGAGTTTGCGCGCTCAGCTGCAGGTAATTTGAAACAAGGATAATCGCTGTGAAGGAGCTAACTGTTCAGACTCGTGGGAACCATCTGAATTCGATTCCCAACAATGATAAGACTTGAGGTGAAGAGAGAAACGACAAAGAAAAGCAGTAAAATCGAGGTAATGGACTTTGATTTGTAAGTAACAAAGTTGGTGCACTATCACCCATGATTCACATGGTCCAGTTGAGAGTGATGAGTGAAGGTGGCTCTGATCTGTATTATTTGAGGAAATGTTGTCCTTTTTCTATCGTAGAATGTTTACACTGCTCTTAACTGGCAACATAAGAGGCAGAATATTGAGACTCAGTTGTCTGAATCATGCTGAATTTAGTCAAATAAAAACTGATTGGATTCTTGAGGGATATGTCATCTCTACGACAAATGACATTTTTTTTTTTTTTTTTTTTATATTCCAATAAAATTTTACAGTAAACAAACAAAGGTTACAAGACGATGCCACGAGGAGCATGGAAATACGAGGAGCATGGAAATGACATTTCAGAGCAAAAGTGTCAGTCAAACTGCATGTTTCACCCCAAGTGTAAATCAATCAATTGGAAAGCTGGAAAGCATCAAGTATGCCAACTAAACAATAGGTCTGCAGCAGATTTACTAGATGGAGTTAATCTAATTGAAAAGGCTGGCTGGACTTTTAAGTCGACCAGTTACACGGATCCACTGGTAGGTTGTTGATCAAGTTTTATTGAATTTTTTTGACCATAAATTTCAATTCGTGGATACAACAGTTGCGAAAAAGGCTCCTAATCTCTTTGCAAAATCTTTAAGAGTGAATGCAGGGTGCATCTAGTCAAGGGACCATCCGAGATGATTGGGTATAGTTTGATCCCAATGATACTGATTAGGTAGCAGCAAGCTGTGGCAAAATATTTCACCTTTCCTGTTATATTTTTGGTCTTTCTGGTTAAAGCAGAGGTTTCAAATCTTTGAAATAGGTGGGTGTAGAATTCAATGACCTATTTCTTGGAACTGAACAGCTTCAAAGAAACTTGAACTATTTTACAGTAACTCTGCCGTTGGACTTTTCTGAAATCTTCAATATTTTCAGAATAACAATGTTTTTCTTCTTTGTTAAGAATTCAAGAACATTTTCGAAAAAAACTTTAAACTATCGTTATTTCTAAACCCCTTGACGAAACATTAAATAATTTTGAAGAAAACCATAGTTTTTGGATGTCTGCAATATGGTATCAAGCAAGACTTTTTCACTCTTCTGGTTTGCGATTTAGAAATTTGATGACGTCACATCATAAAACGAGCTGAAATATAAAACAGGCTGTAATTTCGACAAATAATGAAGATTTCTGAAAAGTCCAACGGTAGAATCTTAGAAACGAGGCTAAAGTTTCCTTCAAGTCATTCAGGTAAAAAAAATAGGTTATTGAATTTTACACCCGCCTTTTTTCGTAGATTTAAAGATTTGGAACCTATGCTTCTGGTTAAACCGGTTTTTCATCTAGTTAGGAAAGAGACTGTGAACACGAGGTTGACAAAATGGTGGATAGCGGTAAAAAACTGAAGTTGCTAGTGGTTCGAATAACTGCAGAAAAGATAACAATGAACTTAATTTCATTTCATTTGCAGCCAAATATCATGCTGATCATGATAAGAATGGTACTTGTGATGTGATTCTAGAACGTCCGCCAACAGGCCAGTACCACAATACATGCAAAAGTTGAACAAATAATGATGATCTCTAGCCAAATCTATGAAGCGTTCTGGACCCATCTACACGTGGGGATGGGGCATTTAGTATTCAATGTTGTTGCTAGTACAATGTTTGCTGACTTTATGTCGAAAGTGAAGTAAAATTAAAACAAACAAAGTGCCAAATGTCCTTGCTTCTTCTGCTAAGTGCGGTGTCAGAGACTGACTTAGGCTGTTACAACGTTTTAGCAACAGAGTCTCGCAAGATATCTCCGCTAGATACCCGCAAATACAAGGCCTTCTGATGTTGGCAAGTGAGTATTTATAGAGGTAGCTTTGTGGGCGAAAGCCATAGAGCCGCAAGCAGACAGCATCTGTATAGGTAATGAAAACAAGGCCTACATTAACAAGTAGCTATTGCCAGCTTGCTTACATGGTTGCTTAAGATATACCAGATAGAAAATCTGGACAAATGCTTGCGAATTGATTGTTCTAAGAGTTCTATTTTCATCGTTTTCATTTGAGGTTGGAAACAACTGCAAGCAACGAAACCCTTGTGGGTCTGGAAAACTTTGCATGGATGTATGTGAATGTCCTGGATACGAGTGCATTCCCTGTGAAGGACTTTCCCGTGGCTTACCTTGCAAAGCATTGACAGGTAAAGGCAGATGTCTTGATATCACAAAGCAATTATAGGATTTGGTAACAATCAGAATAATGGAAAAAACACTTGATCCCTGTCTTGATACGAGCTGAGATTTGACTTCAGGGGCTTAGGCCTCCTGTCTTGGGGATTGCTCATTGTCAGATGATAATGGATTGTTTGCCGCTTATATGGGTGGACTCTTTCATCTGAAATTCCCGACATAGGATTCATTTTGTTTTTGACATTTCTTTCTGGAAAATGGGTAGCTTTTTAGAATTTTTTTATCAATGGGTTTCATAATGATTACCTGCACCAAAGAACTGAACATCTTATTTGTATCAAAGATCATGGAACAAATATATCTACTATGTTTGTATTTGCTTCAGAAGCTATAAATTCCCGGGGGTACATACCCTGGGTACCAGAGCCTCTACAATTTCATTTTTCTTTTGGATACATAACTTGTTCAGGGTACGGGTACGTGCTGCCCATATTGGTCGGTTTTTGGGCCCAAACGTCTCTAAAAAAGGGTCCCTTTTTCGGCAGATTTTCCTTAAAAATGGATGGGTTATCCAGGAATTGGCGAAAGTTGGTAAAAAATGGTTGCTTTGCCACCAAAATGCATTATAAAAGTGGGTATGACGGTAACTTTCAGTGATTAGAAGCGGGTACCTTTCTGAAATCCGGGCGGCGGACCCTCGTCCAAACGAAGTCATGTACCCCCTCTGCAAAGGATAACGTCAAGAAAAGACAACGTTTTATGAAGCAAAAGCAACAATAACATTCTCTAGGAAATCAAAGCATGGGCAATAATGAGCAGTATTTTTTAGCATAGAAATTAGAGCTCATTACCTCGACATTACTGCTTTTCTTTGTTGTTTTCTCTTCAGCCTAAGCCTTACCAGCGCTGGAAATCAAATTCAAATGGCTCCTGCATGTCTGGACAGTTAGCTCCAACACAGTGTTCATCCTCGTTTCAAAGAGGAAGAAGACTGTGTAGAAGCTTAAAACGAGGATGAACACTGTGCAGGAGCCAACTGCTTAGACGCGAGCGCAGGAGCCATTTGATATTGATTTCAAGCACTGGTTAGGCGGTTAGGCTTGAGTGGGCTGAAGCGAAAACAATGGAGAAAATTGCAGTAATATCGAGGTAATGAACTTTAATTTCCAAGCTACAAACACGGTGCATTATTACCCATGGTCAAAGCTGAAGAAAGTTGAATACGCCTTCCGTCTTCAAATCGACAAAATTCATACACTTAGATTAAAACTTTCATGGAATTCGCAGGGGCGGATCTAGGGGGGTGCAACGGGTGCGCAAGCACCCGTCAAAGTTGCAAGGAAATCACTGAAGGCAAGCTTCCTATAATCTTCTGTTGTAAAATATTTTAATTTGATATCGTTTGTTCAAATAAATGAATGATGAATTTCATGAAACCGCCATATTTTAACTGCCCCAGTGCCCCCTCCTTCAGCCCCACCTTCCGTCGACGGAAAAATTTGCTAGACGCTGGGCAACCTCCCGCAGCTTGACCAACACAAACAAACAGTCTTTATCCAGGAGGGGAATCTCCTCATTTCCTTCATGAAATCCTTATGCGGAGGCAAGCACAGTGCAAGTCACGCAATGAAGGCGCCTTGGTGCAAACCAATCAGAGAGGTGCATGGAGGGTGCTGGAAATTGGCGGGAGCACCCGTAGTTTGAAACTGAGGAGTGCAAACCAATAGGAAAGAACCTTAAGGGGTGCAAGCAAATAGGAGAACGTTTGATAGAAATGACAAGACTATTAGCCCATCACCAGATGAGGAAGAAACTTCTTTCAAACCAGAGAACCGCGGAAAAACAAAGCGACCAAATCATGCTCAGCCTGTCAAATTTCGACGCAAGATATGAGATTATCCTTTTTACGAGAGGAAAGGAAGTTTCGAGTTGGAAGTATCAAGATATACCAACGAATGCGAGGATGTTTTGAACCACTTTTGAACCTTCATCAGACACAGAAGTTATAAAGCTAAGGCTCAACCAGGGACTGTGAGGCAACGTCTGTGGTAGGCCATATATATTTTATGTAGCGCTCCTTGGCGAAGCTAAATTACCAGGACTTAAATCTGAATCATTTAATTTAACGAGTATGTGACTAGGACAAGATTTTTTATTTACTTTTGTATTGGAAACGTTAGAAGTTTAGTTGTTTGCAATTTGGCAGTTGCTGCGAGTTGGTTTGGCGTTTGGCAGGATGGTTGATCACTATTGTATAGAATATCAGGTGGGACAAAAGGGGCTTTGTAGCTGTTGATTGTCTTACAAAATATTATGGCTCGAATCACTATTCTCAAACGTATTTGGTTTCAATGAATTTCTTAGCCCTCCTTGTAATGTAAAGGATGCACAATTACCATACCAATCAAAACGAACTCCCACGCCACCTTTCTTCAAATAGAACGTGTTTTGAGTTTGGTGCTTATTTGCAGTTTGTCCTAAAAGCTCATTACATAGATAGTTTACACTGTCCTCCCATTCCTGTGCTGTCCAAATTCTGAAAAGTCTGAGAGGAATTGCTATTAATTGTCTAACTGAAATTAAAAATTTGGAGAAAAATAAAGGGCGTCGTCATGTTTTCAGCAAATGTAAAGGGCGTAGACCCTAAAAAATTTTCTGGGAGCTCCAGCCCCGAACCCCCGTACCTTTCGGGGGCTTCACCCCCGCCCACCCGTCCTGTGGTGGCTTCGCCGCCACATGCCCTTGGCACCCGTCAGATTTACACCTGGATCCGCCCCTGGAATTTGTGCAAATGGCTTAGGAATTTTTGAATATTCTATAATTCCAATGGGTTCTTTTGTTAAAGTCCATATTCAGGTGCATGTCTATTCACTGTCTTAATGAAGTAATCTCCCTAGAGAAAAGCTTTTGATTCCCATCTTCATTTAGGCTGCAATTTGATCGCAGGGGCTTAACCCTATCAGGCATATAGGGTATTTGATGCTTTAGGACGCCTAAGGGGAACTGATTACTCCCTCCCCCCATTTGTTTCTGTTCTGGATAACCTACTACCGTGAAACTTTGCATATGTATAGAAAATCATATGGTGAACCCAAACATGAAATCTATTGTTAGATATGTCACGTGACCTTTCCATGACGTCACATTGTTCAATTTTCAAAGTCAATAGGGCTCAGTATTAAAAATTTTCAATCGCTGATTGTGAGAAAACGAAAAGCATCAAGGACATCAGTCTAATTTCATTGTATTCTATGTCTAAATAGCATTTGCTCTGTGAAGAAAAATTGATAAGAAGTGATAGCGTCATCACACAATAATGCAAAGAATGTGCACATGTAAAGTGCCAAAATCCGCAAAACCATACTCTCAATTAAAAAATAGCTGATTTTTTGGATAGAGCATCAAAAGTAGTATGCATTCACTTCTTTTCGTCATTTTATGGCATTAGCTGTAGATCTCTCAACTACTGAGCGCGTTTACCCCCTGGAATGAATTTGATTTTTTCAAAAGATTAATTTTAGGTCATGACAAGGATAGGCACTAAAAGTCAGAGAGTTTCAGCGTTGTAAGTTCACTAGGTAAAAATCTAAAGACGAAAAACCGCTAAGGGGGCTGATGATAGCCATTTTCTTTCTTTTAATGCTATATAGTTGAGCGTTAACGCTGAATTAGCGTTTCCTGAATTTTTGCTGACAAACCGCTGACGGCTCTTTGTTATCGCACAATAGTGCTAAAGTCATTAGCAGTGGAGACCAAAGACTTCTTAATCCTAGCATTATCCTAAGGAAGCTCTTTGGTTTAATTTCAATAGGGATTAAATGACAACTTATGTTTCATGATTGAAAAGAACTTGATATTGGTCACGAACGCGCTATTTATGAGGACTCAATACCTTTAAATATGTTGATGACTATTTTTGTTATAGTTTTGTCCACTTCCAAGCCAACTGAACAGTCAACAACAGCCTACAGGATGGTGAGCTCCAACGGGGTTGATGGTAACAAAGGAACATGCACTCACACTGCAGAAAACGTCAATAATGCTTGGTGGATGGTTGACTTAGCGAAGGAATCCATCGTCGTCAAAGTTGAAGTAACAAACAGACCCCTTGTCTTTGGAGAGCATTCTTTTGCATATCGATTAGGAGACTTTAACATCAGAGTGGGGATTCACCGAGCATACGCCACGAATCCATTGTGCTTTGAGCATGCCAAAAATACAGTTGCAGCCTCCACCTCATCCCATAAATGCAACTATCCAATACGTGGAAGATATCTGTATATTGATCAAAAACTGCAATCCAAGCCACTCACTGTTTGTGAAGTTAATGTTTATGGGTATTATCTTAATTAACAGTTGATGATTAGGTTTCTTAGAGGATTTGCATTACAGTAAATCCTCGCATATAAGGCCCCGTTTACACTATACCGGATAGCTATCGTCGCGCCGCAACTTTCGTATCGGATAGGGATGATGTTTACATCACACCAGAGCCATCCGATACATACCCTGGGTACCAGAGCCAAACATAGAGGCTCTGGTACCCAGGGTATCCGATACAGCATAGTGTTAGACAACAGAACCTTGATATTTTACTTTAGGTATTCGTGACTGATAGCCAATACCGTGCCACACGCAAGTGGCTGAACCATAGAAATCGGCTGAACAGTAGAAGAAAGAATTTGTATTGACGTTGCCTGTTTACCTAAATTACTTTGTAGCTACTTTGCCTTTGATGCCAGTTGTCGTAAACAAGTCGCTAAGAAGAGACGCAAAATAGAAGCTCGTTGTTAGAATTTTTATCGAATATTTTAGGCCCATGTGAAACTGGACGAATTTAGAAGATTGTTGAGTTATTGCCGAACTTTCCGTTTAATTGTCGATTGTTGACGGGGACGATTTTGCCGTGTGATAGACGATATTTCCCGCTGAACAGATATGACGATGAACTGGTTCATTTGCTGCTAAACTTTGTGTTTTTCTTACTTTGTCGACATCCTTCTAGCCGAACCCACTTGTGAAGGTCCCTAGAGAACCTTTACAATAGCATGTCTTAAAATGCCGATTGCCCTGGAGACTTTTGTAGAAAATGTCTTAATTTGTTCTTTCCAATTCAAACAGCAATCGATTTGAACTACTTCGAGTTCATTGTCGCGTATCTTCAGATCCAAGGCTAGGTTTATCAACTGATAAACTGAGGTTATCAACCTTTTTTGATAAACTGGGTTTATCAAGGTGATAAACTCAATTTGTCATCGACGAATTTGATAAAGTAAGATTATCAACTAGGTTTATCGAATCCCATTGTTTATGAGCTTGCCATTCAGTCCCGCTACCCGCGTGTACTCAAAAATACTGTAAGCCAAGGCCTAGCATGTTTTGGTGCGTTTATTGGAACCAGAATATTTTCTTTTCCGGTCTTTTCATGTGACGAAGGGAATCGACGCCAGATATTGCATTTGAAAGCAAACTTTGAAAATCGTCACCGTCGTCAAAACCGTTCATCATGATACCATCTTCCATTTTGACTTTGTGAGCTCAGCTTTGAGCGCCCTTCCATGGGCCTTCCATTTTGACTTTGTGAGCCACAGGTAGCGGGGAAAATTAGTGTATAATGGAATTCGTGTGAAATCGACACAAATACCTCTCATTCTTGGTTCAATTTCTGCCAAGTCTGCTGTGATGGCAGACGAACTTGGCAGAAATTGAACCAAGAATGAGAGGTATTTCTGTCGATTTTACACTAATTCCATTATACACTAATTTCCCCAGCTACCTGTGTGTGAGCTCAGCTTTGAGCGCCAAAATCATAAATGCGCACCCGCGTTTTATGCGCTCTTTTCTACGAACAATAGATACACAATAATCTCGTAGGCAATGGAATTCGATAAACCTAGTTTATCAGTTGATAATCCTACTTTATCAAATTTGTCGTTGATAAATTGAGTTTATCGCTTTGATAAACCCAGTTTATCAAAGAAATGTTGATAATCTCAGTTTATCAATTGATAAACCTAGTAGCTATATCGCGATAAATCTAATTTATCAAAGTGATAATCCTAGTTTATCAGTGATAGCCATAGACGTTTGTCTGGGTCTTCACAAGACCTACCCTGGGTACCAGAGCCTATAGTGTGGGGAAACGAGAATAAAATAAAACCAGAGCCTATAGTGTGCTATAGGCTCTGGTACACAGGGTACACAAGACCTTGAATTACCAGACAGATTTCAAGATATCATTGTTTGGAGTTTATTCATGTAAATGACTTTGATATTTTGATTGGGAATTTGTCTACCGCAGGCTTCCATGAGAAAGCTCTCGCAGAAAGTCAGCCTAGGTATGTGAGGCCAGATCCAGTGTTCTCTGTACAAATTGAGCTGGTAGTTTAATTGGGCCAAAATTTTAAGTATTTCATCGTTGAATCAAACAAGCAGCCTGCTTTCCTACAATGCGAAAGTATTTCCACTGTCTGTCGCCTCGTGAACATTTCAAAACAAAATTTTAGCAGCCATTCCAATGTTTCCCAATGTGATTCAGGTTTGCACTGAAGTGATGAAGCGCCGGCATTAGCTAGCGATAGCTATTTCTAGCTCTATACAGAATTGTAATGTGATTAGCTTGAAAATTTGTAAATTTTGCTCTTTTTATGGTTGTCCGGTTTAAAAGCATACTGCATAAAGCATTGGTGATTGCCAGATGCATTTCTCTTTCAATATTACGTTTATAATTTTGCCATAACTGTCAAAAAGACACGCAAACTAGTATTGTAGTTTTTATGATTTGAAGGATTTTGAAAAATTTCTATGAAATGGTTCATAACTAAAATTAACAGTGTCTTTAACCCTATCTGGACCGGGCTTTTCTAAGCATCCTCAGGCCGGGGGGAGGCTAAATTAGCCCCCCTCTCAGGACTCCGAATTGTTAAGTGCTAGAAAGATGAAATTTGGCTGTCTAGTGTAATTTGATTTGAAAAGTCCGAATATCTGATTTATTTTACTGTAATTGTTGTACTTTCGATGATGTCATCAATTTTCTTTGTTTCTGGTCAAAAACAGTAGTCTTACTGATTTGACTGTAGAAACGTATTCGGAGGGAATATTACTCTTGTTTTAAGTTTAATTATCAGATAAAGCATTAAGCATTATAAAAACATAGCTTTTAAAAAATAATGAAATTTGATATCCTATATTTATTACCTAAATTCATTAGATATATGACGTCATGAATTACGTCATCAATAAGAAACTAAAAAAAATTGAGCATTTTCCACATTGTTGTATTAATTGAGGGTTGCGCAGGAAATTTCATTAAGTTATCTTCATTCTGTCAAGAATTATCCTAATTTAAAGTTATAAAGTGTTTGACCATAAAACAAACCAAAAATAAAACTTCTCTCTCAAAAGATTATTGTATTTCAGCAAATAAATAAGATATCATGACGAAATTCATTGAGAAGATGTGAAAAAGATAGTTGGGAAAAGTCACAAAAAAGAAATAGCCTACAAATTATCAAAAAAAGTTACGCAGACAAAACTGGGAGGGGGGAGCCCGGTCCAGATAGGGTTAAAGAGAATAGCTCAGAATGAGGCTTCCAATGCGTTTTTTCATACCACTTAAGTAACGAGCAGCGCTTACTCGGGAACTGTTGGAACCATTCTGTATGGAACTTATTGGAGCTGCTTGGAACTGTTTCCACTGTATGCCATTTACACGGGATCGGAGGTTCCAAAAATTTCCAAGGGCTTTGTTAAATCGTAAATGTTTTTCAAAACAAAGACGACAGCATGTCTTTGTTTTTCGAAACAAAGACGAAAATTCTTTTAATTCTTTTGTCTGCATAAGTGTTTAAACAATGAATAGCAGCGTCATTTCCTGGTCGTTCCCGTTTGGAACCGTTTCACCCCCGTTTACACGAGACCTTCCTGGGTACGGTTCAAAATGGGATCGACTTTGTAAGTGGACCCATTTGGGTATATAATAATAATAATAATAATAATGATAATAATAATAATAATGATAATAATGATAATAATAATAATAATAATAATAATAATAATAATAATAATAATAATAATGATAATAATAATAATAATAGGCTAATAAACCGGACATCATTTTCAAAGACCACGCCAACAACACGTGCCAACTGATTGATATGACAATACCATCGGACAGAAATGTATCGATAAAAGAAGTCGAAAAATTTTCAAAATACAAGGACCTAGAAATTGAAATAAGTAAAATGTGGAAAATGGAAACAACTACAATTCCTGCTGTTATAGGTGCACTTGGAGTTATAAAGAAAGGAATGAGATCAAACATTGAAAAGATACCGGGCAAAATAAGCTTAGAAGAACTACAAAAGATCACATTGCTTGGGACTGCTTATATCCTCAGAAAAGTCCTGTCAATTGACCTATGAGACCTTGTTTGTCCTAAGAACTATGGATTAGATCTGGATCTACAAGAAGAAAAACAAAGACTTTAAGAGACATTCAATAATGATAATGATAATGATAATGATAATGATAATGATAATAATAATAATAATAATAATAATAATAATAATAATAATAATAATACTATAATAATAATTAGAGATCGACAACGTAAAACACGAAGAAATGAAGGAGAAACTGAAGAGGGAATATATCAGGGGGTTAGATCAATACTGAAATCCAAACTGAATGGTGGAAACATCATCCAAGCAATAAATGCCAGGGCTGTATCAATCATCAGATATGGTGCAGGAATAATTAACTGGAGGGTAGATGAGCTGAAAGCCATCGATAGGAAAACCAGAAAGTTGCTAACAATCTATAGAGCATTGCACCCACAGGCGGATGTTGACAGACTCTATTACAAAAGAGCAGACGGTGGCAGGGGTTTAATCAGTATTGAGGATTGCGTTGAGATTGAGGTAAACAGTTTGTATAGCTATGTAGCGCGGAGCAAAGAACCATTTTTGAAAGCAGTAAAGGAAGAAAACTTGTTGGGCTCTGGGATGCCAAAGGAGGCAATCAGGGTAAAAAGAATGGAATCTTATAAAGAGAAGGTTTTACATGGTCAGTATGAGAAATTGACTGCAGGCATAAGAAGTTCTGATTCATGGGAATGGCTGAGGAAAGGTACGCTGAAGAAGGAGACAGAGGGGATGTTAATGGCAGCCCAGGATCAGGCGTTGAGGACGAATGCTATTAAGAGCCGCATAGACAAACAAGATGTTTCACCTGTTTGTAGAATGTGTGGAAAACGAGAGGAATCTATTGCGCATGTAGTGGCTGAATGTGAAAAGTTGGCCCAGAACCAGTACAAGAATTGGCGGCATGATAGAGTTGGGAAAGTAATTCACTGGGAGCTTTGCAGGAAATATGGGTTCGATTGTACAGAGAAATGGTATGATCATATTCCAGAAGGTGTTTTAGAGAATGAAAAGGCAAAGATCTTATGGGATTTTAGAATTCAAACAGATCAGCAGTTGAATCACAACCGACCTGACATCGTAATACACGATAAAGAGAAAAGTGAATGCAAAATCATTGACGTTTCATGCCCGTTTGATGGAAGAGTGATCGAAAGAGAAGAGGAGAAGAGGGAAAAGTATGAAGATCTTATAAGAGAAGTAGCAAAACTATGGAATGTCAGGAAAGTGGTGATAATACCAATCATCATCGGAAGTCTTGGTACGCTGAGCAAAAACTTTAAGAGATATGTTGAGCAACTTGAAATGGGACAAATGACATCTTTATTACAAAAGACTTGTGTACTTGGCACGGCGAAGATAATTAGAAGGACTCTGGACACCTAAGATTGAGGGATTCAATCCGCTGCCCAGAAAAAGCCGCCAAACAACAAAAAGGTGTGAAGAAAGGACAATGATAATAATAATAGATAATAAATAATAATGGATAATTTATTTAAAGTTGGCGTACAACTCTAATAGCTATGAAAAGCTAATTAATGCCAACTATCTATCATACATATAAAAAATGTTGCAATGTTTTAGAAAACCTGTTTAGATTCAAAATTCGGGCCCAAAAGTAAGAAACCACCTTTGGGTACACAGGCTTAGAATCACACAATTTATTGTGTTCAATTTTGTAAGTTCGAGAGGACTGTATAAATTTAATCAAATGAGAAAAGAAAACAAATCAAAACTTCGTCACCTGAATTCACCACAGATATCAACTCTGTCATCCACAACAACAAACAAATAAACACAGCAACAATTCTCTACAATAAGTCGAGTAAATCCAATAAGTTTCCAATCGATATAAATGCAGAGTTCTTCCTTCGATAGTAAATAAAATGAATTCGATAAGTGTATGAGGTAATTCGTTCGTAGAGATAAATTCCAAAGAAAAACTTCCTTTCTTGCTGTGTCCAAATTTCAGATTCAATTTCGTAATCAATTAAAGTCATATGACAAATGTCAAAGTTCAAACTTCAAAGAGAGGGAGCCTCGATTTCACATGTTTTCCTACACTCCCCCTTTGACCAGCGAAGATCTAGTGTTCGTTTTCGAGCTGGTCAATAATGTTAATTCTTTCTTTCGCAACAACTGCTGCTTGACGTTTCGGTCTCGTCAGTTCAGGTTCTTTGATAACTTCGGGAATTTCTGGTTTGTCCTTAAGTTCTTCTTGACTTACTTCTAAAGGATATAGTTTTTGGATTGGTCTCTCAATGCGGTTGCCGTTGGCTAGAACTACTACAGCTCCTCTAGCGACATTGTCTTGTCCCTTCTTGATGCTTTCAATCCTTCCAAGTTTCCACGAAGCACGATTCTTACGGTTCTCATCCTCGATTGTCACGACATCTCCTTCTGATATCACGGGTATGCCAATTCTCTTTTTTCGCTCGGCATGATATTCTCGTAAGTCAACCAAATATTCAGTTTTCCAGCGAGTCCAATAATGACGTAAAACACGTGCGAGATACTGTTCTCTTTTACGATAAAATTCTTCCCTTTCGTCGAAATTTCTGTCTTCCTTCGTCTCTGGCTGAAATTCGGGTAAGCTAGTTAATTTCCTTCCGCATAGTAGATGTGAAGGGGTTAATGGGTCTTCGATCTCTTCTGGATACAAATATGTTAAGGGCCTTGAATTCATAACGGCTTCTATCTCAGTTACCATTGTGTGCAGTTCATCGTATGATAAATTTGCTGTCCCAACACATTTCTTCAGACACAACTTCACGACTCGGATTAATCTCTCATAAAAGCCACCCCACCAGGGAGCCTTGGCTAAGTTATATTTCCACTTAATCTTCCTTTCATTGAGATAGTTTCTAATTCTTGCTGATTTGAACAGAGCGATCAGTTTCCTTGAGGCGGCCTTGAAAGTTTTCGCGTTGTCCGTCACAACTAGACCAGGAGCTCCACGACGGCTGACGAATCTCTTAAAACACAACAAAAATGTTTCCGTTGCCAAATCTGGAAGAAGCTCTAGATGTACAGCTCGTGTGGTTCCACAAGTGAACAGAGCTAGATATACCTTCTTTGATGATCTGGATTTAGACTTGACATAGAGGGGTCCTGCAAAGTCTATTCCAACAGATGCAAATGGGTGCTCCTCATGTACTCGAAATTCCGGTAGTTGACTTCTTTCTGGTGCTCGGTAAGACAGGCCTTGTATCCTCTTGCACGTGGTGCATTGATGAACGATTTTTCTGACTAACTGTCGACCTTTGACGATCCAAAATCTCGATCTCAATTCTGCTAACGTTTCTTTGGGTCCATTGTGCATCACTCTGTTATGGCAATGACGAACAATTAAGGTAGATACATGATGGTCTCTTGGTATCAAAACAGGATATTTGGCTTCAGCACTCAAACTTGATCGTGACAAACGACCTTTACATCTGACGATGCCGTTTTCATCTGTGAATAATCCTAAATTCTTGTTCAAATCTTCCAATTTCTGATGACTGAATGGTTTCTGCAATTCATGAATCCAAAGTTTCTCTGATTTGTCTATTTCGGCTGCGGTTAATTGAATTTCAGGATGAGTGAGTTTCTTTCGGCAAGCATTTATGAAACGTAGAACATAAGCTGTGACTCGTAGTAGTTTCCAATAATTACTGAAGCTTTCGCTACTGATAACTCGTGATATGCTAAATTCTTCGTTTGTCTGATTCAACAAAACAGTAGATATCTTATCTTTCTTACGATCGAGTTTCATTTCATCCAGACAGCTTTTTGGGGTTTCTTCTTGAGCGAAATCCCTTGGCCAGTTTGACGAATCTGCCTCCAACCATGATGGTCCGTTCCACCATAAGGAGTTGGAAACGAGTTTCGTTGGATCATAACTTCGTGTTGGAATATCTGCTGGATTTTCTTTACCAGGACAATGAGACCAAATGTGTGGTGTTGCTAGCTTTCGGATTTCTTGGACCCGATTTTCTAGGAACAACTTCCACTCCCTTTGCTCTCCTCGAATCCAATAAAGTGCTGTTATAGAATCTGTCCAGCATTTAACAACTTTAACCTTGACAAGAGGACTCAGTGTTTCTTTGACGCTGTCTATCAAACGAGCAAGTATCAAACATGACAGCAACTCCAATCTTGGAATGGTAGTTTTAGACAAAGGTGTAACTCTCGATTTGGATGTTACTAAACTTACGCGACTCTTTCCGTTGATTGTTACTTTGGCGTAGACTGACGCTGCATAGGCACTTTCAGAACTATCGCAAAATCCAAAAAGCTCTACCTCAGCAGGCTTCTGATCAATTGATCCAAAGTAATATCTTGGTACTGCAATTTCTTCCACTTCAATTAATTTCGAAACCAGGCTCGACCATTCTTCACGTAATTTATCTGGCATTGTTTCGTCCCAAGAAAGATTTTCTTTGAACAGCTTTTGCAGGAACACTTTCAATTGTGCTGTCACAGGCGTGATTAAACCTTGTGGATCGAATATCTTCGCAATGATCTTCAGCACATTTCGTTTTGTTGGTGGCAATTCCGAAGCGAGTTGTGCTAATTCTGAAAATTTAAAGACAATCATGTCTCTGTCACTATCCCAGTTTAGACCTAGAACTTTGTTCTCTTCAATTTTATGATGCTTGTCACCTGGCTGCAATGTTGTTTTTGCAAATGACTGATCTTCTTCAGAAAGAGGCTTCTTAATTTCCTTCGAATCTGTCTTTGCAGCTTCCGTTTGTTGAATTCCAGACATGACTTCCTTTGAATTTGAATGCCATTTCCTGAGATGAAAACCTCCTTCAGCCATCAACTTCTTAGACGTTTCATACAAATGCATCACCTCTTCGACTGAGTGTCCCCCTGTATTTACGTCATCAACATAGAGAGAATTCATTAGTTTATCGCAAACTTCGGGGTACTCTTTCCTAAACCCTTCAATGTGTCGTTTTAATGTAGCATTTAGCAGAAACGGAGAACACGTGATTCCAAAACAGACACGCCCAAAGCGATACGTAATTACCTTCGGTTCAAGCGCTTGAGCATCTTCTACCCACAGAAAACGCAAGACGTCACGGTCAGATGGGTCAATTGATATCATTAGAAATGCTTTTTCAATGTCCGAAGTTAATGCAATGGGATTGATGCGAAATCTTGTAATAACTTCTGATACTGTTTTTAGCAAACACGGTCCAGGGTACAAACATTGATTTAACGAAACTCCTGAACTGTCTTTTGCAGAGGCATCGTAAACGAGGCGAACCTTGGTGGTTTCCCTATCTTGACGAATCACAGGGTGATGAGCGAGATAATGGGTTTTCCCAATCACACTTGAGCTATTTGGATCCACCCTTTCAATAATTTCCTTTTCTTCTTGGTCTTTAATTATAGAGTCATATTCCTTCAAGAGTTCCAGGTTTCCCTTCAATTTGGAGAAAAGTCCTTGGAAACGTTTTTGGCTTAACTGGAAATTATCAGGGAGAATGGGGTGGTCATTTTTCCAGGGCAACTTTACTTGATACCGACCCCCTACAAACTCGATTTCTTCTTCAAATGTTTCATAAACAGAAGATTCTCCCTTATTGATTCCAAGACTTTCGAGTTTCCAAAAATTTGATACTTGATCTTCGAGAGAATTATCAACAGTTTCAGTTTCTTGTGTGACACTCAAAAGATGTGTGGTTTGGGCCAAATTTGCATGTGTTGATGAAATGTCGGGGCAGTTGGGGACTGGGCCTGACAAAATCCATCCTAACGTGGAATCAAGTGCAACGGGACCATTTTGCTCCCCCTTTATGCATCCTCCGGTCAAAAAATGCCAATAATAATCGGAACCAATGAGAATGTCCACATTTAATTCCTGTCCATTTTCTGCGGGAAAATCGGCAAGTGGAATCCCCGAAAGATGGGTGTAATTGCACGCAGCGAAATTGATTGGTTGACTTTTCAAAGGTGCACAGACAACAGGCACAACATATGCATTTACGTACATATTCAAACTATTGTACGGGCTTCGAACACAAAATTGAGCAACATCGCAATTTTTCAATTTCCCAGTATCTTCTCCAAAAGCATTTATCGTTAAAGTTTCGCGAGAAACTGTGGGAAGGGCTAAAGAGTCCCTGAGCCGTTCTGAAATGTAAGACCGTTGGCTCCCAGAGTCAAATATCATACGTGCCACGGTCGACTGCTCGGGATTTTGAGCCGTCGAAATAAACCCTTTGGCCGTCTGTAACAAAACTGATTTCTTGACGTCAACAAACATTGTTGTAGCAGACGGACCAACATTTCCTGTTGTTTGCGCTGATTGATTTCTTGTGCTTTCTTCAGGCCGCACTTGATACTGATTATTTGTTGACTGCAGAGGATTAGGCGAATTAGCAGGCATGGAAAAATTACTTGCTTGAGTGGGGAACTGAGGCACATTGTTTAAGCAAAGACTTGCATGGTGTCTTTGTTTACAATGAAAACACCAAATATTGCTAGAACAATTTCTGGAAAGATGCCCTTTCTTCAAACAAACAAAACAACGACCTTGTTTTCTTAAGATTTCTTTTCTTGCTTGTGGATTGGAAACAATATTGCATTTGGCTGAAGGATGTGGTCCTTTGCAATAAGAACAAGTGATTTGTCCCCCGCTATTTACTAAGGCAGATGTTGTGTAGTTGATGGGGCTTCTGTTTTGATTTGGTTTGTTTTGGCCTAAATTCTTCGGTGTGGTTGACTGCCCACACTGTTCCCTGGCTTCCAGTTCTGATTTGAAAACATCCAAAACTTTTTCTAGCTTACATTCATCTTTACTGATCTTCCTGGTGATCAATAATCGAATTTCCTCCGGAATCTTTTTCATAACCATGGGCATTAGCAAGGCTCCATATTGGTTCAAATCCACTTCAAGACACTTTAGACTTCTTATATTTACCTCCAATTCGTCATACAATTTTCTGAGATTTTTTAGATCTTTTTCAGAAGATACTTGGGGCAAATTTGTGAAAGATTCCATGTGAGCATCAATGATAGTTTGCTTTTGTGCAAAACGATCTTGAAGAACATCAATCGCTTCCTCATAATTTGCTCCTGTGACCTGAATACCTGAAATAGATTTTGCTGCTGCTCCTTCCAAAAGAGATTTTAAATGCCTGAATTTATTGGCAGCTGACAAACTTTGGCTTTGGTGGATAATTTCGAATGAGTCCCACCACTCTTGCCATTTCTTTGGATCACCATAAAATTTTGGCAACTGAATTTTTGGCAGTTTAGCTGCACTTTCTGAACTGGTACTAGAGCTTGAAGCAACAGACAAAACTGGTTGCGAACTGGGAGATGTGGCGGCATTTTCAGTTTTCAAGGCTAAAATTTTTGCTTCAATTTCAACGATAATCCCGTTTATTTCAGACTGAAGCTCTTCACATTGAAAAACTTCATCTTCGATATCCTCCTCTTTAATTTCCAGAAATATCTCTTGATCGATTTCTCTTAAGAGTTTCAATTTATTCTTCAGTGTCAAAGAGTGTTTTTGTAGAGTTAAAACTGAAGGATGTTCTTGACGTATTTC
Source organism: Aurelia sp. 4 Dawson et al 2005 (assembly GCA_964019985.1). NCBI lineage: Eukaryota > Metazoa > Cnidaria > Scyphozoa > Semaeostomeae > Ulmaridae > Aurelia > Aurelia sp. 4 Dawson et al 2005. The sequence goes on along the minus strand of OZ026493.1, from coordinate 21,231,711 downwards.
GTCTCTTGCTTCTCCACAGACTTTCCTGGCATGAGCACGATAGCCTCCTCGAATTCTAGTCTTTTTTATGGATGGAATTTTTGAAGGATTTTCAGTTGTGTCCGATGCTTCACTCTCTTGCGTCTGCGGCATAATTTTGCGACATATCAACACAAAATTTCAAAGTTCAGAGTTCAACCTCAGAGTTCAACAAATGACACGAAAACAACAACAAAGTTCAACAACAAAATTTCAACGATAACATCCGGCTCGGTGGACCATTTTAGAAAACCTGTTTAGATTCAAAATTCGGGCCCAAAAGTAAGAAACCACCTTTGGGTACACAGGCTTAGAATCACACAATTTATTGTGTTCAATTTTGTAAGTTCGAGAGGACTGTATAAATTTAATCAAATGAGAAAAGAAAACAAATCAAAACTTCGTCACCTGAATTCACCACAGATATCAACTCTGTCATCCACAACAACAAACAAATAAACACAGCAACAATTCTCTACAATAAGTCGAGTAAATCCAATAAGTTTCCAATCGATATAAATGCAGAGTTCTTCCTTCGATAGTAAATAAAATGAATTCGATAAGTGTATGAGGTAATTCGTTCGTAGAGATAAATTCCAAAGAAAAACTTCCTTTCTTGCTGTGTCCAAATTTCAGATTCAATTTCGTAATCAATTAAAGTCATATGACAAATGTCAAAGTTCAAACTTCAAAGAGAGGGAGCCTCGATTTCACATGTTTTCCTACACAATGTTCAGAAAGGATTTTAAAGAAAAGATGCTAAATAAAACCTAAACCCGGAATAAATGTCTTACACAATCTACAGTCACACTCTATTGCGCAGGTTCTTAATTCTTTTTTAAAAGCAGTTAGTGATTGTGACTCTCTAACATTGTGAGGTAATGTTTGCCACAGCTTTTGACCCAAATATCTCACAGTTTCTATGCCATAAGAAGTTGTCTTGGCATTAGGAATGCTAAGAGTATTCTTGTTTCGCAAGTCATATTGTACATCTCTTGCCTCAAAAATCTCACTAATGAAACTAGGATTCAGGCTCTTTTTGGTTTTGTATATTTCTATCATCAAGTACTGTAGATTGCGTTGGTGAATGGATACTGCATTGTCTGGTTTCAGCAAAGATTCGTAATCGACGTGACTGTTGTTATACACAATTCTGAGTGCTCTTTCTTGGATTTTATCTACTTTTGCATTGAGGCCCCTGTCATGGAACATCCAAATTAACGGACAGTAGCTAAACTGAGATTTTATGAAACTATTCATTAGCAGACGCAATTCATCAGGATTCATGAAAGCAGATACCCTAGCAAGTGCATGCAGTTTTTGGCTGGCTTTTTTGCATAAGTTTGAGACGTGACTTTTGAAATTCAAATTTTTATCTATTGTCACCCCTAGCAACTTTTCTTCAGAGCTTTCTTTAACAATAGCCTCACCGACTGTGATCTTAGTATCATCTTGGCTTGTCCCAAAAGTTAGAAGATGGCACTTCCCTTCATTCAATTTCATAAAGTTTTCAGGAAACCATTTTGATAAAACAAGAGCATCAGTTTCTAACCGTTCCAAAACTCTATCTAATTGACAGTCAGCTGCAAAGATAGTTGTATCATCAGCAAAGTTACATACTGCCGTATCCATTACCGAAAAAAGTAAATCATTGCTGTAAATATTAAAAGAACGGCTAGCTGCTACTAGCAGTTCCATTTGGAACGGTTCCAGCGTGTTCCGTGTAAATGCAAGGCCTAAACGTACCCATTTGGGATATGTGTCGATGTGTACAGTTCCAAATGGAACCAATCCCGTGTAAACGCTGCCTTAATTTCATTTCATTTGAAATTCTTTATGCACGGTAGCTCCATAAACAAAGGAAGGGCCCTTTACAGGAGGCCATGGAAAACTTTAAACCTAATTACAATATGTCAGTAGAAATAAAAGAATTATTTGCAAAACTAAAATAAGGATGAAATTAGAAATTGTAAACCAATTATTTATAGCTAGTTACATTGCAGACTAAATTTTAAAGTAAACAGAGAGGGGGCGAGCTTGACATCATGTGCTAGATTATTCCAAGCTGTTGATTCACGAAATGAGAACGCTTTTTGGTCATTTCTCGTATTCATTCTTACAGCAAGCAAGTCAGTCTTGGAATGTCTTAAATATTGAGCCTCGCTGTTACAGTTTCTTGTAAATGTAGTTGAGAGGTAGATAGGTGCGAGGCCGTTAATTGATTTGTAAACCATGGTAGCCCTCAAATCTTTGATTATTTCCTGGGATAGTTGGCGATTTGAGCTCTTTTATCAACCTTACTGCTTGTGTACAATACCTACTGTTGGTCGCTGTTGGTAACTATCCTTGCAGCACGGCTTCGCAGTTTTTGAAGCATAGACAGGTGCGATGCTCCACAGACCATGTGTGGATTATCAAGAAACAGATACTATGGGTTGCAGATCATTAGGCGTGTGAGGCCTTTCCTGCCTACCGAGAGCCTCATTTCAATTGCAAACTCTGTTGTTCTGAGTCACCTCGACTATTGCTCCCCACTATTATCTATTATATAATATGAGTGCAAATCAAATAAATGTTCTACCAAAACTTCAGAAGCAGTGTGCCCGTGCTATTTTTCCAACAAACAGACAATCCAGGAGTAAACCATTGTTTATATCATTAAACTGGCTACCAATACATCAAAGAATTGAGTTTGCATGTGCTGTATTAATGTTTCAAATTGTGAATGGGTTGGCACCACCTTACATGTCTTCTCTATTCACTCATGCAAAAAGTGTGCATAGCCACAACACAAGATTTGCAGCTAATAACTCTTTACATAATTCAAGGCTGCATCACAAATCTTTCAGTTATTATGGTATAAAAATCTGGAACTCTTTACCAGTGGACATTCGTAAAAGCAAAACTGTAGAGGTATTCAAAATGAAATGCAAAGAACATCTCATGAGCATTGTATCTGCTGAAAACTTTGAATACAGTTGGACGATTTAATAATGAAGTTACTGAAAAGTATTTAGGAACAGCATGACCCATAATTTTAAATATTTGTAAATTTATGATTGTATAACTTTTAATAATCTTTATTCTACCTGTATATGAATCATGACATTTTTTTTCATTTTTCAATTTTAATTTGTAAACCAGGCTGAAAAAAAGCTGTTAGCTTAGTCCTGTAATTTACGTTAAAGAAAGAATACATACATACATACATACATACATACATACATACATACATACATACATACATACATACATACATACATACATACATACATACATACATACATACATACATACATACATACATACATACATACATACATACATACATACATACATACATACATACATACATACATACATACATACATACATACATACATACATACATACATACATACATACATACATACATACATAAGAAGAAGATTTGCGATAAATTTGATAATAGAATTTGGGGTTTTTATGAGCTGGAGCACTTTTTAACTGGACACCAGGTAAATCTGTTCGTCATTGTTGCATTCCCATCTTTGTTAGCTTTAGCACTTAACAACATATATGATAAAGAAATAAGCAAAGAAAAAATATCAAAATTCGTAGCGATTTAGCAAAAATTCCAACTACAATGTCGTCACTGGAAATTTGCAAACAAAGTAATAAAATTTCCGCAACCTGTTTATGCAAGTGTATTGAATTCAATACTAATAATAGGGAATAACGGGTAGGGTCAAACAAGTGAATTGCCGTTTATTGAATCACTCGCATGACTGGGCAGCCTTGAAATCTTATCTAGCACGTATTCCATTCCACTTTAGCATCAATTTTTACACTTGTTTCAAAAAATAATATTACTCCACGAGCAAACTCTCTGACACGAAGCAGCCGCACGGAAACAGCCTCTTCACTGCTGAACATGGACTTCTCGCTTTACGCTCAGGTGAGTGAACGCTGCAGTGTCTGCGGCCAATCAACTTGATCTTTGGTCTTTGCAAATCAGAGCGCAGACGGTATTGTACTTAGGTCCAATTTTGAAAATCAAATTTCAGACCATTGTAAGAACTGGCAAAAAAGGCAAAATGCAATCTTATCCTATGAGGATCATTTTCAAATTTCTGCAAATTTTCCTTTCTGCTTTGCAAGACTTTCTAGCTTGTGTGACTTGTTAGTCACGGATCGCTAACCGCAGTAACAAGTAACCATGCTAATTGAACCACTGCAAATTTCATAAACTAGGTTATGGGTAAGGAGGTAACAGTGAAAGAAATTTCATCAGGCCAAAAGGACTTTATATTTTCGTGCTGCCTGTATAGATGCAATCGGGAGTTATATAATCACAATTTCAAATATAAATAACCTCTGTCCCACGATTCACATACCACACTTTGCGTTTTATCACCATTTAGTATATTATTTCATATAAGTTAGTAGTTTTAATCTTGTATACATAGATTCTTTTGTAATCAACTGTTTTATGTAATAGTAATTTCAGCTTCTTCGTAATTTGGTCAGAGGCCCTCTTGGCCTAGATGCCTTATAATTAAAAAAATCGTTCATCAAGTTAGCTTGCCATTTTTCGCCTCTGTTGTACCGCATTGTGTAAAGGTCTCATAGTATGAGGTAAATCTTTAGAAAGGGCTTTTCCCATGAGTGAGCTGCTAAATGCACAAGTTTTTATTCGAGATGGAATTTGTGCCTTAGATTCTTCATATCAATATCCCGTTCAGTCCCCATTGATTATCCTTCTTGAAATAGGCCAATGCAGTTTCTGTTTTATAGGTATGTTCCCGAGTTGTTTAGATGATCTTGTGGCACAGTCACATAAGAAAGAAAAGAATTCCTCAAGCTCCTTAATTTCAAATTCAAAAACACCGTTTTCGTAAAGTATGATTTAGATTTGGATACAGTGCTTTTTTAACACGTTAAGGACTCCATGAGTTCTGAATTCGGAGCATTTAGATTTTTAAGTCAGGCAAAGAGGGATGTGAATATTTTTTGTAGGCAAAAATAGTTGGTTGAACCTCGTTGATCTAGGATTGCAACTGCTTCCTCAAAGTAGTGTTACTAAATTCGATCTCACGATAAGATATTTTATCAGCTTATCTTTCTCAGCACATTGCTGTATCTCTGTTTTCCGCTCTAGTGAACAGCGAGGTGTTGTTTAGCAAAACCCCTCTCCTCAGAAAACAGTTCATTTCTCCAATACATTTGGCCTATCGAAAAACGGTAAAAGTATTTTGTTCTGTATAGTTTGGGCATTCGAAAAGTTTATAAATCGCAGAGTTTCCGTCAACGCTGTGTTTGCAACTTTTACCGGGTAAGTAAAAAACGCCTTACGTTTGAAAGGCTACTGTTTTCTGAGTATATAAGCTACAATGTTTTGCAATAACTGATTGAAAGCTAACATGTTCAATTATTTTTAAAAATTTTCTTGGCTAAAATCGGTCACTCTGTTTACATTCTATAAGCAATTTTCTAAAATGAATCCCATTGAGAAACTTTAAACAACATGCTAAAATTACAAGCAAAAGTCCCTAATGTGTTCGCCTCACAGCGATTACTTTCAGCACGCTTTAAGTGCTTTCCTTTTGACGGGTGGAAAAGTCTTAGTGTGAATAACTTATTCAGGGGGCTTCCATTCTCCCATGAGGACAAAATACATGAACACATCCAAGAGTCATTATTGCTAGGAAGGAGAACAAAGGGAAATCTTGCTTGGTGTTTTCACTTGTTTGCAGGTCTCTGAAAGGGGCTTTCTGCAGAAAACGTCCTGTTTCGACGGGAAGGAATGACCAATTAAAGCCAGGTAGATTACTGAACCTAATTTGATATGTCGGGGACAAAACAAGACAATTTTCAAGATCATTGCTTTGATATTCAGGGAGCAGGATTTTTTTCAAACGCTGGGGGTGTTTCTGGACTCGCCCGGTAGCTCAAATCTTTTTGCCAACTTCAGAAAAGTTAATCTATCTCCAAAAATTGGTATTCTAAAGAATTTTTAGTTTTCTCTTTATCTGTAGCTAGGTAGTTGGTCTATAACTATGCCAGGCTTAGGCTTAACTGGGGTGGAGTTTGAGTTCTATTTTATCTATGATCTTAGCCATGAGGAAATAATCTGTCAGGTTTATGATTACTTACCTTCAAGCCAGTGGTGTAACGCAGTTTAAGGCTCCTTAGTTCAAAGACTAAGGGCCCCAGACTAAAAGGGGCCTCAAAGGGACCCCAGCAATTAAGTTTCCTGGATGTGGTGATCCATAGAAGACCTTTACAATACAATCAAAGTGGCACGGTAAACATGGGATCGAGATTGCTTTTTTGAGCAACAGTAAGTGATCTTTTCTCAAAAAGTTGGAATGGATTCGGGAGATGCATTTTGAGCCAAAGTACAGGGCGTGTCCTAAAAATTTTCCTGATGGCTTTGCCCCCAGACTCCCTCATTTTCCTGCCTTTCCTGCTGATTCGCCATTGCTACGTTGCTGACTTCGACAACGCATATGTTGACAGCAGATCATTGCTGCAGTTGTTTCATCTCTGCCTGTGGAACTTATTTACTTCAAGTTTAAACTGGACATGGTAGCTATTTTGACGTCTCTATCATATCATTTACAAATGTTTTAGCTGGAAGGGGGCCTCAGTTGGAAAATCCCAAAGGGCCCCGACTGCTTCCGTTGCGCCACTGCTTCAAGCCATGTAGTGTATCAACCAAGTGATAACCTAGCCTATTCATATTTTGAGACAGATGTATTTCCAAAATTATCAATTATGATTGGTGGTACTTCAAAAAAGGTATTTGTGTTTACCAATGATCATCTTCTCGCATCTCATTTTGTACCAGGTGAGTTAGTAAAGGATATCTACTTTTAAAAGAGCACAATGCAAAAACTATAACGCCAATGTAAAAATTTACAAATCCGTTGCTTAAAGAGAATAACCTGAGTTAAAAGCTGAGATCGCATAGGTTTATAAATAGCCTATTGTATTTGGTAATCCAGCTCGTGGCGAAAGAAAGCAAGGCCAAAGAGAACAATGCAGGGATTAGGCGCAATTCTTTGTAATTTTTTTAAACGAGCGCTATATATCTCAGGTCATTCGCTTTAACTGAGGGTTTCAGTTAATTTTGAGATATTATCCATAACTTAAAGCTAGTGTGCAATAGCATGGATTCCAAATTTTTACATCGGTGTAAAAAGGCGAGTGTAAATGTTTATTACCAATTTCTGCTAACTGAGATCGCTTAAAAGAAATTTTAGCCATTTATCTATAATCCTACAGTTGGACTTTTAGGACTTCTCGAATAATTACGGCCTATTTAATATTTCAGCTCTTTTTAGGATGTGACATCATCAAATTTCTAAATTATAAACCAGAAGAGTGAAAGAGTTTTGCTTGATGCCATGTTATAGACATTCATATACTATGATTTTCTTGAAAATTATTTGACATTTGGTCAACTGGTTTAGAAATTACGATAGTTGTAGGGTTTTTTCAAAATTTTTTTTGAATTCTTGAAAAAAAAGAAAACACTGTAATTCTGAAAATGTTTCAAATTTCAGAAAAGCCCAAAGGCAGATTCACATTAGAATAGCTATAGTTTCTTTTAAGCCGTGCAGCTCAGAGAAATAGAAACTAAAGAGTAAAAAGCAAAAAGCATGCCGAAAGATTACTCTTCCACGGATCAGTGAATTCACAGTTGCATCGGTGGCTTCATTGTTTGCGAATTAACCTCAGACAATTGTGCATAATGAATAACGCATGTCGCAAAATATGACCTCAATAACTTTTTCTTGATAAACTTTTTCCTCGAAAGTAAATAGGTTGCTATTGTATGAATTAGAAACAATTAAAACGTCTTCTTTTATTGTCACAGCAAGAGTAGTGTGACCAGTATAATCCTAAAATATTTGATTTTTCAAAATCATTAATGGATTATTATTCGAATAATAATTCGAATAATGATATGACATGCGGTGTAAGGCCCTCGTACTGCTAAATACATGGAATGCCTTGTTTTGTCTTCCTCAAGCACACACATCTGCTGAACCATTATCCAACTTACACAGTGTATGGGCGGTCAGTTGAATGAAAATATCATCATCATTTTATTCTTGAAAATCAAGATTTGATTATTATACAATTAATATTCGCATAATCTATGTCAATCGGTCACACTACTCTTGCCTTGACTGTAAGGCCTTGCGCACGCGAAAGGTTGGTTTTAAAGGCTGCTCTCCATTTCCAGCGTTTTGTACGCGCGGGCGCTGCGACCAAGATTGATTCCTTCGGTAGCGATCGCAAACGCCCGCAATGGGAGTTGAACTTGCTCCTACTCCCAAAGCGCCCAAAAATCGGTCTCTTGCGATCAGATTGATCGCTAAATTGTATCAACTGCGCATGCTCCTATTTGGTCGCAGCGCCCACGCGCTCAAAACGCTGGCAATCGAGAGCAGCCTTAAGAGAAGTAATGAGTTTGAGACTATTGAAAATACTCTAAAAATCTGCCCGGCGGATTTGCTTATTTGATTCAGGAGCTGAGCTGTTATTGTTTGATTTGTTCCCCTAAATATGCAAGAATGAAAGGCTTTTGAATCGCAACACCACCTTTCGCATGCGCAGCACCATCGGTTGCCCAGTTGGTTTCAAGGTAGATTCGCGAAATGGTCCCCGTTATTGCAACGACAACAACAACGAAAACAACGATGATGACAACAACAACAACTTTTTATATTTTTGCTCAAACTGGGACTTATACACTTCAATATAAAAAGTTGAAACGGAAATGCACAGATTTTTATCTGTGCGCGCTGAAACAATACTGAGGTGTAGTTTCAGAAGCAAGGCAAGCAATCATGGACAGTTGGAAATTCTTATTGCTGCGGTGAAGTTCATGGAAGCTAATTGGCCTTAAAAAGGAGGAACTCTTGGCTCCCTGTGCAATAGTTCAAGGAAACATTCACCTTGATGCTTACGGCTTTTGCTCATATCACTGAAAACTTAGATTTTGAGCACAGGGAGCCCATCTTCTTTCTTTCTCCCCTTTCTTCTCTTCTCTCCTCCGCACTTTCTCCTCCGCGCTTTCTCCTCCGCCCTTTCCGTCCTCCTCCGCAATCGCTAACTCGCTCCTGGTTTCTGTGTCTGGTTTTCGCTACTTTTCAAGGGGGCTCCCTGTGGTTTCGCTCGAAAGTCTTAATCTTAGTTGGGTGCATAGAATTTTGTTGTGTAGCTTTTGTCTTGCTTGGAACTCGTTGCCAGAATTAATAAGCGGGGGGGGGGGTTGGAATAAGAATGTCCTGGGTGGAAAATTTTCTAGAAATTGATAAGCGGGGGAGACATCTATTAGAGACCAGAGAGTACGAATATGCAATCAGTCTAGTTTCAGGACAGCATTTGCTGCGTTATTTGTTGTGAATTACACGTTTTTTTATAAGAAACTGGTTTATAAGAAACTAGTACTAAGAAGGCCAAAATTTTAAGAAACTCTAGTACTATGTCTGAGAAGTACTAAGAAATTTTTCAAAGTTAAAAGCATAGATTTTATAGAGAATAGATCATTGAGCCTTCATTCTTGGGCAATATTATCTAACCATTTGTGTTTTCAACATAACAGAACACTCTTTATTCCTTTATGATGTTATAAATATCAAGAAACATATCTGCCGCAGTGTTAGCGACCACATTGCTAATTCTGCATTCAGAAAAATAAGAAACCAATTAAGAAACTTTTAGTACTAAAATCGACAAAATTTCATGTGAAATTAAGAAACTTTTAGTTCTATGGCCTGATCCTAGTTTCTTATAAAAAAAACGTGTACTGGTGGAATCTCCCTTTTCTATAATTGCAACTTGAATTAAAAGCAGTCAGATGCGTTTGTGTTACAAAATATTTTTTCATTTCATTTCATTTCATTTCATTCATTCATTCATTTTAAAATATTTATACAGGTATAAGTTTCATATATTTATACATGTTTTTCAAACTGACCTGTTAAAAAATAACATAAAATAAAGGAAAATAGGCTAAACTAAGAACAAAAGAAATTTATATGCCTAATTTACAATATACAATGCTATAATACCTAATTTACAATAAAACATAATAAAAATGAAATAGAAAATAAAGTTACACCGCCCTCATAGTCGTTCCTTGAAAGTTTTCAGGGAGGGTGCCAATTTTGCTTCTTTTTCCAAACTGTTCCAAAGTTTTGCACCGCGATATGAAAAAGCCTTTTGGCCATTGACAGTCTTTAGTAACGGTAACCTTAGATCAGTTTCTGTTGAGCGCAAAGACCGTTCTCTATCATCTGAATATTTTGTAAATAGTTTTCTCATGTAGACTGGGGCAAGTGAATTCAAAGATTTATATGTTAGCGTGGCGGTCTCTTTTCTTATAAGATTGTTGATAGTCGGCCAGCCAAGGTTCTGAATTAGTGGAGCAGCAGAGGCATCGTATGGGCTATTTGTTACAATTCTTGCAGCCCTGTTTTGAATTTTCTGCAGGACGTTAATTTTATTGAAGACAACAACTTTAACTTTAACAATTCCAGCCTTGAAACTGAAAGCTTTCGGATGATCAGACTCTCGGACGATCAAATTTTCCAAAAAAATTATCCAAAAGTTTAACTGTACCAAATAGGAAAATAGAAGAAAACGGAAATTTTTCCCATGCCACTTTTTAAAATGATATGCTGTCATCGGCGGGCCATCCGGATTCCAAAGCTAATTTCTACATCCTAGTCGTCAGTAAAAATGTTCTTAAGCCGATGTAGGTACCTCTTCTCTTCGCCTGCAATCTAGAAAACAGCTTTCAGAACTATTGTCATTCTTGAACATATACTCTTGATAAGTCAATGAGTCAATGTATTTAGCTGATGTTACGCATGGTTAATCAACGTAAACATTAACAACTAGCCTTTGATATACATGGTATTATACAAAAATTATTTTTCCGAAAGTTTCTATGAGATCTTCAGGAGTTCAAAACGCTCTTAGGAGTTACTATTGATTTAAAGTTACATTTTCTGGATCACGTAACACACATTTGTAAAAAAGGTGAATCAGAAAGCAAGCCTTTTCTCAGATTGCATGATATATCGATTTAGACAAGGCCAATACTCTACCATGCATTTATCAATTTGGATGTTCTGTGGGAAGACTACAAACAATACAATCAACTGTTTGCACAAACGTGCACTGAGAGTTCTGTATAGGGACTATGATGCATTGTTTGAAGATCTCTTGAGAAGGTCGGCTGAGCTAACAATCGACTGCAAAAATTTGCAAAAACTTATGCATAAATGCCGCTTGCCCCTCCTTCATGTTTGAGTTCTTCACACCAAAGGAGATTCAATATCACCTTCGAACGAATAACCTCCTGCAGCGCCCTAAAACCAATGCGTTAGTTGATGGGAACAATCCATCATCATTTAGCGGAAGCATGTTTTGGAGCACGTTGTCTGACACGAAAAAAGCTGCTCAAAGTACAAAGCAATTAAAAAATATGATTAAAGACCCATTGCTAACCATGACCCTTTGTGCGCCGAATGAAACGTAAGACGAAGGGAATTTAGGCCAAAAAGGACTTTCAGGTAATACGAAAGTCGACCTTGGCGCCACGAAGGATCGTGAATAGAGACATGCAGTTGCAACATCTGCAGATGATGTGCACATAGATTCATGTATAAATATATTTATGCTTATATAATGTATTTGAGCTTTGTATTGTAAATAGTTGGTATGTATTATTTTTCTTTAAAACTATTGCTTTCTTCTACCAACTGCAAAGAAGTAAATAATAACAATTATTTTTTTTATCATTGTCTGAAGTTCTCGAAAAAGCGATTGAGACTTTTCCATCCGAAAGTTCTTTATTGTAATGTAACTGACTTGATAAAATTTCTTTCAGTCTATGCCAGTGGTGATCCCATCATCTCCACAACCGTCACCAACTTCACCTGTGGAACCACTTGACCTGAGAGACATAGGAGATCTGCCGGTAAAATTAGAGCTGAGATATGCCATAGAATCTAGAAGAAGTGAAAAAGGCTTAGAAATTCCTGTCACGATAGTTGAACCAAAGAAGCAAAAACAACAGGTATTAATGAATATTCAATTCGCTTTAAGTATTCAATTTTGCTTACTCCATTGGAATTGGTGAGTGTAGAAATGTAGAAAAAAAGCTGAAATGTTCCAAACCCTGAAAGTTTGCTACCGATATTCAAGATTCCTTAAACTGGCTGCCATTGTGTAGATGACATGTCAAATTAGATAAAACGTGTTTGGTTTTAATCGGTTGGATTGCTCTATAGTTGCAAAAAACTTTTTGAAGACAACATTGATTTTTCCACTTGGAATGGGTGTCCTTTTGAATTCTAACAAAAACTTTTCACGATCGTTGGATTGTCCATGTCTTAGTTCTGAAAATTGGTTTGTGGTATCTTTATCTTCCCTTAATGTATCTTTCAAATGGAATGAAACTTATTCCTTTCTGGGGAGTTGAGAACTTTAGCAAGCTTTTGCCCCCTAAATTCCTTAAAACTGAGTATGAAAATCGACCGAAAATCCTTTATTCCCTTAAAATTTTGGGCGGCAGGCCCGCGTCATCCTAGCACTCGATTTAACTCCCCCTCCTGGGGAATTTTACTCACCCAAATATTATGTACTTCTTCCGTAGGCCCTAAAGTTTGAGAATGATTAAACGCAAACAACAACTACACCCCCTCCCCCACCCTCTTATCATGGATTTAGGTATGGAAGAGGAGCATTTGCAAATTCGCATTTGCCGAAGCTCCATTTAAGAAAACTTCTGAGCGATTTCCCACAAAGAATAATACTCTTGAGTACCGAACGGAAGGATGATGAGAATAATCGGGGCGTCTGAGATGGATCAAGATAACAATAATCGGGGGGTTGAAACAATGGAGGTTGGGTGTTTGGAGAAATTGAAAATAGTCGTTTTCTTCACATACCTTTGATATATTTATGTGAACATAGATGGCACTCTGGTTCTATGAACTCTGGTTCTGTTTCTGTTTACATATGAACTCTGGCTCTGTTGAATGCACATCTTCAGACTTTTTCTTGCGTTTATTCAGAAATTATGTTTACCATGATATCATTTTTCCAAAAATTAATAATAGGAAATTGCCAAGAGAATAAAAGCAGAGGGAGGGGGTTGGAAAATTTTTCAAAAGTCAATAAGCGGTGGGGGGGCGATTATTCGGTAACCGAGAGTATATGACAACGCAAAAAACCAATCGATCTTAGAAGAAATATTGTGCAGTTTGCTGAACAGTTTGCTCTCAAATTCCTTTAATTGGAAGTAGTTCTACGATCTCGAAAGGCTAAAGTCTTCTTACATCGTCATTTCAATTTTATATCAATTTGCCTTATTTTGCAGCTGACAGTGGAAGAAGAGGAAAGGCGTAGGATACGAAGGCAAAGAAATAAGATTGCAGCTTCAAAATGTAGAGTTAAACGGAAAAATCATGTTCGCATTCTAATGAGGGTAAATATGACTTCAATTTCAAATCTCTTTTTTCTTCAATTTAAAGTTTTGAGTTAAATTTGATTTTTGGTTATGATCACACAAAGATCTAGCAGATTTGTACAGTACACCTGGCCAAATTTTTATACAGCACCAGGTGAATCAAAATGTTTACACGCTTGAAACGCACGTAGCTCTCAAATTGTTTACCGAATTCCTATAAACTGACTATACTTGTGTACCCTGGGGTAATACTTGTGTAGCTAATACACCAGTTCTAGGTATACCAACAATTTCAGCAGTAAATTTAGAGAAAACTAATTATTCAATTATTGATTTGCAACAGCTTGTGTCAGGATTTTTGAAATCCGTTCACAGGAAGCCCATATTACAGATTATTAGAAAAATATTTTGTTCAAGAAATTATTTTCCGTTCTTTCACATATCACTGTGTTGTTCTCCTTTCGTCCTTTCGTTTACATTCACATCCAAATCCGTGTTATTATCTGTGAAATAAAAACTTTTGAAAAGAGCACAAGGTAACAAGGGACCGAAAAGTAAAGCGAAAAGCGAGGAGAAAGAACTTTCTTTCGCCCCGCTTTTCGTTTTACTTTTCGCTCCCTTGTTACCTTGTGCTCTTTTCAAAAGTTTTTATTTCACAGATAATAACACGGATTTGGATGTGAATGTAAACGAAAGGACGAAAGGAGAACAACACAGTGATATGTGAAAGAACGGAAAATAATTTCTTGAACAAAACATTTTTCTAATAATCTGTAATATGGGCTTCCTGTGATCCGTTGCGTTCTTTTTGGGATATCCAGTAGTTAGTTCTTTACTGATAAGTTTTATCCATCATTATCGTCTGGTCAGAAAATTTAGTTTGTCAACATTGGTCGTATGGTTTTTGAATTAAGAATGATTTGATAAAGATGCCTCATCTCAAAGTTCTTCACAACAGGCCTAAATCCTCACTCGATCAAATTTGCTAGCGATTCAGCCACCCCCCCCCCCTCAGAATCTAACTCTGTCGTTCTGATTTATCACTCAACATTCATTAGGCTTCTGAAAGGTTCAGGGCCGAAGCCAATGGGGGGCTGGGGGAGCGGAGCGCCCCCCCCTCGGAGACCATGTGTCGGAAAATTTTGCTCTCTTATCGTAATTTTTGTGATTTCAATGACTAGTTTTGGAGGATTTTGAGGAGAAATAATGCATAAAAACATGAACTTACTATTGTTAAAACATACATTCGAACAGAAATTATTGAATTTATGGAATATTTTTCATTGATATTCACTAATTGTGTTGATTTCACACTTGGATTGCAATGTTCCTACAACTATTGTTGTTTCTGTTGTTGTTGATGGTTTTATCGTCGGAAAATGTTGGTTTTTCGCCCCCCCCCCTAGGCAGTCATGGCTGGTATGGGCCCTGGTAAGGTTTCTAAAAAATTCTCTTTGATTCTGGTTTTTCGAATGGTAATCGTTGCTTAAAATGGCCATGCAACATCTCAAAAGATAGCAAAATCTTTCATCTAAACTGTTATGCAACGCACTATCACTAACTTTTGATTTGTAAGAGCTAGTTATGATCTGGCTCGTGAAGTTTTTTTTGGGGTCATCAGGTGTAAACACGAAGTCAATAAGACTCAATTGTAGTCTTTGAATCTTTGTATGTTCCTTGGATAAGGTGGGAAACGGTCACTTTTTAATCGTTTCAGGAATCCGATGAATTGACAAAAGCTAATAGCAAACTAGCAGCAGAGATAGAAAGTCTACGTCAAGAGAAAGATAGATTGGTAGAAGCATTGAGAGGTCATTTATGTGCAAGACATCAAGAAGTGCCAGAGAAACGAAAAAGGAACTCGGCATAGATCAAATTAAATAGGCACATATTTCAATATCAGGGATTTTACCGAGCATCTTGAAGATCTATTCGCAACTTCAGTAAAAAATGTTTATACTAACCAGTGGCGTCACGGCAGCTGGACGTTCTTGAGTTTTTGGGAAATTTTTGGTACCGCAAGATGCGGCTGGAAATTTATGATGCACGAGAAGGGAGAAATACAAGTCGTGTGTTGGAAGTTTGGTGAAATGTGGAGACCGCTAGGTTCAGGCGTCAATGAATCTTACTTGGATTTTGACACACCCTAAGCAATGGGCCTAAATACTGATTGCTTTAAAGAACGAAAACATTTCTTAATGCGATAAGATCGCTGGGCTTCGGTACGTGGTTAAAGAGGTCTACACAGGGGGCAGCTTTTTTACGTCGCAGAAAATATACGCGTTCAATATTTCCGTCCGACAATGCATAAAAATCTGGCAACTTTTTGGATTTATGCAAAGTTCTAGCTTAAGTTTGTAAGTCCAACGAGGAGTCTGGCAGAAATCAGACGCTAAATGACAGAAATTCAGTACTGATATGAAATAAGATCGACATACAATCATTTATACAATGTCAGAGAGACTTCTTTGTTCTGGATCTATTTTTTCAGCTATGAACCACTAGAAGTCTTATAATACACTTTCTAAGACCTTGTACACATGTATCCGGATATTTTTTTAAACGCATACTTTTTTATCCGTATAAAAATATCCGTGTCCACACAAGGAGCATTTTCGAAAATATTCCCATCCGCACGAAGACGCTGCTACATGCAAACTTCGATGTTCGAACTTCGATAAAGAAACAGACAAGCAAAATGCCCTCGCGTGATCCCCAAGAATCTTTGCGCATGCTCTGATACGTAAAGCAATGTTATGTGACTTCTGCCTTTTCGAAAAGCTCCGTTTCCACCCGCCTACACGATCGACAACGTGAAAATGCCGTTTTCAAGAAGATCCGAAAACGCTGCTCCGTGTGGACGCCAACCCAAAACGGATAAAAAGATGCGTTTTCAAAGATGTCAGGATACGTGTGGACTGGGCCTGAGTGGTACCCTATCCCTTGGTCTGCACTGATCCACTTTGATACCATTGCGTGCTGATTGTTTCATGTATGTTTTGATTCATGAATTGAAGTATTTGAAAATTATATTCATTCACCCCTTGGAGCTCGTGAAATAAACAGCACATCTGCTAAAGCATGCACATTTAAAATTAACATATCGGAGAAGTAAATAGGCATTTTCAATAACAGAGGCACTCTGCAAATTTTTGTCCAAGGGGAAGTTTCGAAGTTTCTGAAAGGCGATACCGTAGAGACTTTGCTCGAAGTGAAGCGTTATGTTGAAGACAAATAACGGGTGAGCCAGAAAAAAGTTCCCACTTTTGAAAATTCATGGCAACAATAGTACTTCACAGATTTGAATGATTCAAGTTCCTAGTTAAAAGCTGAAAGATCAAAGTATTATTGTGACAATTTTTTCGCTGTCTTACCAGCTCTAGAAATATAGGTAAATTCTAGCTTACAAAAATTTCATGGCTGCAAAATGACTGAAAAATGACCTGATCTTGATGACTGACTGAAATGACTGAAAATGATCAAAATGACTGAAAAATGACCTTGATCAAAGCAAAAAGGACTCTTCGCACAGATCAATAAAGAAAATGCAATTGTTCATGATTGGGAGATACCCACTGCAAATTTTTAGTATTTGTTTGAAAATTGATGTGGTTTTTTAGCTCTTGAGAGAGGAGCAAGGTCCATTGCTTATTGTTCAGTGCAAGGAGAGCCCTTAAAACTTGATCAATATTTTACGTCATTTTGAAGTCATTTTGTAATCATGAAATTTTTTGTAAAGTCAAATTTTGCGATACTTCCAGTGCTGGTAAGACTGCTAGGAAAACCAGAAAAATACTTCAGTCTTTCGGGTCTAAACTGAAATTAGAATCATTAAATCTGTGAAGTACTCTTGATGCCACGAAATTTCAAAAATTGGAACTTTTTTCAGGCTTACCCGGTAGTTTTACTTCACTGAGGAACAAACAGACGATTCATGTCTGTTTTGTGTGGGATACTGCGAATTCCCCCTTTTTAAATCACAAAGGAAAAGACGTTAGCTCAGATTCTGCAAGCCTTTCTGTACAGCCTTTCTGCAAGTGGCGTTCAATTACAAATGCCTTAAATCCATGAAAAGCTGCTTCAACACCGCACAGTGGCATTTTGCGAATGCTCTACAGCTATGCTGACAAAATGTTGATACATTGTACAGATATTATCTTTATATCCAAGGTATGCATTTTTATACATTTTTTTGGAACATTTAGAGCATCATATTGATGAAATTTCTTTTCCAAATGGTGTACTGTTGGAAGGAAATATTAGTTATCTATATCAGAGGTATTTGGAATAAAGTTCTGTTTTTAGAATCATTGAACATTTTTAGTATCTCAGTGTAAATATTTTGTGAAAAATGTACAAAAGTTTTTTATCAGAAATTTTTTGATTTTATGAAGTTTTTGTCTGTCATTGTGTTGCTCTTCTCAGTTCTCAGCGCGTTTAATGCAGAAGGAACGCTACTTTTTGAAAATGGTAGATTTCCAATGACAGGGACGCTCAGTACATACGCATATGAGGAGGGTGAATCCGAGAAATTTTCAGGCAATCCAGAGGATTTCTTTATGATTATTCAACCTTCTTATCGCAAGAATAGCAAAGTTGATTTTGGATCGTCGCTATTAAGTTTATTTTCATCCAAGCTAGATGCTAAAGTTTGAAGCTCCTCCCCTGCTGTTTGTAAACCTAAAAACAGTTATTAGGTACATAACAACTTTGCAAAAAACAAATAACAGGACTGAACACCTTTAATGAAGATTCGAAAACGACACACACAAGGCACCCTTTGAAAATGAACTTGCATACCTTAAAGTTAGTGCTAGTATATTCAAAATAAGACCCTGTTTCAGCCTTATACGCAGGATTTACTGTATTGCAAGAAATACGAACCAGAGTTGCCTAATGTCAGGATCCATTGCAGGGATCTAAGGATGCTCAGAGTTACGAGATTTTGTGCATGCGCGAGCAATATCTGCTCTGCCACTTTTTTGGTATGAGTTTTGAAACACTGAATGCAATTCTTAAACTCATCCTGAACAAAAATTGAGGAATTGCAGTAAAGAATTTCGAATCATTCTCCTTTAAAAGTGATTCTTTTGTATTTCAGTATTCAAAATACATTACGATATTCTTCATAAATTTCTACTGAAATTGAAAAATTTGTCTATTTCTTCTTATTCTTCTTTTTACCTTTTCCCGTTTTTGGAGGCTCAGGCTCTATCCCTTGTGCAGCAGCTAGCCTCTTCTTCAATTCAAGAAGCTTTTCTACCTCTTTACCAATCAAATCTTTATCGGCTTGTTCTTGCTTGGTTTGACGAACTACCGCTCCCTGAAGAACAAAAAAGAGATACCCCTTCTAAGGACTGAGTTTGTGATGGCATATAGATGCAACAACAAAAGCACATTCTTTGGTGGCCAAATGAAACTTTCGTAGCCTGGAGTGGACACTTAGCACATCCACATACAAGTCCGGGTCATGACAGTCCAATAAATTTTCAGATAACACAAAAATATTAATTCAGCTTCATTGCAACCCAAAATATCACCTCACTGTCCGCTTGCCACATGAAAACAAGCATACAAAAAAAAGGATGCAAACTTGTGATCAAGACCGGGGGAGGGGGTAACATAACATGTCGAGGGTACGGGTATAAGCCACCCATATGGGTGGGTTTTTGAAACAAAATTCTCTAAACAAGAGTATTTTTTCGGCAGATTTTCCTTAAACATGGGTGGTTTTCCAGAAATTGGCAAAAATGTCAAAAATGTGTAGTTTTCCGCAAACATTCATCATAGAAGTGGGTATGACGGCAGCTGTTGGTAATTAGAAGAGGGTAGCTTTCTGAAAACCGGGCGGCAGACCCCGGTCTATCCGCAAGTCATGTACTCTCCCCCCACGGGGATCGAGATTATGTGTTAAAAAACGAAATAATTTTGTGTAAGTATCTTTGATACCAAAATATCGTGGTCGTAACCCAAGTTTATTTAGATCCAAAATATCACTTTTGGCAACATTTTGGCCCAGATATGTGGAGCTTTCCTTCCCCCCCCCCGAGGCTCGCAATTCTAAAGGGAGTAGAGAGTATGCGAAACCACGACGGCAACGGCAGCGGCAACAGCAACGTAATCTTGCTGTTGTTTCAGAACATTAGATCTAAAAGACTCCTTGTTGTTTTTGTTCAAATTTGCTTCCCTTGAGAGACTCTGAAGTTGTCATTTTCAATTTCACAACTCGAAAACCCCATTTCTGGCGTTCTGTACTGCAGATCTAGCTTCCGAAGTAAAATTCAGCGGTTTTAAATGTTTGCCAACAAAGAAAATCGATGGCTCTCAGTCGTCTCAGAGTTATAGTAGGCATCATTTTGGCCTTTTAGATGATATATTAAAGGTAGCGCACGGAAATGATCCTTCCTTTACGAAATATCAGGTGACGTTCAAAATCAAAATTTCAGTAAAATTTTAGCATCTCATCCCACGTCACTAATGGATACATCCAAAACACAGTAATTGCCCAGCATCCAATGTGAACCCGATTCAATTATCTATCTGTAGAAATCGCGTAGCCTTTAGTGCTGTATTTGTATTTAATTGTATATTCAGATTACATGTCTCTATGTTATGGCCATGGGGTAGTCATGGTCTTCTGCTCCTCATGGCATCGTTCCTGCAGTGTAGTAAAGTAGTTTGTAAGTGCTGTTCTAGGTAATTCCTTTATTGTAAATTTTCATATTGGATAAAAAAACGCTCAGGCTGGCGTTGCCATCTCGGTTTCGTAAACTCTCTAGTGACTGAGTAGCACTGACACCACAATTCGTTTAACTTCGAACGTAAGAATAAACATATGTGTAAAATAGCACTAGGAGCAGCCACAAAATATTGCCAACGATGATGATCACAGACGTGATAATAGAAATGTAAACAACTTATCATAAAACTTGGATCAAGTAGTAATAGATCCAAGCAGTTTGAACGAGTGTAAATAGTAAAGGAAAAATCTTTCAAACATAGGATACAGATCTGATAAAGGCTAAGCGAGTTGATAGCCTCAAGAATAGATCCGACACCTTGGATGCAGCCAAACATAATGTTTCTCCTTTTCTATCTTTTTTATTTGTCTGAGTGCATTCAGAGATGTGAAATCTCTACTTCAAAAAGGCAAATCACTTTGTCTTGCCTACCTGGACTATCTTGGACTACAACATTCACCTTTCCTTGCTAGTGTAAATAACGTCTATTTAATAAAACACACCTGTTTTGCAACCTCTGCTTCAAGAATTGCGATTTCTTCAGGATTTACATTTTCTTTCTTCTCTTCACCTTCATTTGCTTCTTTCTTTTGGTTAGCTTTGGGTTCCTGGTTACGATAAGAATAACATTAAAGAATGATTTGAAAATCTTACTTTTATCTTTCGTAACAAGGCGATACATCAAAAACATAGTAGTATCATTACGACTGTGATACAGACAAAGGATTGGAAGACGCAAAAAGAATGTGTTGAACCAAAACATATCAACTCAACCGTATCGAATAACTTCGAAAACATTCGATAAACAATGGGGGCTAGGGCTTCACAAATTGTTCATTAGAAAAGCCATAGTCATACTGTCAATATTTATGAAGTATGTCGAGAAAAGAGTTTCGTCCGCTACGCATCTTCTCAATAACAAACGATATTTTCGTAAAACAACTCCACAAAAATTCGAAACAACATCATCTCTCCAACCAAAATATTTAGCCATTCAATAGACCCCTTTCGCAATGACGTCAGTTCTTTTGAAATTCTTCCAGGGGCATCACTTGCCTCGATTTACTGTGGATCGAAATCCCAAAAGTGTGCATTGCTCTCAGCAACGCATGAAATTGTTTTGTAAGGGTAGTTGCAACATAATGATAAGATGTAGATTTCTCGCTGCACAGTGAATCACATCTTTTGCCTCGAATTGAATATTATTGTGAAATGGGTCTATTGGTTGCAGGAAAACTTTCCCGAAATAAAATTATTTCGCCGCATTAGGGTAAAAAACCTGGCGAAAAATATTTTGAAAGTCATACCTCAGATGCTGGTTTCCTTTTCCCCGCAAATTTTGCCTTCATTTCATCACCGAAAGAGGCGTCAATCTTCTGGAAGAGAGGACTGGGCTACGGGTTAGAAAGGAAACACTTTAAATCTCATGGGTATCATGCTAGGATAAAGAAACGTAAACAAGCAGCTTCACAATTCCCATAGCAACACAAAACAATGCTTGAATAGGTGAAAGATAGCAGTGATTTAGAGATTTGGTCATTATTTCCTTTAGCAGCAGTGTCCTTACATTCTTCCGTATGACTTCTAGTATTGGAACCGGTATACAGTAGAGACCCGCATAAAAGAACCTGTCTTGATAGGAACCTTGAGGCTGAAGTTTCATCTTTCAAACCGCTTAAATAAGAACCCTCTAGAGTCTGAAACTAGAAGAGGTTCTTATATAACAGGTTTCATGTGTTCAGAATTCCTAAGAATTTTGAAGAATTCTTACATTCTGATCAGAATTCTTCAGTGGTACGAACGACTGCATGATTTTTAAACAAGAATTCTAACCTAAAACTGTTCTCATGAAGTCAAAAGAATTCTTCAAAATTCTTGTGCTGAAAAACGTCATTAATGTTTGCAAGGTGTGTACTGCATATAAGAACCTATTTAAGAACCTTGCAGACTGGAATTTAGAAAAACAGCCATTCGATTAAGAACCTATTAAGGCTGCCCAAGAAAAAACCTAGGTTCTGTTATGCGTGCAGAAAAATAAATTTTTCTTGCAAACATGCCCTGTATGAGTTATATACAGACTGAGGCAGATTGCAAGAATGAATAGGGAGTTAACACAACCATAACGGCAACTGCAACACAATGTTGCTTTTGTTTTTCAGAACTTAAAATTTAAAGATTCAAAAGATTCCTTGCTTTCCGTTCGAATTTGCTTCCCTTGAGGGTCTCTGAAGTTGTCCTTTTCAATTTAACAACTTGGAAGCCCGATTTCTGGCGTTCTGTACTGCAGATCAAGGCCTTCGAAGTAAAACTCAGTCTCTTGAAATGTTTGAGTTCAAAGATAAAAATATGGCTTCCAGGCATCTCTGAGTTACAGGAGGCCTCATGTTGGCTTTCTAGATGACATGATAAAGATAGTGTACGGAAACAATACTTCATATGCAGAATATCAAATGACGTTCTGGCTGGCGTTGCCGTCATGGTTTCGTAAACCCTCTAATATCGACCACCTCAAACATTGGTACCAAAGCGATGTGAGTATAATAAGATATCGAAATCCTGATACAGTATTCTTTTCAATTATAATGACCTGTTTACTAGCCTCCAAAACGCTTCGTCCTGAGAGTTTTACAACAGAGGTTCTCAAGATCAGTGGTGTTGATGGCATTTGACTTCAGTCCTTCAACCTTCCCTGGCTTGTGATGATTCCACAAAAAAATGATAATTAATTATTGTTTTCCATTGTAAATATTTTCGAAATTGATTAGCTTCTCTTATTGCAGCCGAAGGTCGCTTACTAAGCTGTGTGTAGCTGAGTGAATTTGAGATTTGAGCGCATACCTTGCTAATTAGGCAATTGTTAAAACAATGGTAGTCACATGCCACGACTTTATTTGATTGGCGGAAAGGAAGAATCAATAGGTTATCATTGGCCGGCCTAACAATTAGTAGGGTTTTCATTGCCTGACTCCAAGAAAAGAATAACCAACAATAGGGCGACACAGCGACTGCGATTGATGAAGGAAATATTGCAGTGACTTTGCAGTGAAGCTGGAAAGGGGCTGGAGTTCGAGATTTCATTTCAAGTTACGAACAAATACTTGGAAATTGCCGATGTGGAAGGTGGAAGCTTTTATGGGACCTGGGTAAACAACAAGAAAGATCCAAAACATACAGAGATGCAAAGCTGTGCTCGACATCAGTGGATAACCCAAGAAACCAAAATTAACTCACTTTCAAGCTTCAGTTCCTCGGGATCAAAGCTAAATTCCACATTGGTTCAATACAAGAAGCAAACTCTCCACCAAAACAGTTTGTTACGTCACAGCAACTGTAACATTCTTTCTGTAGAACGTAACAAGCTCGAGAAGTTCACCTTCGAATTTCCAAGGAACACACGGTAAACTTGCTTCGAGATGCGTCCTAAAATCAACTTCCTCTTATAGATTCCTTCCTTTTAACACAAGTCAATGAAAACAAATTTGAATAACAGTGAAATTCATTTCCATGGTTGCAAGGTCAAAGTACTAAAGGCAAATTGTTTGTATCTTTCAAATGTTCCTTCCATCGTTTCAAATCCTCCGCTGAGGCGATCCAGTTGAAAGAGCCCCTTGTAGCTAAACAGTACTTTTTGGTGGACTTGTCCCAAGTTTATTCTACACTTCTGGGGACAATCTTTCCTGATTCGAAATCATTTTATATCCAGCAATACTATGATTCAGCTACCCGGCCGCATGCTGTAATTTACAAGTTACTAGTTTAGATATGTTTTTAGAAGCTATGCATTATAGTTTTACGAAATAAAATAAGATGACACACACACACACATTCCACAATAGTTCTGATTTTCATGGCAGTTAGACGCAAGTTCAGCTGAATTTAATACATCCCAGTAGGAGGGTGTTTCTTTCTTTCACGCAGCTTTACCCTGCGACTCTTTTGGTTAGCCTGGAGTCACGTGGTGCCTGAAGGCGTAAATGTATGATTGGTATGCAGCATTTCCTCGTACCGTTATCCTGATCCCCCGTGACAACCTGAAAATTTCGCTATCGCTGTTTGAAGTTTGCTTACTTTCCCCACCCTCCTAGTCCCTCCTGGTTTCTTCTACTTCTGTTTAAACACTCTGCCTTGCTTGGTTCATTCTGCCCATTTCAATCCCATTTCTACATAATTTTCTGTAGCACAGGCGCATAGGTCAGTTGCCGAAAATTAATGTCCTGTCTAATCAACGACCTCAAAATGCGAATTTCGTCAAGCAATCAGGATGACGTTAGACTTGGCCCAAGACTAGTTCGTCATCTGTAATAAGTCTACGTGATAGGATGACGTTAACAATGCTCAATTCACAAAGGAGGGTTACCCTAGAAATGGTTTTAAGGAGAGCATCAACCGACCGCAACTTGCCGGAAAAAGTTAATATAATCTTGCAACTAAAGAAGGAAACTAGTAAGAAGTGCAAAGGAAAGCTATACTTACGGTTCCAATTTTATGACTAGAAGGCAGCATTGGTATAAAAGAATCAACGACGATGAGGTGATCAGAAGAAAGCTGGGAAAAGAGGAAAGTTTGTTTGATAAAGAAGCTTAATTTACACAAAGAAATTAAATTGGCTGTCATTGGTACTTTCTGCAGTATGCTTCAAAAACGTGCAGCCCTAAAGAGGATTATATTTGCCTTTTTCAAAACCAATGACAACATCAGCTATACATGAGAAAACAATCTGTCTTTGATCTACTTGCCAAAAAAAAGAAATTTACGGATTGTTCATTCAATCAAATTGTGGTAATTTCTCAAATAGGAGTATTTCCTTTGGAAAACCTGGTAGCATTCCATGAATATTTTCATTCGTGAGCGCTGAATTTGGCTTTATATTGAAGAAAAATACCCCCAAAATAAGGTACTTTTTTCTGGTAGTAGATACCAAGCCAGGGTCAACTGCAAAACTTCACAATAGACCTCTTAGATATTCTGAAAAGAATCAAAATCGAACGATATTTTCCTCCATTCTGTAGAATCTTCGAATGTGTACAATAGTGATAGAAGCTCTTAACGCCAATCGATCGAACCTCGCGTATAAAATGTACAAAAATAACGCTCGATCCACACCCTTTTGCAAAATAGCTAAAAAGGTCTATTGCATCTTAGATCAAATAGAATTTTGCGCTTAAGTTTACCTGTGTTTGGTTGCAAATTTCTTCACTAATTCTTGGCATGTATGGCTTCACAAGGACCGCTAACAGAGCTGAAAGATTGCAAGCCAAACTAATAACTGTGCCAGCTCGGGCTCTGTAAGTAAATAAATCATATTAAGAAAACTAAATCGGAAACTGTTCGTAGATATAACTATTTGTATTTCTGCAGTACAGCCCTTGCCCGCATCAATATGACAAGACTTCTCAAGAATTGTTACGAACTCCTCAGACTTTTCAAGACTCTTCAAACTCTTCAGACCCCGTCCACATGAATCCAGATCTTCTTGAAACGCACCTTTTTATCCGCTTGGGTTCGCGTCCACAAGGAGACGGCGTTTTCAGTCACCGAAAACGGAGCTTATCGAGAACGTTTTCCAGGGTGGATCTTTTTGAAAATGCCGTTTTCATGTTATCGTGTGGATGGGTGAAAACGTAGCTTTTCGAAAACGCTGACGAGACAGTGTCAATTTACTGCATATCAGAGCATGCGCTCGCTTACTTGGGGATCAGGCAAGAGCATTTTGCTCGTCTGTTTTCTTTGGCAGAAGTCTGAATATCGAATATCGTCATCGAGAATGATCAGGCGGGCACTGTTAGATATATGGATCAGAGACATGGGCGTTACTGAAAAACTGAAGAAAGATTACTTTCAAGGACGGAGATGAGGCAATTGAGATGGGCGTTGAATGTTTCGTTGAGATGTAACAAATTAGGAATGCTACAATCTTTCGGCTTTCAACTAAAAGTTGAATTATTCAAGTCTGTGAAGTACTCTTGCTTCGTGATATGAACTTTCAAAATGGGAGCTTTTTCTGGCTCAACCGATGGTCATGATCAAGCTCGCTAAGTTTTGTTCGGTCACTCGGTTGTAAGGATGGATGGGAAAGCCCACACATGTAAAGAAGAGACTTGAAATTGTTCGAATAATCACACGACACTGTCCATATATTGATGGTGGAATCTGACAGGTAATCGAACGTGGAATCAGATCCATCACTATTGTCCAGATAGCGGAATCCGACGCACCTGATTGCCCAGTCGATTGCACAGAACATTTTGCATTTGATTTTACGCTCTTTAGTGGCCAGATCCATCACTATTGTCCAGATAGCGGAATCCGACGCATCTGATTGCCCAGTCGATTACACAGAACATTTTGCATTTGATTTTACGCTCTTCAGTGGCCAGTGAAGAGCGCATGGAGAACGCCAAGGTCATGCAGAAGATCCTGCGGCACACAAACACCGAGAAGCATGGTGTGAGGAGCGAGAAGGATGGTGTGAGGAGAAGATAGCAATTTGTTTTGAGTGGGCTTGCCAGGATTTCTAGCTACTGAAAGCTAATTTAGACCCACTGTGGGATGGGACCCCTAGTCTAACATCCCTTCAAAAGGACGACGAGGTGAGTTGTGAGGTCAGGCCTCCGAGGTCACCCATCCGGAGCTTGACCTCACTCGACCGAGCTTAACTTCAGTTACCTGGCAAAACAGTTTAAGCCACTTGGCCACTCCTCCCAAAATTTTGACAAAAAGGTATCGTTTATATGAGTCTTCTGCATCATACTGATGATAATTCAATGAACTGTTCCCTAATGATATAAAATAAATATTAACTGTTTTTCCTTTTGTGCTCTAGCACAATGCATGCCTTATCTGATAAATCCTTTGGAAGAGAAGTAATACCTTTCCCATGGTTTAGAAGTTCACACATGCACGAATGTAAATATGATTGAAGTCCCTTTTTAAGAATCTTGTTAAAGGCAATTCTACTAAATCGCACGTAATTATGGTAAGGAAAGACCGATTTCGACGAAATAAATTTTCCTATCTAAGTTGACCTTTGTCTTATGCAGTGAAAATCAAATGAAACGAACTTGCAAAGTAATGGCATCAATGAAAACGGCGAACAGCCCACATTTTCTCCGACTTATCACGTATTAGAGTGGTCCATATCTAAACAGGAAAAGGCAGAAGACAATTGGACATACTTCTCTTTATCATTTCCTTTCACAAGAACCCACGGCTTGTTTACTTGCATATATTGATTTCCAACTTTTGACATGCTAAGAATGTATTTGAGACCATCTCTCAACCTAGAAAAGTACGAATCTTAGTTATGAAATGTGGAATGAAAGCAGTATATTAGCTTAGTTTGATATATGGTGTACATTTCAAAACTCCTCTAAGTTTCTACTAGCTCAACTGCATTTCGAAAGTTGATATGGGATGTAACAAAGAACGGGGGTAGTGTCTTAGATCATGAAAAGCATTTAGATTGCTTCAGCACAATACTTGAGAAGATTATCAATGTCTTTGCTATGGGAAATCGAAACCTTTTTGCATATGAGTGTGTGCTGATATGAAAATCTTTGGCACGGTTAAACGATTTTCATGCACTGATACTTGGTTCAAAATTTTCTTGCAGATCATAGGCGTTACTCAAACCCTTAAAGTACATCAAATGAGTTAAAAAACTGTTTAACTTGGGAAATGGAGCAACATACACACAATCCAGTGTATCTAATAATGCCTGCAGATGAATACAATGAGAAAATAAACAGCACGTGGCTACATGGCGTTCTTTGTCTAATGCTTATATTTTTCTCTGTATTTCTCCGTTCACTTACTTTAAAACAAAGCAACGTCGTCATAGGGAAGGGAGGGGACTGGGTCACGTAACCGTAAACAAAGCTGTTATCTCTATAATCTATATCGTTGCCCACACCTGCCCATTATGTTCTGGACAGATTTTGGTGTATGGAGCAAATGCATCAAAAATTTACTTCTAAAAATCCACAAGTATCTCTGCAATCGTACAACATATTAGTGTTTCCCTTGTTCCTCTAAGAAATTCAACAGACCATTATCTAAATAACACCTTCATTTTGAAAAATATAGTGGACAGTCTCTGTGATATGGCCTTACAAATACACTGCAAAATCGTCGTTTTGAAAGAAGTTTGTTTACTTTGTGACCAGCTACTTAAAAATCTAAATGTAACCTGTCGTATTCGATGTTCTCGCTCGAAAAAAACCATAGCAATGTAATCACTGCCTTTTAATTCTTTTTGTCCTACGATTAGGCCTGATCTTTATGCCAGTGCTCATTAATCTTAATGCCCAACTTCCGAGCTAAGCCACTTAAGGCAGTTTTCAACATTATGCTTCTTTCTTCGATAATTTCACATGCCTTCCCAAAATTTTCAGTTTGTGCATACACAATGCATTGATTTACGTTTTATCTTTTAGCGATGTAAGAATAAAGAGAATCTGAATAATCTTACTTGATCTTTTCAAGGCTGTCAACGTAAGATCTTAAATCTCGATTAATCGAAGCCAAGAAGGTCTCATCATCTTCATTCAACTCAATTTCTTGTATCGTACTGTCAAAGCTGTTCTTTAGGAACATCAGTGATCTGAAAAGATAATCTCAACATGAACATGTGAGCAGAATCTTTCCTTTGTGCATTCATACATGGAGGACAACGAAAGAATATATATTCATTTTGTCGTCTATGGAAGCTAATAGAATGTAGGAATATGAATGCAAATAATGAGAGGGCCATGAAGAAGTTCAATTGTTTGAAAACTTTTTATGCGGTATCTATTTTCCGAATTTGACTAAAGACATGATTCCTTGTATTCGTTTAACGTTTCTAATCTGATGTTTTTGGCTTGGTTTTGATTTTTGACTCGTACAAGGACTTGCAATGAAACGCATTCTAAATAGGGGCTAAAATTGCATGAAAAATCTGAAGAAATATCGACTATCTTCTATCCTTTGAACGTCGCTTCGAGCCTCACTTCGAACGTCGCTTCGCTTCAAAAATTCAAACTTTGAACTAATAAGCCAATCAAAAGCGAAGAATTGGCACGTGGGCTGACCATATTAGGCAAGAAGCAATCTGATTGGTGACGCCGTGAACGCGGTGGAATTGGCCTAAATCCTTGTTTTCAAGCTACAATGTCATCAGTCTCAGTTTGCAGCCATACACATAATCCACTTCAATGCAAAAAAATGAGACTTATGTAATCAGTCTACTTCAATTGCTTGAAAATTTGTTATACAGAGAACGCTGGAGCTATTGGATTGAATAGAAGTTTAGTGAAAAGAAAACAGGGTTGTGATATTTTAGAGATTTTAGTTTCATTTTTGCGCCTTGAGAATACAGGTAAAAAGTACTTCACAAAAAACCCAAAACTTCGCTCACTCTAACACATTTTGTTCCTCTCAAGATATAATGAATCAAGTCTATAGAAAGGCAATGGCGTATATGATCTTACACTGTAGCAAAAATCACTTTTTCTACTGGTACAGACATGAAATATATTTGCAGGTTGCTCTAAGTGAGAACATTGCTGATCCCCTTTTCACATATTTCGAATAAGGAATTTTGATAAATCCTATCTTGCGAATATTTACAGTGCAGAGAAAAATGGAGAAACAATTACAAAGATACACCTCAGACTCTGGCTATCAATCAAAGCTTTATCCATTCACGTATTCTCTGCATCATAGATTTATTAAATGATTAAAACTCATTTTGGTCCATCCGGTCTGATAAAGCACTCAAATATACAGCCCCATCCTTAGAGAGAGTTCGTTGCTCTACTTCTACTTTGGAATAATTGTGGTTGTTCTGCAACTTGATTGACTATTGGAAAACAGCAGCAAATAAATCATTTCTCGAAACATTCAAATAACAACAATGTAAGATTGTCACTAAGCAACAACCACTATAATCTTGCTTGCTGTTTGGAATAGAGGTCGCATAATTAGCGTCGCCTTGCAAACTGCAATCTCATAATGCACAGTGGGCCAAAATGGTGATTTTGCAGACATTCGCGGATATCTCCAGGGAACTAAATGTTACAGGAGCAGTTGGCAGCTATTTTGACGTATGAGAGGGATAAATCACAATGGTTCACAAAAACTTTAAAACTTTTATATTCGGGGGGGTTGGGGCCTAATACTCTATATTTAGACTCTGAACTCAGAACCCCTGTTACACTCCTCGGTCTAAAAAAATCAGCAATGGTGATCGATAAATCTTTTCAATGTATTTTGTTGGAACAATGGATAAAGTTGAATGTTTCACCGTATTTGGGGGACTGGGATCCATATTATGGGACTGGGACCCATTTACCAGTTTTGGGAATTTTATCCAAAAATCTCATATCTGGTACAATTCAGCAAAAAACCACGTAGAAGTTTCCTATGCACATGATATTATCTAGGGGATACTCATTAATCAACATTTTTTTAGTGGTCTCGAAAAATGGGCCTGGTTTCAATATCTTTCCTTGGGACACCCAAAATTTCCTTAAAATTGCCTTTGCCCCCTGTTTAGTTGATTTTTCTGAGGGAAAACAGAATGAAACCTTCAAAAATGAACTTATCATAAACTGCTATTTCAGAAAATGTATTGGTGTCATGTTTCTCCTCCTACTTTCAGCGATATTCTCGATTTAAGTCAAATTTCGTTCTCTGAAGAAGACAACAAATTTGACAGGTTGTCTGAAGAAAATAAGTGCCACGGTAACAAAAGACTTCACAAAGAATTTCCATCTTGCTTTTCAATAAACAGAGACTAACTACATCTTGGTAATGCCGATCAAACATTCTGCAACTCATTTTTCTAGCCGAAAAACATTTATCCGCATTCTTTGCCACTAGAAAGCTGGGTGTAACATTTTGAAGATTTTGTCCAATTTGCTCAGATTCAAATATCTCTAACTCTTTGATTACACAAGATAAATGAAAACTTTAAAAAGCATGCTAAAGCCCAGTTGTTCGGCTTTCTAAAACTGCATAACAACTTGCGTTTTTGACAACTTCGAAATTTTCGAATGTCTGCCTCTAGCCCTGGGGGGGGGGTTACTTGAGTTTCCAAGATACGGGGTTGTGCCATTGAAATCGTAAAAGTACCACCAATAAATCTGGAGAAATTTCTCAAAAGTATATCCATAAATCTGGAAAAATTTCTCAAAAGTATACCCATAAATCTGGAGAATTTCTGAAAATCATATCCATTGATCCGGGAATGCCAAAACAGCTCACCAATAAATGAATTCTGACAGAAAACTATACCCATAAATCCGGAAGATGCAAAAAATTGTTGAAAACCATACCCATAAATCCGGAATCTATCATAAAAAGGTACCCTAAAAAATGGCACAACCCCGTACCATAGACAAGTTAAGTTACCCCCCCCCCCCGGACCTCTAGCCCACTGCGTAATGGCTGCTGATCTGTCTTTATTTCGGACAGATTTGATCGAAGTGTACCAAGATGTTCATCTGTCTTCGTGTTCAGCGTATGACTTAAGGATACCCTGGCAATGAGGTTGCCAAATATGATGCGAACGGCCAAAAATGCATCTAGGTGGCACACACACATTGGCAGCCTCTGATATCCTACTAAGAATTAGGGCTAGTAAACGAGTAAATACACGATTAGTTTGGAGGTTGTGGCAGATTCGATGTTAGTGCTTTAATTCAATGGGAAGACAGGCATAGCTATAAAAGTACATAACAATAAATGAAGAAAGATATACCTGTTGATAAAATTGCCAAGGTTATTGAGCAGTTCAGAGTTATTTCGCACGACAAAATCTGACCAGCTGAAAGCACTATCCTGTAATAAAAATGATTCAATCTTCATTCTTGGGATTGCAAATAATAACAAAGTAGGTATAAATTCTCTGTGCTTTTAGCAACTTCTGTTTATTGATGAATTATTTCCTGATAACGACTTGTGCTAAAATGTTACTTTATTTCATTGAAAATGTGCTAAATTCCTCATAGGCTCCATGTGATTCTAATGATAGAGTGATTTTAATACTCACAGGTAGCACGAATAGATACATGAAGCTTGGTTTACACTAGATTCAGAACGCTTTAGAATCCTTTCTATTCAGATAGAAATATGTAATATGGTAAATCCTACTATGCTTTCTAATTACAACCATGTCAATGCATTTTATTTCATTTCATTTCATTTCTATTTATTAGGCGTGGTAGCCCCGTCAGACCACGAAACAGGTTTTCTGGGGGCAGTGGCAAAAACATCCGCAGTGTGTCTCAAAAACTTGTTCGACGCTTGATTATTTACTGAAAAATAGCGATAAGATGAACTGGCTAATGGAAGGTAACCCTGTCTTAAAGATTTTCAAATCATTTTAGAGACCAGAATCTTGTAAATCGGTTGAAAATTCATAGAGTTGCAAGCTCTCAAAGATACAAAATATGTAACAGCTGAAACCAAAGACCCTAAATTATTTGCAATGCAGAAAAGCTCAAACATCGATGTAAAGACGGTTATTCAATGTCATGCCTCTCGTCAATATCAGAGGAAAAAATAAGACTTCTAAAGTAATTTAATTCTTACAATCATTGTGGAAATTTTCTGAAGATTGCATGTATCCAAAAAGCAGTAGTTTCAAAAAATAAGCGGTGACAGACTTAATCTCTTTCCGCAAAGCATTCATACACTTGAAAGTTAGGTTATCGACAACCTGTCCAAATCCCATTTGGTTTGCCCTGAAACAATTGAGACCAAAAATGCAATTTAGAGGCCTGCGGTTTCAGTTTTCCCGCAAATGTGAACTTCAGTGGCTTACAACTGCATGAATTTTTAGCGGACTTGCAAGATTCTGGCATCGAGTATTGGATCAAAATCCCAGGAGATGGGTTACTTAACCAAGTGCCCATTCAGCATATTGTGATTTTTTGGTATTTTACCAAACACCAAACAATTTTTTTTGAGACATCCTGTACAAATTAAAACGAAAAATACCAAATACCAATAACAGATTGAAATTATCATCATAACTTGCCCTCGATTATCTTCTTGGGGTGGCAAGAGAGGGTTCCTATTTAACAGCAAGTTCAAAGTTCTACTATAGGTTTGGTCTACGAAAAGATATTGCCCTTTGCCCATTGTTAGTTTATAGTAAAGGAGGCGAAAGATCGGTTTCGGTATTTCTCAATTCTCTAAAATTTTGAGTCGATTGTTTTTTTTAAACAAGTTGGGAAGGCACTGTGGGTCGAGATCTTTTAGCGATTGAGCATTTTATTTAGAGTTACGTCTTTTCATCCCTTGTTTCCCTGCGCACTTTGATTTGCTGATATCACTTGGTCAAAAGGGACTCGTAATATTTCGCTTTAAAAGAAGGCCCAATTTAGGCCCGCGTAGAATGATTAAGTATTCACCAATCAAATGGCTATGATTTAGCTTTCAACCACTTAGGATGCGCCATTCAGACAGTTGTCGTCGTTGCATACAAAAGAGCCATTGATGAGCTCTAGAGTTCTCGCAGCTTCGATGGATCTATTTAGTTTCTTTAGAGGCAGATTACTGCCTGAAATATATGCATTTTGCAGCTTGTTGGTCAAGAAAACATCATTCTCTGTACTACAAGTTTCCTTTTCAATGTTCCAGCTCTTTACACTAGACCTTGGAGTGATTTTGTTGAAAGTACGAGAACTCCCGCTAGTTTAGGCCATTTTGAAAAATTGGGCCCACTTTAAAGAGTAGTATCATGAGTCTCTTTTGACAAAGTAATGTGAGCAGACGAAAAGGCATAAGTCTACATAGTAGTAGCAGTTTCGTTTCTAATCATATCAACCACAGAAGTAGCATGTATTGCATCAGTGCATTTGCATTTAGTATCCAGTGCTTATTATCTGGAAAAAGGGATTCTAAAGCGTTCTGAAGCTACAGTAAACCAAGCTCCATAGCACTGCGGGGGCGATACCATGAGGAGCAAAATGACAAGCCTACCCCATAGCTATCATATGCAACACAACGAGAAACTAATCGCCCATTTTGCTGTCATATTTCTCATGCATTTTTTGTTGTTACTCTAGTATTTACCAAGCTTGAATATGCAACTCAAAACGAGCAGAGAAGCTATATGAGTAGAGGTCATTGAGTCTAGTACCTGATTTTCTGGCCTCAAAAACAGTAAATAGAATCTGAAGATATCTGCAGGTATCCCAGTTTGTTCTGCGTTATCTCCAAATACACCAACGCCTCTGCTTTTTGAGAATTTGTCATCTTCGTAGTTTAGGTACTCTGTAATATCAAGAACGTGGGAATAAAAAATCATAATAAAAACAGGCATTAGCAAGCCTTGGCATTAAACTGAACAAATCATAATCCAATGCTTTTAATAGCTACAATATTAATCCGAAGTGAAAGCAATCCGGCGTCGTGTAACCCAGGCCTTGGTTCCTAAAGCCTGAGAGCCACACGTAACTGTGGAAAGTCTGATATGCTGTTGCTGATGTCGCTGATGCGCAGACTCTACTGGAGGAGGAATTCAATTTCTTCAGGGAATCAGAAGACGCTGCGCGCAGGCTAGGTACCGGGTGAACCAAAAAGTTCAAGCCCGTAACCCTTTGTGGTAGACTGATGACGTGATTCCTTTTACTCATTCAACGCTTTCAATTTCACTCATACAAGGACTCACAACAAAATAGATTCTAGACCGGGACTAAGATCTTACAACAAATCCAAAGAAACATCTTCTATCCTTGGGATGTCGAAAGAAATGTCAAGCACCGCTTCCAATGTCACTTTGAAAGTTGCTTTGCTTCGAAAAGTCGAACTTTGCACCAATAAGGCAATCAAACGCTAAGAATAGACACATGGGTTGACCATCTTAAGAAAGTAACGATCTGATTGGTCACGCAGACTTGGCCTGAATAAGTCCCCATTTTGGAGCTGTCTTGTCATGAGTCTCAGCTTGAAGCCAGAAACATGATCCAATTCAATGCGAAAAACTGAGACTCATACAATTAGTCTAAAATTGAAGCACCAAGAGAATGGATTTGAATCAAGCAAAATCTACTGGATTGCTGAAAGATGGAAGTAGTTTCGACATTCTTCTAGAATTCTTTGAGCTCATATTTAAAGCTTTTGCTCGTCTCGCAAACTGGAAACACTATTAGTCAGAACTATCAATCTGTCATCAAAAAGAATGACAGAGCTGCCTTTTTTATCATCAATGAACTGACTCTACACGACTCTGCATGACATTGAATTTACATGTGCAAAGAGCCCTTATGCAACATGAAAACAAGAAAATTGTAACATTACATACCAGTTGCACTGATGTCATTCAGCAAAGTGTAATTGTCATCAGCTCCTAATAACGAACACGGGAATACGACTGTATGGAATGGTACATTATCTTTCGCCATGAACTGAATCAGCCTGACCTGAAATAAAGGACGGAGCTTATCATGGCTGCAATAATCACCAAATTCTTTGAGTAAGATTAGCTGACAAAAACATCATATATGACAATTAAACGTACCTAAAAGTTTAGGAAACATATAAAACTAGAAATTACATTAGTCAGTGAGTGCAGCGTACTGGAAATTGAACACAAAACGGAATCAAAATATTGAACTAAAGCTGGTAACATGTTTTCTCGCTCTGTTGGCATTGAAAGCTCCAAACATTGATGCATGTATTGCCAGCCGCTCGTTCTGGTATTCAATTCTCTGACATCAAAAAGATCAATACCCGCCACTCCCCCATCTCAAGAATCATTTAGCAACTGCTTTGTCATTGTCCATTTGGAATCAACAACTTCAATTCCCAATGAAAACCGTTTTGTGACGATAATTGAAATGAGACTAATGGGCATTCCACAAAACAACAGGCAGAGGCAAATGAAGAAGGCTTTGTTACCACTACTTTCGAAGCTTCATGATTGTGTGATCACAATAGTTTTTTTACAAAACAAATTCACTCCACCCCCTCCCTCGCATTAGCCTTATTAGCATTATCATTGTAATGGAAAGACTCTTATACAGAATCGAGGTTGGTCGCTGATCAGGATGTCGCAAACAAGGGCAGACTTTGTAATACAAGAGGAACAGTTGCTTCGGTTCACACCTCAATTCAAAGTGATTAGCGAATCCAGACAAAAGAAATTCTCTCAACCGGTAATTCAAGACAAACATAGCCGCAAAGTTGTCCTGAATCCGGCACGGCAAACTCTCACTGGGTGTGGGTGAAGGGTCGTTTTTAAGAGAAGTTATGTGCTTATTACGAAATAAGATGGGTACATCTAAAGTTCTGTCTGGCAGATTTTGTTTATGAGATTCAGAAGCCAAGCAGAGGGCATTGCAATTCTTGCATATGTAGCACTCAAATGCTAGCAGTTACTCCTCAGCTCCTAAATACGTAAACAAATCTGCCAAACAGAACTTTAGATTTACCCTTCGTATTTCGTACTAAGCACATAACTTTTCTTAAAAACTACCCTTCGCATGCACCATGTGAGAGTTTGCCATGCTGGTTTAGGACAACTTTGCGCCTATGTAGGCTTTGAATTACCAGCTGAGAGGATTTCTTTTGTCTACATTCGCTAATCGCTTTGAATTGCGGTGTGAACCAAAGCAACTGATGCTATCGTATTAGACAATCTGCCCCTGCTGATGTTGCAACCTTATGATTCAATTCGAACGAAATACGATGCGGCTTTGCAGCAATGAAACAATGATCTAGAACCTTGAAAACTAAACTTGAAAATGACATTCCCCATTCTCATGAAAAAGCAAAGAAAAGATAAATTTATGCGTTACCTGGTCGGGATTTTTCCACCATTTCTCCCAGTGTTCAGTAT
Organism: Aurelia sp. 4 Dawson et al 2005; assembly: GCA_964019985.1. NCBI lineage: Eukaryota > Metazoa > Cnidaria > Scyphozoa > Semaeostomeae > Ulmaridae > Aurelia > Aurelia sp. 4 Dawson et al 2005. Next base: position 21,194,642 of record OZ026493.1, on the reverse strand, counting down.
ATTTTGCAGTAATTGAAAGATACCTGAAAGAAGCATTGCAAGACATCGAATAAGATCTTAAGGAGAGAAATTAATTTGGCCAGAGCGGGAAACCTCTCAAAGAGGGTATGTTTGATAATGACAGCTTTAGAGATCTGACAGATCTATTCGCATATTTGTATCTGCTTCTATCGACACTGCTCTTGATAATCTTCCATAATGAATCGTAATATATTGTTCATCAATGTTAATTTCATGGATTTGCAAAGTTATTTTGTCGATTACAACTTCCTAAAAGTTATAGACAGCCATCTTGCCTGAACAACTTTGAAGCTGTGGAAAGAGAATCTGCAGCTAGAAGCGGACAAAAGATTGTGGTTTCTGCATCAGATATAAAAACGTTTGGTGAGAACAAACGGTAAATAGAACCTTCTTGAGCACTACTGGATTAGCTAATGCGTTGATTTCATTAGAATTTGAACGAAGAGTAGGGTAATGTAAACATGTTTTGGAATTTAGGCTTATAGTGATGGGAATGTGCCACACAGAATCTGTTTCCAGCATTTTGTGTCTGACTGCCCCCCCCCCTTTACAAAGCTGCACTGAACGACTGCAGCTGGCTGAAGAAGAAAGCTCAACAGGACTGCACAGACTTAAGCTTCGAGGTTCTGATTCTTCACAACAATATCAATCCTCCTATAAAATATCAGCTCTTCTCATTAACTATCATTAAATACAATTGAATGTCATTTTTTGATACTCACCCAATAGGCGCATCAAACCACACATAAAACACTTTGTCTTTGAAGCCCTCCTTTGGGACAGGAGTGCCCCATTTCAGATCACGAGTAATACATCTAGGCTTAAGTCCTTCTTGTAACCATCCTTTGGTAATATGTCGTGCATTTGCAGTCCAGTTACCTGCAAGTGAATACTACTCTTAAGCAACAAGTCCAATAAAATGGTGGGTGCTGGCATGAAACGGTGGGTGGCTTGAAAGGAATTTAAAGTACTGTTGTTGTTATTCCATCGCAAATCTTTCTAGTATTGAAGCTATGTGCGCTGTACAAAGGTGCAAATGACTACAAAACAATACAGAAAAACCCCATAGAATAATCTTGTAGGTTGCTGTGTACTGTGCTGCAGTGTTTAGATATACAGGTAGACTATGCACTAGAGTAAATAATCAGAAAGTAGAAACAATAAAACACAGCGTTGACCAAACTGGCCCACTGATTAAGTTCCCAGCATTTGCTTATAAATACACATTTGACTGTATTTAGGTGGGGATAGTCATCGTCATTTGCACCTGTTAAGTCATCGTTGAGAATTTTGCTGCTTAGTGTGGCTCCTATAGCTTCTATGAATTACTTTTTAAACAGAATACATTTGCATAGCTTTTTTATCTTTTTAATCATGGGGCTATGAGAATTCACCAGCTTTGGGTATGTCATCATAAAAGTTACCCCAAGTTTTGGGTGGTCTTTTCAATTTCTTATCCCCGGTATTGGGTACTATAGTCTAAGTCTCCTACTCAAGTCGCGATCTCCAGTTTTGAAAAGCTGCACTCCCGGGCGAAAAAGATAAGAAACAAGCAAACTTACCACAAATGAAAAGCTGCTGTTGTTAAAGAATCTTTTAATAATAACTCTTCATTTTAAATGGACCTTAGAATCTATCATATCTCACTTATGATTTTATTGTTTTTTCAACTTACTGCTTTACTTTGGTTTTTGCCTGTAAAATTTTGTAAATTTGTGACTCTTTCGTTTACTGCACGACAAAATATCACGTAAATAAAATCATGTTGAATGTCATAATCATATCTTGCAGAAGAAGTCATTCTTGGTCACCGAGGTGCTAGATCGATTAGAAAAATTTCCTTGCGAAATCAACGCCAAGATTCCCATTTCATCCAATTACTAAGGGTTTATAGTGATTATATTTCTTAGAAAAGAAATTTTAAGCTACCTTCATCCATAGACTCCTCTACCCATTTCTTTAACTGCAATTCAATCTGAAAAGGAATTAATGTCTGTAGTCACATTATTCACACAGTCACACAGAATTCACAGAAGTCATGTAGTCACACAGAATTAATGTCTGTATCTGTAATGACTGTAGTCACACTACTGCATTTTCCCTTTGTACAGTAAATCCCCGCATATAAGAACCTATCTTTTGAGAGCTGAAACAGGTTGTCATTTCAAAGGCACTAAGACTAATTTCAAGGTATAGAGCCTCTTATTTAAAGGGTGCCTCGTGCAGGCCCTTACAGAGTCTTACAAAGATGTTCAGTCCTATTATTCGTTCTGGAAGTATTCTTATGGACCTAATAACTAATTGGAAAGGAAATTCGAAGCGCTATTAAAATTTTCACCACATTTTTCAAAAGATAGAAAGAGCTCTCTGATGAACAGAAAACATTGCAAACCCTTTAAATAATTAGCAAAAGTCTTAATACGACGCAAGGACCCATGCAAGTAATTTCTTTGGAAAATTACTTGATTTTGAAATTACTGGAGAACAACAGAAGTGCTTTTTTGAAGCAACCACTTATTTTGCCTTTTCTCTACTATAAATCAGTAACCACGTGTCAGCTTGAATCATACAAGGTCTAAAACTTTAAGTTGAAGCCTGACTAATGTAACTGTGCAAAAACCGAGATAATTGAATCAACGGCTTCTCCACAGCAGCAACACGAACGGGGCACAATTCTGTTGGGACAACCTGTACATCTCTGATTTAACGGCCAAGGTAGCTCAAACGGCAATGGCCCAAGCTCCACTTCATAGCATTAGCATCATGACAAGGTGCCATGGGTTCGATCAGCGATTCGGTTATTGCTGTAATCCTAGCATGCAAAATCAAGATCAATAAAAACCTTCAAAAATTGCAATCCTTTCTAGAAGGCTCAAGAACATTAAAGAACCCTTTCTGATCGCGTGCGCGCGCCTTATCACGCACCTCCTGCCCTCGAGAAGTGGGATTCTTCACACGCCTAAAAAGTCTCTTTGCCTCAAAATCACGCACCTCCTCTTTTATTGTTGAGGCAATTAGTGTTGGAAATTTGTAGAAACTGGAAACTGATACCCTAAGGAAATCAATAAACCAAGTTATCTAAATGAAATACAAAATTTGTGCTCAATTCATTAAGTGCTGCTAATCATAGCTGCGTTCAATCTAATAATTTCCTGTCTGTAACAATGACACAATATCACAAAATTCGGACAAGGTCACAGGAGGGTCATATTACATGGGAACAAAACATGCCGTTGGATTGGAGTATATCTGTTCCGAATCTATGGACTTTGTTGATCGTAATTCAATGTATAAGAACGATGAGGAGATGATTTGACGTGGAAGAAACGAAGGTACTCAGTTCCCTTTTATCCCAGGACTACCGTAGTGATACGGAGTAACTACATAGAAAAGCATTCATCATCAACCAGCTTAAATACAAGCGTCCGAACACAGAGGAGAATGCGATTGTTTCTGTTCATGTTAACCCTTCAAACTACAATAGCAATCCTCGTAATTCACGCACCTCGCTATGCAAGGTGCATGATTTACCACGCTCCACTAAAATTACTCACGGCCAGGACTGCGTATTTGATTAGTAAATTTTAGGGTTTATCTTTCTCATCACAATTGATGCATTTACTAATAACTTTATCCCGTTAATGCATTTTATGTATTATTCATATATTTACTGATAACTTTACCCGGTTTCAATCAATAAAAATGAAAGAAAAGAAACAGAATAATCGCCCTCACCTTCATCACAACAAAGGCGGCAAAAAAGATCGGGAGAGTAAAAAGTTAGGATGGCATAAATTCTTCAACGGGGTATTGCTCAGATAACTATTGTGCTAAAACTCTGCTGTCTGAAAATTGTAGGATGTCAATGTACTTACCTTTGGAAGGTCAAGGAAAATGTGCTTGCTTGATCTAACTTTTGGTTGTGTTCCACACATTTTGCATCTAGGAGACTAATAAGATTCGACGTATCAAATCATTTTGTCTTTTACGCTTTATCCTAAGAAATTACAATAAAAGCCATATTTTTGTACAAATTGGTGTGGAATTTGAATCATTCCAGTCCGTGCAATATTCTTGCTGCTATGAATTTTCGAAAGTGGGAAATTTTTAGCTCAACGGATAAATTCGTAATTGGTTTCCTTTGCTTGCACCGAGTTTGGGCTCTCTACTGGCCCCAACTCCACTGGTCCTGGGCTCTCTACTGGCCCCAACGTAATATGAAATACGTGATACATTTGAAGAATTTCAAATGAAGACAGCTTGCTCTGACTTCGACTTAGCAGTGAAAGGAATTCAAATGAAATTCTTGCCTTCGAGCATTCTCGTCGAATTCGATGGAAAATTGACGCAAGGAAAAACTTTGACCGAGATATCATTCGAATTTTTCTAAATCTGATGGGTGAAAATAGGTCAAAATTGATATTTTTGGTTGGGAGCAAGCGTGAACAATAAATCACAACTTATTATGCCATAGGTCTAAACTCGTGAACATGCAGTGAAGGGCCTAAACTCGAAGCAAACATTGCAGTATTGAAGGGAAGGCTGAAAAGGACACCAATTTCGAAGTCAACTCACGCGTATGTGCGAAAGATAATTTACCCTTACATCTGCATTTAGCATGGATAACTGTTTGAATAAATCCTAAAACAGCTATAGTGTTGTGTTTTTATGCAGTAGCAATCCTCGCCACGGCTTGCCAAACTCAATGTTTACATTATGCAGTTCAACAGGCCAACCAAGCAGCAGCTATTTACCAGAACTGCATCCACCATTTATAAGAACCAACCGCTCTCCCCAGTCTCCGATTTTAATTGTAGAAATGGTCTATGCAGTATCACAAAGCTGTACAGGCATAATACATGACATTGAGATTGAAGAAAAACAACAACAAATGATGGGAACAGCAATTAACTCATTGAGAAAATGCTACGACTCAAACCTATGGAGTGGCAGGGCCACGGAGGAGAAATGACTGGGAGGGGGTTGTATTCTCCTTATCCAAAAAGTCGGCAAAATTGTTACAGAAAAATGACATAAAACTAATTGGGTACACTTTAGAGTGAAAAAGTACGTAAAAATCCTCCCCCACCCCCCCTTCTTTTGCATTTCTCAGAGTTGGCGCTGCCACTGAACCTTTTTGGCGTTATTCATCGCAAAATTTTTACACGTGATTACAACAACTTTATTAAAGGTATGGTTACAGATAATTTGATTCAGCATAAAAAACACAAAAATATGACGAATTTCTCACCTTCAACTCAATGGCATTGATCAATTTTCCACAAGCATCGCATTGGTCTCCACGAGCATCCTAGAATGAGACTGCATTAAGTCATCACCCGGTCAAACAAATTGAGCAAATCTTTAATGGTGATTAAACGTTTGACAATTAAATCTTTCAAATTCAAATATAAGAATTTACAACGTATTTTAACTTTGACTATGCCTTTTTACTTCCTACACAGCAATACAGGTACGATACCATTCTTTGGAAAACATCATTGAGCAGGACTAAGAACAACAAATATGTCGTTTCTAAATTCGCTGGCCCCAGTACAACACTTGTGGGAAACATTCATGTTCGTGAACACTTTCTGCGCTCATAGAAAGTGATCTTAGAATACCGTTATTAAAGAGATCAATGACCAAATGGCTTTCTTTATGGCGGTGCCAAACTTTGTAACAGCATAGAAAAGGAGACAGAATTGGCAGCCTCCCTGCAAATCCTCAAAGAACGAGAATAGAATGCAGTGTACCTTTAGATCCCATTTACACAATGCGGGTAGAATTTGAAAGCGGCAGAATTTTATGGTGCCTTGGAAAATAAACTCCGGAATATATGATGCTGATAGAATTTGAAACAGCATGAAAAAGTGCCATTTTGGCCTCCGGTTTACACGATGCCAGTAGAATTTTATGCTGATTCCATAGACAATCACAACTGATGTTAATAATCAATCGAGATAGATAAAACTACTATGACAATAAGCAGGGACGTAGGAAGCATCTCAAACTTGGAAGGGCACGGCACTTCGAGGGCACTTTTTTCTTAAGAAGAAGGGGGCAATTTCTAAAAATAAAAGGGCACTTCTTTGTTTATTGCAAATCTTGGGGGGCACATGCCCCCAGTGCCCCCGGTTCCTACGCCTATGACAATAAGGGCAATAGGGAGGATTAAAAAATTAGCCTCGTGACGAATGCGGCATAAAATTCTGCCGGCAAAGTGAAGTGTGTTTACATGATGCCGGCAGAATTTGAAAACGGCAGAATTACAAATTTTGCCGTTTTGCTAACCAAAACAAAATTCTGCCGGCAGAATTTGGAAATTCGGCATCGTGTAAACGGAGGCCTAAACAGACACTTTTTTATGCCGTTTTCAAATTCTACCGGCATCGTGTCTTAATCTCACTTCTAACTTCTTCTTTCATAGACTTATTTTTGTATCATATTGTAAATTAGGAATGTCAATTTCTGTTGCTCTTAGCTTAGTACTTTATTCAAATTTTTGTTCAAACAGGTCAGTTTAATAAACAAATGAAACATCAGAAACCTGCTAACATGCACCAAAATTATAAGATGAAATGAATGAAATTTCAAGCGAATTGATGCTTTCGCTGAATTTCGCTTGCTGCGGGTTGTTCTGTTCAATGAGATTTTCGCATACTTTTCTCAACTGCAAGATAGTTTGAAGACTGTCTCTTTCTAAACCTATTGATTTGTAATAACAATGAAATGGACAAAATGCAACTCTCTCTCAAATCAATATACCGGGTGAGCCAGAAAAAGTTCCCACTTTTGAAAATTCATGGCATCAAGAGTGCTTCACGGAATTGAAAATGATTCAAATTCTAGTTAAAAACCGAAAGATCAAAGTATTTTGTCATTTTTCTCGTTGTATTGTACTAGCACTAGAAGTATTGTTAAATTCAACTTCATAAAATTTTATGGTTGCAAAATGACGGGAAAAGGGCCTAAAACATTGATCAAATTGTAAGGACTCTATTCAAACCGAATAATAGGCAATGGGCGCTTCATCTCCCTCAAGTGTTATAAGATATCGATTTTCAAACAAATACGGAAGATCCTCAATCCCATGGCAATTAATGTGTGGGGAATATCTCTCACCCATGAGAACTTGCATTTCCTTCATTTTTCAGTGCGAGGAGTCATTTATGTTTTGATCGATGTTTTAGGCCGTTTTTCAGTCATTTTGCAACCATGAAATCTTTGTAAAGTTGAATTTACCTATACTTGTAGTGCTCGTGAGACAACGAGAAATGTCATAAAAATACTTCAACCTGTTGGCTTTAAACTAGAATAGGAATAATTGACATCTGTGAAATACTCTTGCTGTTATGAATTTTCAAACAGGGAACTTTTTCTGGCTCACCCGGTAGTCGTGGCCCAATAGTTATGACCACAATTTTGTCCACAACGTTTCTTGGCATAACGAGATCGAGCCCCACTGCACTGCCTATTTTACTTTCTTGTAGTTCATTTAGGTCTGCTTTCCATGTAGATTCCAAATTTTTACGTAGTCTTTTGAATCTCTGTGCGATTTTGCTACGACGTCACAATGAACATTTTTCGAAGAGTTAAGATATTTTGCAAAAGTCATAGAAATGAACTGTGTATAGACTGATGAAAAATCCAGTTGAGTCACACAACTTTTGGGTCACACAACTTGTCAGCAGAACAACTATAATTTCCAAAAATTTCTATAGGTTTCACCGTGACCCCAGAAGAAATTGGGGCAAAACTTCAAAAACAACATCAAAATTTGAAATCTACATGGACAGTTGATCTAAACAAACTGCAAGAGAGCAACATAGGCAGTGCGACAGGGTTCGATCTCGTTAGGCTTTGTAACATTAACAACTTTCGACCCATCCTTCACCCAGTGGGGTACAGTTCTGATTCTTCTATAACTTTGAATCTTACCTCGTAAGCACAAAATGGACATGTTCCTTCAACGAATCTGTCAGCAAGAAACCTGAAGAAAACGGAATGAAAAGTTAACAAAGAAGCTTCAGGGAGGGGGAAGGGGTGCCATGGCAGTACAATTGGTAATCACAAGCGAAGGCAAAAACGAACGAAGGAAATTTTGAAATGATGCAAAATTGAGACGAGGATAGCATTTGAATAACGCACAAGTATCGACATAAGTACCGGACGAGTCAGGGAAAACATGAGACGTATGTCGGACTGTGGCGTCGCATTGAATCGCTCGATCATCGTGAACAAAATTTTAAACTCTTCCCGGTTGAAATCGGTCTCTTAATGCATTTGTTAACAAAAATATTTTCTTCGTAAGACCTTGCATAGTATTCTCGCAACATGATGGAATCTTTAACCAAGCCTCTTCATTATTTTAGCCTTGCCAGGGTTCCAATGGTATTATCAAGGGATACTGAAAAAAGTTACGCCTGGTTCACACTATAGTGGATTATTGTTCAAAAGAAAAACATGGATTATTGCTCAAAATTAGATAGTAATGCAGTGTATTTGGTAAGTTGTTGCAGTAGTTGGCAGCAGTTAGTTGGTAAGTTGGTTTTCTAGCATTACTCATACCAAGCCCGAACTGGTCCTTTGACGTTTAACAACGCAATGAATAAACCAGCGTAAATACTTACCTATCACACTTAATACACTGCAGTTGCTCAAGACTGTCCTGAAGTGAGAACTTGTTCTTGTCTATCTTCCAAAAGATATCTTGAGCAATTCTGCAACGATGATAAAGGAAACATAGGTCTCAAATTTTTTAAATGGTGGGTGTCAAATTCTATGACCTATTTCTCTTAATTGAATGGCCTCAAAGAGACTTTAGCAATCTTACCGTCAATTTGCCGTTGGACGACCTTTCTAAAATCTTTCATATTTGCAGAATTACAGTGTTTTTCTTCGTTTTTAAGAATTCAAGAAAATTTTCGAAAGAAAACTTGAAACGATCGTAATTTCTAAGCCTTTTGGTGAAAGATCAAATAATTTTCAAGAAAACCATAGTTTATGGATGTCTGCAATATGCTATTTAGCAAAACTCTTTCTCTCTTCTGGTTTACCACTTAGAAATTTGATGACGTCAACTCCTAAAATGATTTGAAATACGAAAAAGGACGTAATGTCAAAATATTGAAGACTTCTGACCATTCAAGAGTAGAATTATAGTAAGTTGCCTTAATTTTCTTGCAAAATTTCATTGTCGACTTGAAGGCCAGATTTACGCTTGAATGGCTCTTAAGACTGATTTCCAGTCAGTGGAATTTTCCGAGTGGGCGGGAAATTCTATTGTTCGCGGGATGAAATTGAACAGATAGTTACGGCTGACCAACTTTTCATTGTCAAAAATTACGCCCGCTCGGAAAATTCCGCTGACTGGAAATTGGGCTTTAGGCTAGATCTACAATGTCGCTTACAAAGAGTATACAGTAAGGCCCCGCATTTAAGAAACCAGCTTAAAGAAACTTCTAGGCTAATAAAAAATGATTAGCCCCCTTACCTATAAAAAACACCTGAGGCTCACACCCAAGATAAAGTTTCTTGTACTTTGATTGACATTAAAGGGCTGATCTGATAGTCTGGGAACATTTCAATTCATGCAGAGTTTATAAGAAATCGCTATAAAGATTCCTTACATTCAACAGCTTTTTACCCATACTTTAATTGGTATTCATGACAAGCATTGAAAGCAGACACATATGGCTAATATATCATTAAAAAGCCAATGCTATCAAACACATTTTCAAGACTTTCCAGAAAATAGATTAGAAACTTAAGAAACTTGAGCCTAAAAATTACAGGTATCATCGATATAAGAAACATTTTAGCCTAGGGTGTGAAAAAGTTGTTTCTTAAATGCGGGGCCTTACCGTAGCTCAAAATACAGTTTTTCCAACGTGTCACTTTACACCCCTTAGTTACTGAAAATAAACATTTCAACATCTCAGAATATATTTGGATCACTGATAGAAAATATCAAACGCCAATTTTATGATAGATTTCATTATGGAATTTTGGTGATTTTTTGGGACACCCGGTATAAAACTTTACTCTGGAAACCATATCATTACCAAGTGACACAAAAAAGCTTTACGAGCAACAACGGCAGAGTTTGCAATAAAATAGCATCAGTAGCTTTGCTTCACACCTCAATTCAAAGTGATTAGCGAATGCAGACAAAAGAAATTCTCTCAAGAAGTAATGTAAAACAAACACGGCCACAAAATTGCCCTGAAACCTGTAGTACAACCTCTCACTTGGTGCGGACAAAGGGAGGTTTTTAAGAGAAGCTATGTACTTAAGGTGAAAGAAGAAAGGTAAATCTATTGTTCTGTCTCGCGGATTTTGTTTACGTGATTCAGATACCGAGTAGAAGGCATTACAATTGCTGCATATTTATTGCTCAAATGAACGTAGCAAGGGCGTAACTAACTCCCTGAAATCAAAAGTTATTGTCAAATTGTTTGTATCATAGTTTAGTTGAAAGGCTTAGCTATCCTTTGAGATGCCGTATGGTCATATTGAGCAATGATTGGCATTCAAAATCCAGATTCAAAGAAAATTTCGAATCAAAAATTCCTCATTTTGAGTGAAATCATCGCCAATATTTTCCAGCCAACATTTTGCGAAAAGTGGATTTGAAGTCGTCAGGGGAAAGTTTTGTTTGCAAAATGATGGACCTCTGTTCCTCATTTAAGTTTCTTGCTACATCGACCGGAAAAACAAGGAAACAGTCTGAGAAATGAATGAATTTCCTTAATTTTGGAACTGCTTCTCAGGACGGTAAGCATACATTAAACCGACCAAGCAACATCTCAAATGATACCTGAGCCTTTCAGCAACACACCGATACCTTGCTTGTGTTCATAACATTTGCTTTCAGGACACTATGTGCGATCTAGCTCGTGATGTTTTTTGGGTCACCCCGTAGAATAATACCTACTTTGTTTGCTCTTCTGTTGTGGTCCTCCCAAAAAAATCAAATTCAATATTGAACCATTTGTAAATATCAGCATGTATTTTGTGATATTTGTCGCAGATTTGTTGTGGCGTCAGACCTTCCTCGATAGCCTTCAAATAAGATGGGAAAAATCTTCCTTAGAAACATGACAAATAGTTCAAAACAGATACGATTGTAATTTTCCTACTGAAAAATTACTCGACGAAAACCAAGAGTGACGGAAAGAAAGATATTCAGGCCCAAAGCCCAGTAGTCAAAGCAACAGCCTGGGACCCACAAATTATCATATCTTCAATCCTTTCTTGGCTTCAACACATTCTCTAAATCAATTCGATGATGAAACCATGTTTGCCATTCTTGTGTCTATTAAAGACCCTCTGCTAACCATTAGGCTTTGCGCTCACTCTTTGTTATGGGCAAACAAATAACAGGGGACGGCACGTGTGAGGTATGGGAGGTATCTCCGTTGCTTAGGCCCCTTTTGAAATTGGAGAAAGAGAAATATCGAAATTTGGACTCTACACCTTTATCTAAGGTTAGGACCCATTGTTAAACGTTACCCTTTGTCCTCTGAATAAAATCAAGGCAAAGAGAATTTAGGCCAGAAACGACTTTCAGATAATACGAAAGTCGAATTTGGCGCCACAAAGGATCATGGTTAGCAGTGACTCTTTAAAGGCAGTCTCCTCGATAAATTGCTTCACTAAAACAAAGCAAAGTCATTCAGGCGTAATTTTCATGGCCATGAAAATTACGCATGAATGACCCTGCCCTCGTTGGAAGAAAGGAGATTAGCGTAAATTTGTGGAATATTCAATAGAGATCTTTATCGATCTTTTTTCATTCAACAAGGGGACAGACTGCCTTTAAGCTGCACTCGCGTCCAAGGAACCAACTGTTGCATTCTTGAATAAGCAACGGCCAATATTCGAAGGGATAAAATACAACGTAACGCCGACCCCTGAAGAGGATCTAACCAAATGGAGAAGAAAAAATGGAGCGGGGGCCTGTAGAATCGATTCGTTTCAATACCAGCTCAGTGTCCTTATTAGTCGCATTTCTATCTTAATTTTCACACAAGTATTCGAAGACTTGTATCGAAAATATCATCTTCAGTTATTCGATCGAAATATGGCAACGCCATTCGCCAAGAATCGTCAAAATTAGATTGCTTTTTAGTATCTTTGCACACCGTTGAAAGATTTGATTTTGATTTGATGTACTGAGAAAGATTTGATTGACAGTAACTGTCAATTTTCAGTAACTGTCAAGGCAGAAATTTTGAAAAAATTTACATAATTTTGAAGTTAATGAATGTAATTTAGAAGCAGCATACCTTTGTTTCAGTAGCAGTTCCATATTCGTCTGTCCCGCAGATGTAAAGGACGTTATAATTTCGCAAACGGCAAAATCTGTGAAAGGTTAACAAATATTAATATTTAAAATGAATAACCTACAGAATTCTTTGAGATTAAAGGAAATGTAACCACATATAAGCGGCTCATTGAACTTGCGGCAAATCTCTAGCCTACCAGTATCAGTTTTTCTGTTGACCTACCGGATGTCCCGAAGAATACTCAAGTTTCAAAAATCACCAAACTTTCATTATGAACCGGTCATAAAATCTTCTGCTGGTTTCTTTCATAACTGATCGAAACATATGAATGATATAATATTTGAAAAAATTTATTAACAAAAGGGTATAAAATGACAAGTCCAGAAGGCTTGTTCTTAGCCATACAATTCAAGCAACTTCGTAGATCTACCCTGAAAGCCACGTTATTGAGACTTTTCAACATCCTTCACGTCTGCAATGATACTTCACCTTTCTGTCTGACAATTTTCACTAAACTAGAAACTTATTACACAAAGAGAAAGTAATCTGGTAATCATCAGTTCCTGTCATAGCGTGACCTAAAACCAAATAGCCATCAAAGAGTTAAATTTATTTATTTCGAAACCAGACACAAGATTAGCTAGGGTAGGCTGGGGGTAATGCAGGTGTATGGGATAAAATGGGTCTACTGAGCTTTTAACTATGAATATCGTTCCTCGTCAAATCGAAGAAATGCAGGCTATTCTATTGTAATGTCTACATCATAAGCTGGCTTTCATATGAAATATTTGTCTTAGATTTATCTAAACTTATCTTTAAAAAGCATTGTACTGAACGGCCTACATATATCCTTTTCATTCAACATTTTGAACACACCCCCTATCTTCTAAGCCCCCTCTCTAATAAGACCCCTTCTGGAGTATCAAAATTAAATAAGCCACCTGGGGGCTTAAAAGAAGAGATTTCAAAGTGTTCGATAAACAAGGCATGTTTATATGTATGGCTTTTGCATAATCCTTGTCCTTTCAATATCACTGTTTTTTGTATTTATAACTCAAGAATTAAGAGCCTTCACTGCTTCACTGTAATAGGCTAAGAAAGTGATGGCTTCTCCACGAGGCTTTTCACTGTATAATTGCCAGTGATGGTATGAGAAAATGAAGATAAATTGTGTCTTCCTTATACGTGATCTTTCGTAGTGACAGCTTCGAAGATTCATGCGTGAACGTAGCCCAAAAAGTCCCTCAGAACTGTTTTATCTGTCGGTATCAAAGGGATGCCAGAACACTCTACCGAATGATTCAGAAAACAACTTGGATCTATTTTGAATTGCAGAAACTTGTGATACGCCAATCCAAATTGTTCTTGCTTATGTCTGTCATCAAAATTCCAATTCAAGTTAAGAGGCCACATTTGAATATTTTTGTCATCATTTAAATGTTGGACGGATGGCAGCAATCTCAAAGTTCTCGTAAGGCTTACCGTAAAAGCTCTACTAAAGCAATTTTTACAAAGTTCAGAATCGTCCCCTCGAGAACCTAAGCAAACAAACTCTTATAAGTTGTATTCTTTTATGCGGTATTACCTGGCATAGACATCTGCACTAAGAACACAACCAATGATGTTACCAAGATGGGGCACATTGTTTACGTAAGGTAATGCACTTGTAACCAGCAGATTCTTTTCACCATCTCGTGGTAACCTAAAAAAGTAACAGATGTAAGCAATCATCCAGACTGTCAATGAAAAATATATTCATAAATGCCATGTCTTTCACAACACCTTGAATCTCTAAAAAAATTAATTGTAGTTGATAGAACAACAGAAAACACAGACTTGTGTTGACATTTCCACGTACTTGCAACAAAACAAAAAAAGCAACAGAAGATAACTAAAGATTTCAAAAAAATCTCCACAAATATCTTCCTAAAGCTTTGGTATATACTCGATAAAAGGGTCTAAGAAGTATAGCATTGTCGAGTGGAACATGAGGATCACCGCAAGATAAAGACTTAGACTGACCTCAGTCGCCCAGTCAATATTCTTCCAAGCTTTGTAATTCTTTACTGAGGTGGTCAAAAAATTGATCCACAAGCAGCAAAGGCACTAGAAAGTTGCATTGAAAGCAATTTGCTACATAGATGATTAGTGCTTAGGGCAATGCAGAGGATAGGAGATATTAATCATTACAACCGCGGGAAGTGATAACGATCATCCCTCATTTGTTTCAAGTGCAAAGATTCACAAAACATCCGTTGTGTTCAGCATTGACTTTATTGGAGCATGAGCACTGGGGTACAAGATGATTGTCATTATTCGCTAACAGCAGAGTGAATAGTCAAATCGCTATCAAAGCAGCCTATGGCATTCTTGGCCTACGTTATGTCTGTCATTCAAACAATTCATCTTGCATCCCAGTGCTCATAATAAGAGCCGATCACATGCGTGAGCCGGGAAGGGGGGTACATGACTTGCGGATGGAAGGGGGTCTGCCGCCTAGTTTGAGAAACTTACCTTCGTCTAATTGCCGAAACTATCCGTCATACCCACTTTTATGGTGAATTTTGGCGGGGAACTACCTATTTTTGATAATTTTTGCCAATTTCTTAAAAGCCCAACCATGTTTAAGACAATCTGCCGAAAAAGGGACCCTTGTTTAGAGAATTTTGCGCCCAAAAACTCACTCATATGGGCAGCACATACTCGTACCCTCCACATGCTATCTACCCCTTTCCCTCCGGGATGCGTGACAGGCTGCCTTAACCATACATCCAAATAAACATACGGCTTCAAACCAAAGATAAAATAAGATGAGCCAACGAGATCAAGGGCATATTTCAAGCGCTTTTAGTGGCCAGAGAAGACTCTGTGAGGCAGTGCAGTGGATATGTTGGTTGACAAAGAATTCCCATTCCAAAAGTTTACCAAAGAGGCTATAGCTTGGAAGGTCCCATCCTAGAATGCATAATAGCATCCAATCAAAGCGTTGTCTCCCTTTTCTTGTGACTTTGCAGTTTGCTTCAGAACCAGGAAGCTTTAAAAGCATAAATCAACAGAAAACATCACTTAAACATATTGCAATATGGCTGTGGCTCCTTGGCGTAAAGGCATATGAAGAAATCTTCATGATCAATACTTAGATAACTAAACTTTGATTTTACAATTGCATTATCTTTTCTAATCACCCAGCATTACTTTCATTTTCATCGGAAGATCTCCAAGCCTATTTCAAACAGTTGAAAATCATAATGAAGTGTCATAAAGCCGGATCTCCACTAGGCGGAAAACTGTCGAGGCGGAAAATTTTCCGGCAATCTCATTGGCTAATCGAATTGTCGCCGCGGAAAAATGTCGAGCCGCGAATAGTACGAATACGTTCTACTTTTCGCGGCTCGAAATTTTTCCGCCTAGTGGAGATCCGGCTTAACTCACACTGGAGCATCATATTTGCGCGGTTTTCCAATTCCTTTCCTCCCGGCTTTCCACGCTTTTCTAGCAGATTCAATCTCAGCTGGCGATGGCTCCTCGGTTACCTTTAAAGAGAGAGTAGAAGAAAATAAGGATGTTGCCTAAACGTAAGCTGTAGAGCTCATTTTGACAAGGAAATAAAATACGTATGCATTACATCAAATAAAGTCTATTTGAACTGTACTGCAGTAAAAAGCCACGTATACGATCCCGGTGATTAAGAACGTGCAGACTGAAATTGTGAAATTAGACCCCCCAGTATATAAGAACCCAATTAGCCTGAAGTTTGATATAAGTTATTATTTGTAGAGATCATCAAATTAAAGTAAAAGTCCAGTTGCTTAGTCATTGAACCAATACAAACTGATAATATCATATGTGCGTATTGCAAAGAACTCTAAAAATGCTTTGAAAGCTTTTCATTGGATTCTATAAAATTTCTGATTCTTCAACAAACTTCTATTTTGAATACCACCTCAAGTGCTGTGGACTAACCATAAATAATAGGCTTGAAATCTAAGTCTCAACAAAAGAGCCTGAGCAGCATTAATTCCTACTAAGTACCCAATATATAAGAACCTAGTCAGGCTGACTTCCAAAATTGTAGGTTCTTATACGGGGATTTACTGTACTGTTATATGAATAATGGGTTTTGCAGTAGTTTTAACTCAGGCATCTAACAACTGCGACTTGGCTTCGATACCTAGCAACAATTTCCAGGGAGTGCTCACTCTTATAATCTACAACGGGCGTACTAGGCCTTTTTATGGTTTCTTTTATGGTCTCTTACAATACGATAATATCAATTAAACGCACATACAGAAAATCCCTGCATATAAGAACCTACCAAAATAAGAACCTAGAGACATTTCTCCTAAATGATGCACCTCGCAGTTAAGAACCTGTTTCAGTTTGATGAAACATAGGTTCTTATTGGATGGGTAGCAAAGTTGATTTTTATTGTTGTTATGTAGTTCATTTTGGCGCCAGTTGGCTGTTAAAGCTTGATTCTCCTCCCCAATTACCATAAAAACCCTTCCAAAAAATAATGGGACTGAACATCTTTGTGAAGCTCTAAAAGGGCCTACACAAGGCAACCTTCAAATAAGAACCTCTATGCATTGAAATTAGTCTTAGCGCCTTTGCAATAAGAACCTATTTCAGCCTTTCTCTCCAAAAAGTAGGTTCTTTATGTGCGGGAATTTACTGTATACAACAGTTACTTACTTGATCTTCAATGGGCTCTGTTGCACTGGCTAAGCAAAATAAAAGGCACGATTAAAACTCTGGATGGCAGGTTGTTTGATTTGCAAAATTTGAGGTTACCCTTCTACGAAACAGCAAGAAAACCATGTTGTTAAACATATGTTGTTTTCAAGCATTTTCACGAATCATTCAAATTTTCCTTTTCCTTGTAATTTCTGTTTCACATTAGATTTCAGGCAGTTGACCATCTTCAACTTTACGATCGGGTTGCGCTCGCGACTACATTTCATTTCTTTGAAACCTTGACCAGACATCTAATGTCAGACAGAATCTTCAGTTTAAATTTTGGTGACCAGGCACTATCACTCTGCTGCAATTACAGACTCTTCTGTGCAAAAATTGGGTTTGCACCAAAGAAATTAGTCAGCCAAGTGGTTACTCATTATTAACCTAGTTACTCCCAACCTTGGCTAATAAGTAGAAATACCTATAACGAACTATCAACAAGTTGAAAGATTAGTTCGCATCAAAATCGAAATGTTTGGGACTGAAAGCAGAAACTTAGTCCAAAGAGCTTGCGACACTCTTTGAAAAATGGGAACAATTTCCCTTCTTGGAGCCTACTGATCCTTCCAAATGGCAGGAAATTGGTTGTATTTGCATATAACTGCTATGACCAAAGATCTGGGCTCAACGCTTCTAATAAAAGTATGGTGAGCCACGAAAGTTCGGATGCTGTTTATGGTCAATTTAGACAAACAATTGTGAAAAATTTTTATTCGAAACATTTAGTATCTAAAACTGTCGGATTTAAAGTACCCAGACAGCTTCTCTTTGGTGCCATCTCAAGGAATGAATAATAAAGCGTTCACTAGTACAAACAGAATACTATTAAGAACTTACATCTTGACTGCTGCTGACTCTTTGATGATTCAGCTGTTGCACAAATTGGAGGCAGCGTGAAGGCTTGCAGTGCATCCTAGAATAAATTGCGTATATCAGTACCTCAAAACAGGTCATTATGGCCCCGCCCCGTAGAATGTCTGTGCAGCAGTCTCGAGGTTATTCAGTAAGGCGAAGGTTGCCCAGTACGATCATTTCCAATAAATAAGTCGGACGACAATCAGTTTTTCGGAGGGATAACATGAAGTAAGGTGGAATGCGGAGGGATAGCAAACGATGCGACGAAGGCTATCTATCCACAGGATAAATATTGGGGATCATATACCAAAGGAGGTTTACAGTAGGATGATGACGACTCATACAGTACATGCCTTAACATAACATGAATCAATAAGGATCTTCGAGAAATTCTATACATTATGAAAGAAATTGTTCATGTGAAAGACCGTAAATTATTCAAACTAAGAAAATAACGAGACTTATTAGGCAGGACACTCAGTTTATGTGTATGAGACCTGTACCTTATGATTAAATGTTGGTACATCGGCAGCAAAAGATAAACTTCAAACTAACGACGGACTCAAGACTGCGCATCTTTCTAAAAAAGGGTGATAAATAATTGTAACTGTGAAATCATCCAGGCAGACTCGCATCTATCACTGAAACTCGTTTACATTTCGAGAAAATACTGCTACAGTGCGCATGACTTCACCTTTACAACTACCTGACTCAAAAATGATATTTAAGTTAAGAAACCCCAAGGAGTATAAATTTATATAAAACGTCATATGTGTAACTTTATTCAGCTGAAGATGAGACAAGCTCGTCTCGAAACGTTCATTCATTAATCATGGCCTAGTCTAATACTTTACACCATTACACTTGGATTTGTCTTAACTAATTGGAAATGTCGATTTAACTACGATATTGGTTTGTCTTCTCTGAAATGATCCTCAAAATGATGTTCGTCGTGGTCCTAATGTTACGATTTATAATAAAGCTGCGCTTTCCAACCAACGAGTATCAATTTACTGTTAAAAATAATATATTATGCGGGATTACTTTGATTACTTGCTAATGGGCTGCAAAAGAAGAGGAAGCATTATCTACGCTTTGCAAAACATACACCTGAATTCATCTTCAGTCAGAAATATGAAGACAAAATATCAAAAATTGACCAAAGTCCCATTTAACGAGAGTGAAATATCTCAATCAAACCTTGAATGCTGCAACTCCCTTGCCATCTGTCACCGTAGAAACTGCCTTTACAAATGGATCTTCTAAAGACACTCTCTCAAACCATGAAGCTAACGAGGAATATTCTTGCTTGAAATCTATAAAAGAACGGAAAATCAAGTGTGAAAAATAACATAAAGTGGTAAGAACGCTTTGTTTCTAGCGAGTAAAAATTGCATTTCACAGAATATGCATCACTTGAAATCATGATTGAAATTTCCTGGCTGAAATGCAAAAACTTTGTGCAAGCGAGTTTGGTGATATCTCCTTGGAATCAGTGCTCTCAGCAGTCTCCAAGTATTTCCAAGAACTGTACTAACAAGATCAGACCCTAGAATTAGAACATTTGTCCTTAAAATACTTAAAAGACAAGTCCGGGTTCGTTAAAATCATTGTTAAAAAGCAACCTTACCAACTGCTGAACACCAGTCGTGAGTTCTTTCTAAGTTTTCATGCCTCAAACTTTCATAAAATCGACGATTAATCTTCGTAAGTTAGGCCAAATTTCGTCGCCATATTGTATTTTGTATGAGTATGCGAAGGTGCGATAAGGAGGCTAGCAATGTGGGTGCTGTAACCACTGATCTCAATGGCTATAACATCAACAGATTTGGCAGCCTCGTTCAGGTCAACGTGAAGTGACGTCGTACAGAATGAGGTCATTTCGCACTTCTTGGCAGAATGAAATATTTAGTTTGATGAGTTTCGCAGCTTAAAAGAGAAAAAATTGAAAAAAGGACTACACATCATTTACAACAGTGTAATCTCTTGAATATTCAACAATTATACCAACCCCGGACTTGTCCTTTAAATACTTCCTAAAATAAAATAATCCCTGGCATGTCTCATAACTCCAGACCAGACAGATTCCTTGAAGATATTGTGGCACAGCGGTGAAATCCTTTGGATCTGCAGCCAAAACAGCCAGGCGCACAGAGGGCTCGAGCCCCATAATTTGAACATCATAGCAATGGGTAGTTGGTGGACCCCTTTGGGTCTACTCTATTTCCCCAATCCCAGCACTTGGCGCTAAAAACCGTTACTTCACCTTCACTTTAACTTATCACAAATGCATCAGTCGTTGAATACACCCTTTCAACTAACGGCCTCGTTTTGGAAATTTTGAAAATCTCTTGATACGAAATTTCAGACCATGGATTTTGATTCAGCACCCCAAGTTTAGTTTAATTCCAAATTTTCATATCCCTAGAGTATGCGATTTCGATTTTATGGCAATAATAACTTTGAGAATTTATAAGGGATTTGACCGTCAAAATCGTTCGGGGTGAAACTTTACACCCTCAGTCATTATTCACGGTCAAATCCCTTATAAATTTTCAAATTTGATATTCTCATAAAATTAAATTCGTTAGCACTAAGATCATGAAAATTTGTAATTAGACTAAAATTTGGATGCTGAATTTGAATATGGGGTCCGAAATGTCATATGACGTAAGCTAAAGAAATTTTGAAAAATTTCAAAACGAGGTCGCTTAGTTGAAAAGGTGTATTCAAAATCGGTTTTAGTAAGAATTCCCTGCGTACTTGAGTACATTGTCACGCAAAGTTACTTATGGCTTGGCTTTATCGTTTTGATACCTATTCTAACCAAGATTTACAGCAATATTATGTGTCTAAGAAGTTGCATTAGCATTGCCAAACTGTAGCATCATGACTAAAGCAACTATGTGAACGAGATATCCATGATTCCATTAACAGAAAGCCCGACTGAGATGAAAAAATTTAGTTCTCTAAAATCAGTCATAGTTACAGATCACTTTGATTGGGAATTATTTTGAACATACAAGAGAACAAAAGAATAAGATACCGCTTTTCGAGTTTCAGTTTCAAGATGTTAAAAAGCTGGCATGGCCATCCCCAAGGAGCCAGACATTACGAAAAATGCATGCATCTTAGAAGTGAATGTACTGGGTTGCCGGTTACTTTTTAAATTTCATGATAAGAAAACTGACAAAGCTGTCATTCTACTAAAGCCGAAAATCAAAAAAATTTGATGTCAGTGTTTAGCTCTTTTCAAGACTTTTCAAAAACAATTTTCACACATAATAACACACAACTCAAAACTGGTATTATCAAACTTGCTGCAATGACTTTCCACATCTAGGTGAGGCTTTCTGCTACAA
Organism: Aurelia sp. 4 Dawson et al 2005; assembly: GCA_964019985.1. Lineage (NCBI taxonomy): Eukaryota > Metazoa > Cnidaria > Scyphozoa > Semaeostomeae > Ulmaridae > Aurelia > Aurelia sp. 4 Dawson et al 2005. Next base: position 21,173,371 of record OZ026493.1, on the reverse strand, counting down.
AATGACTGCTACTTCATTCAATTTCATGCAAAATTCAGGATAATTCATTTTGGCAAACACGGATACATCAGTTTAGGATACCCCATAGTCTGTTGCTGTGTAAATCAAAATGCCATTCTAATCGACTTAATTTGTATGTGCTAAAAGAACGCTGACTTACCTTTTTGGTGCATTATACCAAATAATGTTCCCCAGATAACCACATCGGCCACAGTCAAAGAATCCTAGGAAACGATCAAATGCTTTAGAACCTGAAGAAATATGTGCAAACATTCTAACAAAAGAAACAAATTGGGAAGCTTCCTGTTCCTAACGTAAGGTGTAGCTCTATGTAAAAGCTTCTAAACATTCCTGTTTATCTAATCAAGCCAGATTCCTTCGCAACTATCCGAATTGATGAGTTAACTATCATCAAAGAGAAATCTCTTTAATAGCCATAAGCTGTGTAAAATATCTTATAACACTACTCTAATGCGGCCACTCGAAAGGCGAAATAGTTTTTTGACTTTATATCAATAATATGAAGCACCAAAGGTTTCGGCCAAATATCTAGAAAACAAAATTTGATCTTCTTTGACAATATTTGGGTATTGCTCACTAATTGGGTTACTAGGCAAATGATCTTCAAAACTCTTATATTACAACACTGGAATTGTAACTGAGAGCTGCAAAAAGTATCGGAAACTTGGAACCAGGTTCCCAGAAAATGTTCCGTTCTGCCAGAAAATTATCCGATAAAAGTCTTCTCACACAAGGAGATTATTGCATTACACTTTCTGTGAAAAAGACAAAATTGTTTCTGACACTTCATTCCTGCTGATCACAATCCCGGGTAAAATGGACGGCCTCGCAAAAGGATTCTTAAGAATTGTCAAGAATTCTTCACTTAAGTGAGTAGAATCTGTGAAAGATAACTGTGCCTCCTATTGGATAATTTGATTTGGTTCGAATATCCATTGGACCTTTTCAGCACATCATAACCAGCCAGCAAAGACATTGTGCATAACATAATGCGACTTCACAGAAATTTTTCTTCATTTGCAAGGTTCCCAGAAAGGAAAATACTTTTTGCAACCTCAGTTGTAACTGAAATTTACTCATGATCATGATCATGATCAATTCGAATGAATCATAATCGAATAACCGTTATCAAGATCATCGTTGATCTCCGCTCTGAGAAGGAATCTCTTTCCTTACTTTGTCTGGATGTTGCACTTAGAGCTCCTCGCTGAAAAGTTGGTATCTGCTCCGCTGGACAAATACATGATCAAAAGTTGCGAAAAAAAACGGTAACCATGTCTTTGGACTGTTTCTGCATCATGTGAGAGATCAATTAATAGTCGTTCATAGCTTCAAATACATAAAACGCATCTCTAGCAACTTTCAAGATGTCCTCCCTAAGAAGACACATTTGCAAAATACAAATTCAACTAAAATGGCTGTCCCTCAAAGCTCTCAAAGACGTATTTGCGGTGCATTAATCAATGAAAGTGCCTTAAGTCACGATTTGTTTAAGTCTAACAAATTTCCTAGGCACATCAACTCTCTTCTTGCGAAATTTATACTTAATTTTAAGCAAAACGGTAGGCACAACTTTTTTAGCTTCTTCCATCTTGTAAAGGTCGAGGATTTTCTTGTAGGCTACTCTAATGAAACTTTTAGCTAGAGTTGCTTCGTTTAAAAAAAAATGATAGCTAGTCAGTTCATCAAACAATCAACGTTAACATCATAGAAACCCTCTGACAATTAGCACAGAATGTTTAGAAGGCTCACATAAAGGTTTACATTACATACTTCCAAGTTTACATGAAAATACTTCATACCCCAAGTAGATATTTCTTTTGGTTCAAGTTCCCATCAAGAGTTTTCATGGCCTCAGACAACCTTGCAGGGAGTTTCAAATTCTTCACTCCAGTCACTTCACCAAGAAGGAACGGTAATGTTGCAGGCTATGAAAAGAAAGTGATTGCAGAGAGTAGAAATTAACTAACAAGTATCTTAAAGCAATGAGATGAACTTTACTGTATGTACCCTGTGTAAATGTTTTAGTTTTGACGAGCCTCCCACTGGAAATTGAACAAAATGCTAAGCATTTTTGCTTTATCTTTATCACAGGAACTCGATACAAAGACCAGAATAGATAACACAATACCTGTTCAACAAAAGCCTGTCTCAAACTAGATATCATATGAAAATGGCTACAAAAAAGAACTGAAGCTTTTTGCGTGATTTATTCTGCGTTATCGCCATCTCACGTGACATATAATTTAGAGACAGATTTTAGGTAAAGTCTTGCATAGTTGTCAAACTGTATTCATTTTAAATTTTGATCCCAACTTTGGATTTAAAAGTCTGGATACAGTATACTGTAGTCCAGAGACGCAAAAACACTGCAAACCTACAAACCTGGTTTGGAGGAAGGTTTTGGCCAAAAATTGAGGAAGGTTTTGTTGTCAAAAATAAAATTTTACTTTCTTAGCATAGTTCTTATAAGTGTGGAGAATAAATCATCAATAAATACATAGAATCATTAAAATCATGTCAACTGTATGCAGATGGTGAGGTTATATTTCAAAACTATATCAAAGAAGAAAAATCAAGTTTGATCAGTCAATTTGATGAAAGAGAGAAAGTCTATGAGGAAATATGCACATGTGTCAGGAAAAAAATGATTTTTGAAAATCATTCATCGGAAGTGCAGCAAAAACTTCACAGCAAATGCAGCAAAAACTTCACTGCTTTAACGGCGTAAAAATCAAGAAATGGATATTTTCCGGGTGTCCCAGAAAAGTACTTCTGTTTGCAAAATCACCAAAATTTTCTTGTAAGGTGGATCTTCAAATTTCTTTTTCTTACCAGTAGATCAAAGCAAATTATTTTTGCAAGCTGATCTTTTGATTTGTTTTTGGATCAAGTGAATCAAGCTCTTTTTAGTCTGTCTGGTTTTGAAGTCTTCTGCAAGAAAACATATGTTTATTCGAGCAATTTCTTTTGTTATATTGAGTTTCTTGTTTGGTCATGAATATCAGGATGAAGCGTGAAGTGTTATTGTAGACTTGAAGAAAACTGCAAAATTCTCAATGAGACGGCTCTTAGAGGCAAGATTAGCGATGTTGCATAAAAAGTGCTGCATAGAATGAGGTTTTTGATGCATTATTTCATACCCGTTAAGTAAAGAGAACAAATATTTTAAAATCATTGAATATATTTGAGTTGTTGACAAAAGAGATGAAAAAAATGTTATGATAACTTTCGTAATCAAATTTTAGCGATTTTGCAAACGGGAGTACATTTTTGGACACCAAGTAGCTTTTAGATGTTCTCACCTTGAACTCTTTGTTCCCTTTTATTTCCCCAATACCTTTTAATTAATGAATCGCTGCCTTAAGACTATGGCCTTCCTTGTATTTAAACCTGGTTAGAGCCCTGATAACTTCACTCAAACAGAGAAATGATACGGAAAGATCGTTAATTACATGCTTTTGCCTGGTTCACAAAACACCGTCGCACTGTTTTCCAGTAATTATATATTGTGTTAAAATGAGGAAGGTTGAGAGTATAAATGTCAGGTTTGGAGGAAGGTCGACAACTTTTTGCAGCCCTGCTGTAGTCTTCACGATCTAAAAGAAAACCTGCCAAACACTCACGAAACATGATTTGATCATGACACATGATTTGATCATCTGTATTTAAAAATTATATCCAAGACTTGACCATGAACAAATCATTGCATGTTAAGAACAACTGTTTGATTTTATCTTGATTTCCAATTCTTTGTCAGCTTCCAATTTGCAATCTTATCATGTTATGGTTGAATCGTATGTCTTCTGGGTGAGTTAGAAAATGTATCCACTGTTTGAAAAATGATACTGCAAAGATTACAGGATATGCAACACATGCATGCAAAATTACAGTCCTTCGTTTCAATGGGGTTTCAATGTGCTTTCAATTTATCTGTTTGTCTGGATGCTTTACTTCCCTCAAAAATGAGTTGTTCGTCAAAGATAACTCTCCTCAAATTGCCCAAAGAGTCAAAAATGTGCTATTCACTCAGGTAGAAATTTTGAGAGAGAAAACTCCGTTCATTCTTGGTCCTTGTTACTGATATGAGAAAATTTTGATACCTCATTAGTTTTTATTCCATCACAGAGCAACACCCCAATCAAAACACAATTTACTATTTAATAGCCTAGGACTGAATTAGATAGAGCTGACCATGTCTGTGTTTGTTCTACAAACGACGGAAACCTATTTTGGAGAATTCCTTCATTAAAAAGAAGAATCATGCATTGTAAATTATAAAAACTCCCCAATATTAAGTTGAAGTAAACCAATCAAGTTAAGAATAGCTCAGATAGGAGAAATGGGGGTATCGAAAAATTTCCTTATATAATTTGGTGAATTTCCAATCAATGGAAGATCACTAACAGTATGTTGTACCTCCCTTTCATTTACTTTAAACACCTGTTGTAGTTAGGCAAGGAGCAAGTATTTTGCAATAGATATGCAGTATGGTTTTTCAAAGCGTGGATACATTTCTTAATTATCTTAGGTCATTGATCTCAGAGGAATATGAAAATAAATTTTTATAAGAGATACACGGTACCAAAAATAGTGTATTTGAAATTCTACCTTTGGATCAAGTTAATTACAGTCAGAGGGCGGCAAAGAGTTTCGGCCAATTCTGGGCTGAGATGAACTCTCTTGGTCTTGTGGCATATAAATGAAATTACAATATACTGTCTTTTAAAAATACAAATATCCTGCAATGTTGCTGTATAATGCAGTTAAGATACCTGAAGGAAAGTTGCATCCCATTCAATCAACTCATCAACCTTGGCACCTGCACTGCCACCCATAACATAACTGTTGAGAAGAGAAGTCTCAGCTGAAGAATAATATTCAGCTCACAAAAATACACAGATCTTATTCACAAAGACTGTTTGTTATATAACAAATTATTCACAATTTTGACACAAAATTCAGTGATACTATGATACCATGTCTAGAAAATATTTCCATATAACTGTTTTCATAAGTCACTAATAATGACATTTATATAATTATGGATTATTATGTTCTTTCTGTCATGACTTTTACCACTAGATTTTTGCAAATTCAAAGAAATGAATTAAAACCTTGACAGTAATTAATGACTTTCATCAGATGTTTCAGCTTCAAGAAATATTTGAAAAGTTGGCAAACCCTGTTATACTATCTTGAAACGAATTGAATGATTACAGTATACATACAATACCATATGATATTACTATGTCATGAATATACAGCACATATATATACAGTATATACAGTAGCTGCTGAATACCTATAAAATGCGCTGCTTGAAAAAGGCGAAAGCCGAAAGCAACCTATAAGGTGCTAAAAATCGAGAGAATTAAGGTGTGCCATGGTAGTCTAACAGTTAAGACGCTTGCCCGGAAAGCAAGAGATCCGTAGTTTGAGTCGCGGCTGTGGCACATTTTAATTTTCTCGAGTTTTCTTGAGAATTAAAAAAATGTTTCCATTTGCACTGAAAAAGGAGAAATCCTGGTTGCTTGCTAGCTGCTGAATATTTACATATACATTTATATATACTCAAGCCATAAAATCAAAACATTCCAAGAACAGAAGATGATGATAAAGGGAGATTATATAGAACTCTAAGTCATCTTTTTTTCATGTGTATATCCTATGAATTCTACTGCATATCTACAAAAACAAATGATGATGGATGCCAGGAAAAGAGGTGAAGCGAACCAAAGGTGAAGCTCATAATCTGATATCAAACAAAGAGCATCACAGCATCAACATCAAACAATAGCAATAATAACAATGGCTAAACACAGAATTACAATCTGACATCCAAGGACAATTAACAGGAAAAACACAACACAACAACAGTCAACAAAGAAACAAAACTTTGGTCAACCTAATAAGGACATTAACAATACAGTTTAACTGCATAACTTATATGGACTTACAGTAGCTTCCGCTATGAAAAGAGGTTACTGTTAAAATTTAATCAGTTCCTCTGAAGATCCCCTAGTTGGTAAAAATAATTAGCACTGGAAGAAAAATGAATGCACAAAAGATCAACTTACCTGCACATTGCATTTGGGCTCACCAAGAACTGACCAGATTCCAGTTCTAGAATTGGCAACTGAAAAGAGAAGATTAAGATCTGTCATCAAGCCTACAACTACTTTGCGGCAGAAGCATGAAACTGATGACTCTCTCTAAGGCCTGTTTTCCATAACTATGATCACAAGAATTGCTGGTGTTGCAAGGATCGTACACATTGCTGACTAGCAACTCTCAGTGGTCCTTGCATCATGTAGTTTCCATTTGTCACAATGATCGCACATTTCTTAGAAGTTTGGTGCCAAAATCTGATTCTCACAATGGTGGTAAAGGATAACAAAGAAATATCTTTTGAAAGAGAGGCCTCAATTGCTGAGATTCATGCTCAGTCAGCTTCCTTTTGACGCAAGGATTGCTGCTGTCGCAGAGAGAACATTTTTTTTTATTTCTCAAAAGCAAGGTTTCTGGCAGCCCAATGATCTCTGGCATGCTGAACAAGACAGTTTCCATTTTGACACAATAATTGCTTGTCACAAAAATTATGTGATGCTTGCAATCATATGGAAACCAGGATTAAGGGAATCAACATGATTAGAGGCTGGCCTAAGCCTAGTTACAATAAATCATATTCTACCATGAGTCAAAAGGGGCCTGGTGTTTGAAAAGCTACGGCTCCCTGAATATACTGTATATATAAACAATATATAGCATTTTACATACCTCATTTATTAGCCAACATGTTCAATTATTTTCAGAACTAATCCTGGTCAAAATCAGTCACTCCATTCAGAATTTGTGTAGGATTTTTGAAAACTCTGAGCAAGTTTCCCATACATGTTTGCATTACAAAATAACTTGAGCAAGCACTCTTGGGGGGAATGAAAAAGTCTTCCCCCTAGAATGAAATACTTATTCAGGGAAATTCCATTCAACCAAAGGGCCTGAATACATTAAGGCGCGTTAGTGTCATTATTTCTAGGAAGGAAAGCAAATTGAGATTTTGCACACCATTTTTGCAGGTTTCAAGAGGCTTTCTACAGAAAATCTCTCACATGGATGAAAGGAATGGCTGATTAAATTTGGGAAAAGTGGGTTTACTGAACCTTCTGTAATTGAACATACTGTGAATAAAACAAGACAGCCTTCAATTACACTCCAATGACTCTATGATGTCACTTCCTGCAGTTGGTCGCTAGGCCACACTGAGGAACAGCACGTTCCAACCTCATTTTGATTTGGATAAATGCTTGCGCAACCTTGCGTTCATCCTTCTTTTTGTTTGCTCGGTCACTAGAATGAGCAGCGACGGAACGCCAGGAAATCGTGTTCCGCTTAGTCCAACCTCATTTCATCATCTATTTGGAACTGACTCAGAAGACGAAGAGCAAAAAGAAAACTTGGGTTTCAAAGTCATGTCGAGCAATGAAGTTGGAGAAAGCTTTTTGCCCAACCATGAACAACGATTGGAAAAGATCGAAAAGATGCTTGAGGTTCTCATGACACGTGCAGCCGATAGGCCTATATCACACCCACTACCAGCCCATGGTGGAGACCACACTGGCAACCAGAAGGTTGCCGACAATGGTTACGGGCTGTCACCCGAGCACCACCTTCCAAAGAGAAAACAGGCACACTCAGAAAATGCTGATTCAGAAGAGGCTACCACGACAAAAAAGAAAAAAGGGGAGTATGATACTGATTCTTTTTTAGGCCCTCTTCTCAGCTTACTCCTATGTTCGAGGTGAACTCGGCTATTTCTGAATATGCAACTCCTTTCTTTTATAAAGAGCTCTCAAGTGATGATTTTAAGGATCTGCAAAAAGAAATAGGAAAACCAAGTTGCGAATTCTTTGCTCCTCCAAAGCTCAACGATAGTATCGTTCGGAATTCGGCAATTAAAGAATCGAAGGTTCTCCAAGAGGGAGATACACGTTTGTCAAATATCCAATCTCTCATTTTCTATGCCTCTTTCCCCATTATGCAGTTGTGGGATGCTATAGTGGATGAAGAACCTATTTCAAAGACTCAAGTAACTGATGTTATCCAACGTTCTTTGGTCCTCATGGGCAGTGCTGTTGCAGGCCTAAGCTCTTTCAGGCGTTTTCGTTTTCAGAGATCTTTAAAATCTGAATACGAGCCCATTTGCAATGATATCTCTGAAGAGGGTAAACCATCGAAATTTTGTTTGGTGATGAACTCTCCAGTCACATCAAAAAGCTTTCCGAGGAAAACAAGATTTTGAAAGATATCTCTTTCATAAAACATCAGAACTCAAAAGATTCTAAATTCAAGAAGAACCAATCACAAAGGCGTTTCTCATCCTACTCAAACAACAAAAGGTCTTTTCGTCAACAGTCACATTATCAGAAAAGATTTTTCAACAAAAGGAAACAAGGATCATCTTCTACTACTTCATCTCCAGTTAAAAAAAAACTGAATGAAACCCTGCACACTGCAGGGAGGACTAAACATCTTGTAAATACCTGGTTGAGTTTAACAAACAATTAATCAATCTTAAACACAGTTGAAGGACTCAGAATTCCTTTCATACGTGAGCCTAAACAATCACATGTACCAATAACGGCTCCCAAATCTACGTCCGAGGAAGAAGTTCTCGAGAAAGAAGTTGGTTTGTAGTTGCAGAAAGATGCCATTGAATCTGTTGATCCATGCTCAGTAAAATATGTCAGCAGACATTTTACGGTACCAAAAAAATCAGGAGGTTTAAGACCAACCATTAACTTACGACCACTTAATAAATTCATACCTAAAGAAACTTACAAAATGGAAGGTCTTCAGCATTTGAAATTTCTTTTACATTGTGGAGATTATCTAACAAAGATTGATTTGACAGATGCGTATCTTACCATCCCAATTGCAGAGAAATCCAGAAACTATCTAGCATTTGCTTTCGCTCATAGAATGTATCGTTTCAAAGTGCTACCCTTTGGATTGAATATTGCTCCAGGGCGCTTTACAAAAATTTTCAAGCCAATAGTAGCATATTTACGTTCAATGTCAATCAGAGTTATCATTTTGTTGGATGATCTGTTGGTAATTTCTTCAGACATTGCGACCTGTGCAAAGCATACCACTTTGATTGTAAGTCTTCTTCAAAGTCTTGGATTCTCAGTAAACAAAGAAAAGTCCTTGCTTCAACCAACACAAATCATTGAATACTTAGGAGTTATAATCAATTCTAGAGAAATGACATTGTCGTTTCCCACTGATAAGGTCAAAAAGATCCAAAGTAAAGCAGATTATCTTATCCAGACCAAATCTTGTTCTGCAAGAACCTTTGCAGGTTTCCTTGGACTGTGTACTTTCAGCCGTATTGCTGTTATGGAAGCACCATTACATTTTAGATCTCTTCAAAAAGATCTCATTTCTTGTCAACAAATTGTGAGTGGACCTTTGGATTACAATATGGTTGTCCATCTTAGCCCTTCTGCTGTTGAAGATCTTTATTGGTGGAAAAATCAGCTTCCGCTCTGTAATTCGAACAGTATTGTTCCCCCTCCAATTGATTTTCGGTTATATTCTGATGCATCAGACAGAGCCTGGGGTGGCTGCGTTGACCATCTTCAGGTTCAAGGGGTCTGGACTCTAGATTAACAGAATCTTCATTTCAATGCTCGTGAATTACTTGCAAGTTTCCTAACATTAGAATCCCTTTTACAAACGCAGGAAAATGTTCACATTCAGCTTCAAATGGACAACAAGACAGCAGTTTCTTATGTGAACAGGATGGGAGGTACCAAATCATGGACAATGTGCAAAATCGCATTGGATCTTTGGCATTGGTGTCTGGAGAGAAAAATTTTCATATCAGCGGCTTACATTCCAGGGAAAACAAACACTATTGCAGACAATCTGTCCAGAATGAAGGCTACGACAACAGAGCTCCATTTAAACCCCACTATCTTTCGCCAAATAGTTGCAGTCTATGGCCAGCCGGAGATAGACCTCTTTGCTTCCGAAAGGAACCACCAAGTAAGTGCTTACGTTTCATGGATTTGGGATCCAAAAGCAGCAGGCACAGATGCCTTTTCAATAGATTGGGGAACATTCTATCTCAGTTACATGTTTCCCCCCTTCAGTCTAGTCTCAAAATGTCTACACAAAATCCAGCAAGAGAAGGCATCAGCTATTCTAATAGCCCCTTTTTGGAAGTCACAACCATGGTTCCCAATAATGCTGGAGATGCTCTCAGACCGTCTAGCTCTTCTACCAATGGAGAGAAATGTTTTTCTGGCTCAACAATTTCCAGTGAACAAAAGGAGGGGGGCCCCATTAAGATTAGCCGCTTGGCCTGTCTCACGACAAACACGGAAATGCGATCAGTTCCAGAAAGGGTGTCCAATATTTTACAAGCCTAATGGCGGAAGAGTACGGAAAAACATTACAACCCTTGCTGGCATCAATTTTGTAGCTGGTGTTGTGAAAAACCGGAGGATCCACTTTCTTGTCCTTTAGTCACAATACTGGACTTTCTGGCATACTTATATTATGAGAAAGGTTTGAAATACAGAGCTATTAATGTTTACAGAAGTGCCATTTCTATGACACATGTACCAGTAGATGGATCTCAAATTGGATCTCATCCTTTAGTATCTCGTTTCATGAAAGCAGTCTTTGAACTTCGTCCACCCCGACCAAAATACTTGGAAACTTGGGATGTATCAATTGTGTTAAAATACTTGTTGTCTTTGAGTCCTAAAGAGTCATTATCTCTGAAACAGTTGAGTTTCAAAGTACTTACACTGATGGTACTTACATCTATGGGTAGAGCCAATTTGCTGCATAAACTGGATTTAAGATTCAGATACTACAAAAGTGAAGGAGTACTGTTCAAATGTCCATCTTTGCTGAAGACATCCAAACCCGGAAAGGTGATTAATGACTTACAGTATTCATCCCAGCTCATCCAGCGGATCGTCGGCTTTGTTTAGTCAATTATTTGAGACATTATGAGGAACAAACAAAGGTTTATCGTGAGTCAGATGAAAATATGAGACTATTTTTGTCAACAGTGGCACCTCATACGCCAGTACAAACATCAACACTCTGTAGATGGCTTAAAACTGCCCTTAAAGAATCCGGAGTAGATGTATCCATATATCAAGGACATTCGACTTGCTCAGCCTCTTCTTCAGCAGCTTTAAATGCAGGAGCAACAATTTCAGACATTTTGGAAGTTGGCAAGTGGTCCAGGGAGTATACCTTTTGCAATTCTATAATCATTCAAACACTTCAAGTTTTACTGCCCAGAAGATTTTGTCATTCCGTTGAACTCTGCAGGAAGTGACATCATAGAGTCATTGGAGTGTAATTAACAATTATACAAGGTACCTGCAGTGTAATTGGAATTACACTCCAATGCTATATGATGTCACTCCCACCCAAACAATCATATTCTAACTGCATGCTCCAATTGAGTTTCAGTCCCACCCAAGTGACAAAATCCTTGGAGTCCTCGCAATCAAACAGAAGGATGAACGCAAGGTTGCGCGAGCATTTATCCAAATCAAAACGAGGTTGGAACGTGCTGTTCGTCAGTGTGGCCTGCGACCAACTGCAGGAAGTGACATCATATAGCATTGGAGTGTAATTCCAATTACACTGCAGGTACCTTATATAATTGTTAATTCTATTGCTGTTATATTCACAAAGCAGCATTTTTCAAATTTTGGACCTTTTATTGACTCACCCATTATTGTTAGCTTCATGCAGTGTCATTTTGAAGCTAAGGATACAATCATTGCAAAGCACACAGTATCTACTAGTAGCCACTTGACAAAGCTACAGCACAGTACAATTTGTCTTTTCCCCTGAATAAAACAACTCAAGCAGTAGGCATACAATTCCTTAAATAATATCACCAAAAAATCAAATAATACGAGTCTTTATGTTATTACCATACGTGATTTAATACTGAGCATGGACAACAAAGGATAAAAGAATGTGTTGTGCAATACCTGAAATCTTCTGACAGTAGATGGCTTCTTGAAATCTATAAATGAAGTGAAAACTTGATCATTACTTATATACAATCATGGCCAAAATTTAAGACCAAATTTCTGTCAAAAATGTTACTGGCATAATGAGAGGGGAGCCCTACCACTCTGCCTACCCTCTTGGAGCTAGAATACTGTAGGTCCAATTTCCATGTACAGTAGATTCTGAATTTCAATGTACTTACCAGGTGAGCCAGAAAAAAGTTCCTACTTCCTTCCATAGTTATTTGAATTGATTATCAAGAGACGCTTTATCATTGAAATCATTGAACATCAAATGCCCTTACTGTGCATTGTAAGTACAGAATGTTATCAGGCTCTTCCAAGGGTGGTCTTAAACTTATGGCCATAGCGTCACAAAAGAAAGGAAAATTCCAATGATTTCTGCCTTTGTTTCTGAATTTGAAAACAGGCACATCTGGTGAATTCACTTCTTTCAGATCATCTAGAGTGCCCCTTTTCTGGATTAAGGGGCCACAGACATATTGATTCTATCACGCAAAACGCCCAATGGATGTTTGGAGGATTGGAGGAGGATGGGGTCAGGTGTTTTCAAAATTTGAGAAACTGTATTCTACAGCTTTCACTTGATGTATGTTTTGTTAGTGCGAAAAGATATCAACAGCAGTCAAAGAATCTTGTCTGTTTTAGCGGTCTGGTCTGGTCATTGAAAATATTACCCTGGATCAGAGTATTTTTTAGAATTTTGAAAAAAATTTTGTATCTTTTAGAATTTTGAAAAAAAATTTGAATTGAAAGAAAAATAAATAAAAAAAAATAAAAAAATAGGGAAAAGGGAGGAAGGAAAAATATATTTTTATATATTTTTCCTTCCTCCCTTTTCCTTATTTTTTTATTTTTTTTTATTTTTCTATTTATTGTTTTCAATTTTTCAAAATTCTAAAAAATACAAAATTTTTTTCAAAATTCTAAAAAATACTCTGATCCAGGGTATGAAAATATCATCTCTGACAACGTCTTCATGGTCACTTAGGCTCATTTGGTATGCAACAAAACAATGGTATGAAATTGGAAAAATTACATCAATTTTCAATTAGACGTTTTGGGGGGAGGAGAGTGGGGTATTTTGAAAACGTCCAATAAGGGGTCATCGACAAACGATTTTCGTCACAGTTAACAGAATTGGGCTGTTAGGGGGGAGGGGGTCCAGCTCAAATCCGTTAAAAATTTTACTTTTGTGACGAAAATTGAATAAAGTAATATTTTGTTATCAATCCTTAAAGAATAACTTGTGGCAGTATATCTTTTGGCGCTGCACAACTTAATTTTGATGTTGCGATCTGCACGAAGTAGTTGCGGTAGGCTTTGGCCCCAACCCAAGGCACATAATGGGCCTGATACGAGAGTTTGTCGGACATCCACGACAAGAGAAAATCTAGCGATAAATTTAGTGGTCCGTTAAGAAGGAGGGAGGGGGGGTTGAGCCATTAATGGCCCAATTCCGTTAACTGTGATGAAAATTATTTGTCGATGACCCACCTCTACCTGAAACCAGTATGGAAAGCTAAATTTTTGTGCACCGGACAGTGCGCCGGTAAATAAAACAAAAACAATAGAAAGTAAGCATGTCCAGGGCACACCCTTTCTTTCCATTTATTTGATCTTTCCATATGCGATGGATGGCATTGGGGATGTTTGTAATTTGAGAGAATTTGAGAAGACTGGATGAAAACTTACTTTTCCTATCCACCACATTCACCTCTAAGTTCGAGCCTGCAACATTGCAAGCTGACAGAACTTTTAGGGTAAAAGGATTTCCCTTATCCGTGTGGAGCTTCATCATCCTTTCAACCAAGCTTTCTGCAACAACGGAGAAATCTGATCTTTCTGAAACTTGAGAACTGAGGCTGTGCAAATAACCAACTGCTTGATAAACGAAATTCGGAGATCTTGGGCTAGTTTTCACAAGATTTCGTAGGACAGGTCGCTGTATTCTTTGAAATAACATCAAATAGTGCGTGTCTTGTCAGGCTCTTCTTTCTCAGGTTCGAAAGTGAACATTTCTTTCCGCCATTTCTGTTTCATCAGATCGTGCGAGCCTCAATCTCAGAAAGATTTAGGACATAAACTTTGCTTCTTCACTAGCTATTTCCACCTTAGAAGGATTCCACTTATTTATTTGAATTCATTCCTGATAAGGTGGCATGCCATTCTTCTTAGATTTAATGTGATAAGTATTACGGCCTCGGTTCCAATCAATTTTGCTTCATCGTGACGTGATCGTGGATCGTGAATATCGTGAAACGTGAAATTGTGAAAATCGTGAACCGCCATCTTGATTCTTGATTTCAGCACTGCACTGCAGTAAGATCAAGTTATCCGGCAAGTAGAACCATGACAGAAATGGCGGGAGAAGGTATGAAACTCAACATTTTCAACAACATAAGGGATAACAACCAGCGGTTGTTGTTGGCTTAAAAGCCAGGACTACCTACAGGCCTTTTTAACGTGCAAGGAACTTGATTGAATCAAACGAAAACTTTTTTACAAATTCTTCGGTGGGGTCAAGTCATCCAAAAATCCAATTGTGTCTGTGATCACCTAGTAGCATGGGCCGCTTACTTTGTTATCCCCTCCCCCTCCTTAGCGGACCCCATCTTTTTTCTTTGTTTTGAAGGCTAGCCTAATAAAAAGAGTTGATTGCTATATGCTCATCATAGCAAAACGGTAGGGCAAACGGTAAGTAAGTAAGAGTAAGTAAAAATTTGTCATTAAAATGATAAAAAAGGACAAAAAGGTCATAAAAAATTTAAAGGAAAAGAAAAAGAATCTAATTACAAGTGTACACTATAATACAAATTTTAGATGTAAACAACAACCCGAGTTTAAAAATGGCAGGGATGGCATTAAAAGGTAAATACAACCTTGTTTCCATAATGGTCCCCCCCCCCCCCAGAGGTGTGAAAGAAAAAAAGGAATGATTGATGTAAAGTTGAAAGCAATGCTGCATTTTAGATTTGTTGATGGGTAATTTCTGTGAAGCTTTTAGAAATTTAATAATGTATATAAGGGCTATTTTCTCGATTCTGAAGATCGTTAAAGAATTTATCCTTGATCTTATGCTTGAAGCTGTTGGCATTATTTGAAGATTTTAGGCACGACTGTAGACTGTTCCAAATTTTGGGTCCTATATAGGAGAGACCATTTTGCCCTCTGTTAGTCTTTTGTAATTTGGCTAATTAATAGCTAATTTGGCTATTAATTTGGTAATTTGGCCTATGGCATGGGGTAATTTGGGACATTGCACAAAATTGCACAATTTTGTATCATCAGCTTAGGGAATTATGTTACATTTGTTTGTTAATTGTCAGTTTGATCAATTTTGAAGTGCACTTGTGAAAAAATAGACATACTTGAAATGGCCCCCAGAATGACAAGTGAGTGGCCTAATATCTTTCAAAGATTGCCTAGTTTATCAAAGAGGCTATTTTTGATGAAATTCAAGTGAACAATGGCAGTTGCAATTATTTTCTAGTATTCAAATTTGCCTTTAGGTATAATTATGTATCATTTGCAGGTGGAAGTCATTGCTGTTCCAAATTACCCCATCTGGGGTAATTTGGGACAGCATCATTTGTGCGCTAATATATCAGCAACCACATGAATGAAGAAAATGGTTTTCTCAATATCAATTATTTAGTACTCAAATGTATATAAAAAGGTCAATTAGTCTTATTTTGATATGCAACCAAGTAGTTATACATCAAAAATGACAAAATTGTCCCAAATTACCCTGGTTTACCCTATTAACAAACATAAAAAATGGTACAGTGGCAAAAAATATCGCTAAAATTACTTCTCCCTAGTTTCCATGTGCAATTTATGAAACCTTGATTTGATCCCAAGTTAATCCACTGAACCAGCTTCCTTAAATTCCAAATGGTCACTTACAGTAACAGATTTTGATAAAACCCCCTCCCCCCATGGCCACATGCCGCTAACTGATCATGAGTGAATTTTTGTGCAACCCCTAAAATGTTAACTGAACACTGAATGAAGAGTAGGTACTAGAGTACTTTCGCCCGAAATAGGTCTAGTATTTTTATTCATCAGAATTAGACTGAGACATTCCTCTTTCAACATGAAATATAAGGCTCCTGGATATATTATTTTTCTAAGGGGCCGCACACAAATCGATTCTTTCACTCAAAATGTCCAATAGACGCTTGGAGGGAAGGGGTAAAAAGACCGGGCGTTTTCAAGATTTTTGTTTTATTGACATTTCTCCTGAGAATTTTCTGCAAGAAACTTTATTCTGCAGCTTTCGTTTGCTGTATGTATTGTTAGTGCAAAAGAATTTTGACAGTAGTGACATACAGTATCTTGTCGGTTCATAAGGACTTAGGCCCATTTGATATACATCAAAACAACGGTTTGAAATTTTCTCATGATCACAAAAATTACATCGATTTTCTATTGGGCATTTTGGGGGGAGGGGGGTTGGGGTGTTTTTAAAACAGCCAATGGACGTTATGCATGAAACAATCAATTTGTGTGCGGCTCCTACTGTAGATCCAATGAAAATGTTTTGCGGACTCTTTTCTTCACGATATTTGTTGCCTTTGTTTCATTAAAGGGGGTATTTCTAAAAATTGAAGCTTTTCAGGCAGGCTATCTTCCATTGACTTGTAAAACTTGTCAAATCTCCCCTTTGTGTTGATATTGGGTTTAATGGGCCAGCTTGTAGTACATTTGATGTCCAGTTAACCTGTTTCCCCTACTTCACAGTTCATACAAACCTTTTAAGATTAAATTCTAACATTTATTGGAACATCTCACAAATTTTTGTTTCCGATGGGTATTTTTCACTAAACAGATAACTTGTGAAAACTTCACTCTAAATGGGTCTACTGTATTCTTTTCAAAGGACTCCATGTAGCGATTCAAGCTCATATGTGCCAGTTTTGTGTCAGTTTAGAAAGGAAGGGTGCTAGTTCAATTATTTTGATATATTTTCAGGGTTTCAACAACTTTTGGTGCCTCATCAACTTTGATGATTACCGCAGCGGTTGAGTTTTACGTAAATTTGAGCTTCATCGGCGCAGGAGAAGTACAATCTGTTTGCCAAAGTCTTGTGTTGTCAAGAATGTAAAAAGCCAGATGCCATTTTTTTAAAAGTCCATTCAGTATAGAAAATTTAGCAAGATTCCAGGCTTCTCTGCTAGTAAATTTTCTTTGCTGAGGCCCTAAAAATATTTGCAGTAGACCCATTCAGGGTGAAAATTGAGGCAGGCTGTTGTTTTGAATGCAGCTGATGTTAAGCCACAGTTTTGAGAGCAAACACGAGTAAAAATATTTTTGGCTTAGAAAAACGGTTGGCAAGGAAATGAAGTCTACATCCACAAAGAAAACATTTCTAGGAGTTATGGTCCTTAATAAGAATATCAATTCTAGTTGTGATTAGACCCATACAGGGTGACAGTACTCTAGCTGAAGACAAAATATTCTTTGTTAGAAATTCTAAGTGTATTTCAGATAATCAAATGGTGGGGTAAAATATGCACTTTTGGGGGAGGGTAATCCTCTGACTTTGCAGCCAGAGGATTCAATAACTGGTAGACCCTGGTGGAATCAATGCAGCCTACGCTAGAGATCTCTGTGATGCGGAGTCATGATAATCTATTTTTCTTCCATTGTTTTGGCAAAAATCTCTGGTGTGGACTTTGCATGGTTTCCCACTAGGCTGTTAGAGCCCCATACTTGAGCATCTGACAAGGGGCAGATAAGGTCAAGCCCTAGACAAGGGTCTAACAAACAGAAGGTCTGCTACTTCTGTGATCCCAGTGCATGGCACTTTAAAGTCACAGCTTGACCATCATAGCTTCCATTTAATCAAATTGTCTTGTTAGAACTGTTGCTGATTGGCTTTTTAAACTATACAGTAGTGATAGGTGTGCAGAGTATGGCACTTTGCACACCAGAGATTTTCAGTAGACTATTCAAAATAGAAAATAGAAAACAAAATATATTTCTTCTTGCACACTGGAGATCTCTTTGAACAGTGCCATACTTTGCAGACTGGGTGATAGAAAACATGATTTGATTAACTTGCTTTACTGGAGAGTGTTAATTTGCCCTAAATCTGGCATAAATCTGCAGTAGGAGCTGGCTTCGATCAGTGTATTGTTTTGGTAAAAATTTTGTAGGGGCAGCCACTCTAGACTGATGATAATGAGTCCCTTGTATCCCTGCAGTAAACCTTGCTCAAGAGGGACTCATAATGAAACAGTGAAAAACTTGGCCCTATTTTCTTCAATCTTCAAAGGAGTAATGAAAGAATCACGGCTTCGAATCTCCATCCCTTGGAAGTGTTTTCAATAGACCATTTAGCTAT
Organism: Aurelia sp. 4 Dawson et al 2005; assembly: GCA_964019985.1. NCBI lineage: Eukaryota > Metazoa > Cnidaria > Scyphozoa > Semaeostomeae > Ulmaridae > Aurelia > Aurelia sp. 4 Dawson et al 2005. Next base: position 21,154,918 of record OZ026493.1, on the reverse strand, counting down.
TCTACAAAAGAGCCTGGATCGAGCGATACTTTTATACAAATTTATACGCGAGGTTCGAAAGAGTGGCGTTACAGCTTTGATCGCAATTGTGCACATTCGAAAATTCTACAAATTGTAATGAAATATCGTTCGATCCACATTCGTTTTCAGAAAAGCTAAAAGGTCTATCTTCAATCAAATCGAAAATTCTATCACATTTACACTTTAACAATAGTAATTCACAAATCTCGCAATCTGATTGGAACTGGAGGTATTGCGAAGTTTGGGCCTAAATAGGGCCAAGTTTTTCAGAGTAATACTATGAGTCTCTATTGGCCAAAGCACCATCATCAAGTCAAAGAGCACAGGGCAACAAGAGACTCATCATCAGTCTACAGTATAGCCACCCCAAACTTCTGCTAGTTCAGTAGGTACAGTAAATCTCAGTACTGATCAGTGGTGGCTGGGACTGGAACTCAGGGTATTAGTCTAGTACCTCTTTTTCAAGATATACAGTACAGTAGGTGAAAGGTTTTTAGCACCAAGCACTGTGTTGGTAGAAGTAGTGAAGTGTTAATCGAGTCTGTGATAAAGTGGCATCATTTTTCAACATTTTTCAAAGTGGGCAAAGAAAATTTTTCAAGTGGGCAAAGCTTTAGTGAATGTGTTTACATTACATGACTTTTGATACAAGCAGTGTAGATGCAGAAGAACCATACCCATGATTTTGAAATCTCATATTGAATTGCTATTTTTGTTTCCTCTTATTTCAAGATAGTCTGTACTAACCCTTATTGACATATTTTCAATTGAGAGAATTTAGAGAAAATCTGAGCACAGGTAAGGGGTAAAGATTAATAAGAATAACAAGTACAGACCTTTCTTTTTACTTTAGTCTTTGCCAAATTTACCAAATTTGTCTATGTAAGATAAACATCATCGTCATTGGCCTAACCTAGACAAAGTTGGCAAATTTGGCAAACACAAAGTAGAAAGAGAGGTATATACTTGTTGTTTTCATTAATTTTTCCCCATTACCTGTGATCTGGGGTTGAACTTCTTGTAAAAAGTGTTTTTAGGGGCTTTGCCCCTGGACCCCAATCAGGGTCTACTTCGCTTCCCAAAGGAATTGTTCACTGTTTGCTTTTAGGGAGGTTTGGAAACAAATACCTGATTTTTTTGCTTCTGGATGCCCCTGATACTGATATATACATTTTCCTGTCAAAAATACTGTAGGTGCAAAATTAAAATAGGAAGAACATCAAAAGTGTGTCCGCTGAAATGGAAACTATCCCAAATGTTTCTAATTTTCAATTCATTTTCAGGAATTTCCAGCTGTATATACAGTAATGTAATAATGATACTAATTTATTTGCAATTATATAACAACTTACAAAGTTGCTACATAATTGCAAATAAATTAGTAAATTCTAGGCTAAAAGCATCTAAACGTTAGATTAGTGACTTTCCTGCATATCATCTGAAAGAAAGTGTGTAATGCAAATCCTAATGGGAACCATGCAAAGTTCATGCTGGAGATTTTTGTCAAAACAATGGAAGAACAAATTATTTTCATGACTCAACGTTGTTGATCTTAAGCACAGACTGCATGGATTCCACCTTGGAATGCACATATTTAAACAAGGAAAAGACTTTCCTTGTTATTTTATAATTCCAGTTCTGACGTAAGATATTTGAAGTCATATTTATGCAGGGTGCATATTGTACTTCAAAAATTAGTATTTTCACGTTCCAGTGGCTTCATGTGACATGGATCAAGAGGAGGTAAAAATAGAGGAGAAAGAGCCCAAAAAGAAACAGAACCAGGTTGACCCAAGTATCCAATGCTTGTTCTCAAGGAAGCCATGTAAAAGAAAAAGGCTCAGAGGGTTTGATTTCTGTCACAAACACATTTTAGAAGACAAAAACAGTCCATTTCAACAATGTAGCTTCATCATCAAATCAACAGAGGATCGGTGCACAAATCCAGCACCAAAGTCTGATAATAAGAAAACGTGAGTAACACCTGAATCCATTGCTGGAACATATATACTGTGATTCCTTTCTGTAAAATTTTGGTTCAGCTAAGTTTTTGTCTTGTTCTGCTTGCACAACAGGGAAATTCACACAGGGCTGCTGTATGTGTATGCAGGTTTTCAAGAGGTTTCTAACAGAAGATTTGTATCTTGTAGTTCACTTATGTTGTCAGTCATGATTGCAGATCAAAGATATCCGTGCCATTCTACTAATCGATCAAAATAATGCATTCATCAAGAGCTCTCGATTTTAGAGACCTACGGTAGTTATGATCTAGCTTGTGAAGATTTCTTGAGTCACCCCTGAAACTTAATTGTTTTGTGCTGTGCTTGAATTATTGTTTGTTCTATTTGTTATACTGTATCTATTTCCTTACTTGAGTCATGATTGTTATTACTTTGTTCCCAACTAGGCTCTGCCTAATTCACACAAGGGATCCAAAACTAAAGAAAGCACATGATGAAATAATGAGAAGAAACATGAAGAGAAAGCTTGCCCAAAGAAAAGCTACAGCAGAAGCTAAACGAGCAGTGTCTGAATCATTACCATCTTCAAACACACAAAGACCCTCTTCTCAAGAGGGCAAGCGATCAAGGGAAAATGAAAGTGAGAATTCCCCAGGTTAGTTGTCTCAGAATGAAAAGTTTGTGCAAACCCCTAATCTTACCAGATACAATGCACTGCAGTTGTCCCTCTCGATGGTTGAAAGGAGGTTTGAAAAAATCGTCAAAGACTTACCTTGGCCAGAAATAATTATGTTGAAGGTCCACCTATTTTTGTTAAAAAGCAATGGGTATAGCCTTACATTTTGGCTTGAAATAGGTGGTTCCCGAGATTGACCTATTTTTGCCAAAAAAGCATTTGATACAGTTCGTCACACAATATTGATAGATTTCTGGTAATATATGGTATCAAAGGACAAGAAAGAGAATTATTCAACTTTTACTTACTGTAAATGGACAAGAGCAGTTTTGCCCTGTTGGATCAAAGACAGAGAACTGGTCAGAGACAGATTTTGGTGGATGGGGTGAACCAGAGTGATATTCTTCGAATTTTCTGCCAATATCTTTGCGATGGTACAACATATGAGCATTTTGTTTGTTTCTCTACAAAATTCAAGAGTCCATCTTCAAAGTAAACGCCTTTATTTCGTAAAAGGTAATGGAAAATCTCTGTGATATAGCCTGCAAAAATAGTGAAAATTTATCATTTCAAGAGAAGTTTGTTTTTCGTGGCCCAACCACTTTAGTGTTTCTAAAGCACATGCCATAACAGAGTAAAAATTACAGAACCTTTCAAATACATTTTCCAAAAATTTCTGTAAAGATAGCCCAGTTTAAAGAAGTGGTTGCAAAAATTCTTTTACTCAGTGCTCTCTGTCTTTACCATGGAAATCTTGTATGCAAATCTTTATACTATTAGCTTTGCTTGTGTTATTTGGTTTTGTTGACAAAGACAAGTTTGGTTAAGACTACAGCAAAACCTTCATATGACGGAAACCTTTGAGACCAAAAATGTTATTGTCCGTTGTAGAGAAGTGTCCACTTTATGGATATGTCATCCTTTTTCATACTTCATTTTGGGAAGAGGGATGTCTATTATATAGAAATGTCTGTTAATCGAGGCTTTATTTTACTCCGTTCGAAAGTCTTCCATACTACTACTCAACAATTTTTGTGTGAATGTTAAGAGTTAGAAAATACTTTAGAATTCTGAATGTTAATTAGCCAAAGGCCTATATCTAATGTATCCGAGAGAAACCTTTCTTCAGTATGTTGTTGTGGTAGTTCCTAAAATTATTAATGTTTTGGTAGACTGAAATTTTATATAGTCTGCTCTCTTGGGCTCGCTTGACGATTGCAACGCATTCTTGCTTGTTTGACAGCATTGGAAGTGCCAGATAGTGAAAGCATATACGCACTGCAAGATAATGAGGCAGTGCGTCATGACGTAGCTTGGTTCGGTGAGAATGAAAGTGATGCAGAGTCAGTTGATAGTGAAGAGGAGGATCCTTTGAGGTAACGACTTTTATTTTGATTTTTCGATCTGGAGTACCTTCCCCATGAACCGCCACGCCCTAATGAATTCTATGAGTTTTTGGTCTCTTTATAAACCTACAGAAATAATCAAGTCTTGGACTAATAAATTGAAATAAAGTGCGAAAATTGATTGCTGACGCATTGTTCTTGCCGTACATTTGCATTAGCGTGTTTCCTGTAATTTCTGGGTTTCAACAAAACTTGCACTGGGCCTTTGGCCTACCTTTTGGCGCAGGATTTGCGTACGTTTTGGCGTAGCAATGCTGTACGTTCGGTGCAGCAATGGCTTACCACAGAAAAATATGCCGTAGGTTTTGTGTGCCATTTAGGAAGCAAAGGTCCCGGTATTTTTTATATGCAGTATAGGAATTTCCGAAACGAGTTACTTAAGACTATACTTACAAACAAGTGAACTACATGAGAAGAATGATAACGCGGGAAGCACGAACCCATGACCACCCCAAGTGTCATTTACATAAAATTTTAAACCAATGTGCATCTAAATATACATTACCAAAGGTTGCATATAAACGTTGTTTACAGACAAATACAAACAAACGAAAATGAAAAAAAGAAAAGGGCTTCAAAAAGAAACTCAAACAAATCGACCCGTTTTGTGAATCAAATCTAAGGTCAGTTTGAGTATACTTCTATTAGTGTCACTTGAAAGGCATTTATCACCATATAGCAAGCAAAAAATGTACGCAAGAACGTTGTTAGAAAGACTGTTGATTTCAACAAATGATACAACAGAAACTCCAGTGAGAAAATCAACGGCAAATCAACAAAATGTGGTTTGCAAAAGCCCCACAAGTATCAAAAGGAAACATTTCTCTAGACAGGTGTCCAAAAATATCAGATAGAAAAGCAAATTCTTACCCAAAATTATCGGATAGACCTTTCCATATGGAAACAATTCAAGTGACCCGACCTGGTTATTGGTTGGGAAGGAAAATACTTGTGTCAGTAATCCTATAACGGCCCGAACGTAGCCATACTTTTGTTTCTGTGCGCAACTGATATTCATCGTCGGTGATTTTCTGCCTTCCAAGAAGATCTCCTACTTTAAGGCCATTGTTTGTTAACTCAGACTTGAGCATAATTTCATGACTTCTGGGTCCTCTCCTTTAACGCAATTTAAAAAGAGGGGACTCACAGTAAATTGCATGTAATTTTCAGCAAGATAAAGCTGGTTTGACAAAATAACTTTCATGTCTAATTTTAACGGTCTATTCCTTTTAGACATGCTGGTGCTTGGACATTAGAAGAGGCCTTGAAAATTTGCAGAGACAAAATGATACGAAAACGAAGCCTTTACTTAGAGCAGTACAAGCGACTGCATTTATTACTAAAGGAAAGACGGAGACGTCATCTTTTGCGAATGGCTGCTATCACATGTCCTGGTGATTCTGCTGAGGCAATAGGTATTACACTTTATTAAGCTTTTTGGTTTGGAGGGCAAATTCTCCTCCCCCGAGTGGATTTTTTTCTGATAACTCCGCAAGGAGAAAGATTACGGCGATGAAACTGCCTAACATCTAGCAGCCATTTATTGTGCAGCTACTAGTAAAATTTCATCAAAATATTTTGACAAATTGAGAAGAAGGAGACAACTTTCTGTGATTGAACCTTGTCAAAATCGAAAATTCTCAAATTTCAATTTTCGTGAAAAGAGTTGCGAAAGTGCAGTTTTGTGCAAATTTATTTTGCTGAGTATTGTTATGTGATCCGGTCTGTCTTAGGCCCTGTTTACACGGGATCCCATCCAAATGGGTTCGGATCCATTTGGATCCGATCCACTGTTTGACGGGCGTTTACACGGGATCGGATCCATTTGGATTCTATGAACTCCTAGCAGCGCTCTATTAAACCTTTTCTCTTATTTTAATCACATCCTTTGAAATTTTGCACTCTAATGGACTCTGTCTCATCTCTGCTTCCCCTCTTTGAAATGTTAACATGTCAACAAAGGATTTTCAGTTTAATCGTGTCACTGCGTATCCGTACCAGTTTGGATCCGATCCCACCCGTTTACATGAGACCTTCTTGGGATCGGATCCAAACGGGGTCACTTTCGAAAATGATCTCGTTTGGGTACGGATAGCAGATTCAAATGGATTCGGATCCGTTGAGTCCCATGTAAACGCAAGGCCTTTCCGTTACACTTTGGGTACGGATCCATTTGGATCCGATCTCGTGTAAACGGGGCCTTAATCCTTGTGTTTGGATAGAAATTGTGCTCCTGATTTTATTTCATTACATTCGTTTATTTTATTTCATTAGATTTTATTTTGGCAGATTTGCCACTTTCACTTTCAGGTCTTTGCAAACAAGGAATTTCAGTACCGTCGAACTTATCAATATCTTCAGAACTCATAATTACACAACAAGGAAAATCACGAAAAAGTTTTAATCTTTCTGCTATCAACCAAAACTCGATTCATACAAATCCATGTAATACTCTGTATTCTTTCGACGTTCAGAACACGAGCAGTAGACAAGTTAGACTTATGACGATGAGTCTCTTGTTTCCCTGTGCTCTTTGACTTGATGATGGAGCTTCAGTCAAGAAAGACTCGTAACGTTACTCTTAAAAACCTGCCCCTATTTAGGCCCAAACTTTGTAATTCCTAAAGTACCAATCAGATTGCGAGATTTGGCAAAGAACAATGCTGTTGGATTTTCAATTGCATTTGACTAGATTTTGAACGAAGTTGCTTCAGCGGGAAGTTGAAGATTACTCTGAGTCGTTTTGGCCTTAAAAACATGCAAAATGTATTGTTGAGAGACTCATTTGGTATTTCCCAGGTGATCGGAACTTCCTTCTTCAGATTTATACCAAGTTTCGTTGATTAAGTGTCTGTTTAACGTGGTTTTCATCGCATTTTCTTTCCGAGGAGTGACCGTTGAACAGACCTACGGCTGTTGTTCGATCCTGATTCATTCGCTCGAATGCATGAGATAGGGCCGGGCTTTCACTGTTTCATCATGAGTTCGTCTTGAGCAAGGTTTATCGCAGCGATACAAGGGACTCATTGTCATAAGTTTACGGACAAGTAAGAAAGCATGAGACAGAAAAATAGGCCTTTCGTAAAACTATTTCAACCAAGACTGGTGTGGTACGTGTAACTAATGCTTCAAAGTGGCGGCCTAAGCTATCGCGAGGCTAAAGATAAACAAAACGAGTTAAAAGATCAACAAAACATGAATTGATCGATTGGGCTATAAACATCGTTGACGTCTTTTTTGACTGGTTTTGTCCTGTCTTCGATCAAGATTTTTTATACACTATTTTAGGTCAGTAACTAACGTCTCTTTTTATCCTATGCAGATGATTCCAACGAACCACCATTGCCAATATCAGAGCAAACAGCGTTAGGATTGTACCAACACATCATTGGAATTGAGGCATTACTTGAAAAACAAGCAAAGGAAAAACGAGCACGTGGGTCTCTGGCTCCTAAGAATGTCCCACAAAATCGGTGCCAGCATGCTGATGACAACCAAAGATGTCAAAATAAAGTTTTGCCATTTTCAAAGTTTTGCCTGCAACGTATCATTTCACGATTTTTGATATCTCTATAAAAACATTGACACAAAAAAGAGCATGAACTTTACTATGTGCCATTCGCAATGGTAGAGAACTCAGAGTCATTTGCTCTAGCTGTGCATACTGCATGGTGCTCACAGTGCTCACAATGAAAATTGTATGAAACATCAACGAACACAACGACATAAGGCAACAACAATGGTATGCACATACTAACCGGCTTTTCGTTGTACAGGAAAATATAAAGCACGAGGTCTTAAAAGTGCAGACCGAGGTTGCGAGGTCTGTGCATTAAGACCAAAGTCTTTATATTTACCTGTACAGTAACAAAACTTGTTAGTATGGACCTTTTCAATTTCCTATAAGATTAGCGGGGGAAATTTTACACCTTTTGAAAATGTTAGTACCATGAAATGAACAGGAATAGATCGAATTCAGATATATAGTCGCGACATTGAAATATTTTTGTAATTCTTTAGTCACATTGTAGTGAGCTCTGACACTGAAAAAGCTGGGTAAAATCGACTTTACGATTATTCTTTCACTGCGAAATGCATAAAGAGTACCTAAGAATATCACGACGTACTTCAGTCTCGCGGCTATGAATCAGAACACGCTTTTCGTAATTCATTGAAGGCTTGTTTTCATTAAATCGTAATTCAGCGCCGATGAATGTCTTACAGCTTCTGGGAATTTAGATGCAGAATCAAAATGCTTAATCGGGTGGCCATAGCAAGCTGCTATGTTTCATTCTGAAGGCCTTTTCTCTTCTAGATAGTGGGCCTATTTGTAGACCGTTTGTTTCCGTCTCTGTTTCTGAGTTCCAGTATAAAGCTTAATTTTCCCCTTAACTAACTAAAAGATATCTGCTTCGATCCCGATCAATGGCTTTATAAACACTGTACATTTGGAGAGTCTCTTGCACCTGGTTCTTCTTGCTCGTTACCAGTGCCTCAATTTGCTAGAAGTACAATGTGTGATTTTCATGCCATGCCACTTCAAAGATTTTCGTCAGATGCTTTAGATAATATTATCAATCCTGTACACAAAAGTGGAAGGTGGGTACTGATTTTTTTAAATGATTCCAATAAATTGGAGTTACCGTAAACAGCAAGGCTTAGGGTCTTGTCTGTGCTAGATTTGCTCCAAGTCTATTCCATGGTATATCAGCAATCAGGAAAATGATTACCTCTGCGGGGGCGTAAACTACGAAGACGCCCCCGCAGAAGTAACTATGTTCCTTAGTGCGGATATACCAAAGAATAGACTTGGAGCAAGTCTATGTCTGTGCGGGTAAAAATAATTTTGTCATTGTCGTCTGTTTTCGGTGACCTTTTCCCGAAGATTTCAATGGCCTGTGGATGCATGATTTATGCCTAGTGGTTTTAAAATGTATTCTGCTGCTTCAAAAATCATGTAGCAAAAACTATGCAGCCAATTTGTAGAATTTCGAGCAATTCGTCTCAAGGTAGCTTTAAGTTAATTTTGATAGTTTTCAGATGCTTTAAATCGCCAAATGGTAGTTATTAGTCATAAATCACATTCCTTGAAGTATACTAAATCAGTCAAAGTGTACGCAGTGCTAACCAAGGTGTGCTCAGTGCTTACGGTTTCGTTATTGTGTGATGAAAATAGTTTTTTTAAAGAAAAGCGAATTGTAGAATGGCCATAATTCCACGAACCAATAGAGTAACGCACGGTGGTTGGGGTTAGAGGAACTCCTAAGGCCCCCAAGGGGCCCCTTACAATTTTCAATAATGTACTGATGTAGCTTTGGACAAACAGCGTGCTGTTGACTTGTACTGAATGCCTTCGGGTCCCCTTCAAAGAAACCCAAAAACTTTTGATGAATTGAACACCGTATTGCAAACTTTTGAAGATTCTTTGTTATCTTCTGGCGAATATGAACATTTTAGAAGATGACTTGTCCAAAAATCCATTTTGTACGATACCTAAGCTTAACTTCTGAATATTTCCTTGGAAAGCATGCCATCGACCACAATCCTTTTTTCTTAATATTTTTCTTGTGTAAACGAGCCTTCTTAGAAAAAATTCCATAGAGGCCGATTAGGCAGGTTTTTATGTGCTCGGCTCAACTTGATTTTGCCAATAAAAACACCATTTTGATGGTTGAAATTTGGTAAACTTTTGTTGATCTATCTGCCGTTTCAAGGGGCCCCTGCATAGCTAAATTACTAAGGGCCCCAAGCTGCTCCGTTACGCCACTGCCACGAACAGAAAGAAAGATAGCAGACAGAAAAAAAGGAAGGGAAACATCAAACTTGTTGATTCTTTTGAAATACTTTACGGCAACTGCCGCAAATATTCCCGACATCGAGTTGAAGTCTCCGCCAAGCAGTGGAGTTAGTATTTTTCGAATTGATCATGGTGTTTGAAATTTGATTTTTCAAGAAATGGAAACAATTTCTTACGCATCTGGTGCACACACTAATTCTGTTTCGTGATTGATATGACGATTATGCGTCAGACTAGAATTATCAGTAACCAATACAGTCGTTCAGTCAAAAAGAAGCGATGAAGGAGGAAAAGGGCTGCAACTGACAGGCTGAAGGAGGCTGAAGCTCTTTGATTATGTTGAGATCATTGTTGAGGTCAGGGCATAAAAACCCACCTGACCAAGTGACCGGGCGGTCGCAGGAATTATTTTATTCCTAGTATCTTCGAGGAAATTTTTCAAAATATATCTAAAAGTCGTCAATCCAGTTCTGTCTCAAGCACAGTTCATATTTTATCGCTGTAATAACAAAGATTATAAAAGGAATTGATTTTCCTTTTCATCTTCATTGCAAAGTCATAATGTTTACTTCATTGGGTCCCGGCGTCAGCTTCATCAATTATTTCACCAACGTTGTGACGATGGGGAATTCAAAACTATGTTTGGAACGTAGTATCACTCATCAGGTACCAAAAATCATCCATGGTTCAGTCAGACTAACTATGTCTCAACCCCCCCTCCCCCTCTCCCTTTCCCCTTACAAGTGTATTCAAGGCAATAATTTTTTGGAATGTGATGAGTGTGCAGTAAACCCAATTTTTCCTATGCTTGGAGATGCATTAATTAAATTTCCATAAAATTTAAAATTCAAACATGAATTTTGCCTGGTCGCAGGGAGAAAAATATTTTTTCATTCCCTGGTTGAGGTGAAGGAAGATCTCTCTGATTATTTCCTAGCTTATTTTTGTTTCATGTTTATACAGTAATGCAAATGGGCAGAGTGAAGGAATGGAGACCAACCAAGCTACCGAACTGGCAGAATGTCAGACTGGAGATTCAAATGTGATTGACCAGAAAATGATAGGTTGTACTGATGAAGCAAAATCAGTGGATATGACTTTCAATCGTGAGTCAGCTGAATGCGCAAGCACAAACAAGGCAAATGACGACAAAGATAGCGATGTAGTAATGAAGAATGAAGAGCAAAGTGCGTTGAAGAACACAGATTTCAGTAATGACGTAATCAAAATAGAAGACAACGGAGATAGGGCGAAAGATAGCAAAAGTGAACCATTACTTTCTGATTCCAATCCGGTTGCAAGAGGAGATGAGGTCAGTGGAGTGTCTACACCTGAAGTAAAACACCTTAGCAAGAATGAAGCGAATCCTTCAGTTAATACTGCCATGAAACAAGCTGATATTAAAACGATCAGCCCACTAACTACTGAAAATGACAATCCTCAGAAGACTTCCACAAATGACAGTGATTCCTCTAGTGTTTCGAAGGAAGATGGGGATACGTCGAGTAAGGACAATCGTTATATAAACTATGCAGACGGTGAAAAGTCTTCCGCAAAAGATGCAATTAAGGACGTTTGTTTCAACAGTGATAATTGTCAATTATGATAGATTTTTCATAGTAAAGATAAGTTCACAGGGCTGGGGTGCTTGATCACAGTCTGGCTGCAGATGTGCCGTCCAAGCTTCAAAACAGACACATCCTTTATGCCCATACTCCTGTAAACTAGGCGGCCTCGTATTGGAACTTTAAAAAAGCGTCAAGCGAATTTAATTTTATGAGGAAAGCAAATTTGAAAATTGATAAGGGATCTGACCGTGAATAATGATTGAGGGTGTAAAGTTACACCCCCGACGATTTTCATGGTCAGATGCCATATAAATTTTCAAGTTTATTATCGCCATAAAATCGAAATCGCAAACAGTACGAATATGAAAGTTTGAGATAAGACTAATCATCCCTTAATCGTATACAATTAGGGTGGCTCTGCACTTAAGGTAGCTTAGTACGGTAAAATTCCAAAATTACCAAACAGTGGAATGTGGCTGTATACCACGTAAAAATGTGTTCAAAACACAAAAAGACAATAAAAGATAAGTTAAGCTGGCTCGCTTCTGAGATAAATTTCAAACTGCTACACACTGGGTGTCCTATCACCCATGGTTTTATATGAAGTGTTCGACTGAGTCGCGTTAGAGCTTCTATCACTATTGTTCGCGTTCGATAATTCTACAAAACGTAGGCTATTTCATTGAATATCCAGCGGCTCATTTTTCGCCTGTAGATTTTAAAAACGGCAGATTTTGAAAAAGGACTTGTGAAAACGGGATCTTGTGAACAATAGCTTAAATTTTGCTGCCGTCACATTTTTCACCGTTTTCAAAATGTGCCGGCATCGTGTGAACATAGTCTTAAAAAGTCTATTACCTATCTTAGTTGTAAATTTTTTATGCATACAGTTTACGTTCACTTGACGCCAGTACATGATGCTGTTTTCAAAATGTGCCGTTTAGAGCTCTGTTTTCAAATTCTACCTTTTTGAAATTCTGTCAGAAAAAATTTCCATCACATTTCTCACCGTTTTCAAAATATGCCGGAATCGTACGAACACAGCCTGAGACCAAAGTCGAAGTAATTGATAACATTCCTTACACCAAAATTGTGACAACGATAGGCTCCAAAACTGCAAAATGGTTGGCGTAAAATTCTATAGCTTGCATCTTTGAATTGAATAGCTTGGAAGAAACTTTAGTCATCAAAGAAAATAGACCCCATTGCATAATAGAATGTCAACTCAGCACAGAGTATCATATGCAGATGTATGAGATGGGTGCTTTGGTCCAACGAAAATTGGCCAAATTTGGGCGATTCTATCATTCGAGGTTTTTTTTTGAAATCCTCAATTTTTTTCTGAATTTCGAGTGTTTTCTACGCTTTTAAGAAGTCAACAAAAACTTTGGAAGCAATTTCATCGCAATTTCAAAACTTTTTGAGGAAAGATGGAATACTTTTCAAGAACTCATTTTATATGAATTTCTGCGATAGAGTATCAAGCAAATGTCTTTCACTCTTCTAGTTTGCAATTTGCCACTCTTTCAGATGAGTTGGAAGACAAAGTACTCTGTGATTTCGAAAAACATTCCAGATTTCTGATAAGCTCAAAGCTTACATCTAGCTTTTGAAACACTTTGAACCTATGCTTCTTGTTCCGGGAGGCATTTTGCCAGTACCAAAAACTTTGCACACAGTAGATGCCTGATAATGAGAACCTACCAAAATATTAATCTAGGAACCGTTTTTGCTAAATAATGCACCTTGTCATTATGAATCTGCTTCTGTTTGATGAAACTTATGTCCTTATTGCAGGGGCAGAAAAGTAGATTTTTGATTGTTATTATTTAGTGCATTTCTGTCCCAGTTGCCCTTTCAAGTTTGCTTTCCTCTCGTGCTGCTGGCAAGTTTAGAATCGGTTATTAGGGCTATTAGGTCCGTATGATAACTTTGCCAAAACAATTCACAGTGAAGACTTTGTAAAAGCCTAAACCAAAGATCCTTCGAATAGGAAACCTTGAAATTAAAGTAAGACCAAAAACTGTGTAGGATAAAAACGTTTTCGATGCCATTTCCGCTATTTGCTCAATAGTAAAAGCTAAGGTCTCTTTCGAAAGAGGAAGAGCAGCGCAATATTTTTATGAAACATTTTCCAGATTAAAACATGCAGAAAGGGTTGAAATCAATCCTCAAAAAGGCAAATTTTGGCCATACGCAGCCGTCGAGGTTCAAAAGCTCTATTCTGGCTGTATCCAAATTTGTGCTCCGTTTATTTGTAAACCCAATAGATTTTTTCTACATACGAAGAAATGGCCAAGGGTTATAGCAGATTTTCCGGGTAAGGAACAAGTCGCTGCTACAACAAATACGAAGGACTTTATCACAGCGAAACTGTATCGTTCATGAAAAATCATCGTAAGGGGAGTTTAAGCATGAAAAGGTCACTTTTGGTTCAACTCCCATGAGATAATCTTTCATGCTCGATACGGTTTCACTGTGATCAAGTCCTTCTTATTTGTTGATGTAGCGACAAGCTGCTTCCTCCCGTTATTGAGAAAACCAGATTTTCCAAAATCTTATAATCTTTGGCCATTTCTTCGTATGTAGACAAAAACCTTGCGTTAACAAATAAACGGAGCACAAAGTTGGATACAACTGGAGTGGAGCTTTTTAAGCATATACTTTTCAACCTCAACGGCTGCATAGCCCGGGGGGGGGTACTTAGTATATTTGTCCGACGGGGATGTACCGTTTTTCAGGGTATCATTTTCGCCTATTTTTTCTAGAACAGGGTATCAAAAGAAGGCAAATTTTCTGGAGCAGGTTGTCAAAACATGTCAAAAGAGGAAATTTTGTTACGACGCGCTATTATTTAGTCTAATTTTTGTGTCTTTGAGTATACTTTTCACTGATTTTTTCTAGAACAGGGTATCATTTGAAGGCAAAATTTCTGGAGCAGGGTGAAAAAAATTTTTTTCGTGGGCACATCCCCGTACAAATTTAGGTCAAGTACCCCCCCCCCGGGCTGCATAGGCCAAAAGTCGTTTTTAGACTTGAGACTTGATTTGAAACCCCCTTCATCATGTTCAAATTTCGAAAATGTTTCATAAGAATATTACGCTTCTCTTCCTCTTTCGAAAGAGACCTTAGCTTTTACTATTAAGCAAATAGAGACGAAATGGCATTGAAAACGTTTTTGCTATACAATGTTTTGGGGGCAAGTCCTTCTTTCTTGCAAAGGATCCTGGGTATGTTTTTATTGTTGATTGTTTTCAGTGATGAGAACAATGAAATATGATGAGAACCGAAGCGGAATAACAAAAGAAACCAACAACCACCTTTGCAAGGAATATCCATGTTCGAAGTAAACACAAAATCTTTTAACAAAAGTGCATTTGTCGTGGATGAAAACAAATTCAGGTGGCTGAATAGAATAATACATGTTCGCTGTTTGACACTAAACCATTTGTAAAGATGCTTTGTTCTTAATGAATGTGTGTGTGAATAGATTAAGAGTACTTCCCTTCGAACAGAATTGTTGCTTTGCTTGCAAAAATGCCAGAAAAAACCGTTGATTTGGCCCAATGGCCAGTGCATACTGGCTGGCAGTGCTATTTATCTTGGTCACAAAGATCTGTTTGTGTTTTGCTGTTAACTCTATCGGGTCAAACAATTCGACGAGGTTTGATGTCAAACCTGATAACTGAGTAAATCCCAGTTGACTTTGTTAATTTTGATTCCAAGATTTGGTCATTCCCCGAGGATATGCAGGCGAAATCCCTTTAGAGTAATCTTAGAAGTTTAGGCCACAAGTCAGCAGAGAAAAAACACAAGAATTATCGGCAGAAATCATCATTTATGTGGCTCAAAGCAGAATGACAGACATAGCTACTGTTTGGGAAGTACCATACAATGATGCTGTACACACCATTAAATTTGAATATGAGCCATTGGCGGAGAAAAGGGTCATTTCGGTCGATGGAGTGGAAGTTCGGAGACGAACCTTTAAAATGGCTGAAAAAGATGACTTTAACATCGGAAAGATAAAAGCTTGTATCTCTGTCAAACCGTCTGGACGTTTAGGCTATGAATACAATTTGTTATTAAATGGAAAGCCATGGGAAAAGTTTGTTGAAGAGTGGAAAGCTGTGTCCCGTACGTGGATGACATTTTTGGATGGAGATGAGACAAGGATTGTGTTGGGTGAGTAAAATGGCCGTTTGAAGTATCACATGGATACCACCCTTTCGGTGATACATGATTCATCACTGGAAGCATATTAACTGAAAGTGATAGACTTCAAAATTTCAATAATCTCTGATTGTTTCTGCTTTCTTGTTGAAGCAACGAAAACTTGCCACGCTGCGCTGGGTTGGGAGAAGCGGAATTTCATGACTGTGAGGGGAATGCCCAGAATTTGTTTGTTGTAATCATGGTTGTAATTCATAGAACAGCAAGGGTCCTTTGCGGGCACGGTACAATTCAGAGTGTAGTCAGAAGTGGCCTACAGGTCATTCCAATTATCACAACAGTTCCATATCAGTGACGTTTTCAAA
Source organism: Aurelia sp. 4 Dawson et al 2005 (assembly GCA_964019985.1). Taxonomy (NCBI): domain Eukaryota; kingdom Metazoa; phylum Cnidaria; class Scyphozoa; order Semaeostomeae; family Ulmaridae; genus Aurelia; species Aurelia sp. 4 Dawson et al 2005. The sequence continues at coordinate 21,138,951 of OZ026493.1, read as the reverse complement.
AGTCCTTCTAGTTTTAACCATGGATACCCATGCATCTGAGAGCCTTAGAAAAAAATTTAAGCTAGATATCTTATTTGGTTTAGGTTTGATGATCAATTGAATAATTGAATATTTAGCCAATTGATACAAAAATGTGTCTTTTTTTCATGAGATGCCAAATCAACGGTCAAATGTATGAAAAACAAAATTTCCTAGCCTACCTCTTTCTGCATCTACTTATAGCACGCTTTGAATGGGTAAAGTTCTGGGTGCATTCCATGTAAAAAGCCTACGCCGAAGGTACGCCGAGCCCTGAGCCTTCGTGCGCCAGGTATTTTCAGGGAGAGAGAAGCTGCTAAAACATCCGAGTACTCAAATCTGATGATTTTAAAAAACTTTCAGTACTGGTCCCAACTCTTAGTTTCTTATAATAAAAGAAATCTGTGTTTTTCAAAACAAACTGCTAAAAGATCGAGGGTTTGAAAATTTACCCATACAAAATGGCACGTCCCCGTACGACAAAAAGTACCAAGATACCCCCCAACCCGAGCCTACCAGACTACAGGAGAAAAGAGATGAGGAAGTTGATCCCGTAGTTTCATTATATAAAATTCCACGAAAAGTTCACTTTTTCCGTGTGAACACTCGCATCTCTTTTTGTCTAACCTTGGCCTTCCTTTGTCAAGACTTTTACAAAGCTGACCGCAGCGTAATAGTTCCCTGTTTTCAGAATCAAAAACACCTCTCAAGTTCCAGCAAAGTGGAAGGGCACAGACAGCCTAAGTAAGAATCAATAGATTTGTTGCAGCAAAAATTAATGAATCTAGTAACTTCATAATTGTAGAAATTGGGTGCGAAATAAAGACACGGGAGAGACATCCATCGACTGTTATAGACCTTTTAAAGTGCACAGAGACAGAGCTGTAGTATTTTGATGCTAGATCGGCCTCTCGCTGGTTGTCCAAGGACTAAGCTCCTAAGGGCCTATAAGGGTCAACTTGTAACGTTCTGACTTGGCACAATGAGTCATCTTGTTGGGAAATGGAACGTTAATCTGTCAGATAGGGTACACATCGTAGAATTTGAACATTGGACCACAACTGGAAAAAGGATTGTCTATGTCGATGGCAAAGAGGTGTCACGACGGAACTGGATGTTCCAATTAAATGGAAGAGAGCATTTTACAGTTGGTAAAAAGAAAGCATTCATTTCCATCGAATGTCAAGGAAATACATTTGGTTACACGATTTTTGTGGAAGGGGTACCTCTGGAAAAATTTGTGGAAAACCGAACAAAAACATCACAAGTTTGGATTTTAAAGGTGGATAGACAGGATACAAGGATTGTTTTGGGTAAGAATGGTATAGGCTTTGACAAAAGAATGGGTAGCCTTGCTGGTTCCCTAGCGACATTGAAGTCCCAACCCCTTGTGCATTGACCATTATACCCTTGATGTCAGGTCCGCAGAAAACCCAAGGAAAGCGATTTGCCCACCTCTGAAAGTGTAATTCATTTATCAATCTTGAATAGTTTCTTGGCATGTTCTAAATGAGACTTCCCAAGTCAATTCACAGTTTCTTTATCGATGGGGGATGTGCCGTTAATAAAATTTTGTAGCCAATCAAACCATTTCCCATGCCTTTGTGTATACATTTCTCCACAGCAAAAAATACCAAATTTTCCCATAGTTCTTGGATGGAAATTTAAGGGAAATGGATAAGTTTCTGTGGGAAATTTAAGGGAAACGGAAATTTCCATTTCCCCTTTGGGAAATTAGGGGAAATGAGTCCGTTTCCCCAAAATTTCCCCCAAAAAAATGTGGGGAAATTTCATCATTTTTTGCAGTCCGAAGCTTTCCACTTAGTGATAAAACTTTTAGATAAAGCATAAATTAGTAAAGACAAATCATGAATGTGAGAAAGGATGCGCAATTTTAGTAGAACACATAAATGTATTATTCCTCTCTCTTTATATTTTGGAAAAATTGTCCTTGATCTTGTGCTTAATACGAGTTGATACTATTTGTAGATTTTAAATCAGAAGATAGGCTATTCCATGTTTTTGGCCCCAAGTAGGACATGCATTTTTGGCCAGCGTCACTTTTGTGAAGTGGAAGGTTTAATTTGAACTTAGACCTTCGTGCCACTGTTCATGTTAACTCCACTACTTGTGCCCACATTTCAAAACGAGGTTTTTCCATGCCTTTCCAATGTTTATGCTTAGTCTTCGTTCAAGTACCATGCAGGAAACAAGCGAGTTATTGCTTCTTAACTCTTCTTTTCTCAATCTCATTACAGGAGTTTCTTAATAATTTGGTGATCTAGCATAGGCTTGAGTTTCTTATGAGCAGTTCTGTTGGTTATGGAAACAATACGTGCACGTGTATGTAGCAGAGGGGCAGATCAATGATTTTTGCTCGTATGCATTCCTTGAAATCACAAAAATCACATACAAAATCACAAAACCACAGAAAAATCACACACAAAAAATCACAAATCACTGAAAAATTACAGAAAAATCACACGAAAAATCACTAAAAATCATTAAAATCACAAAAAATCACAGAAAAATGTGATTCTAAAAATCACTAAAATCGAAAAAAATCACAGAAACAATCATGTGTTTCTGAAATCACAAAAATCAGGTACACTATTTTGAGATGTCATTTACCCCTCGTATGTAGCCCTGGCTGTAGCCCTAAAGTTTTAGAAACTACCTTCTAGCCCAGGACCCGGTTTTCTCATAAATCATATGATTGTTTGATGTTTCCGAAACAAAGAGAAATGAAATTGAATATAATGTGATCATAACATTTTACAATCACAACCCCGGTCACAACTGTCATTTGTTTTGTTGTCCTGTCCTGTTCCTGTTCCTGTCCGTCCGTCCGTCCGTCTCCGTCCGTCCCGATTTTGTTTGACATGGAAACGAGTTGGTTGTTGTGCTGCTTTCTTGTCGTTACGCGTCGGTCAGTCTCAGGGTCATAGTGGGTCATTGCATGCACAAGAAGGTCTTCAGCAGCCCTGAAAAAGAAAGCCATCATTCAGCAACAATGCAGCAATTGGATGAGAATCAAAACAATCAACGTCCAAGGAATTCAATATAAAGCAATACTTAATGCTCTTGGTTTGTTCAACATCGTTTGAAGGCAGCACCAGTCAAGCTTTGTGTTAGGCCCTGTGCTGTTGTCCGCGGTTAATCCCTCAAGCCAAACATTGGCCTTCGCGCGTTCTGACAGTTGCAAGCGTACGTTGCTTCAGTCTGCAATTCACGTTGTTGATGTTAGATTTCTTCTGTGGCTAGAGCAACTATAAAGAAGCGCAATGAGTGATTTGGTTGGAATTTGGGAAGTGAGTCTTTCAGATGGTGTACACACAGTAAAATTCGAACATGGTACCACGACAGGGAAGAGGGTGATTTTGGTTGACGACAAAGAGGTTCTACGACATAACTGGATGTTCAAATTGGTTGGAAAGGAACATTTTAAAATTGGCAAAGCTAATGCATGTATCTCTGTTGAGGCTGTGAGTGGGTTTGCTTATGAATATACGATGTTTGTGGAGGGCAAGCCCTTGAAAAAGTTTGTAGAAGATCGCAAGAGAACTGCCAGAGTATGGAATATGATTTTGGATGGTGTGGAGACCAGAATAGTATTGGGTAAGGATAACGGCCGTGCAATTGTTCTTAGTATGTGCCAATATACAATCTAACTTGTCATTAGTTGCTGTAGGCGAATTAGTTAGCACACTGTTGCCACACATTTTTATCAGAATTAGAAAGGAACACAATGCTCTGTGCTGGAGAAAAATTCTGAAAATTAGGAAACGCCAGTGCTGGACACAATTATCTGAGCGATATTTTTGATATTTTGACCCTACCCAACCCCAGTGAGGATGACAGGGAAAGGAAGTTTTTGGTTATTATCTTTTTGACATACAAGTAAGGCAGGAAAGGCGGGGAAAGTGTGTACACAAAAAATTTGCGGGGAAACAAATTTTCTTGGTTTTGCAGGTCATCATTTTACCTTAGCGAAGCATCATTTCCGTGGTGGGGGCTTTACTCTGGGGGTCACACTACCCATTTTGACTGCAGCCAACCCATTTTACTCCCCGTACATCCTACATCATTGACATCCCCCCTGCTGATGACACCGATGACAGACCCCCTTTATTCCAAGCTCCCTCACTTTCCCTCTAGAGTCTATGAAATCAAATAATCCCACTTTTCACAGTATGTTTTGGCCATGGACTAGGCCTAAATGGACCCCGCCCACATCGCCAATTAGTTTTACCCATGTATTCTAAAAATACGTGGCAAAATTTTGAAAATGGGGAACTTGCTATACCTACTTCAAACCTCAACCAACAAGAAACAAACTAGCAGACTCACCCTGCACGACGCTTTAGGCACATCCTCGCCAGCAGACTCCTCGCTTGACCCTGCCATGTTAACTTTGATCTTGGTTAGAGCACGTGCAACTTTCGTTTCCCATTTCTCCAACACAACTCCATCATCCCCTTATTTACCCCCTGTGAGGAACTCGTCAGAATTTGCTTGCTGTTTGTCGTTCGTCAGTCCACAATTTGCTTATCAAATTTTAAAACTTGCCAATAAACACGGAACACGGAACACGTAAAAAAAGTCGGAACAAGGAACTCGTCACAAAATTATGAACACAGCAGAAGGAACATGGCAGAAGTTGATATTTTCCAGGGGGTAAAAGCATAGCAAATTTCATTGGAATGCACGGTGTATTACCACTGGACTGGCAGAGGAAATGAGGAATGCTACCCCCTGAAACGAACACGGAACGCGGAACAAGGAAGGCGTCACTAAACAAGGAACTCGTCAGTAAACTCGTCACTAAAGTCGGAACACGGAGCACGGAACACGGCAGTGGCACCTATGGGCCACCGTAATAGAAATAACCTGGTGGACTATGTTGTGATTAGGAAGCATTACATTTTACCTTGTTCATGCACGAGTTTTCCTCTGTTATTTGAAAGCAAAATTGTTTTGAATTTTAACTTTATTGTTAGCAGACTGTGAGGAGCCATCTCAATGAGGAATTTTAGTTGTATGCAAACCATATCCCCAGCAGAGCAAGAAATGGTATATGTGGAAAAAATAAAATAGAACCTGTTAAAACCAACCACTTGCTTCATTATTCCATCAGATTTGGCCTTGCAAAGATTAACAGTGCTAGACTTCAATTACAGTTTTTCTGATATTACTTGACTTTGGAATGATTTAACCATGGAGTACGCATTTAGGAACTTGACACTTTCCGTAATATAGACTATCAGTTGTGTACAGACAGAGTACCAAGACATGAAACAAGGTCATTATTAAAGGATCTAGTATAGATCCTTTATTTACAGAAATTAATACTAGGATGATCTATCAATACACCACTTTAATTAAGCAGCCTCGTTTTGGAAATTTGTCAAAATCCCTTCCTAGTGCTCATATGAAAATTTTGAGTGCAGAATCTTTTTTCCTTTTCATTTTTTTTCGGCCGTTAACAGGCTAGCAGATACGGATTTAGCACCCAAACTTTAGTCTTGTTACATGCTGTTAAACTGCTAGCAATGGTGATTTTGATTTTATAAAAATGTATAGTGCAAAGATTTTTAAGGGATTTGACCATGAAAGAGCATTTGGGGTGAAACTTGACACCCTGAGTCATTTTTCACAGCCAAATCCCTTATAGATTTTCAAACTTGAAATCATCATAGAATTAACATGATGACCGCTAGCAACATGAAAACTTGTGACCAGACTAAAGTTTGGGTGCTAAATCTGAATTTGGCAGCTAAATTTTTATATGACAGAAGCTTCAATGATTTCCAAAACGAGGCCAGTAGTTAAGTGGTGTATTGTAAGCATCTGAGAAATGTTAAAGTTGTGGTTTTGAAATTTAACATGTGAATGCTGTCTCAGTATTAATTTAATTATTGAACACATACTGTAATATTTAGCTTACCATATCAGCTCTATCAAGCCTCCATTTTGAGACTCCAGAGGTGGGGGGGGGGGGGGGCTTAAAGAGAGAGGCTTGTTAACAGGTGTGCAAAAATAGATTGAATAATTTCTAAATTCCAAAATCACCATGAAAGTGTTCTCTCTGTCCATTCATGTTGAGGCTATAGAACATTTGACCAAAGTTTTTTGGATCATTTTCTATGTATTTGGAATAAAAGATTTTACGAAACTCACTTATAGCTCCATAACTAGAAGACTAGAAAATATACAAAAAATACTAGCATCTGATCAGGGATCTAAGCTAATCATAAATCTTCAAAATTGGCCCAGTATACGATTTACCATATAGCCTGTGAATAGTTTATTTTGGCGCATCTGGTAGAGAGTGGGGGGGGGGGAGCTTATTCACAATATCAAATGACAAGGATAAACATGATAGCTTTTTAGTTTCATTGTCCCACACATTGCAGATTCAACATACAATTTTGTGTATCAAATGCATAAATTCAAAATTGTTTTCATTCCAAGCCATTGGGAAATCAAGATGAAACAGTTTTTGCTAAATAAAGAGACTATCTAGTTTAATAATTTCTGGAATTTGATAGAAATTGGGGGACTTTATGGGGGAGGTCTTATTTTAAATTTTGGCTTAGCGCAGGGGGACCGAATAGAGAGGGGGCTACATAGAGCTTTTACAGTACATGAAGTCAGGTAAAACTCTATATACTTGTTATGCTTGATTTAATTTCAAGAATTTTTCATTTTTCACATTTTCTAAGGGCCTGTTTATATGAGGTGGGCCAGCCCACCTGACTGGGCTGGCTCACCTGGGTGGGATGATTTTGATTTGTGTTTATGTGAGAGAAAACTATCCCAGCCAGGCAGGCTGGCCTTGTAACAGTGCATGACAGGATGCATTATGGGATTTTGAAAGGAAATTGCTTTATGCCTTTAACATGTAAATAATGAACAAATGCCTACGCAAATCAATTACCTTCACCTCAGTCAAGCAGGCCAGCCAGCCTGATGCTGTTTATATGATCCTGCATCACCGGGATCCCACATACCCAATTCACAGATCTCAACTGACCAGGCTGGCCTTCTTCTCATATCAACGCAGCTTGATTCAACAAAGGATGTCTTTGTTCACTCAGATCTCGCCTAGGCGAGCCAGCCCGGTCAGGCGGGCCAGCCCACCTCATATAAACAGGCCCTAAAACATAACACTTTTGGAAGAAATTAATGCATCAGTACTAAGGTCACTGAGTGATGAAAGACAAAGCCATCACTTACTGTAAACAGCCTACAAAATATGGTTTGCATTCAATTTAACAAGCATATTTACCAATGGTTGAATCATGTGACACAAAAGGCAACCTGAAAATTTATTTGTGACCCAGTTGCCTTATAAACTATCTTTGTCAATGCAGGTCAAGTAGGCTCATTTTATTGTAACTACAAGAGAAACAAATGTGAATGTTCAGTACTTTCTTAACTGTTATTCACTTTGAACTGTGTGACATTTATTTCAAACTTATAACTTCTTCTTGCACAATGTATTGACATGTCAGGACATTGTGTTGTTTGTTAAATTACTTTGAAGAAACATTTGCTGTTCTCCTATGATTCTGCCGTGGGACTTCAGAAATCGTGAATATTTCTGAGGTTATTAATTTGTTACTGCGTTTTGGCTCATTTGAGGATGTGACGTCATCAGATTTCTAAATTATAAACCAGCAACGAAAGACTGTCATACCGTGCTGTAGACATTAACAACCTACAGTATGTCTTTCTTGAAATTATACTGTGATATCTTAAAAAAGTCTGGGAATTACGATATTTTCTCAAAGTTGTTTTTAATTTCTCTTGAATTCTTAGGAATGAAGAAGAATGCATTATTTCCCAAAATATTGAAGACTTTCAGAAATTTTCTGTGGTAGAGTTATAACATACTAGCTAAGGTTTTTTTGAAGCCGCTCAGTTCAAGAAATTGGTCATAGAACACACGTTTTCAACGATAATAAATTTGAGAATTTATATGGAATTTGGCCTTTAAAATCGTTCAGGGTGTAACTTTACACCCTCAGTCGTTATTCACGGTTAAGGCCCCGTTTACACGAGATCGGATCCAAGTGGGATCGGATCCATTTGGATCCGATGCACTTTCTGAGGGGCGTTTACACGGTACGGATCCAGAACTGTCGGCGTTTACACGGGATCGGATCCATTTTGATTTTATTAACTCTTAGCAGTGCCCTGGTAAACCTTATGTCAAATTTTAATCAGATCCTTTGAAATTTTGTACTCTAATAGACTCTGTCTCATCTCTGATTCCCCTCTTTGAGAACAAACGCTTTTCAGTTTAATCATGTCACTTCCTATCCGTACCAGTTTGGATCCGATCCCACCCCTGTACACGAGACCGTTTGGATCGGATCCAAACGGGATCACTTTAGAAAATGATCCCGTTTGGGTACGGATAGCAGATACAAATGGGTTCGGACCCGTCGAGTCCCGTGTAAACGCAAGGCCTATCCATTACAGTTTGGGTGCGGATCCATTTGGATCCGATCTCGTGTAAACGGGGCCTAAATCACTTATAAATTTTCAAATTTGTTATCCTCACAAAATTAAAATCGCTAGCACTAAGACCGTGAAAATTTGCAATTAGACTAAAAGTATGACACTAAATGTGAATATGTGGACAAAAATTTCACTTGGGGCAAGCTAAAGAAATTTTGACAAACTCCAAAACGAGGCCGTCTTATTGAAAAGGTGTGTAGCAGTTTAAAGCAAATATAAAAAATTGGAAGGGAGAAAATTGTCCATGCAGGCTGTGTCGCACTTTCATTCCGAACTTGGGCTTTTTATGATGTTTTTAAAGATTTGTTTTATTGTATATTTTGATGAATTGTAAATAGTTTTAACAACTCTGTATCTTTTATCCACACTTTGTAATATATATTTTTAGCGTTGGAATTTATTAGCTAAATATTTTAGCTATCAGTTATTTTGTTGCCAACGATAAAGAAATTGTTAATAATAATAATAGCATAGAATGTTACAGACACCAACCTTTTTAAGATATAGAACCTATGCTAGCGATGTTTTTTAAGTATTGCACCATCATTGTATTTGTTCTGTAGAGGGAAACTTTTTTCAAATTTGGTGGTGAAAAAAGACTTATTTCTCATTGCAGAAAAAGATACAATGGATGTTTGGGTCAATGGAGAGGTCCTTGAAACTGCCGTAAGTAACACTTTCTAATGTAGACTTGTTCATCATATATTTGCAATGAAACTTGTTCTAGTTATATTTATGACTACATGTCAGTTTTGCTAACTTTGAACAAGGGTTGATAGTGTTGTGCTCTGAATCCGGGGGGGGGGGGTCGGTAGTGCAAGGTGACGTACCCGTTCCGAAATTTAGGGTCTCAAATTCTGCAATTTACTACCTCTATGATAAAAAAATTTCCAAATTTACTACCGCTCAGGGTTGTGAAAATTGATATGATAAGTTCGTGGATATTTAAGAAAGTTTGATGCACTGAACTTTAGTAAGACTATGTAGCGACAGAAATCAACCAGTTATTCAGTTACCTCTCAGCGACTGACAATTGACCATACTGTCATGTGCTCACACTAGGAGAAGTTTCTCCCATCCCGGTCCTACCTTTACTTCTATATCAACTTTTCGGAAAAAGGATACCTTACACTTTATTCTAGAATCTTGAAAATCGATGCCGGTCTTTGTACTAAAGTTTTGAAAATCGATACCATTCCCGATGGCACTTCCCGGTACCCAAAATGTATGAAGTGCCCCCCCCCCCACCTGGCGATTACCTCCAGTTTTCGTTCTTTATCGAGGCCATTACGATGAGTACCGGGTATCCTAGTTAATAGTACTCCTTTCTGAAAAATTCGCGTGGGTCTGATTATCGAACCCATCATGAAGTTGTCCTTTTGACCTCGTTTATCAATGATCCAAATTATTTGAAGATGGTAGAATGTCTGTATTTGCTCTTAAAGTTTTTTTCATGAAGTCCATTAAAAATTTACAATACATGGATTACTAATACCGGGTGAGTCAGAAAAAACGCCCGGCGTTTGAAAGGCTGCTGCTCCCTGAATATACAAGCAACGATATTTTGCAATATTTTGTTAAATAGCCAAAACGTTCAGTTATTTTTAGAAATTTTCCTAGTTAAAATCGGTCACTTCATTCAGAAGCTGTAGGCAATTTTCTAAAATGAGTCCCTTTGAGAAACCTTCAAAAACATGCTAAAATTACAAGCAAAGTCCCTAAAGTGTTTACCTCACAGCGATGACTTTCAGCACGTGCTTTGGTTTTGGCGGGTTGGAAAGTCTTCCCCCTAGTGTGAATAACTTATTCAGGGGGGGGGGGTTCAGGGGAATTCCATTCTCCCATGAGGACAAAATACATGTGCACACTCAAGAGTCATTATTCCTAGGAAAGAGAACAAAGGGAAATTTTGCTTGCTGTTTTCGCTCGTTTTTGCAGGTTTTCGAAAGGGGCTTTCTGCAGAAAATCTCCTAAATCAACGGGAAGGAATGACCGATTAAAGCCGGGCAAATTACTGAGACTAATTTGACATATCGGGGATAAAAGAAGACAGTTTTCAACATCATTGCTTTGATATTGAGGGATCGGGAATTTTTCAAACGCCGGGCGTTTTTATTGATTCACCCGATATACCATACCTACACCTAACGCTACCCTACTACGGGGACGATACCCCAAGGAGCAAAACGTTTTGTCTACCCATGGGTGGACTTGCTCCAAGTCTTGCTCTCGTTCCTGTGTGTTTATTGATCAAGAGCGAGACTTGGAGCAAGTCCAACCCAGGGGTCATAACGTAAGAAAGAGATTAATAATAAGATAAACAGAGGTACAAGTTAAGGAAATGTTATTTGACAAAGTGAGTGAGTACATAAAGCACGGGAAAATGAGAGAAGGCATCATTCATACCTTATTTGTTGATGGATAAGAAATACCAGAAAGTATGGAGCAGACATTTGCAGTTTGGTGCAATGAAATGAAGTGTTGTTATTATAGTGTATGAAATAACGGATATGTTTACATAATGCAAATGCCCTATTGCTTTCGGGTAACTAAAATAGGCCCTTCCTACGAAAACGTCAGTTAAAGGTAACGAAAAATTCAACGAATATCAACGAATGGATTACTGGAAAGCAGATAGATGTGCTTTCAGATGGTATGCGTCAAATTGATTCAAATCTTATCATTTCCTGAAGAATCTCGAGTTAAAATGGGTGGCGCTTTTTTCAGAAAGACCCTGTGTATTTATAGGAGCTATTACAGCCTGATACAGAATATCACAGGTTATTTTTGTTCATCTTTTTACCGTAGGTTTAGTGGTTTCTTTGAAAAATCTGTCAGATGGACGCTCGATACATCGGGGGCACAAACCTTTCCCAAAAGCATTGGTATCATTTTATCGTAAATATATTTTTGGTAGCTTGTCAATTTTTAGATTGTGGAAGTGATATAAAAGCATTTCTGTTTTTCAAAATAGGGTGAATTTGCAGATAATGGCACTGAGACCCATTTCAGTATCAGGGGGCATGCATGCTACATAAAAGCAGTGAGTTCTGGGAAAAAGAGAGAAGGCATCATTCATACCTTATTTGTTGATGGACAAGAAATCCCAGAAAGTATGGAGTAGACATTTGCAATTTGGTGCAGTGAAATCACTTTCGCCACATTGGACAAAATTAAGCAGACTCGATTTGTGTATGTAAACGTTAAAAAATATATCTTAAATATTTGTTGAAGAAAATCACTTCTTGAATTTCTGGCAGTTCAGAGAAGTATTTAATTGACTAATGTAAAATTACAGGAGATAACCTGTCACACTTTTCGCTACAGAAGCAAAAGTTTTCGTTAGAAAGTTGCGTTAGGGGTTCATATTAAGGTTTTTTATATTTTCCCACCAAAGGTTTCCATAAGTTTCTGACAGGCATTGAGTCATGGCAAATAGACCTGCTTTGTCATGCAGGACCGTCGATTAGAAGAGATAGAGGGCGGAAAGGTCCAGTGCCCGAACACCGAAGGGGCAGGTAAATATTTTGTAACATTAAAATTTTATTACTGCTATATATCTCTATATTGTTTTTTTATATATAGTTCATCTGCTTTAAAAGAATATTGGCAAAACCGTCGACCTTATTGACAGTATATATGTTACAACCAAAACGGTCGTATTTATATTTCAGTATTACAGATACCTGTTCTATCCCAGCGAGTCAGTAGTCGGTGTCGTGCCGTCATTGAGTTACCATTCACATTCAATCTTTTTGGCCTTTTGAGTCGTTCGTTTCCTCTAGCACCTTCACTTCAGCGACTGCAACGACCTGGTGTGAACTTCGCTTTACTAACATAAAAAGATGTCCTTGATTCAATGAATGCAATAAAAAGGGCGGTTTCCTAATTTCCGGGAGGCTGAAGCGCGTGGTAACCAGGGCCGAGGCTAGTGGGGGGGGGGCTGGGGGCGGAGAGCCCCTGGAGACCATTAGTTGTCGGGAAATGTTGCTCTCTTGGCGGAATTTTTGTGATTTAAGTGACTAGTTTTGGAGGATTTTGAGGAGAAATGATGCATAAAAACATGAATTTATTAGTCCTGAAACATAAATTCCAACAGAAGTTATTGAATTTATGGCATCTGTTTGATTTATATTCATTAACTGTGTTGATTTCAAGGTTGGATTGCGAAATGTGGCCAAATTTTAGTTACTGAGGAGTTAGATCGGTCATACAATGCAAAGATTTAACGTATGTTCCTAAAACTGTTGTTGTTGCTGTTGTTGTTGATGGCTTTATTGTCGGAAAATTTTGGTTTTACGCCCCCCAGGCAGTCATGGCTGGTATCGGCCCTGGTGGTCACAGAAAATTTTCTTGGGGCTTTGCTTCCAAACTCCCCGAAGTCCCCATAGATCACTCCAGGGCCGTGCTGGCACTCGACGGCCTTGCTGTCATGTATCATTTGACTCATGTGATAAAGATAAGTATCACTCTTCGCAAACGAGCAAAATTGTTGTAGCGCAATGTATTTCATGTGATCAGTTTCATTCCAATCGAAGGTTGGTCAATCATATGCGCAATTAATAATGTACCACGAATGATCAGATCCCTTACAGATACGGACCAATTAACATGACTCAATGCCGGTGCTTTTTAACCGATCTGTTATTTATTCAAATTTAGAATTTCAGTAATAAATATTCTTTAGTATTTTAACCCTGGCATCACACTGGCCTATGCAATTTCTTGTAAGCAGTTTTATATAAAATGCATGTATCTGGTAGCAGCTTTCACGGAAATTTGATCATTACAACAGAAGTGTCAGATCTAAAAAATCTGAAACACCTGACACTTTTGATGCATTTGACAGGCAGGTATCATGTCACAAACAGCCGTCAAGAGAAACCCTCAATCGTTTATGAGCCATCGACCTTTGATTTCAGATTCCTTAGTGGCATTTGGCCGCTAACGTGGGACTCCTCCATCCTCCATTCTTTACAACAGCCATTTCCTAATCTATTTTCCCTATGTTTCTATTTTACATACGAAGAAAGTTTTTAGGGCACTGAGAAGCCAAGCTTATCGAAACAGTGCTCTTATCCTTCGTATTCGATGTGACCTTACCTTAGACTTATTGCGTTGAGTCTGAGTAATCGCTTGCATCCACCTATCCCACTCTCTTATACTAGGACCCATGGCTTCACAGCCAAAAAGTTGGCCCTACTTAGGCCCTTCACCACAACCTCCTTTTATACCACTCACAGAGCCTTGTTGTGGTCACATGACATTTTGCTTGCCAAAGATTGGTTTATTTTCAGTTCGTGTAAAGTGAAGGCCAAAAATGATAGTTTTTGGACGATTGATTGGCTTTAGAATTGGCGGCAAAAGATTTGCAAAGCTAGTAATTGGAAGAATTGGAAACGCTAGGAAACTGTTTTTAGTGTGCGCAATTGGCACTCAAACATTTTTTGATACTACACAGTGTTTGGTTAATAGAATTTGTTTTAACATTGTTTCTTTGAGTGCGAACAGTGGGGCGCAGTGGGGGAGCCACATAAAAATTACGAAGGGTAAAAGTCCATGGTTTTGTGTCTGGGTTATAAAAAGGTAAACCTTAGATGTTTTCAATTCATTTTTTCTGTTACAATTCTAGCAAGATTTTACAAAATCGGGGTGTAAATACGAATTATGTTATTACTTTCGTGAGCTCTTAATCAAGCTATAAAACTTTTAGCCATTTAAAAAGAATCCGAATCGAACGCTGTCTTGATACATTCTGTAGAATTTTCGAATGTGTACAATATTGATACAATATACAATATTGATACAAAATAATGATACAAGCTCCAACGCCACTCGATCGAACGTCGTGTGAAAAAGAAATGTAAAAAGATAACGCTCAATCAGAATAGCTTGAAAGAACCGCCTTCAGAATTCAGATAAAACTTGTTGGAGAGGCGAGATAGGCTTTGTTCGAGGAATATTATGCGTCCCCTGTGCAGGAGGTAAAAGCTCATACGCAGTAACGTTTTGGAGTTGGAGCCTTGAGTACTCCAAACACAATACACTACTGTTCATGAGCTTGAACCCACTGCACGAGGGACACATAAGTTCCTCGGACAAAGCATTTCTCTTCTCTCCAACAAAAACCAAATTAACTCTACACTGCAGGCATTGAAAATATAAGAAAAATATAAGAATATCGTCATATTCGTCATAATAATATCGTCATAAGAAATTCGTCATAAGAATATCGAAAGAGTTATACCAGCGATTCTTTGTGAATCATGATAAACTGTGAAATTCAATTTTCTGAAAATTGAGAAACTCTACAAAAAATAAATATTTACCATAAGAACTGGCTTCAAGTTAACGGGAGTACAAAGACCAGCTGCCTTTAGCAATCTATTGTTTTCGTTTTGCGAATTTCGTACAGTCAGATATTCTGGAAGATGTGGAAAGCAAGTCGTTGACTTCACGCAAAGCATGCTGGTCTTTGTATTCCCTTTAAGAAACCGTACTACACAGGTAAGACCCAAGGTTCTGATTAAAATGAAAAAGAAGGAAACAGAGGAAGTACATCGATGGAAATTCAAATGCTATAAATCTCAACGGCAACCACAATCATTTCTTCATAAAAATTCGTAATACAACAGCAAGCTAAAACACAAAGAAACATGATAACAACTAAGGCAGAAATCTGTCTAGTGGCACTCGTACACTGAATTCTTCGGCGCGATAAAGGTATTACATTAAGTCCAACAAGGAATCTGTGCTCGATGGGCCTCATTTCCGCAATTATGCAAAATTCCGGATAAGGATACCCTTAACTCTGTGAAATCTGTTAAAACAGACCATTTCGATAATAAAGATTGGAGACTGCATAGTGGGCCGAGTGGGCCGTTGAAGTAAATATAATGTAAACATTGAGTTTTGCAAGCTGTGGCGAGGATGGTTACAGCATCGGCGCTGTTTCAGAATTTCAGTTTTGAAATATCAGTTTTGATGTAACCGTCAGATTGAGGAAATTCGAATTATGTTCGAACTTTTTCCTTGCGTCAATTTTAATCGAATTCAACAAGGGTATTCGAAGTTGAAAACTTCACTTGAATTCTATTCACTTGAAAATCGAGGTCAGAGTAAGCTGTCTCATTCTAAATACTTCAAAATGCATCATGTATTTCGTCAAGTTATGCAGAAGGGCCTAAACTCGAAGCAAGCATTGCTGTTTGCAGCACTGAAACAAAGGCTGAAAAGGAAATCACTTGCGAGCAGAGGTAAATTACACGGTTGTCTGTATTTTGCATGGACAGCTATTTGACCAAGTCCTAAGACAGCTCCATTGTTGCGTTTTTATGCAGTAGCGATTGCCACGTTTACATTATTCACCTCAACGGGCTCACTCCGCGGCAGCCATTTACCAGAACTACATCCGCCATTTACCAGAACAAACCGCTCTCCCCAGTCTCCGATTTTAATTGTCGAAATGGTCTATTGTGAAAATGATACCCAAAATTCTAAAATAGTTTGAAAAGGTACCCCTAAAAAAGGGAATGTCCCCGTACCAGGAAAAAATTAGGAAGTGGACTGCTGATCAGCCAGTTTATCAAACATTTTTATCAAACATGGACTGCTGATCAGCCATTTTATCAAAAACCCTGAGAGGTGGACTGCTGATCAGCCATTTCATCAAACAGCCTAAGCGTAGACCCATTACGCATAGGCGACAGTTTATGCTCAGCGATCACGCTTTCATTTTACTTTTCTTTCCGTAGTAACGTTTCTTTTGCGTTTAATTACTTTGTTTAGGGGCACTCATAGTGGAAACTCGCTGACTGCGTATACCTGCCTGCAATGTGTGGCACAGTAGATTGTGTGTTTCAATGCGTGTTTCAATTACACAGATGCACAAAGAATTCCGTTATGTTGAGCTCTGACTTTGTTGCAGCCAATCAGATACGTGACAGACTGGCTTTAAAATGTCAATTCAGTTTTGATACTGAAAGCTGTATTTCAAATCTAGAAATTCAGCAAACGTTCGTTGATATCAAATTCCGGTATTGTTCGGGATACTGCGACTTCCCCCTTTTGTAAATCACAAAGGACAAGACGTTAACTCTGACTGGCTTACTGGTCAATGGGACGAGCGAAGCGTTTTGGGGCATGCGCAAATTAACAGAGGAAGGGTGAAGGGCGATGACCCTGAGATAGATACTGCGCAGACTCCAAGGCGCTTTGACAGGCGTCTGGCTCTTGAGGAGAAAATCCAAAAATTTTCGCTGATAGTATCCCGAACAAGGTAAAGTGGCAAAACATTTTTTGATACAGTTACCTGCATCACGCTTTTCACGCTACAAATTTCTTACCTTGATGTTCCAGCTTGAGGTTGAGCTTTCAAACTTTAAAGGTCGACCTCCACTTCAGTAGTTTTGGTCGGCGACGTGCACGTTATCCTAGTGCGCATGCTCGTCAGCAATACAGCATGCACACAAAGCGAGCGCGCTGGTCGCCGATCAAAACTACTGTAAGTGGAGGACAGCCTTTAGGTCGTGGACTCAAAGAAACTGTCATGGATAGGTCTCCCGTTCGCACGAAAGCGACATACTTTTTACGGCAGATATACAAAACGGTACATTTTAAAAGAGAGGCATTAACCGGCACAATTTGAAAACGGCGTTGAGTGGACATTGGAAAACAGAGCTTTCCACGCTTCCAAAACAAGGCTGGTGGGTATATTTCTTTGGCATCAAAGCTGCACTGACAGCGTAACTGTCAAATTTTGTACTGTTTTCGAATTGTGCTGATATCGTGTAAAAACTAAATAAAATTTTGCTTATGTCACACAGTGGGTCCACAGATGGAAATTTGGCCAAAATGAATTTTTTTCAAACATGGAATTTTATACATGCCAAGAAAGCAGAGATTCTGGGCTCTCCGAAGCTTTTTAAATTTTTTCCTTATCTATTTTCAATAAAGAGTTACATGATGTTGAAACTGAACACAGTTGTCATGAATGGCAAAAACTGGAAAATAAGTGAAATTTCTCAAACATGCTGAAAATGCTTTAATCCAAGCTAAAATTTAATGGCAGTGTATTAAAGTGAATAACCTGAGTTAAAAGATGAGATCGCATAGGTTTATAAATAGCCTATTGTATTTGATAATCCAGCTCGTGGCGAAAGAAAGCAGAGCCGAAGAAAACAATGGAGGGATTAGGTGTTTCTTTGTCCTATAAATAGACAAGCGCTATATATCTCAGGTCATTCACTTTAAAGTTTAAAAAATATCAACCAGAATATCATGAAATGTGGTCTGTTGTTCATTATCATCAAGGTTTTTCTTCAAAATCAAGAAAAAAGTCACAAATCGGCCAAATTTCAAACATTTTTGTGGTCATTTTTTTGCCTTAAACTTGAAATATATCAAAAACCATGAACGGACTAATTGTAAACCATATACTTTTCTGAAAATATAAATCACCTGTGGCAAGATGCTAACTGGTTCGTTATTAGTCCGTTCATATCTTAAAATGAAGTTCATTTGCATTTTACCGTTAGAAATCATTATTCAAGTCTATTGGTCCCAGATCCCTTTAAAATTTACGAAGCTGAAAAATTTTACATTTCAGAATTCACCTTAAAGTAAACTTCGAATGAGCTATAAACCAGCGTCTGACTCCTTTTCATTCTTAAATTATAGTGGATATTCAAATTTCTTCGCAAAATGCCCAAATATCGTATATCTGCTCTAATTTGGTTCCAGGCCTACAATTTTCGATCAAAATTAACTTTTCGAGGTCTCTACATCCATGTTGCCGTGCAAGGAAAAAATCAGCTCTTTCTCTCTTCAAAATATCATGAAATTTCCAAAAATTGGCATTCTGGGTCCACTGTGCGTCACATTTTTCACCATTTTCAAATTGTGCCGCTATCGTGTGAAAGTAGTAGAAAGCATAAAAATGTTCTGTTTCCTTCGCTTACGAGTGCCATGCAGGGCCGCCAAGAGGGGGGAGCAGGAGGGCAATTTGACCCAAGGCCTTACGGTCTAAGGGGCCTCATAATAGAAGATTTTTAACATTTTGAGTGCAGGAAATGGTCTGAAATGCATTTTAAGCCAATCTAAAGGGCATAATGGAACAAATTTCGCAGTTTTGTCCCTGGGCCCCCAAAAGCTCTCGGCGGCCATGGTGCCACGTTTGAATGTGCTGGTCAGAATACCGTTTTCAAACTATGCCGTTTTCAAATGGTACCGGAAAAACGGTGCCATTTAAGTATGCCCGGGAGGCCAATCTGCAACATTTTTATGCCGCTTTCAAATTTTGCCAATATTGCGTGAACGCAGTCTAAAATTGCCAAGTAAGGCGAAGCAAATCTTCCAACATCCTAGCAAAACTTCATTTTTTTTACTTACTGGTAAATACTTTACATGGTTGTACTAGTCCGGAAAGTCATCGTCAAAATAGTCCACTGCAGATTCAACTTTGGGCTTTGCTTCCGTTGCTTTCTTCTGAATCCTACAAGAAAGGTAGTAGTATCAATACAGCATAAGACATTTCATGGAGCAAGTCAAGATCGCCGGAGCAATTACGTGAGGTTAATTTTTAGGACCTGTTCTTACTGTTTCGCATTCATATGAAAACGGAAGAAAACTTTTCCGTTTCTGCCTTGCTTCCACAGTACTCCTCTGTGAAAGCGAAGTTTTCCAATATGCTGGTGAAATGGATAAATTTGAAAAGATGTGTTTCAAATACGATCCACTTTCAGTGTAAATGCCAGGTCCAGAGACAGCTCAAAACACTCTGTATTCCTTTGCACAGGATGTGCATTGAAATAGGCTACAAACTTGCGATTTGCGCCTTCTGCCTTCAAGAGAACTGTTTAATCGAAATTGCTGAGTGTCCCAATAAAAGGTAAACAGATTTCGCTGGAAAAAGTAATTTCGCTTTCATCAATAGCTGATATCTTTTGAAGTGTTCTTCGATAGTTTAATTGACCATAGATATGACCATAGATACCTTGTTTGTAGACATTGGTGCTATGCGCGTTGAAATAAGAATGCTGAAAGTTCAAATTTGCTGTGACCTCCAGACAAGAGCTTTATCATTTTGGCTTAAGCAAATTCCTACAGCCAATGATTCAATAATAGCCTTAATAACATCTGAAAAAAGTTATAATCTAGAGCTACCTACTACTTTATCTGCTAAAATATTTCTGCTGTGAAGTGTGTCAATTTTTATTTAATTTCAATTTTAATTTTCAAATGCTTGAGGAATTTGCTTGGGCCAAAGGCCAAATCTCTGGCTTGGAACTAGAGGCAATATTGCACTTTCAAGATTTACTTCGCAACTCTCAAAGCACCAATGTAACCAAACAAGGTATCTATGCTCAAATTAACTATTGAGAAGGAACGTTTTGAAAATGATTAGCATTAACAAGTAAAACATTTTATCTTAGGACGTGGCTGCGGGGTAGGGGCGGATGGGATTCCTGCTGTTAGGCTGGATGGCTCCTGCCCTTTGGTTTCTTGTTTGCTATTCAGGTTTCGGTGGCACGGGGTGGCGGCTGTTTTTGTCAGCGCGTGGGGACCCTCTGCTCATTGCTTTACATTTGTTACGCACTGACATCGTTGCAGGGATCGTCACCCGACACCCAACGCGAGACAGACATCAATCTTTTTCGTTGTAGTTTCCTTTCCTTAGAACATTGCAAACCCTTCAATCGTTAAAGGACATATGTCACGTTAGCAATTGGTTAATACAACAAAGAAGTGTGGAGTGGAATCCCATTGTTCTGTGACTTTTCATTTCTGCGTCACGAATTTTCATTGCAATGAAAATTCAGCATCGATCCTGTGCTTTGTAATAAACGATAGAGAGGATAGTATCGTGTGAACCAATCACGTTCATGACATATGTGCTTAAAGTGTCTGTCATGATGGGAACTCCAATGACCTAGTATCTATTCCCGCTATGATAGGTACAGTAGCTGTAAATCTTTTAGTTTCTTTTGTTGGACTATAAAAAAAAGTAAAGATAAAATGTGAATTAAGAATTTTCAGGCTGACATTTGGCTAAATAAAAATCTTCTGGACTTTTAAATTTTTAAAGAAAAACTTTTAAATAATTATATGCGAGCAATGTCAGCCTGTTACAGAAAATCAAAGATTTTCTATAGATTCTCATCGCTAGACCAAAGCAAATTTGTTCACTTCTTTGGGACACCCAGTATATAGCGAGAATTAAAGCAGATGAGTAACACTCTTGAATCATCTCACATTTTTGCAACTTTTCTCACGTTGGCCCACATTAAAGAGCTCTGTCCTCAAAGTCACTTCAAGGGCATTACCAGACACCCTTATATTCGCATCTACATGGCATCACTTCCTGCCGACACATACAGAAGTGTCCCACATATAAGAAACACAAATCCTAAAATTTATTTCTTATTGTGTGACACAATAAGAAACACAAACCCAGATTTTCAAAATAATACCACATTTTATCAGGAACTAGTACAGGTTTGGAAAAAGATTGTTTCTGATGTAAAAACCATGTATTAAAACCTTTGAAAGTATTACATGAAAACAAGAATTTTGTGTGCATACTAAGCAAAATGTACGTTCCTGGAATAACCGTAGCCGATTCTGAAAGCATAATCAAGATAATGTGTTTTTATTACAGTCATAAAGCTCATGTCCAAGTAGTTAATGAAAAGAGTGCGATTTTTCTAACAAGCAACTTTACCTTGATTTGAAATTTATGCCATTATTTATGATTTGAATTTATATGAGACAAGTGTCAGATCTGAATTGAAAAAGTTGTTTCCTCTATGCCGGTCACTACTGCAAAACTACGATGATTTTAGTGGCCAGCCTAATTGCGTAGGGTTATTGCAATGGTGTTATGGCGCAATGGTATTACTGCTGACTTTGCCGCTAGGACAGTCAGATAAACTGGATTTGATACCAGCTAGAGCACTACCACTTGAGCATCATGACAAGGGATCGCGGACTCTCTTCCCCCGGCGCTTGATACTAAAATCTGCAAGTTCATCTTCACCTTTTATCTCATGGAGGTTACAATCTTTTAAGAATGTTGAAAGTTTCTATTTACACTTACCCTTGAAAAGTTAAAGGTTTGTCTTCAAAGCTAAGAACAGACAGACTTGGAGGCGGTTTCGTAATCTTTCTTTCAACAACCGTTGACAATTTCGGATTGAGCAATGAAGATTCCCTGAAAAGAGACACTAATTTGAAAGCTTTTCACACAAATTCTTCTCGTGATGAGAGATAGCGGATATTTGAAGATCGACGTCAAAAGACGGCGCAACGATGTCTCCTTATCAAACGGTTATCAACGACAAATATTGACCAAAGTGCATTCAAATTCTTTCCAAAGGTGTAAGGCTTGAATACAGCAAATCCACGCAGACAAGAACCTGCTTTACATGAGGTACTAAAATAAATTTCAGGTTACAACGGTTCAATGTGAAAACCAGCATAGGTTCCAAATCTTTAAATCTACGAAAAAAGGCGGCTATAAAAGTCAATGAGCTATTTCGGTAATCTGAATGACTTAAAAGAAACTTTAACCATTTTTCTATGATTCTACTGTTGGACTTTTCAGAAATCTTGAACATTTGTCGAAATTACAGCCTATTTCATATTTAAGCTTATTTTATGATGTGACGTCATCAAAATTTCTATATCGCAAACCAGAAGAGCAAAAGACGTTTGCTTGATACCATATTGTAGGCATCCATAAACTATGGTTTTCTTGAAAATTAGTTGATATTTCGTCAGCAGGTTTAGAAGTTACAATAGTTTTTAAGTTTTTTTCGAAAATTTTCTTGAATTCTTAAAAAAGAAGAAAAAGACAGTAATTCTGAAAATATTGAAGATTTCAGAACAGTCCAACGGCAGATTTACTGTAAAATAGCTCAAGCTTTTAAGCCATTCAGTTCAAAGAAATATTTCATATAGTTTCAATTTTACACACAGCTTTTTAAAGATTTGAAACCCATACTGTGAAAACCATTCCGGAGCGACGGCCAAGAAATTTTCAACCTTGTTATTTTCCTCTGACAACATTGTCGTTGACCTTGCAACCAACTTAAAGGGAACCCAGGCATATAACAACATTAACAAAAATAGCCTTCCAAAAACAATATGCCGTGATGTGACGTAATTAATTTGCTGCATCGCAAAAACGAAACGCTACAGATTTCTGCTTACGCCACATGATGGACCGTTGCAGCTAATTCTTGAAAATTGTACCGTCTTTCCCTTCACAATCGACAATGCTGATTCCAATTTTCAAAGCTTATTAGAAATTCTTTCAATAAAATCATGATTGATAGAACAGCCAGTGTGTAGCAGTTTGAAACTTGTATCAGAAGCGAGCCACCTCAAAATAGTGTTTCTTGTGTTTTGAACTCATTTTTAGTCGGTATACAACCACCTTTTACTGTTTCGTAATTTTGAAATTTTCGGTAGTGAGCCACCTGAAGTGCAGGTCCACCTTAATCGAGCTTTACGATTATGGTGGCTCTACACTTAAAGTGGCTCACTACGGAAAATTACAAAATTTCGAAATAGTGAAAGGTGGTTGTATACCAAATAAGAATAAGTTCGAAACACCAGAAACACTAAGTTGAGGTGATTAGCTTCTGATATAAGTTTCAAGCTGCTACACACTGGGTGTCCCATCGCTCAAGTTGAAATGACAACATTGCAAGTTTTAAAATACTCAATGTACGAAAACTGCTAAAATCAAACTATAGCGCAGTAAATGAAGTTTCTTTAAAACCATAAAAGCGCCATTGCTAACAACGATCCTTCGTGGCTCCAAAGTTGACCTTCATATCATCAGAAAGTCTACCCTGGGTATCAGAGCCAATAAAATATGGTACAAAGGGTACAGAAGTCATTTTTGGCCTAAATACTCTTTGTCATGCTTTTCATTCGCCGTACAAAAGATCATGGTTAGCGTGGTTCTTTAAATCATATGGCAGTGCGTCAATCATTTGTGCAATCCTCCTTAGGCACGGCCCATGAATTCTTTCTTGACAGGTTACTCCATGCGTAATGGAAGTAAACTGTAAGGGTGCTTACCGTGTAGCTGTGACTACTGTATTACGCTTAGGTTCTGCATCATAACTTGCTGTTTTGCAGTTATAAAGTGCCGCAATTTCATGAATCAGCTTCCGATTATTCGTGTTCATTGGTTGGAATGAATGAGTGATCTGTGACATAGTGCTCTACGAAGAAATGAGTAAAACAGGTGTAACAAATATCTCGAACTGCAGCGATGATACGATTGTAAGCAAAAGCAATGTTATCATGCCCAGGGGGAGGGGGAATCTGGTATATCTAGGATACAAGTGCCCAGGTTACTTTGTGGGGACTAAAATATGCACGAAGCTTATCTCTTTGGGTCAATGATTTGTATAATCATTGAAATTCTGGGTAACTTTTTAAGGTCCCAAATTTGGAATAAAATAAAATTGGGAAAAACAGCTAATTTACAATCAAAATCAAGTAACATTACTAAATTACTTAAATATTCAAATAGATTATGAGAAATCTTATCAGTTACGGCATTTTCCCACAGATTTAGAATACTGAATTCATAACCTTTTGTATGTTGGGTCAGAAAAATTATTTCTTTTAGATTAATTTTTATGGCAAAAAATATTTTTGGGTTGATGCTTACTACCAATTCTGAACACCCCTATCCTTAATACACCATCATACCTCCAGGATTTTTATGGCAAAAGGAACAATTTAGGTACAATTTCGTTCCCATTTTAATTGCCTTAGCTTTTCAAGATAATGAACACTGTTCAAATTTAAAATGTCAAACAACGTTTCAGGGCATTCAATGTCTTACATACAGGGTGTCCCAGAAAATTGCCGCCCCGTTTGCCCGAAGAATACGAAAGAGCGGCATAAGGTCCTCACCATACTTTCACTTGATGTTCTCTTCAGATGTTCAATTAAAGTTTGCTACCATTCCAGTAAAAATCCGTTGAGAAAAGATGGAGCTATGACGTTCAGAAGACCAAATTTATCTTATGATTGAAACTAGTGATCGGCCATTTTGTATCACTATTTTGCAACGACAAACAGCTTCATGGATGAGCTGAAACAGTAACCTCCAATTTCATAGCCCTCGCGAAAGTTTCAATAATCATCAGAGAGTTCAGCTATTTCCTACCCCACGATCTTTGATTGTATGTCAAAACGAAGACAAGGATCCCAAGATAATAAACACTCAAAAAGTAATGACAAACAACATACATTATAGTCACGTTTTGTTTCCAGGTATGGTGAGCGAACCAATTATTTAGTTTATTGATCAGTTCAAAATGGGAATGCGCTACTCCAAAAGTCTTTTGCCCTTCTGGTTTCTTTTTGTTCATTGTCATTGGCAGTAAATCAACAATTGTTGCTTACAAATGAAGGAACAAATCTATGCAAGGCAGGCGACAAATTCAAATGTGATATTTTTGTCGAGACTTTTGACTTTTTATTACTTTGGGAATTCGTAACTTCAATTTTGCATTCTACCAGAGATCGTGGAATACACAGTAGCTCAACTCTTTGATGATTATTGGAATTTTCATGATAGCTATGACATTAAGGGCTGCTATTTCAGTTCATCCATGAAGCTGTTTATCGTTGCAAAATAGTAAGATAAATAGCCGACCGCTGGTTTCAGTCAGCAGGCAAACTTGGTCCTATGAAAGTCATGGCTCCATCATTTTTCAAAGGATTATTATTATTATCATTATTATCATCATCATTATTATTATTATTATTATTATTATTATTATTATTATTATTATTATTATTATTATTATTACTAACTATTTCATTTAAAGTTGGCTAAATGCTATAGCTAAATTGCTAATTAAGGCCAACTATTTAAAAAAATACATATAAGATTGAAGTGAAGACATAATTTACAATAAAAAGCCTAAATTGGGATAAAATACTCAATATTTTCACGGGGACGGTGGCAAACTTTATAGACCTTTACACAAAGTAAAGTTCAATTCGAGGTGAAACCTGCTTTCCCAAAAGGAGTTACATTTCATTGCTGTAAACAAGGCACTCGGTTTCCAAATCTAAACATTGCTAGCAAATTTCATGGGTTGCCGTTAGAGACGCACGCTGTTGGGTGACTCCAAAGCGAGGCAAAACCGGCAAGTACGTATTTCAATAGATTGCTGCGATTTTGTGTAAAGGTCTATTGCGTTAAACGCGGGAACCGATTTTTTATGCATGATGCAGTCACTATGCACTGGTCTCTTATCTACTAATCCCTATTCTTCGATTTTTGCTGAAAGTACGGTTGTCCGCCAACGATTCAATGTAGCGAAATCTGTCCTTGCTACGCAAACTATTGCAGGAGATACTCATCTAACCTTTCTCAGTTTGTGTATCAAATTTTCAATAGCATCTTCAACAGTTTTCACCAATGGTAGGTTGGCTCTAAAATGAATTTAAAAAAAAATGATTGGATAATGGTACTAAGTCAAATATTGAAATTTAAAGGGAACCCAGCTGCTGACTTACGGAAGGAACTCTAACAAGTAAAACATCTTATCTTAGGATGTGGCTGCGGGGTAAGGGGCGGATGGGATTCCTGCTGTGAGGCTGGATGGCTACTGCCCTTTGGTTTCTTGCTTGCTGTTCAGGTTTGGGTGGCACGGGATGGTGGCTGTTATTGTCAGCGCGTGGGGATCCTCTGTTCATTGCCTTGCACTTATTACGTACTGACATCGTTGCAGGGATCGTCGCCCGACACCCAACGCGAGATGGACATCGATCTTTTTCATTGTACTTGCCTTTCCTTAGAACATCACAAACCCTTTAATCGTTAAAGACCCTGTACTCCCCATGATCCTCTCTGGTTTGACAATGAATTTTATACTGTATGAAAAAGATTATGGCCTAGCTATTGCAAGGCTGTGCATTGTCGTTTCAACTTTCAAATGAACATTATGAAGTCATCGCTTTAACTCAAACAAAAGACCTTCCCAAAAGTAATTGAAGGATTCATTTCCCATATTATGTGGTCGAAGTGCGTTGTTTACAATAACTGTGATGTTTTGCTGGTTTGTGCGCATAGCTCATAACAAAGGATCATGGGGAGCACAGAGTCTTTAAGTGACTGTCAAGGTGGGGCTTCCGTGTAGGCATCAATTAGCTGTAATTTTGCTATTCATTTAAACGCCTACTATAAAGAAATTAATAATAATAATAATAATCCGATGACCTAGCGTCTATTCCAGCCATGATAGACACAGTAGCCGTAAATTTTTGAGTTTCTTTCATTGGACAATAAAAAAGTAACGATGAAATGTGAATTAAGAAATTCCAGGCTGACATTTGGCCCAATAAAAATCTTCTAGAACAGAACGATTAAATAATTATATGCGAGCAAAGTCAATCTGTTACAGAAAATCAAAGGCTGTCTCATGCGACTTCTTAAAGCAATGATAATTACTAGTGCCAATATAAACAATAGGACCTAGTGGTATGTGTTCTTCTCTTCAGCTGTACCCTAGACTTGATGAAACTAAAATCAAATATTTCATTGATATTGAATCAAACATCCCGTTGCACGAAATTGGGGCAGTATTTCGTTTAAGGTCAGATTTGAGATTTGAGGCAAAAAAATAAGTTTATTCCGCTGGAAATTTAAGAAGCAAAAATTCCATTTTGAAAAGGATACTGGGATCGAGATAAATCAATATTTCAAATTTCTCACTAAAAAGGCTGCTGGAGGGCGGAGACTACCAAGTGAGTCAATAAAAACACCCGGCGTTTGAAAAATCCTGCTCCCTGAATATCAAAGCAATGATATTGAAAAAATTGTCTTATTTCATTCCTGACACACAGCAACCATTAAATAGTAACTATTTTTAGTGTTTCACTTTTTTAGGGAGGATTCTTTCATGATAACTTTGCCTGCACAAGTTGCTTCAAACACCAGTAGTAGAAATTTTGACAGAGTAAACCCAGAACGCACTACGCACCAATCTCTGACTATAATTATTGCTAGTTTTGCATATCAAGTTTCTGTTGCCCTTGGAGATTCATTAGCGATAACCAATGGTGAACAAAATAATTTCAAAATTACAAGAAAAAGCAATATTCAAAACTTAAAAACACTTACTTCGCTTCTTCCTTCAATGCATATGAGAACTGCATGGCTGGAAAATGACTTCCATCGGGGTTTTCAACTCCAAGAGCATCGGCAAGTCGTCTATCAAAATTATAAATGTGACGCAATATAGCAAATGAGGCAGAAAAAGCTTTTGCTTTCGAAAATTTATAGCACTAATACTTCTTGATGGATTCAAATGATGCAAACTCAAGCTCAAAGCCGAAAGACTGAACCATATTTGAATTTTCTCGCATTTTTATGAGGATGGACCTGTAATAAGTCTATTCTCTTGGTTGTAAGTCTATCTTTTGCTCATAAGAACGAGAGAAAGAAAAAAGAACAAAAGTAAGAAAAGAAAATGGAGAGAAGGAAATATGCTAACGAAGGCTAACGAATTCGCTGAACCAGTAAGCGTCGCAAAAAATACATCTTTCTCGTCAAGGACAGTTGCGGCAGCCTTCTTTAAAAATTTCGTAGCTCAGTAAACTCAAGAACTCTCGAAGCTTCGATAAAAACGTTCGCCATGATTGTTTCGTGATGCTAGAAGATGAAGACGATGAAGTGGATGAACAAATCGCACTGCTAAAAGAAATTTCCGTCCAGTTTGTGTTCTAAATACTTTTTCAAAATGTATGAAAAAGCCCTTAAACAGCAGCTCATCTCACATCTAGATAAAACTCTCTCCATATTTATATCGGCTTACAGAAAATCATACAGCACACAACATGTGTTGATAAATCTGGTAGAAGACTGGAGGGAAAAACTTGACAAAGATTTCGTGGTAGGTGCTATCCTCATGGATCTCTCAAAGGCTGTTGACAGCATTCCAAATAATCTAATCATACCAAAATTACATGCATACGGTTTTGATGAAAACGCGTTAGTTCTTATTTATTCTTATTTAAAATCACTCGGTAGATTAAACAAAACAGAAGAAACCTACTTGTTTCTCTCGAACATCGCACAATCATCGTCACATTCGAGCCTGCACAAAGAAGAATGAATCAAACAATCATGAATAACTTATGCCCTTTTCACACTGCAAGTTGAACCAGTTTAACTACACCAGGTTATCACATGGAGCCTTCTATTGGGCAGTCCAATGAATCCAATGCATTTGATTGGTTAAAATCTAACCTAGTTTCGGTCTTACAAAATTTAAACTGATCGCTACAGCTGTAAACTGAAAACCCTCTTCATTTTCAGAGTGTTTTGAAATTTTATAAACAAATCAGAGAAATGAATTGTGCATAGATTCATGTAAAACCCAGAAGAGTGACATATTTTTTGGGTCAACTCCCCTGTTACGATCACTTTGATTTACGAGAATGTCTGAAAACTTCATTGTAAACGTCATAGCAAAATGGCGCAAAATTCCAGAAAGCAACATCGAAACTCGGCATCTACGTCGAAAGTTAACCTGCCACTCGAGTTGAGTAAAACAGGCGAAACAGTAGCACTGAATATCGGTGCGCCAGCAAATGCTACCGACTAAAATGCGATCTTATAGTTTCAGCCACAACTGTACATCTAAGATGTACATGGCCTACATCATTGTGCATGAAAGGCTAAAACACTTAACTTTGAAGGGCATTAACGCGAAATGAACCTTTTAACAATTCTGCAAAGGTGTCTGGATGGTGCGTTACTTTTACGCATCTTTATATAAAAGGCTTGGCTAAGTGGCGGTAAAGCATTAATCACTTTTTTGCACATTCGAAAATTCTACAAAATGTATAAAACTATAGTTCGAACCAAAATCTTTTTTAGAACAGCTGAAAGCTCTATTGCAATCAAGACATCATATCAAAGGACATCAACGCGAATAACTGCAAAATCGTTTCGCTTTTAAAAACTGCTGTCGTTCACAACGTAAAATGTGTAGAATATAACAATGCAAAATATTTGAATAAATCTATATTTGAAGATAGTCAGCTATTAACTACTGCTAAGATACTTCAAACAGCAACAGTAACATTGCAGAGCTGATCAAGGTAAAATAACGAAGCATCATTTTCAGTAAAGTGTCAGTTAGTATGGGTAAATAAAATGAAGGATAAACACAATATTCGCGACTTAGAATTCTATTAAAATTCGAGTTTATCATAGCATAGTCAGTTTCCTATAATAAGCTAAAAATATAGTTTAATCAATGATGGAACATTTGGGATTCTTCGAAAATGATTTTCACCGTCGTGTGCCTGCTCAAGACTTTGAATGACATATCAATTTTGGTAAACAACTAGCTCACCCTCGGCGCTTTTCTGCTATCATCAAGCCACTGAGATCGACGGACTGTCCAAATTGTAGATTTTTAAGTTTGTCTCCCATTGTGCCCGACGCAAACCTGTTAAAAAATCACAAAGTTTCATGAAATGTTAGGATTCGGTTTAACTGTCAAATTAAAATTCACATTTTGTCAGACCTCTAGGAATTTCTTTGGAGCACATTGAGCCAAGTCATGCCATGAAATGATCTGATACCATGTTGTTTTACGGTAAAAACCAGAGCCTGCCATTTTCTGTAAACGGCTGCCGACTGCTCCTGCAGTACATATTGGCTCGTGCATAAGAAGGTGAAACTGGTCTATAAGAAGGCCAAAAGTGAACTGGGAGGATCTTCATCGGATTTTTATTGTATTAGATATACAAATTGGCATTTAAGCATGCATGGGATAGATCCTGTTCCCACCTGTGAAATGTAGCTTTGGAATTTCCGGCCAAGCAAAGGACTTTTTCTGACTTTCTCCCACATTTGCAACGAACTGTTATCTGATAAAAGAAACAGAGAAGAGCATGGATAAACCATTCCTTAGCTATGACGTAATCGATCCTCTCAAAACAACGTTTCAGCGGCGAACATTGCAAGCAGAAATGGTGGTAGATCACATGACAAAAAAGAAGAAAATGAAACAGTGGCAACTGTTGAAAAATGCTCATGCATTGCTATTGGTTACACATACTAAAGGAACACACTTCACCAGCTACGCTACTCTAATATACAAGTGTTGCCTAGCAAGGGCAAATATTGCAAAAGAAATGCTCCAAATTTCCGAAAATAGAAAGAAACATAGAAATCAAAACATAATAGTCTTCGGCTCTTAAGGTGTGCAAGCCACTTTTGGGGCTGTCGAATGACACTGTCTTTCACAGAACTGTTTCATTTGCTATACGAAATTCACTCTTGCTATGCTAGCTGCTTCTTCTAAAATAGTAGAGAGTCTACGAAACCACGACGACAACGGCAACTGCAACGCTATGTTGCTTTGTTTCAGAACTTTAGATTTCAAAAGATGCCTTGTTTTTCGTTCCAATTTGCTTCCCTTGAGAGACTCTGAAGTTGTTCTTTTCAATTTCACAACTTGAAAACTCCATTTCTGGAGTTCTGTACTGCTAATCTAGGTCTGTGAAATAAAACACAGTCGTTTTAAATCCTTGTCGTCAAAGAAAAAATATAGTTTTCAGTCATCTCTGAGTTATAAGGGGCCTTATTCAGGCCTTTGGATGATATATCAAAGGTAGCTTACGGAAACAATGCTTGCTTTGCAGAATTTCAGATGACGTTCTGGCTGGCGTTGCCGTCCTAGTTTCGTAAACTCTCTAGTATTCACTGGAGAAAGACTTATCAGCAATGATTGCAAACTGTGCATGAAAATTCGTTTGGTTTTTTGAAGATTCTGCAGCTAAAATCCCTCGTGAATAGTAAATAATAATTAACACTCATTTTAACGGGTTGCATATCTATAGCAGGAATAGAATACCTGATTTTTGCAAGGTCCCTCGGGACAGTCCTCTCCCATGTGACACGGTGCCCCACAAATATGAGGACAATCCCGTCTCCTGATTGTGCAAGGTTGTTTGCACCGTTCATCTGCAGCAAAGCATTCACCCTGCAAGAAGCACCACAAAATACTAAACCATGCTTTGACAGAAATTGTATAGAAAATGCCAGGTGTCGAAACAAAACGTAAAGAGATTTTGTCGGTCTTAACAATGAAAATCTAGCTTTAATTTATGACTAATCACTTTCATAACGTTGTTCGATGGCTGACTCGAACATGGACACCTCGCTTTTTATATTGGTGCCTTGACAGTAGAAATATCAATCATGAAACTTCAAATTTGCGTCCACCTCTAAACCAGAGCTTTGACAATTTAGCTTCACTAAGTTCCTGGACCAAATCAAAATTAGGAATTCAAAGTTAAGGAAAAGTACAATAGATGGATTCCATTAAATCTAATAAAATCTTATCCATCGAATTTTTATATCAATTTAATCAAGGCCTGTTGTTGACATATTTGCCTTGCTTCGCGAATTTTCTCAGGCCAAAACGCCAGGATTAGAGGTGACAGTAGATCTGAACAGCCAACATGCATATTTCAACACTCAAAGCATCCATGTCAACCAATAAGATATTTAAGCTCAACTCAACCGTCAAGGAATATGATAGCAATACTTAGCCATTGATCAAAGCTAACTATTGATCGCCTGGCCAGACGAAATTACTTTACGCTTTTGGTACACCTGATATAGGTTGCAAAATGGCGGGCCCTAAAACACTTGATTAAAAAGTTGTAGGCAATCTCGCACACACAGAACATCGACAAGGGCTTCCAATCTCTCTTAAGAGATATATGGAATGAATTCCCAACAATTACTAAAGTTTGCAAACGCATGGCAGTCTAAATTTTTATTGTGCAGATGCTTGGGAGAGAAAAATATAGGCTATATTGTATTGTTCTGTGCGAGGCTATTCTTTTGTTGAGGCGCTTTTTTGCTATCCTGTAAGCCATTCTGCAAATGCGTCATTAGAATTTGAATCTACTCAAGTTTCAATTGCTCACAAAAATTTTCGAAAAGTCACCAAAACTCTTCAGTCTTTATGCTGCAAAGTAAAATTCGATGGATTCAAATCAATCCAGTGCTCTAAGTAATGCGACTATCAGATACCTGAACATGTTTGGGGCACCGGTTATGCTGTTATCTAAAAACACGGAAAAGCAAAATTCACAAACTGCAAGAAACTGCAAGTTTGTAGAAAAGTTCTAGAATACCTTATGGCATATTTTGGGGCATTTGTGAATCTTGCATGGAAGTTCCTTTTGGCATGGCTTTCCACAGGAAACGTTATTGATATGACATGGAATCGCTTTCCTCGTCTGTAAAATTAAAGGTAAGTATGAAAAAGTACTAAACAAAAAACCGTATCTGTTCCAACACAAACGAAAATCATAGGCTTGATTTAAGCGTATGCTTTGTGGACTGATTACAACATTAAAGTCATTGTTCTTAATACACCTACCGCACGAAGCATCAAGGGTGAATTTTGCAAAAGAAACAATTACTTGTCCGGCATCAGAAAGCGATTTGCCTCTTTGACGAATAGATTTCATATCTTCCATTCAACCAGCCACCCATCCATTTCAGCTTTATCTTCTGTCTAGGGTGTGTTTGATTTGTATTTCCAAACCTACCTAATTCTGAAAATGGTAGACTTTGCAAGGATGGAAACGCGTTTCTCAATCAAACGCAAAATTCTTAAAGACGGCAGGTTTCAGATTAATCTATGCAAAAACGAGGTTTCCAGTTGAAAACACGAAGACGAGTCTAGTGCTTGGCAACAAAGATTGAACCAACTCAATCACCATAGCAACACAATCAAATTTGCCTCGTTTTTAGAGCTTCTGTTTTTGGAGCAAATAAAAACGAGAACCTCTCCAAACTTCTGCCTTTTTGGAGCAGAAGGTTCAGCAGGCCTGCCAAACCTGCAAAACCTGCCGTTTTCGAAATTGGGGCGTCAATCAAACACAAAGTCCGAGTCTTCGAAATCTTCCGTTTTCAGAATTTGTACCAATCAAACACACACATAGTTTGATTTGACTGAATGCACATTCGGAGTAGATTTTTACTTTGATACATTCATTTTGATGGCAACGGCGGGAGGTCTAGTAAAGCAAGGACCACATGATGCTTCAATTGCAAAAAAATGGGATATTTAGCTATGCGTACAAAGATTCATTTTCTGTTAGCTATCCAATGGAAACATTTTGCTGTGACAGAAAACCACAGATCACGTTCGCTCTAACGTTTTATTTTAAGAATTTGGTTGTATCTCTGGGATGGTTGGTGGACGAACGATAAATGAAAGGTACATGCTAGACTGATGACATGTTCGTAGTGATCGCTATCGATAGAAAATAAAAAAATGTTGTTTTTGTTGTTATTATTGTTGCGATATCTGGGACTATGTCGTGAGGCTAGGTACATGCATCCAAAATTTAGTTTTGAATTTGGGAAGTCCTAATTTTCATCGATTTCGATTAATCTACTTTGTACATTTGTATATAGTAAGCTAGCTTTAAATTTAATCGATGTAAAGTAAGATGACAACAACAACAACACCTTATCGCTTCGATCCTTTATCCAGTCAAAAGGGTATCTTTTCGAGACCCCCGGTACGTTGCGTCAAGTAATATGCAGGAAATCGGTGTATTGGCAGGAAAACGATGCAGGGAACCATACACTTAGACTTATGACGATGAGTCCCTTGTATCCCTGCGGCAAACCTTGCTCAAGAGGGACTCATCATGAAGCAATGAAAAACCCGGCCCTATCTCATGCATTCGATCATGATTCGATCGATCGAATCAGGATCGAACGACTGCCGTAGCTCTGTTCAACGGTCAATCCCCGGAAAGATAATGCAATAATAAGCACGTTAAGCAGACGTCTAATAAAAAAAACTTGGTATAAATCTGAAGAAGGAAGTTCAGTTTACCTGGTAAGTCCAAAATGCGTCTTTCAACGCTACATTTTCCATGTTTTTAAGACCGAAACAAACCAGAGAAAATTTCAGCCACCTGCCGTAGCAACTTTGTTCAAAATCTAGTCAACTGCATCATTCGAATCAAGAATCCGACATCATTGTTCTCAGCCAAATCTCGCAATCTGATTGGTACGTTAGGACTTGCGAAGTTTGGGCCTAAATAGGGCCAAGTTTTTCAGAGCAATACTATGAGTCTCTATTGCCTGAAGCGACATCATCCAGCCAAAGAGCACAGGGCAACAAGAGACTCATCGTCATCAGTCTACCATACACTGTGATGAAGCAATTCGACTTTGCTTTTGCTAGCCTCGTACTAAAGTCGTACTACAGAACAAACAAACAATGTGCATTTCGAAGTTGCATTTAGTCTGTGAACGTTTTGCAACGTAAAACTCTTGAAAGTACTTTCCTTGCAACAAACTCTAATGGGAAAAGTCACAAGGATCTTTATGAGATATATCATTACTGACATACCTCTCGACCACATAAGCACCATTTCTCCATAAGTACAACACAAGGTGGGCATTTTTCGTCACTGTGACAATTGTGTTGGGCTATATCAAAGCAAAAGAGAGCATCAATCAAGTCTTGACACGAAGATAAAGTACCAAGGAACAATAAGGACAGCAGCAGATTTCCACGGAAGCATGGAAGGTAAGCACTCGCTCACACTGGTCAAAAATCCATTCAAGAGTTATTAACAGAGACAATTTTACTTTATACCTACTAATAACCTACAATAAAATTTACTTAAAATCTTACCTACAGTCCTCGCCAGAACTTTGAGAATCTTTGAAAAAATTCAAATTCTTTTCATTTGGCACCCCCTGCCCCCCAAAGCTCAATGTTGGTTGTAGAGACATACTATAATCTCATACCAACATTTGCTACTGATCACAAAAAGACGAGGCCAACATTGTGATGGGGAGGGGTCGGAAATTGAAATTTTGATTCCAATATGGTAGTGAGGCCTAAAATATGGGAGATGTCAATATTTTCTAGACACCTTATGTCAAGAACTGTAGCTTGTGCATACTAGTAGGGTTAATAAGGCAATCTGGGGGAGGCCTATTTGATTAAGAGGAAAGATAAGGGAGCTTTAAAGAGAAAGTGGCTCATTAAAGAGCTAAGTTATCGACCATGTCAAATATCAAAGTCATAAATGATAGGTTGAGGGGAATTTGACCTCCCATTTTTGGAAACAAAGACAATTTTCTCAAACAAAAAGATTCACAGCGGTCTTGACTCTAAACATGGGAAATTAACAGTAAATTTGTTTTTATTTCATAACATATTTGGTAACCGTTGCATTTGATGAGCACGAGAGGCAATAACGAGGGGTGTTTATTCAACAACTTGCCTTGGAAATGCGGGTCTTATCAATGAACAGGCTAAAGAAGGGGGCTTCACAGAGATTTTACGGCAATCATAAGACAAAATGATATGAAATATCATTAACTCATCCCAGACAGCGGATTGAAATTCAATTATCCATCCGTTAATTGCTGCCTGCAGATACTTCTAAGGAACTGACAGAGTGGAAGCAATTCCGCGCTATTTTGCTTATACAAAGAAAGATTACCAGATACAAGTAAAGTTTTCTAATTCTTACGTCTGGAAAATCGCTTTTGGTTCTACAAGCTTGATTCCTTGCCTTCCTGTTTTTTCGAGGTCCCAAAAAAATGACAAGCATTTGTAAATTCGTATTCAAAGACTGCATAATACACTGGAATTAGCCTCCTGATAAAACCAAAACCTGAAATCTTGTGGTTTTCTCGCATTTGCCTGATTACTGGAAACATGGGTAAGTTATTTTTAAGAATGAGTGCCGTATATCCTCGATTGGACCCCCACTTCCGAATAAGCCCCCATAAGTAAGATCCGACCTCGTAACTAATAATAACAAATACAATCGAAGCCATCACTCGAAGAAGCAACAACGGGATTAAATCAAAACGGGTAATCCCATCATCCAACAAGTCCATATATGCTCTGTCTCGGTATTATATCTACTGTCGCTATAATTTAATGTCATGTCTTTCACATACGATTTCCTTTGAACTCTAGTTCCAAATCGATATGCTCTATATTTTACTCCACATCGCAGCACGCCATCAAGCATCTACCTAAGTATTTGATAAGCCCCCCCTCCTACATCGAACAAGGACCCTCATTCGAATAAGCCTCCATCATAAACTTCATTCTTACAAAAAAGGCCAAGGGAGCCTATGCGAGGATTGAAGCTAGCCAGAAAATTACAACGCCATATACCTTGGTGCTTGCACTGATGTGGTCTGGTGCATGGCATTTTACACTCAGGTAATGGTGCTCCGCAAGGAATAGGAGGATATTGCACTGTCTCGCCGCAATAACACGTGCGTTCTTCAAAACCTAAAAAGGTAATACATGTATAAAAATTATATGTGATTGCACAACACAATGTCGGCAAACTGGATTCAGCATTTAAAGAGAGATGACAGAAAATCCGAGTGGGGAGATGAAAATCCAATCAAAAACTGAAAGAGAAATGCGTCTTACGTCGCAATGGGTTTTGAAACTAAAGCGCTCGCTTCTTGAAATTTGTGTGTTATTACCGTAACCCATATTTTAGGCAAGCTAAAATCATGGTAAGAGCAGTTACTAATGACCATTTATCAAGACATTTGTCAAGTTCTTTTTCGGGAGGTGTTTGAAAAGGCTTCCTGCAGAGAACACCCCATGACATTGAAAGGAGTGACCGATCAATGGCGGGTACATTTGAACATCTTGCTGGACATCCTGGATCTTATCTTTAGGCCCTGTTTATATGAGGAACAGCACCTCACCTGCCAGACCCGGGGCTGGGAGGCGAGGTAAATTTCAGTCTCTGTTAATATGAGATTTTTCACCTCACCAGTCAGCCCCGGGGCTGAGAGGCGAGGTGGAATAAAGTCGTAAGAATAAGAAACAACGAATAATTTCAATTCTTTTCGCCATACCGGTGGTGTTTCGTTTATATGGAAAAATTTCACCTCATCCAGGTGAGATCCCACCTCAAGTGAGGTGGGATTTCACTATACTGGTAGCGTTGCGTTCGACATGTAAACGCACAATGAAAATACAAAGGATTCTATTGGAAGGTGGAATCTCACCTCTCAGCCCCGGGTATGGCAGGTGAGGTGTTCTTCCTCATATAAACAGGTCCCATAGAGAGCAGCATTTGTTCAAACGGCGTGCGCTATCTTTGACCCGCCCGATACCATTTGCCTAAATTGCTGTCCTCTAAATCAACTGCTTTCAAAATCGTACTTCAAAGATCTCATTCTCGGTAGTAAAAATCATTTGCAATACAGAGAGTAAAATCACAAACGGGTAAAATGAATCTAATTTTGCTTGATAGCCGGGAGATTGGGGTATTTTTGTAATTTCCCAGCGATATGCTGCGCACTGGAAATAACTTTAAATATAATTTTTGAGAGCTTCATCTGAAAAACGCTTAAACAACTGGATCAAATCATACAGGAATTCCTAATACAGAACAACGAAGCAAAAGTAACGTTCAAGAGTGAAAGATATTGTCTGCCCATTTACTGCCATAGGATGAAACTTTCATTACCTGTTTCAAAATAAATTTCTTATAACTGACGAGGAAGAGGTGAAATAACCTATGTGTACTACTGTGTCAGGGGCTTCCTTAAAATTTGATCAACTGTTTTAGGCCCTTTTTCGGCACTTGCCAGCTTTAAATCCGTTTTGTATACTTAACGCCAAGAATTTTCGACAGCGGGAACGTATCTAGCTCATCAGGCATAGTAAAGCAAATACTTATAGCGTAATACATACTTGTTTGCCAACATCGAGGACAGTTTCCTGGATGGCACAATTCATCACATTTGTGAAGACCACATGTCAATTTTCTGCCACAAATAAGTGCACAGTTGTGTTCAAAATCCTATAGCGGAATACATAAACAAAATTAGCTGTAAACACCATTTCAGCTTACCGGCTTTCTTAAAAGTAACCCCGTTTGGCTGACTCTAGAAAAACATTAAAGAGTGAAAGAACTTCCAATCGGGATGAAAGCCCTAAGCCTGGCATGAAGATGACTATGTTTTGCTCACTCATGACATACAAAAATCCAAGCTGCGGTAGATACGGTAACAGCTCTGTTGTGGCCTCTCTAATGTATCCTCACCAATAAGCTCTTCTCCTCTGAGCCAAACCTATAAATAAGCCCCCCTCTATCAAGCCCCCTCTAATTCAAATCAAATTCCAAAGGATACCAAAAGTGATGAAGCCATGCCAAATTTGGGTATTTATTTGATTCGTAAAGTTTGATTCGTGGAACAAAATTTGCCTTTGAATCCCTATTATAATACAAGGATTAAGAAGTCTTTGGTCTCAACTACAAATGACTTTAGCATCATTGTGCGACAACAAAAGGCCATCAGCAGTTTGTCAGCAAAATTCAGGACAGCGTTAACGCTCAAGTATTCATATGGACTAAATTCCTTTAAGCACTACTTAAAGTCCTAACCTCCAGAACAGAAGTTCATTCATTCACTCATTTTGATCTATTTCGGTACGGTAGCCCCATCAGTCCATAAGAACTGCTTTTCAGAGGCCCGTTGCAAAAAACATTTACAAACTGCAATAGTATCTCTGCTTCCTTTTTGCATCTACTGCGCATTCTTTGCAGCACCCCAAATTGGAAATAACTGACTCATTGCAAACTCATAAGATAAGCTCGCCTCCTGAAGGGAAAATTATATTACATACCATGCAGCACTTTTGGTTGCATCTGTGTCGACCACACTTTCGTTTCTTGTTGCATCTTCTTTCACACAATACTTCTGTTGCTGCGATAAAAAAGGGAAGTTGGTTCTCAGATAATCGCACTGATGCAATATGAAGATAATGGGACCCCGGGGGGGGGGGGGTAACTTAACTTGTCTATGGTACGGGGTTGTGCCATTTTTTAGGGCACCTTTTTCATGACAGTTTCCCGATTTATGGGTATGGTTTTCAACAATTTGTGGCATCTTCCGGATTTTTGGGTATACTTTTCTCTCAGAATTCATTTATTGGTGAGCTTTTTTGGCATTCCCGGATTTATGGGTATGATTTTCAGAATTTCTCCGGATTTATGGGTATACTTTTGAGAAATTTCTCCGGATTTATGGGTATACTTTTGAGAAGGTTTTCCGGATTTATGGGTGGTACTTTCACGATTTGAATGGCACAACCCCGTATCTTGGAAACTCAAGTTACCCCCCCCCCCGGGTATGGGACATAATTCTAAAACTTGTAAACAAAATTTTTATCTGACACTAGCCACACAACAGCATGGTCATCAAAAATTTTTACAAGATTGGACAATTGGTTATGGGGAAATTTAGGCCCCGGTCACAAAGGAACGAAATGGTTCCGTTCCCGTATGAACAGGGAATCAAGTGTAAAACTGGCCCAAAATATGGAATGATAAAATTTTTACCCCAAGTGCACGCGTGGATGTCGTTGCTGCTGAAAAGAAAAGAAATAACTTTGGAACGGAACAAATGCCTTCCCGTGTGAACATGAACAAAAACCGATATGCAATCGTTCCATTCCGTGTGGTGAGCAGTCTATTTTGCATTCCAGAAACTGGAACGAAGATGGAACGGAACCATTGCGCTCCCATGTGAACGGGGTCTTAACTTCATGTCATTTCCTATAATTATACTCTGGAGATATTGTTAAATTGATTTTTTTCAGAATTACAGCTTCTTTTTTGTTCAACCATTTTTGAGGTAGTGATTTTCCACCAACTATATCGCAAACCACAAAAGTGACAGACTTTCACCATGCCACTTCCTTGTAGAACTGAATACATTATGGTTTCTAGCCGATTGTACGCCTTTTCCTCTATCAGTATAGCCTGCATGCAGACAATACACCACTTCGATTAAGCAGCCTCGTTTTGGAAATTTGTCAAAATTCCTTCCTATTGTTCTTATGAAAATTTCGAGCCCAGATTCGGATTTAGCACCGAAACATTAGTCTAGCCACATGTTTTTTAACCTGTTGGCATTTGCGATGTTGATTTTATGACAATGTAAAGTTCAAAGATTTATAAGGGATTTGACCGTGAAAATCGTTCGGGGTGAAACTTTACACCCCGAGTCATTTTCACGGTCAAATCCCTCACAGATTTCCAAACTTTACGTCGCCATAAAGGTAACACCACGACCGCTAGCAACATGAAAACTTGTGGTTAGACTAAAGTTTGGGTGCTAAATCCGAATTTGGCCTCCAAAATTTCATATCAAAGAATTTTGAATAATTTCCAAAACGAGGCTGTTAATCAAAGTGGTGTATATACCTAAAGGAACGCATAGTCTGCACAACGCCGCTAAATATCGTGCATTGTATGAGTCAGCATTTCATTAAACAGCAATTTGAATGGCCATTTCTCCTTAGCATCTGCGTATTGGCTGCTATAGGGTACTTAAAATTCCAGAGTATTCTAGTACATGATACCGGCACATTTCTAAAATGGTGAAAAATGAGGCGGACAGGCCTCCCGTTCACACGAAAACGGCACATTTTTTGCTCGCAGAATTTGAAAACAGCAGATTTTAGAAAGAATTTGTGAAACGGCATCGTGTGATTACTTGCTCAAATTTTGCTACCGTCACATTTTTCACCGTTTTGAAATGTGCCAGCATCATGTGAACGTAGTATAAGTTATTGAAAATTCGATAAATATTTGGCGATTTTTCAGTAAGATTCAATAAACTATTTAAGACCAAATCATCATTGATTACATATTTGATTATTTTCCTAAGTTCTGAAAGAAAATTGTTCTTCATCAAGAGATTAGAAATTTTCAAAAGCGGGATGAAAAAGCGCCCCAAGCACAAAGTGTGACGCGTGCATCAATAGTAATTTAACCACGGGGTTGAAACAAGGTTGCGATTACACGGATATGCACACTTTGAAAACAATTGAGATTAACGCTTCAAAAATTTCAAATCGGCTAGCTCAAAGTGGGATGAAATTTCAGCTCCAAATTTGAGATTTCTCCAATTAATTGAAAATTAAGATTGACAAAAGAATAAATGGAGGGGTGGGATGGAAATTCAACTCGGCCAGGTGGGTTGAAACTCAACCTCGCAGCGTTGAAAAATCTCATGTAATAAGGCGCTAAAAGTGTCTGATTACAGTTCCTACAAGAAACGTACATGATTGGTAAGCCCAATGCAGAATTACAGACAAGCATGTGAAGTTTCCTTGAACCCGTTACAACGACAAAGAAGATTCGATATAATCATTCGTCTATTTGAAAAATTTGATGCCTATGCTATTACTAACCTGGATCATACTCCGCACAAGGAATTTCCTGCAAAGGTAAAAAGGCAATAATTGACTCTTTTTTATTTAGCGTGCTGCATTGCTACAATTTGCTGTCAAATGTGCAGCATTCGGGATAAAACAGAGGGAACATTCAACATAGGAAATATTCACTAAAGTTCTCTCCGCTATTAGCAACAGGCGTAATGAAAGAAGTTCCTACAGTATATTCTGTTTTAGGCTTTTCCGTTTAGCTTAGTTCACTCATTAATCCAAGTTAATGATTTAATATTTTCTTTCCAGCACTTTTTTGGTCTAATTACCGGCCTTCTTTTCTCAAAATCTTTCCTTCCAGGTAAATCTTTGCCTGTCTTTTGGAACATTTGATTTGATTCAAAGATTTCCAGTTCGCTTGTCTTCCACATTTCAATTAATGGCACTAAGTCTGTTCGTGTTCTAGATTCGTTGATTACCCTATCAATTTTCCTGACCCAGTTTTGTTGGCATAAATCATCGCGGTTCTAGAAGGCTTCTAACCTCTGCAGTGTTTTTCAATAATTTTTCGTACCATGTTGAGCATACTAAGACGTACAGTTCCGCTAGAATGATGTAAGCATTCCAGAATGTTTCTCGGTGTAAGTAGATAGTTGCTTGTTATCGGTAAAACTCTGGCAACCTTTAGCTATGCGATGGCTGACTGTAGGGACGTTATCTCCTCATCAACTGAGAATGTACTCAAGGTATTCGAACTAATTATTCTGTCCTATTCATCATTTTTAAAGGGAGTGTGCAATGGTAAATAGGCATCTCTATAAATAGAACAAAGAAAATGCGCAAACACAGCATTGTGTCTTTAGCTATCTTGTTGGGGAGACGAGATACGCTTTGTCCGAGGAAACTTATGTGTCCCCCCGTGCAGTGCATTAAAGCTCATGCGCAGTAGCGTTTTAGAGTAGAAGCTCTGACGGATGCATGAGCTTTAACCCACTGCACGGGGAGACACATTAGTCTTCAAGGGCAAAGCGATCTCATCTCCTCAGCAATATCGACTATCAACAACACGTGTGAGCCAACAATTTCAATGGGCTATTTTTAGATTTTTCTTCTCGTGCAAATGCAGGCTTGTAGCCTTGCACAACCCTTTCATGGCTGCAAGTCATAGTAATAAATCATAACTGCAGACTATGAACCCAGGTGGCAGCAAGTTCATGCAAACGTTCGCTTGACGCAGCTATGCATTTTCATCAAAAATCTCCAGGGAAAAAAGTTCTTGACGTGTTTTGGCTGAAAATCCATCAGCTGAGACAGTGAAATTCATGCCAAAACGGTTTCTTCGTTGCGGTCTATCCACTGAAATTTTCTTCGCCGAAGGGTCTGTTCTGAACGTAAGCTGCATGATTTCAAACCTCAAGCACTGACGTGTCATTACTGCAAAGAAAGCGAGTCTACTTCATTAACAACATACCGATTTTGAATTTCCACATCTGCATGACACAACTGTTTCTCCATCGCAAGGACCACAAGGTCCAGTGTGGCATGAACGCTTGCAGAAATGTCCTTGACCTAAAAAGGATGATACAACATTTTAGAAGAAACGGTTCAGCTATGAATCCATTTTTGCATAAAGTTTAAGCCAACGACCAGTTTTGACATGGCACCTTATCAACTCAGAGGACATGGCATGTTTAGCCAACAACTTTCAGTCCACTATGTGACAGATAAAGTAACTTTCCACAAATGGTCACCGTTTAAGAAGAAACAGAGAAGCAGATCCGTTTGATATGCTATTTTCGTGCGTTCACACCCTCCCTCTTAAAAGTACTGCAAGAAAATAACGGACGTCCAAAAAACTCTTTCTACTTTAAAAAATCTTTAAACTCAATCATCACGCCTATCCAAAAAAATTTTGATCCGTTTTGTCCATGGCTAATTATCCCAAAAAAAGATAAACGTTCGTTTTCACTTGATAATTTAAGTGTATATACGACACGTTGAACACTTTATTTCAGGCAACGTTGTAAATCTTTGTTTCATTTGCTTACATTATTCCAGTCTGCAATGATTACGTGAATCTTGTTAAATAGCCGTACTTTGATACTTTCACTCAACATTATGAATCTTCCCTAAGGGCCAATATTTTGGATTTTTTCCAGACTATTCCAGCTTCTCGTTAAATAATCTTATTTTGATCTATACTTTCCATGCAAAATGGTAAATTCTACGAACATCTTTTAGACGTTTCCAGAACTCTTCAGTCTCCGATCATAACGTGCGACTACAGCAAGAGTATGCATTTCTTTCTGACATTTGCCACAAAGCTGAAATGCTTCAACACCAGATTACCCTAAAAATGAGCCAAAATCACTTCCCCTTAAACCAATTGGAAGAATAAGGGAAACCATCCGCTTGGTCATTGATGTGCTTGCCACAAAACGAATTGAAGACTGGCTTATTAATCAAAATATTAGTGAGTTTTAAAAAAAGGGAGTTTTTTGGGACACCTCGAATCAAAGGAAATGGGCACTTTTTGCAAATACCCCTTCGCCAGATATGTGTTACCAAATCGTGAGCATTCATCTAAAATTTCAAAATTTTAGCAGGAAGCAAATCTCCCAACTAAAACAAACATCAAACATTTTTCAATCTGGATTTCTTAGTACTTGCAGTAGCAGGCTACTGATAAATTTTATCAATAGTTTCTTCTTCCATCATCCAGTAACACGTCTTAAATACTTGAAAAACAAACGCAAAGTTAAGTGCAGTCCCCATTATCATTGATGTTCCACTCAACATCCTTGTAACTTCGATCGCTGGCAAAATTGGCCAAGGCAGAGAGAAGATAGCTGTAATAACTTGTTTTTGGTATAAGCTGGGCAAATCTTAAAGGGCATATGTCAGTCATA
Organism: Aurelia sp. 4 Dawson et al 2005; assembly: GCA_964019985.1. Lineage (NCBI taxonomy): Eukaryota > Metazoa > Cnidaria > Scyphozoa > Semaeostomeae > Ulmaridae > Aurelia > Aurelia sp. 4 Dawson et al 2005. The sequence continues at coordinate 21,094,208 of OZ026493.1, read as the reverse complement.
AACCTTATAGCTTCATTCGATACAATTCTCTCGATTATAGTACATTACAACAGCACAGGACTGGGGCTGAATTTTTATTGGAATAAAAATACAACCTTGATAATAAACAATTGAAAAATTGTAAAGCATGAACCAATCAGGCTCATGACATATGCCCTGTCAACTAGCAAAAAGCAATCGAAATAACAATGATGCTGACAGGAAGCACAATTGCCACGGAGGCCAAACTTAAGTTTGCATTTATTATAAAACTTTTCAGCAATATTATGAAAGCTAAAACTGTCTGAAATATGTGGAAGCCTAAAAGATTCCACCAGTGCCACAAAGCTATCATTTCACACAATTTAACTGTAATTAAGGCTATTTGAATGTAACTTGCACATATCAATACCTGAAGGTCCGCATGGGAGTCTTTTCCCACAGAAATTATTGCAACACGGAACAGGATCCAAACATGATTGCCGTGTTTCACCAGGCTGAAGCAATTCAACAATACGTGTCTGTTTGCAAGGACAAAATTCCACATTCGTTGGCAAATAAAAGCAAGATTTACACTGGCCAGGGTGACATATTTCTTCACAAGAATGATTGCCACAGTCAAGCACACTAAATGAAAAGAGAAAACGTAAACCATTAAACATTAAGACATTGGTACTTATGAACATGAATGAGCAACATTAGTACTGATAGCACATGAAAGACATTATTTGTAATAGACATTATATATACCAGGGTCTTCGTAAGATTCCACTCATAAAGCTGCAAAGCTTATTGCTAATTAAAAGCCATTTTTCCTCTAATCCAGCCTGGAATTAGACTAACTACCTCAGTCTTAGTTTCCGCTTCGTTCATTGAATTGGATGCCGCCCGTAGCGCAACTACGGCATGCCATCAGCCTACTTTGGGACCTCAAGATCTCTACAGAATTGCACGTTATAATTGGACCACTGGGATCTTTGTTGGAATTTATTCCAGGTAGTTTCTAGGATGATCATGTTGATGATCTTATGCACAATAAAAACGGTTTTAATTTTAACAGTAGTCTTTTATCCGGAACGCATCGATCATGGAAATGACTCTGTTTTAAAGACATTGAAAGGAATCCATTCTTGAATTTGAAATTCTACTCCAAATAACATCTACTTATCACATGGGACTTTCTTTTAGAGCACGATGATATTGTTTGTGGGACGACTTTTCTAAAGATTTAGGACCTCCACGAACTTTTCCTTTGACAGTTTTAAACTACTCTGATATTTTCACAGTTTCCAGTACCTTACCTTGAACAGATATTTTTGCAAGAATATCTCGCCAGGCCATTTTCATCAATGATCATGTTTTGTTTCTCTAAAATAAGATACTTAATTACAGTTCATTTTTCGTTCTGGGATATAAGAGCATCAATAACGAGCTAGAGCAGATACACATCTTTTCACGATTTATCTGACGATAATCATAATCGCGAGTGCAAAATGACCATGGGAAAAATATAAGGTAAATCTTTAACATGGATTTCAAAAACTGGAGCTTCTCGGATCAGCAAAGAGCTGCCTTCCTTGGCAAGGTCTAATGTTGGATAAGGAGAGATAAACTTTTAACCTCATTGATATAACAACTAGAATCAGCGAACAAAAATTAATTTTTTCCATGTCGAATAAAATCATCGCCTTAACTCAACTCCTCAAGTTTTGGTAAATACTGAAAATTATTCTGATATTTGTAACGACCACATTTCGTTCTTAAAACAACAAATGATAGATCTGAGAATACTGGCGATATAACAAAACAAACTTATACAAAAATATTACCTTCTCCACATTTCTGTTGGCGCTCATTTTTACCACAGAAACATTCTAAGAGAAAAAGATTCGATGATTTACAGTGAAAACTTTATCACGCAGTGTTTTTTATTTTAATAAATGTAAAACAGAATTTCTTACGAGGTCCAAAATCCTTCCTTTGTGACCAAAGATTTTCAGTGTTGTTGTTGAAAATTAAACAGAAATATGCAAATACGATTGCAGGAGATCTAGCCTACCCTCTTCAGACTTGGCAGAGTTGAAGATGAACAAACAAGCTCCGGATAGTGAGAAAATGCAAAATATTAGGGCAGTTTTGAAGATGTTTCTTAAATTGTTTATGAGTCCACGTTTTGAAATCGGGACGAAGTATTTTGGAAAATAACCGATAAAAACCATAACACACAATGCCACCATTTGATTATCTTTTGATTGCCAAGACTATGCAGCACGACATCCTCCTTGCAGCCTTAATATGCAAGAAATGGAGATATCAAATGATTTGTCAACAGGGTTACTTGCAGGACAGCAACTTGCTACAATGCTTATTACAGTAGGAAGCCAGGTAAGGCAGGAAACAGTTTTCTTTACAAAAAACGTTATACATACTCTGAGTTTCCATGATGTCACATTCACTGCAACTTCCTAAAAGATCCAAAAAATAGAATCTCAAAACACATTAAAGTCTGGCTCAAAATCGATGTCACTTGAAAGTACCCACGAACAAAAGCAATGGAAGAGTTTTGAAACTGATGAGCAGGGATAGCTCAACGGTAGCACACTTGATTACCGATCGGAGAGTTTGCGGCTCCTCGAACCCCATCCTGTCAAGCATGAAACATAGAATGAAGAGAGTCACCAACTCACAGTAACTCCACGCTAGCCTGCGCATAGACTGTACTACTGTTGCAAAGGAGTAAAGGAAACGCTTCTGTAAAGCTTAGAACTTCCAGTGTCCTAAATTGCCTTTGGATGCAGAGTAACATATAGAAGAGAGCTTTGCAGTGAGTAACTTTGAGTTGCTGTAAACTCCCTATCGCATTGCATTTAATTTGTAACCGACTTTAAATCAATTGGCTATCTTTGAGCCAGTAAGTCGAATAATAGTTTGAATTATTTGGTGCAAGAATCATTGCCATTAGGTTTTGCTGTGGTACATAGTAAGATTAAAGCTATGTTCACACAGCACCAGCAAAATTTGAAACTTTTGGAGGCGTGACGGATAGGTCTCCCATTCAAGAAAACAGGCAAATTTTTGCTGGCAGATTTAATAACAGTAGATTTTGAAAATAGATCTCTAATCGGCAGAGTTTGAAAGCGGCGTTGCGTGAACATACAACGCGATGAAAAACAATTTTCAACGTTCTCAAAACGAGGCTGGTCGTTTCTTACGATGTAGTGTAGGTACAAATCTTTGACATCAACTGCTTGGGAAGATATCAACGAATTTGCTACCATCAAACTATTGTTTTCACATTGATCCACTATCGTATAAAAGCTAGCTAAAATAATGCTACCATAGCATTTCACCGTTTCCAAATTGTTCCGGTATCATGTGAACGAAGTTTAGACTATTCAAATATTGATCAATTGTTCAAAGACCTGTTTTCAGAAGAGAATTTAAGTGCAGATCATAGTCAGACGCAGATGTCGCCATGTCTATTTCTGCTGTGGACGGTGCAGAATACTGTCTTTTGTCATAGTTTTTAGTTTGAACAATGATACAGAAAAGAGCAAATGTTTAAACATCCAAATAGTTTCTGCTTTAAGTATCCTGTAACTTATAATCTAGATCTTGTCACCTTCATGGCAATGCTGTTTACACCTGTGTCTTCCACAGTTCAAAAGCTTTTCACAGACATTTTTGCACCTCAAAGTGCTTGTTTGGCCACACCGCATTTTCGTCCTGCAAAAGAAAACGAATATTGCAAAAACAGGAAATATAGCGCTTGGACATAACAACGAACAATAAAGATCAAAAATTTCTGGAGAACATTCTGAATGCTAGATTTCATTGGGATCTATGTGCAACTAAGAACAACACAGAACACACCCATCAAATATGAATCAGTTCATTAAACAAGCACCACTCTAGTTATTCTTGTAACATTTTGTAATGTCTGTGCCTCTATATTGAATGGTCTTAGGGTTGTAATCTATACCCATGCTCCCTTTGTTATCGTTTTTGTCATAAATTCTATGAGAAGATCAAATGAATCCATTCATCAACGGTTGTATTTGCGGAGACATGAGGTTTGAAAAAAGATGGTCGCAAAAACCATTGTAGCAAAGTTACTAATCATCGATAATAATGCACCAGACATATTTCTTGAATTATTGATTAATTTTTGTGGAAATGCTGGGTTTCCCACGTTCTTGTGGCAACAAGAAGAATTTATAAATTGATCTTCGTAAAGCTAAAGAACTGAATTGCGATTTTTAGTAGGATACCATAATAATATCAGTAACCTGTACATAGGACGCAATATCTTGGTACAAATGGAGACTTTTCTAAATTTGAAATATTACATCATTATTTCCAAATGTTTCGCATCCTTTAGCAATGCCTTGTAGTTTTGTGATTGCTCTAAAAAGTAGACAATACCAGAGGCGAAATTATTAACAGAAAGTTTCTGGTGTCAGATACTTTCTTCAGTCAAGTTGTGCTTTTGGCGATTAGTGAATTTGTGAAAGTGGTTGGAATTAGAGTACAACGGGATTAGAGTTGCGAAGATAAACCCCTGAAACAAAAGAACCAAGTGTCCATAAAATTCTATTGGAATACTTCACTCAAATTCGTATCAGTCCTGTTCTATACACCGAAGAAGGGCAGCCTGCGTGCAGCCCCTACTGTTTCCAGTGAGTTGAAATTTCCCGTTGAACTGAATTCATTTTCTGACGCTTCCTGGCGTCGGAAAATCAATTCAACGGGAAATTTCAACTCAGCAGAAACAGTAGGGGCTGCACGCAGGCTAGAGAAGGGCCGCAGGATGTTAAATTGGAGAAAGGTTTTGCAACAAAGTAAGATAATGTATATAAATATATGTATATTTTTGGCAAAATCCTTATGCGCCAGGGTACACTTTTGGGGCATTTTCAGGGTTCAAGGTGTGGAGAGATCTGCCACACACCCCAGTCATTTCCCTAGTCAAGTACTCTCCCCCCAGGCATCTTGCTTGCTTCGCCATTGTTGGCCTTCACCTTCAAAATCGTTTCGTTATCTTTCGTAAAGAAATGGAAGCGCTATTTAATAAAGTCGCATGAACACGGAGTGATGACTGCATCAACAATTTTATGTCAAGAGGGCTTTCTTTTGAGAGTCCTTTTGCGAAGATCATTTCTGAACTTCGGGTGTAACATGTTCTCGCGAGAGCAATCAATAGCCCTGTAAACGATTTTGCGAGGTTGATGGCGAGTGAGATCGCTCGCAGGAAACAACAAGGCCTGCTAAACGCAATATGAGAACAATGCTTTGCGCTTGAAATAAAGGTCACAACCCTAAGACGGTCCAGCAATGGTCATATGTAAATATTTACCTTGATTTGCCACACGGACATTCTTTTGTGACCATTACAGGGCATGACGGGCAGGGCCCAGGATGGCAAAGTCTGAAAACAAGGTCGAAAAATCATCTTTGGAAAAATCATCAGACATTAAGTAGCTTGCACACTACCCACCTTTTGCTGAGAATATACAAAGCTGATGATAAGTTACAAAAAAAAGATTTCAAGAAAACGTCGATGTGTAAGCTTGGGTTTTAAGGCCCTGTTTATATGGGGAAAAACACCTCACCTGCCAGACCCGGGGCTGACAGGCCAGGTAAATTTCAGTCACTGTTTACATGAGATGTTTCATCTCACCTGTCAGCCCCTGGGCTGAGAGGGGAGGTGGATTAAAGTCTCTGACCAATGAGAATCAACGAAAAATTTCACTTCACCTCACCATACCGGTGGAATTTCGTTTATATGAAAAAATTCACCTCACCCAGGTGAGATTCCACCTCTGGTGAGGTGGGACTTCACTATACTGGTGGTGTTGCATTCGTCATGTAAACGCGAAATGAAAATACAAAGGATTCTATTGGAAGGTGGAATCTCACCTCTCAGCCCCGGGTCTGGCAGGTGCGGTGATTTCCCCCATATAAACAGGCCCTAAAGCTAGCACTAAATGTGAAGATATGCCATTGATTCAATCTTGATGGACTACAATCCTGGTCAAAATAAGCTGGGACACAGGCAAATTTCGGTGTTTTCATCATGTTTTCTACAATATCGACGCCCAAACTTATGTTTAGGAACTCCTAATCCCCTTCCCCACTAATTCCATGTTGAAATGGTCGAATGGCGTTTCATTCAAGCAACATTGAAACGGGGGGAGTGGGGGTCACGTAATCAAAGACTGAATAAGTGCAATTTTGTGACTTGTCCCTAGTATTTTGACCAAGATTGTAGATAACAATCAATCTACTTCTTAATTCCCAAATCATCACGCATAAGTTTTCTTTTCGTCCATTCATGCCAAGTCTTTAGAAAATCTGATCAACTTGTTCACTGTTGCTGAAAACGAATATTTGTAAGAAACTCGCTTGATGCTATAGAAGCCTAACACACCAATGACAAAATACTGGAATCTAAATCAAGTTCTTTGCTAAAGATTAAACCATAAATCTTCCATACTGGTGCAGTGTACGATTTATCGGAACCTATCAACGGGTCAAACATCTTCTTGGCGCACCTGGAATTTAAATACATATATCTTGATCCCAGATACAATTTACATGTACTCTCGAGTACCGAATAATCGTCCCGCCCCCCCCCCCGCTTATTAATTTTTGAAAAATTTTCCAACCCCCCTCTTATTCCAACCCTCCCCCTTTTATTATTTTTTGGAAAAATGAAATGATAGTTAACATAATTTCTGAATAAACGCAAGAAAGAGTCGAAAGAAGTGCATTCAACAGAAACAGAACTCAAAAGTAAATGTATTAGTAATATCATTGTTCACGTGAATATATATTAGAGACGAGTTTACCTAAGAAAACGACTATTTTCTATTTCTCCAAGACTGCCCCCCCCCCCGATTATTCCAACCCCCCCACGATTACTGTTATATTGAATCATTTCCAGCCCCCCCCCCGATTATTCTCACCCCCGTTTATTCGGTACTCCAGAGTATCATAATTGCATCCATTTGCATCAATCTCCATTCCACATTATGATCATGCATGGAGCTCTACGGAATGTTCCCACTGAATTCTGAACAACAATACAGAGATATTTAGTACAGAAAGGATTGATAAGCTGAAGAAAGAGATCACAAACAACAATACACAACTAGCAATAAAAACTGAAAACATTAATTTCTTACTCGTTGCATGTGTGAGTACAAGATGTACTTGGTCTTTCCTTTCTGCAAACTTCACCGCAACCTACCATGAAAAACACAATTCAAAGTTTTGAATCTATTCAGCACTGTCTCCTTGAAAGGTGCCTTAACATGTTATCAAATGAAAATGCGAAGATCTTATCAGAGGCGGCACCAGCCCTCAATAAGTGGGGAGGACAAGAAGAATTTCTTAGGACCACGCCCATTTTTTATGAAAGCCACGCCCATTTGGAAAAAGAAGAGCCTTTACAAGGATTTTATCATGCAAAAAGCAATTAAAGTAAACCTGGGTAAAATTGTAATATTTTTAACTAAAGGTCACTGACAAAGTTATTTTATATTGCCTTAACAGTTACAATGCAAGTTTTCGATGATTTGCGAGGTTGGAATAGTTCCACCAGTTTCTCCAACTCACTTTTATCTGCGATATCTCTTTCACTACTGATGAGAATGATATTTTCTTCTTTGATCTAAGTGAGTCAAAATTTGTCAAATTTTCGTAATTCAATGTATTGGTTTCATCAATCAAGGGCAGAAAATCTGGACATGTCGACAGTTCTAAATATATGCAGTTATAATGCAGTTAACGACAGACAGGAAGGGTGCAATGAGTGACCAGACAGCAAAACTGTTTGCGGCAATGGGGGCGTGATTGTGAGACTCCACTGTATAGGGTCTTTTTCATTTCCTTGTTTATCTGTTGAAAGTCTTTTTCATTTCCTTGTTTATCTGTTGAAGAATTTTTCTCATGTGCCACCATCGTACCCCCCCCCCTAAATATTTCTCCTCGGATTTCGACGAATTGAAAAATCGGTCCTGAAAAATATTGGGGAGGACATGTCCTCCTCAGTCCTCCCCGTGGTGCCGCCTCTGGATCTTATGACTGATAACTGACCGAGAACAGACGAAGTTGATAATGGAAGATGATTACAGATGATTATGCTTGTCTGATGGGCACATTGATTGACATCATAATCTTGCCTATCATGACTCAGAATAGATATTGCAATATAGTAAAGAATGTTTCCAGTTTCCTTATTACATAATCTATGGTGCAGTGGGGGACACTTTGCTCATTAAGAGAAGGGACATGGCTTTTACAGTACTTCAGTAAGAGGCATTTATTGCCCTGGTTACTCTCAAATGCAACAAAATATATAGTTGTTCTTTCCAGCATCTCTGCACCCTCATTCCTCTCAGTGTCCACAACTGGAGACAAAAACATATTTCAACCACTGAAGTCTCTGTGTTTTATGTACACTAAAAGACTGTCTGGATGTGGCTGCATGTTGTAATATGATTTTGATCTTCAACGTTCTTACAATCAAAGGTAATCTTGAATTCATTTACTTACTATGTGGTGTAACACCACTCCTTGGGTCCCAATCTGGATTTGTAAGTTTTCCTGAAAATTACAATCATAAAAGTTGAATATATATGTTCCTATTGATACGGTAAGATTGGGATCAAATGCTTTGCTGATTTTTGCTTGTAGCCCATAGTGGAAAATCTCTAAAGCCTCATTTTCATGAACCAATCAGGCAGGGAATCAGTGAGGAAGACAAAAAACCTGTGAAGATTTTCTAAATTTTGCCTACTTTCATAAAAACCTGGGAAAGAAAGCGCTTGGACTTTCCCAAAATTTTTGAAGAAATCTAATCTCCAGATTTTTGGGTATATTTGTTTAGATGCTAGTTTAGATATCTCATTATTTTAAGTGGAGTTATTGCCTTTCCGATTCACACACAAACCAATCAGGTATTGAAAATCTTAAAAAATTTCAGGCCAAGAGGCTAATGGTAGTAAGAATACTGATTGTTGTAAGAACAGCCCAAAACACCAAAAACCTGTGTTTGCAATCTCTCTTGCCATTGTCCTTCTGCCACAGTTTCTTTCGTTCAAAATTCAATGCGGCCCCTTTGATTTCTAGGTGAAGTGAAATATCTGTTAAGGTTTGTTTATGCATTTCAAGTAACATGAAAATACTCTGGGGAAGTTTCTGTATAATACCTTTTGGATTCATGGCACAGGCTTTCATGGTGCAGAATTAGTTTATGAAATTGGAAAGAGGTTATCAAGAGGTTTTCTCTCAAGCCTATGCCAGTTTAGCCATATGGCTAACCCACATCCAAATAAGTATACCAAAACATCTGGAGAGTTGATTTCTTCAAAAATTGGGAAATTTCAGGCAGTTTCTTGCCCTGGTTGCATTTCATGAAGGTAAGCAAAATTCAAACAAATGTTATCAAGCTTCTTTTGTTTCCCCTGTATATTTGCCATCTGATTGGTGTGTGAAAATGAGGCTTTGAAAGTTTTCAACCATGTGGCATGAACAAAACTTGGCTAAAACCATTGATTTCTATTACACATACAGTAAATACATAGCAGGGTCTACTTGGGTGCAATGGGATGGGTAAGAATTTTGGAACAACTTTGCAAAGATTCATCAGGGCTAAAACTGCTCAAACTCCACCTTGGCAAAGTGAATGTTGTATCAGATCCACCTCTACTGTTTTCCAGGAATCAACAAAACACATTTTACTCCCAGCCTACACAATTGAAACATTTGTAACACTTTTATCATCATGTGAAAAATTCTTAAAGTTCTTAAAATTTCTCTAAATTTTTGTCAATGAAATGATTATGCAACCAAGGCTTTTACTGTGAAACCTTTGGCATATGGCAATTTTTTTCAACATATGACTTTGGATTAAAGAAAAGCAATGCTGATAAAATTATTTAATTGTGCTGAAGACTCAACTTAACCTGAATTGGTCACAGATGGCCATATATATACAGTAATTGTTTTCGTAGCAACTCTATCAAAAATATTATATTGCATAAACTTTGCAATCAGTTTGCATTAGTATCCTCAATTTTTTGGAGTTTGCAACTTTGTATGGAGTTTGTGCAAACTTGCATGTTTACAGGAAGCCTCAAACAAGCTGTTGCAAAATGTGAAATCAAAATTCTTTTCACACAACTTATATCCTGTATACACTCCTGGATCTGAAGCATTATCAAAATAAACTCAGAGCAAACTTGCTGCAAATCAAATGCAAACCAGAAAGTGCCCATTTTTACTGCAGATGCAAATCCAACTTCAAGGAAATTGAAAGCATAACTGTAATCTACCAAACCTACCACAAAAACAAGTATACTTTGTTGGCAATTTGTCTGTTACATTCTGGCATCCAGGGCATCTCCAGCCATGGGTGTCATCTGCAAAATATGGATGGAAAAGGTACAAGGTACTACCGTGTGTCCCAAAAAAAGTTCCTGCGTTTAATTGAACGTAGAGAAAAAGTTTTGAATCCGGCAATTTTTAATCATTCTAGTTACATTCTTGACATTTCAACTTAAAATTTGGCAATATCAAATGAAGAAATTAGTAAAACTCTGAAGATAGAGTTACAGGCTTTAACATTTCAAGTTCAAGGCAAAACCAGACAGATTGTGCCTCTTCCTTCATCATCGCGGTGAAGGGGGAATCTCCAGATGAGCAACACAAAACAGCGCTCATACTTTCGATCATTACCTTACTGACGAGCAACGGTTCTGTTAATTGAACATATTCAAAGCAAGGTCTGAAAAGTAGATCCCAATGGGTTGCGAGGGACCATACTTAATTTGTACCTTCTACTTTCTACCACTACTACTCAATTTGAGATAGGCGCACAAAGCCGGAAAATGCACTGTTGTGTAATATGGCATGTCAAACAAAGAATTGAAAAACTATTCTTAGTTAAAGAAAAGAAACTGTGAATCTCTATGAAATCATAGAACAGCAAAGCTCCCGTTTAAAATTCCCAGTTGGCACAATGCAACAATAACAGCAGCAAGCTGTTTGTCCCAAGACAGTCCAGGAAATTTTTTGAGCAGGTGGAACTTCACACGATCAAAGGGCATTCAAAGCTACATGCCATTCAATTACAAAGCAAAGTTTTCTCTTGCAAACAAAAGAATTTCTGTTCCCCTCGGCGAATTCCACTGGTTGGGAAATAATCTTTACTTTGAATGTGCTCATTGAGCAGAAACCTTGTCCACATTTAAGGTAATGAACGCATTATCAACTCAGTGTTTGCATGGGTCCTTGAGGGCGTCCCCTTTCAGCTCCACGAAGCAGGATGCTATGCTGTGTACAATTCTCACTGGTCTTGTCTTGAACATGAACATGAAATGTTAGACCTCATTTCCACTTTTAGATTAATAAGTTCTTCTTACCATATGTCAAACTGCAAGTTGAAATGTCTAGCATGTAGCTATAGTGAATAGAAGTGGTCAGGTTCAGAACCTTTTTCTCTGTGTTCCGCCAAACATCAGAACTTTTTTCTGGGACACCAGGTAGATAACTAATTCTGATATGATGTCCAAAATTAAGCTGTGGTACTGAAGCTGTTTGACCAAATTCTTCAATGTGTGAATTTTCCTTAGATTGACAGTTTTTACCTCTCTGACCAAATGATTTGTATGTTCTTTCCAGCAACGTAAATCCACTAATGAAAAAACATCTAGGAAGACTTCAAAATTAATGGATGAAAAGTTCATTAGGATATGCCCAGCAATTGTTGGCAATTTCCCAGTTACACATCATTAACAGTTGATACTTCCGTTTCCAGAAGTAGTCAAAAAGTTTGACCTGTTAGTTGGCCTGTTGAATAAAGAGTATGGTATTAATATATATTCAAAATTTAACTGAAATTTTAATCTATCAATCAAAGGCTAACTTAGATGAGAAATCTTTCCTTGGCAAAATCACTCCTCTTTAGGACCCAAAGATTAGCAAACTATCTGCAAGGAAGTATACTTTAGGAACCAGAATTCCATGATTTATTTGCTAAAATCAAAATTCTATTTATGAAATTGAAGATGGACATGAATTGAAATATGCTACATAAATCATGGCCCAGAATGGCACATGGAATTCTTGATTCTCATACAAACGCTTAAGGTCTATCTCCACAGAGCTGCATTTTCCACTCTAGCAGAGAATGCACCAGAGAATTTTGAACTCGAGACATGTGAACAAAGTATTGACTTCCACTGAGCAAAATTTTCCTCTCGTGTGCGTCTTTCTGAAAACAAATACCATATGGCTGTTATACAACAACAAAGTTCAGTAAGTGCATTGAATACCTCATTTAGAATACTGAATTGTGATCGGCTAAAAGAGACAGGGAAGAAAGAGATGTGCTTTAAAATAAAAATGAGTTCGAAGTTTTTCTCGTGCTCCGCAAGCAGCTCATGTCATCATAAGAAACATCAGGGTCAGCAGTGCTTTTGCCGTGCATGCTTTGCAGAAATGATATCAAGTAATTTCTGTCAAGTGGAGAATGCAGCTCTATGGAAATAAGCCCTGTAGGTACTTTTCTTATTTTCACTAAAAAGAGGGGTAACACTATGAAACCAAACAAAGTAGTCTCTGACAGATAGATTAACATTTCATTTTTGAATATCAGCAAATAGCCATTACTCCACTGCCCACCAAATGGGTGAACTCATCCACCTGATATGTGTATAGTGTTTGTTCAGCTGTAAAGTTGAAGGCTACTCTAAAAAGCAATGCACCAGAGGTATAACGTTCAAATTGTGCTGAAAAGACTATTTCAGTAGAGCTGCCAAAAATTTTAGACCATACATTGTCAACAAAATTTCTTTGCATAAGGATACTGGTACGAATCTGTCCACTTTACTCTCTGAATTTGTTTAGGTCAACTTTCCATGAAGATTGCAAATTTTGATGTTGTTTTCTGGATTTCTGCACCGTCTCGCGATGATGTCACAATATATACAAACTCTAGGAAATTATATTGGTTCTATCAATAAAGAGTGTGGCTCAAATATTGTGTTACTCGGCTGGATCTTTATATCAGTCTATGCACCATTCATATCATGATTTGTTTGCATAATACTGGAACTCCATCAAGAATTCTGCTTCTGAGAAAATAATGGTAGATGGCTTTCAGCCCATAGCTGTTGCCATAAGTTTAAGACCAGTCCTTGATTTGTAGTTTGAAACAACATACTGTATCATATGGCTATAGTTCAAATTTATTTTCTAGAATTGTTTGATTATTTATTGGAGTTATCAAATATCAAAGGCTCTCATATGTCATAAGCAAAGAATTTTCCACACTTTTCAAAGGGTGGTCTTAAATGGTCATAGCTGTGGACTGACAGCTCCAACAACTTTTTCTCAGAAGTAATATTTCTTGTGGAGTTTTGATATTTTGCAAAAAGATTGTAGAAATGAATTGAGCATAGATTGATGCAAAATCCAGCCAATTAACAAAGCTTATTGGGTCACACCCCTTCTTGGCTGAGCAACTGTAAATTCAAAGAATTTTTAAAGATTTTGTTGTGACATCATAGCAAAATGGTGCAGAAATAAAAAACAACATTTAAAGTTGAAATCTCGTGGAAAGTTATGATCTAAGCAAACTCCAAGAGAATAAATGGGCAGGGTGGTATGGTTCAATATTCTTACACCACAGAATTATGGTCTCAAAAGTTTGGCCACAACAGTAGAATCCACAGGTATCCACCCTGCAATTTACCTTTCTGAGCAGATGAACTTGAATCAACCCACTGCTTGATACATCTCAAATGGAAAAGATGATAACAGTTCTGGCAGCACCATGTTGATTGTGATGATCTGATGAACTCACAGCATACCATACATTCATAACTTTCTTCTATTAACTGCTCTATCAAAGTTCTTGCTTGTTCTGAATCTATGGGCCTTTTAAATCTATTTGCTCTATTCTTCTGCCTTCTGCTCTCTTGGCCTCTGTTTCCTCTGCTGGTGCTCTCAAAATTTGTTCCATGTTCTGGCCTGCTGGTCCTCATGCTTGAATTATGTGAACTAACATATCTTCCATTCACAATTTCACCCCCTGGTCTCCTTTCACTGGCTGGATTTCCAATCCTGCTGTGAGTCCCATTTCTGTAAGTATCCCTTTGTCCAGACTGATCATAGTAAGCATTCCTCTCATTTTCATACAGATGGAGGTTTCCTTCACCATTACCCTTTATATTTCCTCTATTTGCCAAACGAAGCTGTTGATAGTACTGATACATGTCTTTGGACACATCATCATCTGGTGTATGTTGAACAAATTGTCCCTGGTTTTGTTGCACTTCAGAATTTCCTCTCCAATTCTGTTCTTGTCCTCTCCTAGATCCAACAGCTACTCTTCCTCGATTACTTTTACCTCTGTCATTTTGTGGATGCTTGTTGCTTTCAGAAAAGTGTTTTTGCTTTCCCCCTCTCTTTTTACTTTGATTATTTCCAGCAGCAAATTCAGAAGCATGCTCTTGGTAATAGCTTTTTATTCTATCATCAGCAGAGCCTCTACTACTGTTGTCATCTTTTTCTCGGCCATTTCTGTTTCTTCTAGGAATGTTACCTCTCCTTACTGCTGCATCTCGGCCACGTCTCCTTGGTTTGGCACCCCCGGAGGAATTAGCATCAGATTCCTTTCTTTCATAGGTATGTGAAAGTATTGCCCAGTTATAATTTTGTCCTGTTGAGGTAGCACCCTCTTCATTCATAGACATTTCAGAAAAAACAATTTTAACAAAACTGGACCCCTAGGCTGCCGATTTTCGTTCACTTTCAGCAGTGAGCTGAGGGCCTAGGCCAGAGTGGCAAGCGTTCTTCTTCTTCCTTGCCCTTCTTCTTTCTCTTTCTCTCCTCTGTCGAAATGGAATGTGCACGTCTTCACTAGTTGACCATAAAAAGATGACAAACGTTCTTGAATTTCTTGACACTTCCCTTTTATGCACAGTATGGTTATCTAACAAACTGAACTTACCGACACCATGGTGTAGTGGCCAAGCCAAATGATGGTGCTGTGGTGCAACAAGTCGTGCTTAGGCCAAACAGGCTTCCTTCGCAGCGGCAACTTAATGATGCTGGAGCATAAAACAAATACAACAACGCGTAATTCTTTGATTGTAGAATGATTGTGTAAGAAGGAGCCATTAAAATAGATAACTAATTGAGAGAGGATCCCCTCCCCATAAGGAAACTAGAACGAAATTTTTTTTAAAGAAGAAGTAAAACCAAATGACAAAAAAAAAGAATATAAGAAAATTCAAACGGCAATAGTCACGTTTGACGTAAACAAGCATTTATCAAAAACTCTTTAAATCTACTGGAAATGGATGTAGCAATTTTAACATAAACTGGAATACTGGAATGGTTTTCCATATTTTTGAACCAAATGCATTGATCTTATTGTATTCTTACTTGTCTGAAACGGATCACCTCGAGAGGCTTGTCGCATCCCATACAAGTGGACAGTCCCGTGTCTGTTGCTGTTCCAGCCAACAAACCAATGATGTAAAAAGGATTGTGGGGGTGAAAACAAAGATTCCTGGCAAAATGCAACGTTCCAAAAGACAAAACGGATTGCAACAATTTTTACCTTCTTTCCGTTAAGATTGTTTTTCTTTGTTTATGATTGCGAAAATAACAATTCACATGCTGTACATTATTTTACTGGCAAGATTGTTAGTGGTCACCGTAAAATCTGGGATAAGAGAACCAAAAAATAATCATATATTCCTTTGTAATTTGATTTCTATGAATAAGGCCCCCTCTCGTGGTAGCCTCCATTCGCGAGTCCACGAAATTGAATATTACGGTAATTTTTTCTACAATTTTTTAGAATCTGTAACGACTGTTCAAAAGCAAGGCACACGGCAAGCCACAGAGAACTTCAAAATAAGAAACTGATCGAAAAAAGAAGCAGAATGCTAATAAGCTTTGAATCAAATCAATTGCTACGAGAAACAATGTGTTACGTATAAGGTCAGATTTTTAAAAAGAAAGACAGAAATCGCTTTCTACTTGAATATTATCTTCTTGTAGGTTAAATCAACTACAGTACTTGTTTAATCTATACAAAACAAAGTAAAGTACACATTCATTCTCATTACATTGTCAAAAAACGAAAGCCAAAGAAAATTTTTTCGTCGCTTTTCACTCGCTTTTACAGGTTTTTTAAGGGGGCTTTCAGCAGAAATCTCCTTGCAGTACATCCATGGGAAGGAATGACCGATAACAGCAAATAACTGAACAAATCAGTGGTGAAAGAAGACAGTTTTCACTATCGTTGCAGTTATATTCAGGGAACAGTATTTTTATCTTACCTATCCAGTACTTTGACATTTTACATACTTTCAATCGGTTCCATTTATCTAACTTATCCCACCCAAGCTACGAAATGGTTATTTTGGGTTTGAAGGATAACTTGGTCCAGCACTGTCTCAAATCTGATCATACAGATTTCACAAACCCCGAAAATCCTTATAAATGATGGAAAGCCTCCACGAAAAGATTGCTTGTTTGCAGATAAGATAAGTTTAGAAAGTAGACTAAATGTAACAATCGTTTGCCAATGACTGGCTGCAAGATTATAACATAAAGTACAATATGGTAGATGAAGTTCGTTTTAATTATCTGTCACATCATGGTCACATCTTAGTAGTCACGTACCGAGGACCCAATAAACAATGAAGCGTTTTGCGATATCTCCAAACTAAGGGCCTGTTTACATGGAAATTTTCAGCCCGGGCTGAAACTTCAGCCCTGCTAGCCGAGGTGAAAATATTTTGCCATCACATGGGGAGTTTCAGCCCGGGCTGAAAGTCTGTCTGGCGCCAAAAGTAGACAAAGGCGCATGCGTCATCGACTTTTCAGCCCGGGCTGAAAAAATATTTGCCATTACATGGGCGCGTGTCAAGTAAAACAATGGGGATTAGCATATTAATTAAGGGATTAACGTTTCATCTCGGCTAGCTCAAGGAGAGCTGAATTTTCAGCCCGGGTTGAAACTCAGCCCGGGAAGGAAAATTTACCATGTAATGGCAAACTGAAATTTACAAGCATTTGACCGTAAAGGAGGGATGAAGTTTCACCTCGGATAAACGGGCTGAAAATTCAGCCCGGGCTGAAAACTCCCATGTAAACAGGCCCTGAGAGAACATTGCCGATCAAAAGATTTCTTCATGGACACTGATGTCAAGGTCCAAGTTAATTTTGGACGTACTGAGCGGTTCTGAGATGGCTTTGCTTTTGAGTGAATGTTTGCTTTCAAAGGCAGTCTGTCCCCTTCGAAGAATGACCATAAGCTCGATAAGGATCTCTATTGTACACTTCACAAGTTTGTGCTAATTCCCTTTATCCAAAAAAATCAAGGTCATAGAGACGCAGTAATGCAGGAATTTAGCTCCAGCGTAAATAAGTTAAATAAAGCCGTTGCTAAGGTCAGAACAATAGGGGACAGACTGTATTTAATGGGTGCACTGGTTGGAGTCCAGAAAAGGTCAAAACTTTCCCAGGATCCAAATTTTGTTATTTAAAATTCATCATCTTGTCAAGTCAAAATCACAAGATTTTGGAGCTACCGCTTCGTCTGTAACTTTAAAACAGAGTCCAGAAAAAGTGACAGCTCTACGGCTGTAAACTGTAGGAAGGTTTTGCTTGTTAATGACATACCTGAGAAAGATTTAGTGGTTTCTACAGAATACCTTGGAGGACGGTTTTGGGTTATTTTGGCAACAAAATGCAAGGCTTGTAAATTCTAGAAATATGACATAACTGATATGGGTTACACAAAAAGTTGAGACTTCAAAAACTCTGAGTGTTTTGCACTGTTAAAATGAAGAAAGTTTAACTGACAAAATTTGGCATCCGGAGAAAGGCTTCACTCTTTTCTGGACCCAACCCTAAAATTCAAAGACCAGTTGATTATGGCACAATAGCCCAAAGTTTCGCAGGCGTAGTTTAAAAAATATCTAACGTTCCTGAAATATGACATTAGCAAGCAAAACCTTCCTCCGGCTTACAGCCGTTGAGCTATCACTCTTCTATATTCTGTCGCTGGTTTGGAAGCATACTTCGACTCACAAGAAGTGATTGCCAAACTGACTTTGATGCTGCATCACGACTTAAATTGGTTGCCTATGTACTTCACAAAGCTCATCGCGAAGATTTCTAACTTTCATGTGAAATAAAATGGGCTGTAGGAAACGCTGAATATAGAAAAAAGATTTACGTTTTATAAATCGAGTTATTCCTATCCTAATTCATCATTTCGTGCGCGATATATCGACTTGTTTCCTTCTGTTTGTACTTCTCCTTCGAAGGCGCCATTTTAGGCCTCGTGCGTGGCGGCAGATTGATATGACCTCAAGTGCCTTGGAGAAATTATGCCACTCACTCCGATTGAGTGGCATAGTTTTTCCAGGACACTTGAGGTCATGTCAATCTGCCGCCACGCGTGAGGTTTAGAATGGCGCCTTCGAAGGAGAAGTAAAAACAGAAGGAAAAAGGCAATTTTTTCTACATTCAACGTTTCCTACAGCCCATGGAAATACACAGCTTTGTGGCTAAAAAGGCGACACTTTGTGAAATACTATCGGTCAATACGATTTCTTTTGCCGATTCTTGTTATCTCCTTCCAGTAACGATAAAATGACGACCACCTATTCACTTCATTTTGTCTTTGAGGGCTTAGACATAAATTCACATGATGGAAATGTTAAGATCGGTACCACCGTCACATATTGATGATTTTTCAAAAATTTCTACTTTTATTGGGTCGCCGGTGGACCAAATTTAAAACTACAAGAGAATGTCCGAAAAAAGGCCTATAAAAAGGCATCCAAGTTCACGGCTGGATCTTTTTGATTTCTGTATTTGATGGCGAGGTATATTCCAAGAAGCTGAATGAAGAAAAGAGAAAATAAGCAGCTGAAGACAACAAGGGCAGATTCTGTAATACAATAACAACGGTTGCTTTGATTGACACCTCAATTCAAGCGATTAGTGGCTGCAGATAACGGAAACCCTCTCAACGAGTAAATCAAAACAAGTACGGCCCCAAAAGTTCCCTCAAACATGAAGGGCAAACTCTCACCTTGTTCAAGCGACGGGTGCTTTTGAATGTTTTTATGTGCTATGACGAAAGAAGAAGGATAAATCTAAATTTCTCTCTCGTGGAATTTGCTCATTTC
This sequence comes from Aurelia sp. 4 Dawson et al 2005, assembly GCA_964019985.1. Classification (NCBI taxonomy): domain Eukaryota; kingdom Metazoa; phylum Cnidaria; class Scyphozoa; order Semaeostomeae; family Ulmaridae; genus Aurelia; species Aurelia sp. 4 Dawson et al 2005. The sequence goes on along the minus strand of OZ026493.1, from coordinate 21,074,997 downwards.
ATTCAGGAGAATGATAATGCCTTCAACTCGATTTCGGAATGAAATAAACAAAATCCGCGAGACAGAACGTTAGATTCACCTTTCTATTTTCGCTATAAGCACATAACTTCTCTTAAAACCACCTTTCGCTTGCAAAAGGCGAGTGTTTGCCCTACTGGATTGGGGCTAACTTTTTCAGCCATGTATGTTTTGACTTACTGGTTGAGTGAATTTCCTTTGCCTGCAGTCGCTAAGTCTTAAGCAAATAGTGACAATACTTGTCAGAATTAGATTACTAAAGAAGTTTTATTTGGTTTGCTCTGATATCAAGGAGAGGAATGACACTGGGCAACCTTCCCTTACCTCAAAGGGGAAATTCTATCAAAAATCGAAATTTTCAATTTAGCTTGTTTTGGGGTTAAATAAAGCAAAACTAACATTTGCCTGCGATTTTATGCCGTTATTTTGCCGCTTTTTACCTCCAAATCTTGCTTCTTGACTGCCGCCATCTTGCCCGACAAAAAGACTGGAGCGAGTGCTGCTGTTTGACGTCATCACGTGCAGAAAGCAATATGAGGCACACTGTATAGTACAAAATCCAATCATAAAGTTATGCAAACTCAGCTATGGGCATGAAAATTGGTGGAGAGGGGCAGTCTGACATGCTGAAAAAGATGGGACGTGATCCAAACCCAAAAATACCTCCTGAGGCTATATTTAGACAGTGGGGCTATGTGGGTGCAAGTCCTTACGTCGGTTATACCTATAACTTTGTCACCAATCATGGTACCAACTTAAAACTTTCATTTCCAGGTAACGTCGACCCGCTGAAAGGAGAGGATATGAAATCAAACTGGAAAATACCCTTGTGCTATTTTCAGAATGGGGTACTAGGCTCCAGGCCCCCTAAAGGCTTCTTTTGAAGAATTGGTTGCAGTTTGTGGTACGGACATGAAACTTGGTTGTCAGGGGCAAGTTGATACGCTGAAAAAGACTAGATGTGGGTAGGAATTGTAAAATGTATCCTGTTCTATTTTTAGATTGGGGTACTAGGTTCCAGTCCTCTAAGATAGTGATTTTAATAACTTCGTTGCAGATTGTGATACTGACATCAAATTTGGTTTTAAGGTCAAATTGATACGCTGAAAAAGATAACAAGTGTATATGGATAAGAAAGTACCAATTTGCTATTTTAGACTGGGGCAGTAGGCTCCAGACTTCCAAAGGGGTAATTTGATATACTTCTTCGTTGCAGATTGTGGCACTGACATGAAATTCGGTTATCACTGGCAAGTTGATACGCTGAAAGATATAGGATGGGGATCTAAATTGTACCAAATTTCATGTCAGTACCACAATCTGCAACGAAGTTATTAAAATCCAGAGATGCGCAAGATAGTCTGAGAAATATTTTATTACAAAATACTCTTATGGGGAAAATCAAGTATCTTATAACACGATGCTGTTGCTCACAATAATTAGTATCTTATTACAAGATACTAGATACTTAAGAAAAAAGTATCTAAGATAATGTTTCAAGATATTAGTTACAAGATACTTTGCCAAAGGGTGCACGCCCGATGTCTTCAACCATTATCCTTTATAGGTGGCACATTTTTCGATTCCTTGTGCGGACGTATTGCAGTAATGCATAACGGAGTGCATTTGGTCATTCCTACTCCTAAATCATGTGAAAATTCCCTCATGCCACATTGTTGTGGAGACACGACTCCTGTGGTGCGCATTCGTCGAATTTATAAGAAACATTCCATTTGGTTCACTAGCCCCTGAATTTTCCTTATAATTTCGCCGCATTTTATCATTTTTCCAAAAGCATCCACGAATGCTGCGGAGGAGCGCAGTGGAGGCAACGATGACCAGAACATGACGTTTTTGGTCTGGGGAGACAGGTAAATAAATGACTTCAGGAGATAGAGCACAATGAAGTCTTCATAAAATGAACCAAAGTTGGTTTCAAAAGTTTCAATAAAAGTCCTTGTTAGCCTAAAAGATCAGGAATGTCTGTAAATAGCCTACCTTCCAGCTTTCTTCGTTTTGGATGCACAATTATTTCTCCAAAGCTGAAAAGTTTTTCAGCTTTATTTACGAAAATTGATTGATGCAAGTATCTTGTAACTTCAAATTGTTTTTTTTGAAAATATCTTTTTAGAAGATACTATTATTCAGCCAAATTATTATCTTATTACAAGATACAATTACTGGGTACGGGAAGTATCTTATTACAAGATACTGTTACTGTTTTCAGTATCTAATTACTATCTTCAAGATAAAAAGATAAGATACTGCCCATCTCTGTTAAAATCACTATCTTAGAGGACTGGAAACTAGTACCCCAATCTAAAAATAGAACAGGAGACATTTACAATTTTACAATTCCCACATCTAGTCTTTTTCAGAGTATCAACTTGCCCCTGACAACCAATTTTCATGTCTGTACCACAAACTGCAACCAATTTAACAAAAAAGCCTTTAGGGGGCCTGGAGCCTAGTACCCCAGTCTGAAAATAGCACAAGGGTATTTTCCAGTTTGATTTCATATCCTCTCCTTTCAGTGCGTCGACTTCACCTAGAAATAAAAGTTTTAAGTTGGTACCACGATTGAGGACAAAGTTAAAGGTATAACCAATTTAAGGACTTGCACCCACATAGCCCCATTGTCTAAAAATAGCCTCAGGGGTTATTTTTGGGTTTGGTTCACACCCCATCTTTTTCAGCATGTCAAACTGCCCCTCTCCACCAATTTTCATGCCCAAAGCTGAGTTTGCACGATTTTCATGATTGGATTTCGTACTATACAGTGTGCCTCATATTGCTTTCTGCACGTGATGACGTCAAACAGCAGCACTCGCTCCAGTCTTTTTGTCTGGCAAGATGGCGGCAGTCAAGAAGCAAGATTTGGAGGTAAAAAGCGGCGAAATAATGGCGTAAAATCGCAGGCAAATTTTAGTTTTGCTTTCATAACACTGTTTTAACCCCAAAACAAGCTAAATTGGAAATTTCGATTTTTGAGTGAACTTCCCCTTCTTAGAGCGTGTTTTCACTGTACGCAGTCCGGGGGTCTCTGGTTCCAGCTATCGCATATTTTTGGTCTTTGAGAGCTCACAACTCACAGAATCTTTAGCCGATTTGCAAGATTCTGGTCTCTAAAATTACTTGAAAATCTTACGGACAAGGTTATCTTTCATTAGCCAGTTCATTTTATCGTTATTTTTCAATGTTTAATAAAACGTAGGAAAACTTTGGCCCTTCCAGTACAATTGTGCTGTGTTGTTAAATGAAGAAAAAGTAGTTGAAAAGCATTTTCATAATATCAGTTTCCGTTGCGTTGAATACTGTGCAGTAGAAACAAATTTTTATCAAGGAAACACTGCATCATCTGTCATGTAGACCTTGTTAGGCAGAATAGAGGGCTCAAAATCGTTAAAAACTAATTGCGATATCTTCGAGCTTACAAACGTTATCATTTTCGTCTTGGCAAAAATTTTAGAAAAAACACTAGTCTTTCGCGTCTGATTCAAAGTTTTTGAAAAATTCACGAAAATTAATGTGACTTCGGGCCTAAATAGGGAGTATGGTTTTGCTCCAAATGCCCCACAGCTTCAGTGTTCATACGACGCCATTAGCAACAAATCCACCACAAAGTCACGTGTAAAATAAGAGCCTTATGATTGGCCCCTCTAGAAATGTAAACAAACACGCCAAATGTAAACAAACACGCAAAATGATTTGTTGCTACTAAAGTCAATATTTCTTAATGGAAGCAGCTCTGGGCCATAAATAATGTGTCTACAGGGTGTCTCAAAAACTTGTGCGACGTTTGATTGGATATTGAAAAATAACGATAACATGAATAGGCTCATGAGAAGATTATGAAATGATTTTTGAAACTTTCAAAGATAAAAAAATGTGCGATAGCTGAAACCAGAGACCCCCAGATTACTTGTATTGAAAAAGGCCCCAAGATCAAGGTAAGAGAAGCTTATCCAATGTCATATCTCTCGCTGATATCAGAGCAAACTAAAAAGGACTCCCAAAGTACTTTAATTTTTACGATCATTGTCAAAATTTACTTTACATTGGGTATGTCCAAAAACAGTGGTTCAAAACATAATCGATGAGAGACTGAATCTGTTTCCTCAAAGCATCCATATGCTTGAAAGTTAGGTAATCGAAATCGTGTTAAAATCCCATAAGGTTCGCCCTGAAACAACTGAGAAGTAATGGAAATGATGGCCTGAATGGTTTGTCCCAAAAATGCCATTTTGAGGCTTCTGGTTTCAGCATTCGCACAAACTTGAACTGCAAGGCTTGTAACTCCATTAATTTTTAGCAGATTTGCAAGAATGCTGTGTCAAAAATTTAATTTAAAATCCCAGGAAAAGGGTTACTTGATCAAGTGTCCATTCAGCGTATCGTTATTCTTTAGTATCTAATCCAACGTCAAAACTATTTTTTGAGACACCCTGTACATATGTAAACAACTTTGGACAGACCTCTCTAGCACAGATTTATCAACTAATGTGAATAAATCTAGTAAAATAACATCCATTTTACCTGTTTTGACGGCAGAAGAAAATTCTCCTGAAACGTCCGATTTTTTAGAGGGGCCAATCACTCGGCAAATCTCATATGATTTCGTACAAATCCTAAAAATCTCGAGAGATTGCAAAAATCTCGTAAAATCTTGAAAATATCCAAATCTTCACAAAACCTTGCAAATCCCAAAGAAAATCCTAAAGTCTTTGAAAATCCCTTGAACTCTGAGAAATCTTCCCAACAAATGACTAAAATTCTCAAAAACATTATCAACGACTCTTTCAAAATCTTTCAAGACCTCGAAATCGTTGTAAATCACAAAGTCTCGAAACGTATTAAAAAAATCACAAAACTGTTGACGGTCTCAGAAAAGATCTCAAAATCGTTTAAAGTCGTTCAAAAATCTGAGAGATATTTGAACTCCTAACATTGTGTATGGCAACCAGTAAGGATTTACACTGTATTCTATTTACATTACATCAACTTACCAAGGTGAAAGCAAAAAACAGTCCGACACCACCAGCAACCGAGATTGAATGCTCCAGTTTTTTCTTGTATTTTACGTAGCATGGTGTGCAAAGCGAACAAGGGTCTTTTCTCAGAGGTTGACAGCAACCTAACTACAAAAGAAGAGCATACGATGTGAACATGAATTAACGCTGAATGAAATTAACGCAAATTTTAATAACTCGCGTTAATTCAAGTCAAGCATATCCTGCCTAGCAATGATTTGTGTAGCTCAATCATGTCCTTATCATCATCATTATTACTTTTTTTACACGAATACCTCTTCAGCTATAAACCTAGTACAATGTTTCTATCATTAAAAAATGGGATTAATAGCTAAATGAAATTGGCTGTTCTTCCAGAGGGTCATGTTTTAGTGCCATTTTATTAGCATTCTCAGCTCGTCAGGTGCGCTTTTAGTTATTTTTTTGAAGTGCCCGAGTGTTTGGATTTCTCTAATATTAGCTGGGGCATCGCTCCAAGCCTTTCAGGAAGAGTAGTAAAATCCTTTTATGGCATGTTCAGTTCAAAGCCTTGGGATTCCTTGTTTCATAATTTGAATACGCAGATCTACATTGGTACTTGTTCCAAAGGCTTTCCGGACTCAACATGTTCAGAATCTTATATGCCATCACAGAACGATAAAATCGAATAAGATTTTCAACACTTAGCCAATTAGTTGACCATTTGTCCTTTATGCTTGCATATTCTATTATTGAATGAGCCCTGTCATTCAGACGTTGAAGGGTATCTAATTTTGTTCTTGCTGGACTCCCCCGAATAACATTTGCATAGAGAAGATGACTTTCCACGATCGCGTTGCGACACGCGAATACACTATTGTTGCGACTGCGGTATGATATTCTTTAACTTTTTTAAAGCAGACAAGCCACCGCAAACTTTGGACCTAACAGCTTTGAACTGTTCGTCCCATGTGAGACTTTCATCTATGATGATTCCGAGACATTTGGATTTTGGTACCCGTTTGATTTCAGTGCCATTTAACAACAGCGCATCCGAGATTTTTAGTTGCTTTATTCTACGGGGATGACCTATTGTCATGTATTCTGTTTTAGCCGGGTTAGGACTTAAATTTGTTTATCCTCATGCACTGAGAGAGGGTGACCAGTTCATGCTGCGTGTCAAGTAGTTTTTCTACATCATCTGACGCAATCGTGATTCGCCTGTCATCAGCGTAGAGACTAGCTTGCAAAAATTCTAGGTACTTTTCAAAATCGTTGAGGTAAATGATGAAAAAGAGCGGACCAAGGCAAGAGCCTTGGGGTATACCACAAGTGATGTTCTTGATGTTTGATCGGTGCCCATTAGCAGCGCAGTACCGTTTTCTCTCCTTTAAATACGATTCAAACCAATCACCTGCGGATCCTCTGATGCCATATGCACGAAGCTTTTTCATATGGACAGAACGGTCAACTGTATCGAAGACTTTCTTGAGGTCCAAAAATAAGGCCAAATTAAATTTCCGACAACCCATTTTATCATACCAATAATCAGTGCTGCTGATGGAACATAGTTTTGGAAAAGCTGATCGGTTACAGGTAAGCTTTTTATTGACTTTGAGGAAATCAAGCAGCTGATCATGCAATGGTCGTTCTGGCCGGGGGGGGTACATGACTTGCGGATGGATGGGGGTCTGCCACCCAGTTTTCAGAAAGGTACCCTCTTCTAATTACCGAAACTTGCTGTCATACCCACTTTTATGATGAATTTTTGCGGAAAACGGCCCATTGTTGGCAATTTTTCGCCAATTTCTGGATAACCCACCCATTATTATGGAAAATCAGCCGAAAAAGGGACCCTTGTTTAGAGAATTTCGGCCCAAAAACCCACCCATATGGGCGGCACATACTCGTACCCTCAACATGTTATGTACCCCCCCCCCCCGGGCGTTCTTGCATCTTGGAGAAAATCGAGATGATAGAAATCGGCCTATAATTGTTTGCATCATCATTTTTAGCACCCGACTTAAAGACTGGAGTTGCTCTTGCCAGTTTCCAAATATCGGGAAAAACGTAGCCTACGTGTAGACCCCCCGACCCCCCCCCCCTACACGTAGGCTAGGAAAAACGACATTCATCACCGAATCATTGAAGATTATTTTCGATGGTTTTGCAATGAGGTCTTTTACATCTTTTACGACGGTAATCGATGCATTATCAGGTCCTGATGCTCCTGATGCTTTTATCAGGTCCTGATGCATGTGATTGACGCGTTACTGAGACAAAGTTAGGTTCTTTCATTTTGACAAAAGGACTAGAATGTCTGAATGTCCCATAAGGCTATGCTACAAATGCAAGAAAAGAAAGTTCAAAAATCAATAACATAATTTAATTTTGATGATAACTAAAAAGCTTCACATTTTGTAGGGATCCAGTCAGGCCCCACCAGATTTTTTTGTGCCTCACAGCACAGAATTCCAACAATAATGTACCTGCAAACTTTTTCAACGCATAAAATCTAAGGTTTAAATCCTTTCTGTGCATCACATGAAGCCAACTTTGATAAAGTGAGGGTAAATATGGTCCAAAAAGTTAGATAGTGCCATTCGCGTATTTTTTAAAAGAAACTTAGAATTTAGGCCAGTACTGAAAGTTTCTTAAAGGCAGTGTGCAATGGTAAATAGGCTTCTCTATAAATAGAAGAAAGAAAATGCGCAAACACAGCATTGTTTCTCTAGCTATCGATTATTAACAACACGTGTTGGCCATCAATTTCAATGGGTTATATTTAGGTTTTTCTGCTCTGTGCAAATGCAGGCTTTTAGCCTTGCACAAACCCTTTAAAATAATCATACCTTGAGTAGTCAGAGTTTCTTTCAAGTGTCTTAAAGGTTCAAGAACAAACTTCATGCTCACTACGTGTACCCGTGTGAACTTTTCAAAACAATATTAGATGAAGCCTTTCCGATGTCTAGACATCACTCAAGAGAAATTCCGAGTAATATGATACAGGAAAGAAGTGAGATAAAGTAAAATATGTTAACAAGTACCTTCGTTAAAATCAATAGTTTATGGAGATTCTTAATGTTTTATCTGAGAGTTGAGTTTCTTATAAAAGAAACCGCGCTTAAGCAATTAATGCTTCTTGAGACGTCTCAAAAACTCTTGAAAGTGTAAACACAATCCATTGTCTTGTACATTCGCTGTGTTCAGCTTCAATGCAATCTTTTTAAAGGCCTAATGTTTAAATGTTCTTCAAGAGCTGCGATATAAGGAAGCAGTTCTCCATGTGAGATTTTGAAAGATTGGATTGATGTCCAAATCACTTTTGCTTTCACTCTTCTTGACCTTTCAAATCGTTTTATTGCAGCAAGCAAACAATACTTAATAAAACTAACAACATGATAGTTGTTTCCTAATTCCTGCCGATCAGCCGTTAAAAAAAATTCAGAAAACATCTTTTTTTGTAAATGTGCCAGCAGATATTCACCAGGTTTAGAAATGTGCCTGCGAGCGGCGCTTGCGCGCTTGCGTACTTTGGCGATACCTGTATCCAGTATGTGCTGTTTTCAAAAATTCAAGTTCATTTCAAGCATCAAATAATAATTGCAAAAATATCTTTCATCTTGCGAAGAAAATGCCATTCTAAAATTCTTCCTTACGTTGTTTTGTCAAAGATTTATCAGAATGACTTGCAATGCCGTGAATGGTGTAAATGATAAGTTGCAAGGAACTGGATTAATCTTGACAACTACATTAAAATCGAAAACTTTTGGACAATCAAACTTTCGGACAAAATTTTCCAAAAGTTTATTTGTCCGAAATGTGGTGATGTCCGAAAGTTTTTTGGTCCGAAAGTTTTTTATTCATTGAAAGTAGATAAGCACAAAGAAACGTAACATAAAACGCTATAAATCAATGGTTTACCAGTAGTACTTAGGTTTCTTGAATTTTTTTATCTAAAAATTTGGCTCCTTAAAGCGTTTCTTGAAAAAATTTCACGTATGGCAGCACCTTTTAATTTGGTTTACATCTGGTTGTAGTTTTATCATTGTTCAATCTAACGAAAATTACATTCAAATGTCCTTGTTGATGTGATGATCATCATGTACCTACTGCAAATTGATATTCATAATGGAATTATGGAATTACAATTATTTTTAACATATATTTTGGTGTAATGCTTCTTTTTTGATGTCGTGTTTTCCGAAAGTTTTTTGTCCAAAATTCCCGAAAAAGTGGCCGAAAGTTTTTTGGCCGAAGTTTTTTTGCCGAAAGTTTTCCGTCGGAATGATTTCGATTATAATGTACCTTGGATCACACAACCGTAGATGGCAAGAGCATAATCACCTTTCATTCTTTCCTTCCTGTATTCCTTCATTTCCTCTGGTTTTTCGATCTTCGTTATCTCTCTCATCCTCTCATCCTCTCTTCATTCCCATCTTTCGTTCTTTCTCTTCTTTATATGTTCTTTGAGGAAACAAGAACATCTGCCCACCATTCGCTTCCTCTCTTTTCCTTGCTACTGTTCTGCGTTCTCTCTTCCCTCCTCTTATCTTCCTTCCCGACAAACAAGCTTCCAGCGAAGGTGCTTCGCGGCTTCACACACTAGTCGATTTCAGCATCACCAGCGAAAAGCAAATAACCAAAGGATCAAAAACTGAACAGAAAAAAGATATTGTGGGTGATAACTTACCATGCTGCAACTTGGATTTTTTGGACCAACAGTAAAGTTATTACTTTCAAATCCACAACAGTCGAGTTTATTTTGCAACTCGTTCTTATCCGTCCGTGCAGCCTTATTCCAAGCAGTTCTTAGCAGTTCATTTTGTTGGTCTGTTGTGATAGCTAATGCACCAATCGAAACTGATAGTTGAACAATGAACAACAGAGACATGATGATTAAATACTACAATTTGTCAAGGAATATACAGTACATTATCACGTATCATAATGTCAATTTGATACAAATTACGAAATGGTAATTTTCAAATGTTATATTTCGGTATTTTCATTACCTTATTGTTCAAAACGATTATCGAAAACACACTTACATGTTTTTGTTTTCCTAAAAATTTTCACCGCCCTTCGGCGGCCTCTTCAGTGGATTCTCACTGGCGGTTAAAATTTTGAGGAAAACAAAAAAGTGTAAATGTGTTTTCAATAATGGTTTTGAACAATAAGGTAAATTACCAAAATATAATTTAGGGTACAACACACGGGATCAATAGAGATTGCTACCGATACGCGCTAGCAAAAGAAAACATAATTTTCAAATGAACTTCTCGTAATTGAAAGACTGGGGGCAGAAACTTTAAACCTTCGTTTTGCAAAATGTAAGCAACGTATATAAAATGCCAACTGAAATCATAGCAGTTGGAATGAGCTTCTGAGCTTTGATTTGTCCTTCTTGAATCAAAGTTTTGTTGACAGCTAAAAAGAAGGGTTTTGCAGTGATGCAACCAGGGAACTGTTTAGGTGGGGTGAGATAAAATATGGTGGAGGTGGAGAGCAAACAAAAAAGTGAGGTTCTGGGGCTTTTACCAAGTTCGAATTAGAATTCCGCACAGGACTAATTTTCCAATGGATAGAAGTTCTTTTTGCACACTTAGTATAAAATGTATAATCTAGGAAAATTGATGCAAAAGGATACAAAGAAAAGCATGACTTGACTGTGACGTATTGCACCAGCCAAACCAAGTATGGCTGTGAGTAGAATGAATACGCCACATGCAATAACACCACCAAGAACTGGCAAGCTGAGCTCTTTCATTAAAGCAACTTTTGAGTATGCTGCAACACTGATCAAGATCAAGCCAATAAACTGAAAAGAATAATTTTAAGATGTAAAGAATACAAAATCATTATGGTCATCATTGTCATCATCATCATGTCACAATCATCATCATCATAATCATCATGATCATCATGATCATGATCATCATCATCATCAAGGCAAAGCAAAGCAAAGATTTTTGAAGCCTAATGTGCAGGTGTTGAGTATCGTAGCCTTTTGTCTACCTTTTAAAGGTGATCTGAAGTGAAAATTCTTATTGATGCAAATGGATAGCACTTTTGAATGATAAAGAATGTCGTTTACCATTTTGTGATACCTTGTTTCATTTTCGAATTATACACTACTTTGTATGATTGGCTGATGAGGTCATTTTGTTTGCAAAAAGTAATGAAAATGTACAAGGCTGGTTATGTTTCCGAAAGAAAATTGACTCCAAGAACATTTCCTAAATCGGCCTGCCTTTCTAAACATCATATCAATCCATAAACAATTTCTATCACATTTATTCAGCTCAACTTAAATGTCTCCAACAACTGTAACCTTTCAAAGCTTAGATACAGCTATATTCCAGTACATCATCCCAGCAATTTGCAAACAATATGATGTCATCAACTGAAACTTAATGTCAGTGGATAACTTGAAAACGAAAAGAGATGTCAAAAAATTTAAACAGGAGTCCGCATCAATCGACAGTGCCATTAATTTGAATTAATAAAAATTTTCGCTTCAGATCACCTTTAATAGGCTGCTCTATAGAATTGAATTCAATGCTTTGGTTTCTCAAATTATGGGAACCTGAGAACCAGAACAAGTATTTGACCCCTTGGCACAGACTCTACAGGAGGAAGTACATCACTGAAAATAAATCAGTTGAGTCTGCATGAAGGCTGTAATTATACTGCTGAGCTGCTGCTGGCAAAATCTGCAAACAAACTCAATCACAGATCAACATAGGTTTTTCCAGCTGTAGAAAAATATTGAGTAGAGCATGTTTGCAGCATGTTTCAAGCCGATACTAACTTGTTTCAAATATGATTTGAGGATGTTTGAAAGCTTAATTCAAATAAGAATTTTGCACCGCTTGCACAAGCTTGTAGGATGCATCTTTTGAACTGAAGACAAAATTAATCGAGCATGATTTTAGTATGTTTTAAAATAATCTTAACATGAGATTACTGTCAAGGTTAATCAAGCTCTAATCATATGTGCAAACTGGCCAAAACTGCATCAACAAACTCATTTCAAGCTCCTTTGAGCCAAAATCAATAATGCTTTTGTCAAGCTTGCACTCATTGCAAGCTGAACGTTTTCTTAATGGCAGCTTTCCTCTGTCATGGAAACTGCTGGAGGCTTTACAGGGAGTTACCATAGAATTTAAAAGTTGCCCAAATTCATAGAACACACATTGATTCACATTTGTGCAAGAGATATACAGTAAAAACATTTTCAGCTAGGAATGGCAAAAATTACTACTCTTTTGTTTAATTATTGATGAGCATGCTTGATTTAGACTGATGGACAAATTGAAAATTAATCTAAATGTCTTGTCATAAGCTGTTAACAAATGATGAATAAATGACAAAACTGATGCCATTGTTTTTCAGATCCTCACAGCTGCTAGTTGCTATCCACAACGTGAATTATTCATGTTGATCCTCATCATTGAAATAAAGCAACTGTCTGCTGCTACATTTCAAGCTTGTCTTTTCATCTTCCACGACTGTTCTGTTGTCATCTTTAGGGCTTGCTATTATGATGATATGGTAAGTTGTAAAAGTGTTGGGGCTAGGCTCTGATAGGGCTGACAAACTTCAGTACCTATATTGATCATTGTAATGAAAAAGCAACTTATTCTTATGACAACTTAGAGCCTGTTCACACAAAATGAAATGGAATGTAATAGAACAATATGGAACTGGTCAAGAAAACAGTGTTTTGCAAGGTGTTAACATGAGAATGACAAGAAGCATTCCATTCTGAATAGTGTAATGGCGCTGGAAAAGTGAGCTGTAAAACAGAACAAAATAGAAATATCTTGCTCTCATGTACTTTAACATTCCATTTTGTGGACATTGTAAATGCAATTTGCATATGAGGTAATTCTAAAACTCTGAAAATAAGGTCTAAATAATGATGAGCTTCAAAATTTTTACCTCTAGGGAGGCAATAAATTCCAAACTTTCTGATGTAGTTTTCATTTGAAGTTCTTCAGTTGTCATTGTTAACAATAGAGCCATACCCATATTGTTACACAACCTTTCTCAGGTGTACAGTGATATTTCAAGGAAAAATCTTGGGTGTGTGTACACTTGCCATACCTAACAGTCTGCCAAAAACTTTGTATGAATATACAGTTGACTCATGATAGGTTGGACTGACAGATCTTTGGCAATTGGGGGCAGGGCATGCACAATGAATAAATTTTGTCAACATGAAAATTTGAGAAAATTTGCAAAGGCTAGCTTCTTTGAGTTTGAATAAAACTTCTTGCTGATGTTTTACTTTATAAACAAATGATGTTCCATGTTTGCCAGGCTGCAAGGTATGCATTTATGCAAAAACTTTGAGGCACCATCAAAATATTAAGCTTGAGGGGGAGTCAATCAGGTTACAAAATATGGTGCGCTTCAACTATTCAATTTCATTTGTTTGCTGTTTTTTGTGGCAGCCACTACCGACTGTTCGTTTCTTCCCGCCTAGTAGCACAGCCCTGGGGGGGGGGGGCGGGGGTAACTAAACTTGTCTTTGGTACGGGGTTGTGCCATTTTTTGGGGTACCTTTTTCATGAGAGTTTCCGGATTTATGGGTATGGTTTTCAACAATTTTTTGCATCTTCCTTATTTATGGGTATAATAGTTTTCTGTCAGAATTCATTTTTTATTGGTGAGCTGTTTTGGCATTCCCGGATTTATGGGTATGATTTTCGGAAATTCTCCAGGGTTATGAGAAATTTGTCCGGATTTATGGGTATACTTTTGAGAAATTTCTCCGGATTTATGGGTGGTACTTTTACGATTTGAATGGCACAACCCCGTATCTTGGAAACTAAAGTTACCCAGAGAGCACACAGCACGCTTTCTGTATCTTATATCGAGAGAACTGGGTCAGCTCTTTAGTTTACCAACAAAGGCACTTACTGTAATTGTATTTTTAAATCTGTGCTTGATACTACTAAGTACTTACAATATACAAGGCGTTTAAAGCTGCAAGAGAGTTTCTTGAGCAAATATATGCACAAGACTTGACAGGACTTTCACCATGGCGGCTGTATGGTGGCCGGGCCATCATGACAGTTTGTTGCACAAGGTGTTCTTCCTTCTTTTTGCTCTGTTCTTTTGCCTGTCACACCAACTAGCTTGTATTTTTCTTCAGCAGCAAACTGAGCAACCTGCAACCACTAACAACTTCGACTTCTTTCTGCTTTGTTTAGGCCGCCATCTATGAGAAACTTCCCGAACACGTATATTTCTGATAACGAGGCTCAGCAACAAAGTGCTCATTTTTTGACGTCATTAGAATTTTCCCTGATATCTCACGATTGTCGGAGCTTCGAAATCAAGGAACATCTTTTTCGTGGGTTAAGTAAAAATATCAGCAAGATGTTTATTCAATGTCAACGTCAAAACGAGCCTTAACAGATTCTATAACTACAAAATTTTGGACTTGCTCAAGTCATCATCATATAAGAAAGACAGTGCCTTCCTTTCTTCCTGGACGACTCGGGCAACTCCAACAAAATTTATTAATTATACATACCCTATCTCCAGTCCCAAAGATCTGTCATTTTGTTTCCAGATTCTACCTTGAAATAATCTTTCCAAACAGTGTCTTTTCACCATAGTGTAAAGATAAATCTATTTGAACTAAAGGATTTTCAGTGAGTTTCTTCACTCAAGAAATAAATTTTGCGCCATCTCACACACAGTGCTCCGTGTGTTGGTTTCAAAGTGGGAATACTAGACACATTCTATCTGCCAAAAAAATTGAGGCATTCCACTTTGTATGCAGTAGTGCCCCACATATTAGAAACACAAATTTAAGAAACACCAGCCCTGATTTTCAAAATAATACCCCCGTTGGTAAGAAACAGGCTCGAATCTGAAAAAACGCTTGCTTCTTACAGCTTTCCAATCGAATCAAACTGTATCTCTTCAAGAGGAAAACAAGCGGTTGCATGCAAATGAAGCAAAAAAAAAAGCACCATCCACGAATAACTGTAGCTTTTCTTGGAAGTGAAAATATAGAAATACAAATCATAGTAATTTGTTTTGCATCACCACAATGGACTTCTCGTGTCTGATGAGTAGTTAATTGATAATACATGACTTCTTAATAAGAAACTCAAGAAACTTTACCCTGATTTGAAGTTTATATCCCATTTTACAAGAAGCACATTAAACCTGAAATTGAAAACGTTGTTTCTTTTATGCATGACACTACTGTAATGCAACAGGCATTACATCTGGTAATCCAAGAGGCATTGTATTTGGTAATACCAGTAACATTTCACTAGGCTTTACACAAGAGGCAATTTCTTCGCAATACTAGAGGGATTCCATCTGGTAACACTAGTAACATTGTGTCTTCTAATATGACAGGCAGTCCACCTCATAATACCACAGTCACTTCATCAGGTAATAATAAAGGCATTACTCCTAGTTATATAAGAGGGATAGCGGCACTCGCAGTGGCGGAAATCTACAGACTCAGAGGCACTCAATCCGGTAGGTATTTCATTTTATCTGGTAATGCAAGGGGCATCAGGAGAAAACGATGAGAAAAAATGAGGACCACAAATTACATGTTCATTCTCATTATTCGAAAAAATCAAATTTTCAATATATTTTGATGAAATTAAATTGGTCTTACTGATATACACCAAGATTAAAAGTGGAGTAACAGAAAGTTTCGAGCTTCGTTAGGCTTAACATCCTTTTACTGCATGCAGACAAGAAATACGATTGGCCAAATAAACATAGGTCTCTAATATCTGAACGAACTATGTAAATGGTTACTGCTCTTTTTCTACAAACAGATGGCAAGGATGGGCATGTTACATTGGAAGTGATGGTCCTATCTTTGCCAACAAACCGACAGCGTACGAGAAAAATTTGCATTACCTTTGTCCCAAAAGCTGGTCATCTTTGATGTCAAAGTTTCCACTGTTAGATTTCTCCAATGTGGCGATGGCGGACAAATATCTTCAAACAGGGTGCATCACCGACCCAGTTTGTCTCAAAACCCGTGGTAGTTTTGATCAAAGACTGGATCGAAAAGAAAGCAGTAATTGAAGCTGTGAAAGTACAAGTGTTCCAAGGCAAATTGCCGAAATTGTCAAATTTGAAATCTTGGTATTTTTACAGGAAATTGTCTGTCAAAGGCAGAATCGCCCCAGTGAAAAATTGGAATTTCTGGTCTTTTTTCAGTAAATTTGGCGGACAAAGTTGGAACTGCTTTGTGGCACTGAGATACTGATCTTTGGCGGACAAAGGTAGAAGCAGCTTACAAGCAAACTTCAAGATTTTTATTAAACAGTAGCTTAGAAAACTTGCTTTTGTAATTAACTGATAGAATAGAAAGACTTGTTTTAGTTCCACCGTTCAAAAACTGGCTGTTTTGGGCAGGAAAGCGGAGTGTGTGATAACAGAACCGGTCATCTTTTCCGATTCATTTGGAAAAATATGGGGTGAAATATTTAGCAGTAATTGTCCGCCCCTGGAATAGCTTTAACGGGAATTTCAGGGAAATAGCCGTTACTCTGCCATGAAAAATTTGGACGAACAGTCATTCAGACATAGAGGATGATTTCTTTTTATGAAAGGAATACAAGTAAAGCTTCGAATAAAATAAAAGCTACAATTTCAAATCAGGGAAGTTGATAAGGACATGTCTGTTAGCCTATATTCGGTAGAATTTGTCACATCAGCTTTGGTAGATTTTCAACAAATGGAGAGATGCAAAAAGCGTGACCAAAGCAGGTTTTGAAGTCGTGACCTTCAGCTATCTATTCAGCGATGTCTATCAGCCTGTGTCCCGAACACCGGTTGGATCTGGGCCACAAGCTAATGTCTGTTAATGATATGTAAATTGGCTCATGATATGTAAATTTGATGCCACAGCCTGACATGCATAATTGCAAAAAGGTGCTGCTTTGAAAATAATTGCTGTTAGAAAAACGCTAAAGGTAAAATTTGCGAGCGGTTAGAAAATCATATTAACGAGCACTTTATCTCATTTCAGTAGCCTATCAGTAGAAGTTACGAACTGCAACCTTTCTTCTAAGTAAATTACAAATTGCCTAAAGCAAAAATCGAATGTTACTCCATTATACCGGTTTAGTAAAAAAAGGTTACGCGTTTGGCGGGCTACGGAATAAAAAGTATGCGACCGATATTCAAAACTAAAATTTTTATCTATCAGTCAAAGGCCAACTTAAATGAGAAAATTTTGTTTGGCAGAATCACTCATCTTTAAGGCCCAAAAATTGGAAAAATATCCGTTAGGAATTTGTATGGGAATCGAGAATTCCATATTCCATTCTGGTCCATGATTTATTTGATATTGAAATTCAAGTTCAATGCCATTGTAAGTTTCTGAAATGAACTTTAATTTCAAGAGGCAAGTAAATCATAGACCAGAATCTAATATGGAAACTTTTTCACGTACAATTCTCTTTCCAGCATTTTCCTAATTTCTGGGTCTATAAGATGAGTGATATTACGAAACGAAATTTTCGCATTCAATTTAGCCTTTGACTTATAGATTAACACCTCAGTTTTGAATACCAGTCGCATACATTTCATTCCACAGCCCTCCAAACGCGTAAACATCTTTTTGACTCACCTAGTACTACTGGGGGCTCCTAAAAAGTATCCCCGTGGAAAAATCACCGAAAGTTAGTTAACGAGCTGATTTTCAACTTTCTCTATTGGTACCGTACGACTTATCTTGAATTTTGGCGGGAAACCACCCATTTTTTGCTATTTTTTGTCAATGTCTGGATGATCCACCAATGTTTAAGGAAAATCTGCCAAAAAAGGACCCTTGTTTCGCGAATCTTAGGCCAAAAAACCCACCCATATGGGTGGCACATGCCCCCAACCTCAACACATTTTTACACCCCCGGGGGAGGGGTGGGGGCTCTTCGTCATCAGTCTAATCTTAAGCTTTGATTTGGTCATAAATGAAAACAAGGAATGCATACCATTATTGGAGATGTCAGGGATTAAATGTCTTCTCTTCAGCAAGATCGAAAAAATTGTCTGGTCGACAAGGTTGGAATGTGATATAAGGCTTTGCTCAGCCATATCGCGCATGAATGCAGCGTATGTTCCAAAAACTGTTGTTGTTACTGTTGTGGTTGATGATTTCGCTGTCGGAAAATTTTGGCCCCTTGGCTCCCTACACCGTCATGGCTGGTATCGGCCGTGATGTTTCTTGAAAAGTGTATCGCAAGATAAGGTTTTCATCGTATAACACAACAATCTCTTGCTGTGGAAAATGAACGTCTTATTACCCTTTCATATTTGTACGTCGTTGATAAACAAGTCGAAAAGCAAATTTCATCTAAGATTTTTAACCAAGCTTTGGTGATCTTTTAAAAGGGGGTACTTTTGAGACGCTAGGCAGTACTTATCAAAGATAAAATATATTACACAGGATATTAATTTATCTCAATAAATAAGCTTTACACAAATACAAACACAGTACGTTTTTGTACATAAGAGATTAAAGAGTCACTGCTAACCTTGATCCTTTGTGGCGCCAAATTCGACTTTCGTATTATCTGAAAGTCGTTTCTGGCCTAAATTCTCTTTGCCTTGCTTTCATTCAGCGGACAAAGGATCACGTTTAACAACAGGTCTTAAGCATAGACAAAGGTATAGAGTCCAAATTTTGATACTTCAAAAGGTACCTAAACAACGGAAACACCTCCCATACCTCGCACGCGCCGTCTCCTGTTGTTTGGTGGCCCAAAACAACGAATGAGCGCAAAGCCTAATGGTTAGCAGAGGGTCTTTAAGCGTACAATCCTGAGAATCTCTCAAAATATTGAGAAATGAAGAACAGCTCTCTGATTCACAGCGAACAACAGAGCGGACAGTTGAGCATTTTGTCTGACGCATGTGCTGCGCTCTCTCTCGTATAACTACTTGACGATGGAGGCTGATAAATACTTCACAAAGAGATATCGTCTCCTCGTCCTATAATGCTCTATCAGATGCCCCAGGAAAATGGTATTAAAATTTCGTTGAGTCTAGCGATGGGAAATCGACTTCAAAATTTTCCTTGATCGTTAACTGAAAACATATAGTAGATACTTCGTTTTTTGATATTGGTACTTTGTGTGCTGAAAACCAAGGACAGATCGCGGCTTCTTCTTGCCTTTCCTGTCTTTCCTCTGCATCCCAACCTCAGCTCAGCTCGTTGATTCAAGTTTGTTATCGCCTAATTAGGCTTCTCTGTAAAAGCGAGGCTGTCCTCGTACCATAAAACAGCAAAACGAGGATAGCCTTGCTTTTACAGAGAAACTGAATTAGGCAATAGCAAATTGGAATCACGAGCTGAGCTGAGGTAGGGCCGCAGAGGAAAGCCAGGAAACAAAGGAAGAATCCACGATCAAGACAAAGGTATGATTTGCGTATACATTTTATTGAATTACAATTGTTTTGTTTCATTTCACCCATGCATCAATATCAAATATCTTTATTCAAGCTGACAATCAAAGAAAATTCTAAAGTTGATTAGACATTAACTAAAGCTAAATTCTCAATGCTGGTCCCAGCCAAATCTGCGTACTTCTTTCTCGGACACATGACATGAAATTTCCCCAAGGGAGGCGCTCCCACATTTGCATGGAGCGGACGTGCCGCTCAACAGGGTGTCCTTTCACGGTAAAAATTATGCAACAGGGTGCCCTTTTCTGACAAAAATGATGGGACAAGATATTGTAATTGATAAGAAACTTATGTGACAGGGTATCATGTAGATAGGAGATTTATCGAGTCCTCTTGGAACAATTGATCATGTATAGTTTTGGCAAAATAATTTTGCGGCAGGGTATTCTTTCGGGGCATTTTTTACGCGACAGGGTACAGAAAGTTGTGGAGGGGATTTCCCTAGTCAATTCCCCCCTCCCGGGAAATTTCATTAACCAATCTACTAATCAAATCAATGAGAGTGCCATAAATGGCACAGGATCATGTAAAAAGTGCCTTTCCGTCAATCTAAAGAAAATCTTGTAGTTGTAATGCTGGTTCCCGCATAAGGACAAAATTACTTCTCGGAAAATCATTTCTCTGCCCTAGACCAGAGCATTTCAAGCAATGTGTGAAATTTTTAACACAATTAGATCTAAATTTTAGAATACAAATTTGAAAATAAATTTTGATTTTGATTTAGATAAATATTCATGCAATTCTCATGGACTGACGGGGCTACCGTGCCTAAATAAATAAAAATGAAATGAAAAGAAATGCATACACTGCAACATCTTTGCTTAGAGGTTCTCCGGGATTCTGTTTCAAACAGCCTAACTCTAATGCCGTTTCCAGATACCTAAAGGAAACTTGCACATCAAACTGCAGATTACGTAGCACTCCGAACCTCTATGAAAAGTTAACACAAACTTTTCCGAGGTCCCTTATTTGCAGATATCACGCAACGAAATTTCCTTTCTCCGGATACCGTTCTTTCCGCCATAGTACATCAATCTCGCGCTTATGGATATACATAGATGGACCCGAATTCACGGTATTCTGTGAGCAAAACTGTCATATTTGTGTCCTTTATTATCTGTGCGTAAACTCCATATGCATTTCATTGCCTTTCCTTGGTACAGACCTCGTCCACCCCTGCTCTCGTTGAGAAGTCTCGCTTGTTTTATGTCAAAACATGGAGCCAGTGGAGAACAGCTTATGGGAATTCCTCAGAACAGTCATTTTGCACATACGTATTCCTGACGATAAAACGTGTCTTGAACTTTGTAATATACAATCCTGAAATGAAAAAGGAGCTGATAAGAGATAAGATACAACGAAACAAAAAAATTTTGGACAAATAAATTTCGGAAAAAATTTTCTTAGGATACCTTATTGGAATTATTTATCATTTAATTGATATTTTAGTAAGTATGCCTAATTTCAAATGCAGCATCCTGCAAAAGCAAATCAACCCCCTTTTCCTGGTGAAAATTATGGAAAAATTTTTTTCGGGGTATTCCAGGCCGTACGAAGGTCATGATATTGTGTTCTCTTTTGAATAAATTTTTATTTGCTTTCTAGTTTTTAGATTGGGGGGGGGGGTTCTCTCTCGATTAGTTTAACTATTAGAGAGCTCCTCCTTTTACAAATATAACTAAATGCAAATGAGCAAGGGTCTCGGATGTGGTTTTGTCGGTTGCTTGCGAAGCCTATGCTCATTCTATGTTCTGTACAGTACTGTGCCTTTTTTTACTTTCATCTGTGTCTGGCGTGGTTGTATTTTGTATTGGTCTGCATTAGTTGATTTCATGTATTTTGACTGCTTTAGTCAATTTAGGTAAATTCAATTGCAAATATTTGTATCATGTATTTAGTTATATTTGTCAAAGAAAACTGAAACTGATTCTGAAAGCAAGCCGAAATCTTTAGCTTTTGTAGCTTGCGATTCAGCAATTTCATGACATCACAACCGAAAAAGTGTTTGAAACGAAGAAGACGCTTTACTTTTGACAGTAACTGAGATATCAAAGATTGATAACAGACACTCTTTGCCAAATACTTGACACTATTTTTAAGCAATTAAAGCGAACGAAAGATGAATTATTAGTCAAACGTCCAATTCCTTTTAAAGATTTAATTTCTATTCTAAAAAAGACTTATTCTAAAATCATCGATCATCTAGCATAATACGGCACTTTTATTTTTGAGTGGCTCACTTTTAATTACTTTGATCAAAGTTGTTTCATTCTTTCCCGAAACGTCTCCCGTGGGCTTCTTTCTGAGTAACAAGTTGCTATTTACATTGGGAAGAACTCTCATAAGTCAACAAGGATGTGATATAGACACAAAATCTTAATGTGAAAATCGTTGAGGGATCTGAAATTAGTAAGCATTCACAGGGAAAGCGCTCACTTTCTTTCATTCTTCATGTTGTTTCTCGGTGTTTTGAAATGTATCTGTCAGTCTCTACGATCAACCTTATTCCAACCTGTCAGGATAATTCTTCATCGCACATGGCAAGAGCAATAACGCAACGCTGTTACTTGCTGTTCAGCTCAGATTCATCCTTTGCATAAGCGAAAGACAAGCTAGAACTTTAAAACTTTGAGGTTGGTACATTTAAGAAGTGAAGCCCCGAAACGTCTCCAATGAGCTTATGAATGATGCGTTGCTACTAAAACTGGAATGACTGTCTCATGTTAACATGGATGGAGCTTGAGCCAAACATTTTACTGTGCAAACTGTTGAAGGGACATGGACTGGTAAAGTATTCACAACACAAGTATTAGTTCTTTCAATTTTCCATCTTTCAATATTTGCCGTATCTTGCAACATTGATTTCATTTGATTTTCGTATTCGTTCTATGCTGGACAAAGGTGTCACTAGTTATAACGAATTCTCAAAATTCTCAAAGGTCTTTACAAATTCTTAGAAATTAAATTAAACAAAAGTATTCCGTTCAGTATTTTATAATCAATTGAGCATATCTATAATCTTTACCTTACCTAGATTTCGAGCATTTCCAGATGCCCAATACTCCACAGGGAACTTTATATTCGATTATCTTTGCTTTCGTAACTGGTCGTAGGTATGACACTTTCCGTGTTATATATCTTCTGCATACCCTATGAAAAAAGAAATTCAAATTTCAAGTTGTTGTACATGAACAATTAAACATTGAAACGGTTTCCTTCGTCCAAGCAAGAGAAAAATAAACTTATCAATCAAAAACAACCGGCTCCAGACCATGCAGGGTGCTTCAGAAAAAACGCAACCCACTGTTGTTTGAAATTCGTCAGAAAATAATAGCATTTGAATCAATTTGAGACATACCATCAGAAAGTGCAATCAATCTTCTTTCCAATGATAACCAGGTTGGGTGAATTAATTGAAATTTTCATTGCTCAATTAACGTTGTCGTAAGTATGGCTTATGTTAGATGCCGTAGAGTGATTGGGAATTTAGGCCCCGTTCACACGGGAACGCAATCGTTCCGTTCTATATCGTTCCGTTCCGAAAAGTGGAACGCTCAGGGGTTGCGTTCACACGGGAACACTTGAAATAACAAAGTTCCGTTCCAAAAAGTGGAACGATGAAAAAAGTGATACGAAAAGTGAAACGATAGGCAATCGTTCCGTTCCGTTCCCGTGTGAACAGGCAATGAGGTGCAGAACTGGTCCAAAAAACGGAATGATAAGATCTGTTTCCCTAAGCGCATGCGCGGATGTAGTTGTTACTGGGAAATATGGCAAGGACTGAAGAAAAAACTGTGGAACGGAATGATTGTGTTCCAGTGTGAACAGAAACAAAAACCGATATGCAATCGTTCCGTTCCCGTGTGCACAGTCTATTTTTGCGTTTCAGAAACTGGAACGAAGATGGAACGGAACGATTGCGTTCCCGTGTGAACGTGGCCTTACATAGACGATAATTCATCTTTGAGAGAGCATATTTTATCATTATCTACAAATGCATCTCATGAAGAGGAAATTATCTTTTTCCCTCTTCAAGAAATCCCCTTAAATGTTTCTAGGCCAGAATTAGTTCAAAAACATTTTTTTTCATAATTTTTGGCCAAAAAAGTGGTTGATTTTGCTCCTATGGCATGCTGCATTTGAAATTGACCATAGTTCAGAAAATAGCAATTTAATGGTGAAAATTCTGGTAATGTATCCAAACCACAAATGAAGAAAGATTGTACTTTCAAATGGTATACATTACATCTACTCAAATTGTGTCAATTTTTTAAAGATTTTAAATTATTTCTGGGTTGCGTTTGCTCTGAAACACCCAGTAGAAATTAGAGACAATAATGGATAGAAACTTACTCGCTGAGTATGCAAAAATATTCCAAATGAGACAGGAAAATGCTCGCATATTTAAAAGCGTACCGCTCTTAAATCATTTACCAGATTCCTTTAAATTGATAATACCTATGTAGCTAATATATCACCTTAGATAAGAAAATAAAGTTGGTCAAAATTTATCATATCCTTTGAAATTACTGGCGATTACAGTAAAAACCAGCGTATACCAATCTACGATTTTATGAGTCAGCCTGCCTAGGTTCTTATATATATTGGGTATTTAGTGGGATATGAGACGGTTCTGGTTCTTAAATTGTTTCTTATCTTAGCCAAGGATTTCAGGAATTTATTTTGTTTAGATTCAAACTTCAAGTCCATCATTTACTTTCACTTCACAGCAGTTGATATCGCGAGGCCTTATTCACCATTTAAGTCTGCGGAAGAATCAGGAATTTTACATAGGGTGTATTTGATTGGTACCAATTCTGAAAAAGGTAGACTTAGTAGACTCGGAACTTGCGTTTGATTGACTTCTAAATTCCGAAAACGGCAGGTTTGGCAGGTTTGGAAGGCCTGCTGAACCTTCTGCTCTAAAAGGCAGAAGGTTTGGCAGACTTCGGAGAGACTCTCGTTTTCATTTGCAAAACTCTTAAAACGCGGCGAATTTGCTCGCACTGCTACGGTGGTATACTTGCTGTTGCCTAGCGTCAGACTCGTCTTTGTGTTTGTCAACTGGAAATGTCGTTTTCGCCAGGATGTATCTGAAACCTGCTGCTTTGAAGAATTTGTGTTTGATTGGGAGCTGTGTTTCCATCTCTGTTAAGTCGACCGTTTTCAGAATTTGGTAGGTTTGGAATTACCAATCAAACACGCCCTAAATCTTCTGCTCCAAAAGGCAGAAGGTTGGCAGACTTTGGAGAAATTCTCGTTTTCATTTGCAAAACTCTGAAAATGAGGAGAATTTGCTCGCTTTCCTATAGTGGTTGTCGGTAACTTTGCTTGTTGTTGCCAAGCACAAGAAAAATCTTCGTGTTTGTCAACTGGAAACGTCGTTTTTGCCATGAAGTATCTGAAATCTTCTGCTGTGAAGAATTTGTGTTTGATTGGGAGCTGTGTTTCCATCTCTGCAAAGTCTACCGTTTTCAGAATTTGGTAGGTTTGGAAATACCAATCAAACACACCCATAATCAACTGAAAACCTTCAAAGCTTTTCATTGGATCATACGAAAATTTCTAATTCTTCCACAAACTTCTGTTGTGAATATCAGACCTCTTGAATCCAAGTGCTGCTGACATACTGTATTTCCCATAAAAACCAACTAAACTAAATTTAAAATTTAACCTAACAAAAAGATCATTTTGTACGATCTCTACAAATAAGAACCTATTTCAAAGTTCAGGCTGATTGGCATAAGCATAGGGGGAAATAAAATTTAGGGGGGCTGCCCGATAGAAGATCCATTGTTTACGTAAGTTTTGCCCAACTTTAGGCCGATTTTGTACCCGATTATGGCTGATTTTTCCAAATTTTTCCAAAGTTGGGAGGGCTGCAGCCCTCCAGCCCCCTGTCTCTTACGCCTATGCTGATTGGGATCTTATACAATTGGGGTCTGATTTCAAAATTTTAGCCTGACGGTTCTTAATTACAATGTTCTCATATCCAGGCTTTTATTGTACATAAAATACTTCATATCTAAAGTTCTTCAAAATAGGCAAAAGGCTTTGCTAAAATTTGCTGAAAATCTTACGTAACATAACATAATCAAACGCTATTGTTCCAATCTATTGCTCAAACAGTTACCAGGTATATGAAGAGGCAAGGTAGCTGTATAATCGCATACCCTTGGCCGTTTCAGGTTGCTATCCATCCTTCTTCGTCTATTTTCTAATTTTATGAGGTTGGAGCCAGGAAATTTTATCAAAGGAAGGATTGGAGATGAAATATTTTTAAAAATCGCTTCTAATTTGAAAACGGTTAGACCGATTTCAACAAACAAAACATCTTCAATTAAGTTGCTATGTCTGTTGAAAATTCATCATCAGCTTATTGAAATCATTAAAAGGGTTTGAGAGCCAAACGCTGTCAAGCTTCTGAGCCATTTTCTAACTCAACTGAAATTCATTCAATGCTCACGTCTACGCACATGCACAACGAAGGACTTAGCTATCACGGATTTCTACGCACATGCAAAATGAAGGACTTAGCTATCAAGGATTTGACGCATCTTTTATTGCTACCGGGTGAGTCAATAATAACGCCTGGCGTTTGAAAACATCCTGCTCCCTGAATATCAAAGCAATGATATTGAAAACTGTCTTATTTAATCCCCGATATGTCAAATTAGGTTCCGTAAGTTACAAGGCTTTAATCGGTCATTCCTTCCCGTCGTAACAGGAGATTTTCTGCTGAAAGTCCGTTTCGAAAACCTGCAAAAACGAGTGAAAACGCCAAGCAAGGTTTCCCTTTGTTTCCCTTCCTAGCAATAATGACTCTTGGATGTGTTCATGTATTTTGTCCTCAAGGGAGAATAGAATCCCCTTGAATAAGTTATTCACTCTAGGGGGAAGACTCTTCAACCCGTCAAAAGAAAGCACGTGATATGTGTGCTGAAAGTAACCACTGTAAAGCTAGCACATTAGGAATTTTTGAGATTTTTGCTTGGAATTTTAGCATGTTTTTTGGGGTCCAGGTCAGAAAATCACTTAAAGAATCTGAACGGAGTGACCAATTTGAATTAGAAAAAATTCTAAAATGTTTGAACGTGTTAACTACTCAATTAGGTATTGCAAAATATCATCGCTTACATACTCAGGGAGCGGTAGCCTTTCAAACGCGGGCATTTTTTTACTCACCCGGTATCTTTGTGCATATTTATAGCTTGACTCATATAGCGTACAAATACCGTTGCTTGTCATCAATAATCGCTTTATGCATGAGCGTAAATCTCGAGTAAAGACCAGTAAGGAGTATGTGCATATCTTTGGTCTAAGTCATACTGGGAACAGTTTACAGTAAATCCACGGAGTAAAATTAGCTAAACTGTTGGCATTTAATCAACCAAAATGAATTCTCTTACATTTGAAGCTCTCAGTTGCCATAACGATAGAAACTTCATTGGCGCTTGCCCTTCTTGTGTGCTGTGTTTAGATTATATCGTTATATCTCCATTCATTTTGCTTAAATTGTGACGAAATTCGAATAGTTTGGGGAGGGACGTCTAACGGAGCTTCCATTGCCTTGATATTTTTAACAGAAAATCTCTTCCTTAGGAACATCAGATGATCTTTTGCTGCAGTTATTATAAGTATTCACATGTTCTAAGCCTTCTTCTCTTCTCTTTGTGCAAATATTTTGAAGCATCTGAGAAAATGATTGAATAAAGCCAGCAATATCAAAGCTTAAAGCACCGTAATTCATACATTCCCTTCTTTCTCATTTCATCTCAAACATGCAAATTCAATTAGTTGCCACAAGTAGTTTTGAAATATACCAAAATACGCTTGGGAAATATTAAGATGAATCATATAACTTTAAGAGCTTTTGAATGGATAATAATTCAGTCTGAAGTCCAACTGATTTACTTATGGATAACCAACATTGATATGAATAAGACGAAACAACAACAGTTAAGATTCAATATACGAAACAAGTTTGGATCATGCTAAAGATGGCGTCGCGGAGCTGTTTTACCTGCAAGCCTCTGCGCCTCAAATTTCTATTGATTTGATCAGTCATTTTACTTTGAAGTGAAGCATTTTGGTTAAAACTTCCTGCGTCCATCTTTAATGTGATCACAAATTGCGAGAGTTATCCAACCTCGTTCCCAAGGTGCTCTTACGTCATACGCTGATCACGAAGCCGAACTAACACCCTGGTACACTTCGATCAAATTTGCCCAGAAAATGGGCAAATTTGGAAGCCATTATGGATTTCACCGTTTGCTAGGCAACGCCAAGCGACTGACAATGGCTGTTGCTCTGGCGCTAATTCTGCAGATGAATAAAAAAATTGAAAACAAACACTTCAAGGACCTTATTTGAAACTTTTTGCAGGTATTTAATCAATAATCTGGGGTCGCCAAATGTGTTTAGTGCGAAAATAAGTTCGGTTTGCTTGGGGCGAAAGTTGCAAATTCGGGAAACTTTCACCGTAGCTTCAAAGATAAAATGGCTCGTTATTCTTCGAATTTCACTAAGTTTCAAATTATGGTCGGATTAGATAAAGACTGTGGTTTTACGTCGAATTTTGACATGCCGAGGTCGTTTACCCAATGCAGGGTGAGTGGCCGAGTGGCTTATACAGTCTTCGTTAGGTGACTGAAATTAAGCTTGGTCGAGTGAGGTCAGATTTCGGATGGGTGACCACTAAGGCCTGACCTCGCAACTCACTTTGCCGTCCTTCAGAAGGGACGTTAAACTAGGGGTCCCGCGCCTGGATGTGGCATGCACAGTGGGCCTAAATTAGCTTTCAGTAGCTAGAAATCCTGATAAGCCCACTCAAAACAAATTGAAAACAAAAAAAAAACAAACGATGCAAATCGGATTTACGGCCCAAAATGGCGAACAGTCAATCAGATTGCTGAACGGCCTCTTGTATCCTAGAGTAGAGGTAGAGCAACGAACTCTCTCTGGGGACGAGATTGAGAGTTATCCATGAAAATATTGAGTCAAAATTGAGCCAAAATCATCTCAAATTAGATGTCACGCGAGATTTGCGATAGTGCTTAAGTACTCATATCATTGTTTTTCGCAGGCAGTTTCAAGTGACATCACATTTGAAACAAACTTTCAATTGGTAAAAATGACCTGAAATCTTTCAAGCTTTGCAATTAATTATTGGCAAATATTTTGACATTCAGTTTCTTTTCTATGAATAGTAAAAATTACAATATCTCTTCACATTACACTGCACAAACCATAGTAAAACAAGACAGACAAAGTCACCGTGTTTTCACTATGGATGGTACTTACAATTCCAATTAATTTCTAATAAATGAAATAAATGAAATAAATAAATAAATGAAAAAGCAACTCACTACAATTTACGTCAAAATAACGAATTTGTACAACCCAGAGTGAAATCTGTTAGCAACGGGACAGAAAGCTTCCGATTTGAAGGTCCGCAGTTGTGGCAAATGTTACTACCAACGATACGAAATTTGGAATCACTTTGTCAATTCAAAACAAAGATCAAAAATTGGTACGGGCAAAATTGCCCATGCAGATTATGCCGAACTCTTATTCCAATTTTGGGCTTTCTATGATAAGCAATTTAGATTTCTGCTTTGTGCTGTATATTTTTAATGGCATGTAAATATTCAATCCACATTTTTCTTGAGGAAATATTTGTATTTTAAAGACTTATTTTGTACGTTAAAGTTTTAGAGTTGGAATTAATTAGCTATCTACTGTAGCTATCTTTTACTATCCAGCAATGAATAAATGGATAACTAGAAATAACGATTGTCAGTGAGTGTTGCGCATTGTATTGTTTGCACAGGTCCATTCCCTGATTCCGCAGTTTACACTAATATGAATTGTGATGCATGACAAATCAGAAAATTGGCTTTGAGTCAATTAACAATAGGAGAACAGAGAGGTGACGGAAATGTTCTTTGCTGCCAATAAAAGAATTCCAACCATTCCGATGCCATTTTAATAGCCGCTGACCGAAGTCACTGCAAAATCGTTGAAAACAGACAGAAAAACATACAAGCATCGAGAATCGATGTCGCCTAGGGAAGCCACTGCGCAGGAATGGGTGGCTGCTGCGCGGCAATAAATAAAAGATAATAATAATAAATAATAACTATAATACACAAAACAAAGAACAAAACGACAAAAGTAGCAAATATTACGTAAAACAGACAACAAAACAATAAAGCTATTAGCTGATACCCTATTCACACTGCAATCTAAACTCGCCTAAGCTAAACAAGGTTATCGAATGCTTTGTACTGATTGGTCAATCCAACATGCTCAATGCATTTGATTGGTTGAAATTTAAGCTGGTTTAGGTAAAGCTGGTTTAACTGTGTCAGTATAAATGCGGTATTAGGCAGATTACAGGTTACATATTAAAGAAATTAGAGCTTTTCAACTCGCAGGTGTAAAACGAGAAAAACGACTTACAGCACATTCAGTCACATAAGCAATGTGCCTGCAATGGATGAAAGCAAAAATTTGCGCCTTAATGGCACAAAAAGGGTGAATTTTGGAAAAAGAGGCCTCTTCTTACCGGTGCTGACAGCTTTTACCAAAAAACCCATTTAAGCACTTGCAGTTGAATCGTATAGCTGTGCATATGCCACCATTTAAACAGTTTGGAGTACAAATAGCTGTAATGTAAAAAACAGATATTCAAAAAATAACCTTCCCTGGTAGATCAGTGGAAGCAAACTGCAGACCAAATGTGAGACTGTTCCCAACGAAGGCTGCAGTTTGGATACAGTAATGGGATAATCAATCATTTAGCCGATACTTTAGTAGGAATGGCCAATTTCAGGTGAGACTTGTTCTAGAGAAAAATCAGGACTCTTCACCATTACAATTCACACTCCATGGGCTGTAGGAAACGCTGAATTTAGAAAGATCTATGTATTACAAATCGAGCTATTCCTATCCTAATTTATCATGTCATACGCGATATATCGACTTGTTTGCTTGTCTTTGCACCTCTCTTGCGAAGGCGAAATTTTAGTTCCCGCGCTTGGCGGTAGATGGACATGACCTTAAGTTCCCTTGAGATTAAGTATGCCACTCAAGTGTTAGACTTGCCTCAAGTCTATTTTGTCATCTGTAGTAAGTCTACCTGACAGTTCCTTTCCAAATATTTCTTGATGGACAAAGTAAACTTGGGGCAAGTCTACTCAGATGTGGTTAAATGACGCGGAAAATTTGAGCTAGAAACTCCTCGAAGAGTCCTCTCTTCGAGGAGTTGCCGTTTGAGTTGCATAATTTCTTAGGATAGGAAAATAGAATAGGAATAACTCAATTAATAAGATGTAAATCTTTCTTCTAAATTGAGCGTTTCCTACAGCACGTGAACAAACCTACGAAGTTGCTCTCATGAGATGCACGCATTAGCTAAAAATGATAACATAGGCTCTAGCATAGAGGTTTTCGCCTCTTAAATCTCCAAGCAATTTCCTGCTTATGAAATAAGCCATACTAATACGTGAATCAGTGACAAATAATGCAATTTATTTCCCCAGACTCACATCGTTGGAAAGAAGAAAGAACATTTCTTTCAGATAGTATGTTTGAAATGAATCCACAAATCATCATTTTCTAAGATTTCTTCATCAATGAAATATTGAGTTGTGAAAAAGTGTCTTGTTTTGGCAACTCAACTTTGGTAAACCTTACTCTGAGGAAGATAAACTGTAGAATAGAAGATGTTACCTTTTTGACAATGTTGACCGCCATATCTGGTAGTACACTTACATACTCCTGGGGAAGTACAGATGCCTCCATGCTCACAAGGTGGATTACAAACAGCTGAAAGGTAAAGGTATGTTGATAATCATCTCAGATCTTTGTCACTGATTCAGAATCGGAGATGCATTGATGATAGCGTGAAAACCCTCCACAACTTTTGAAACTTTACAGAGCTGATTGGGTAAAGAGGCATATGAGAATGTTTGAAAAAGGCCAGCGAAAGCTCTTTCGAAGGCCCTTGAAATAGATGGTGATTATTGAAACTTCTTTGTTCGTTAAAGAAGTATCCGAAAACATAAAGCTCAGTTAAATTTCAATGATTTACTGGAGCATTTATAAATTTTATCTGAAAGACATGGCTAGTCACATCCCATTAATGCACAGAGATACAAAATTCTGCTCGAAATCTAGGCCATAATTTCATGAAAAATTTTAGTCCATTTTAAATTTCATAAAATAAAATGTCTCCGGCAGTACAACGCTGATAAAATGAAAATCGCGTTTTCATAGGTGACCAAGGACGGATTTTATGGCAAAAGCAGCAACCTTTGCTTGACACACAAATCAAGTGATGTAAAAAAACTAGCCGCAAACGATGCCACAGCACCTGGACCGCTAACTCACTCAATGTACATGAGAAAAGGAGTTATTTAGGTTAAACGAAGTATACATCGAAACTAAAAGGATACATCTAAAAATCTGCAACATTGGCTTTTCTTTCAAATCTGATGTCTAGCCTACCAGCCGTCCCCCACTAAGCCAGGTTCACACTTGGTCGCTTGGGTTGTCAAGGTCATGCAAAAAGGCCCAAAAGATAAGGACTCAGAGCTTGAGTCTTTGTCTTTCGGGTCTTTTTGCACGACCCTAACGACTCAAATGACCTAGTGTGAGTCAAGCTTTACTCTTGAGAAGTCCAGCAAAAGCTTCGCTGTTATAAGTATTTCTTAAACATTTTCAAAGACAACTGAAAGATGTAAGATTCAACTACTCACGTTGCATTATGAACAAGACAATATTCTTTCAAAAACCTATTAGCATCAATATAATCTTAGTTTACCTTGTCCACAATCCTTTCCACTCCACCCTGAAGGACAGGAACATTCAGTTTTGTTAACGCATCGACCTCCATTGAGACATTTTGCAGTGCATATGACTATTCCTACAAAGGAATAGCAAGTAACTCAGTTATTCATTCATAATATTCTATTTACAGTTGGTGAAATACATGGCAAATAAGCACTAATCAAGACCAACTGTTACAATATAACTAATAGTTTAAAAATCAAACTTTTACATCCTTTGCCATCCTATTCTGCGATCTCTCCTTCAAATCTTCTCAGGGTACCAGCTCTCTTTATTTCATTATTTAGTGTATTCCACGTGGGACTACCTCTAAACAAAAATGAATTTAGTCCATGGTGATGTGGCTGTGCCGATGGAAGTTTGCATGGCTCTTTTGTGAGGACTTTGTATGGTGTATCTTTTCTGACTACAGCCAGAAAAAAACTTATGAGTGTCTATATTATCGTATCAAGCAATAACTGTCGCTTCTGATTTACGATTTAGCACTTTGTCAACTATTCAAGATTTCTGAAAAATCCAGTGCTAGAATTATGAATAAGTAGCTAGAGTAGTTTTAAGCAATTCACGTAAAGGAAATAGGCCGTAGTTAACACCATCTTTTTGTATCAATTTAAAGATCGGGGCCTATGCTGTTATCAAACGACAATCCTCGATGAATTGAATTTTCACAAATTCAAGCTCAATTCTAGGGATACGATGAACACAATGTGCCCAGCAGATGATAGGATTGAGGATACGGAGCACTCCCGGTTACTTCAACCTTCAGTTGACATTCAACGAAGAGACTTCTCGCTAGAGCTTCGGAATTGTTACGACCGCTTGTCCGAATCAACAACCTTCCATATGCAGCTCTGGTGCAACATATCATGACAATCCTCCCTCCTCCACTCTCCTTCCCCAGATCAATTGGTTTCTTGTAATTCTTCCGTAAATTCTTTACTTCTGCTGCTATGGTGTCCAAAGACAGAGATCTGGGAAACTCTGCATCAATTTGGATGGTAATAAAGAACTTTCTGATGACGTGAATAAAAGTACACTCGGACTGACTTAAATTTCATCCAAGGACAGGTCTGCTTGGACAATTTCAATTTTTTATGCCACACAGCCACAATGTACTTTTGCCCAAATGTTGGTAAGACTGTCTCATATTTGATATTAAGTAAATCAAGTGTAAATGAAGGTTTATCAACATAAAATCGAGAGCATTCAGATCAATGATATTGTGAATCAGGAACCCTGACCTGACAGCATATGTGCAATGTAAGAGTGTTGGGGACTCAGTACCTTGTCCAGATCCACGCTCATCTTCTCCACCATTTTCTTGGTCCACATCTATTTGGTCACTTCCACTTGAATCTGTTGGCATTTCCCTTGCTCTGACTGATGGTCCACCTAAATACGGTGGTGAAGGTTGCCTTGCCATTCTTTGTGATGCCTGCAAACGAAGGGAAATGCAACTTTGAGGGGTACATTCCTAGACTTATGACGATGAGTTCCAGAGTAGAACTGCCTGGTTTTTAAACACTTATTTTCAAAATACTTTCTTTGAACATATCATTTGTTCACTTGTGATGATAACATTAGAAGTTCTACATCAATAGCTAAGTTCAAGCGCAAATTGTAGGGAGTCATAAGGCCTGCTGGAAAACCTACTTATAATGTACATGATAAAGCAAATATTGGACTTCTGACAAAACTCCGTTTGAATTTTAGTGCCTTGAATGAACACACTCTGAGGCATAATTTAAATGTCTGGCCCCTATGTGTGCTTGTGACTAAGGTAAAGAAGACAACGAGGACTACCTTCCGCATTGCCCTATCTTTGTACTGCAGCCCAGAGATCTCCTTAGTCAGCTCGGGGACCTTCCTGGCGAGACGGTATCTCCTACAGGGGGTTGGTATATATGTGCCTTTGAGAAGTCAGAGCTAGGACCCATAAACAGGGAACATTTTGAAAAAGTTACCATAACCAGGGCAAAATTTTGAAATTTGACCCCATAACCAGAAATCGACATTTTTCACCAAAGCGGTTTCACCTTTGTCCGGCAGCTTGTTTTGGGACACTTGCATTCTCAAGGCTACAATTGCCACATGCGATAGAAAACAGAATGATTAAAGTTACCTGTTTTTGGGACAAGCATCGTCAGTGATGAATCATGTTCAAGTTGGCCACCAAATTGAAAAAACAACAGCGAAAAAAATTTTCCCAAAAATGACCAGTTTTGGGGGAAAGGTGGTGCAAATTTTTTTGTGGACAACAGGTTTTTGGACAAAGGAAGGACTATCGTTCCGAATGTGACATTAGCACCTTTGGTGACTGCAATTTCCATGTGCTTTTGGGTAAAACATGGAGAGAAACCATGAGAATACATGGTTCTATCATATATCGTTTGGAGGAAACATCGACCGATCAGAATCACTAATTTTGAGAACATATATGATGAACTCTTCAACAATAATTTTCACCAGAGTAAAAAGATCTCGAGGCCAAAAAGCTTGTTTATGAAAGTATGCCATTTGTATCGGGTGAATGCAAAAAGTGAAACGAGGAAATTTGTGAAGCGAAATAAACTGATAGGCTGAAATCAAGGATTCAAACGTTGTTCGGTACCAAATTGCTTGGCAACATCGCTGATGTGTTTTGTTATTGTCACTGACATTCCAAACGGGCAAAGATAAGAATTAGTGGATACGAATCTTTCTCCCTTTAAAAATTATAGTGAAAGCGGTAGAAGCATACCACCCATGTCGTCAATATTCAAAATAGAATCGAATCTTCATTGGATTTTGTTTTCTCTGCATAAAGAGATCATTGAAACTCTCATTCATTGTGGATTCCAAGGAAAAGAACCCCTATTGTGATTCTTCATGTGCTCCGCCCAACGGAAGAAAAATTCAAATACCAGGTGAGCCAATAAAAACGCCCGGCGTTTGAAAAAATCCAGATTCCTCAATACCAAAGCAATGATGTTGAAAACTGTCTTGTTTTATCCCCGATATGTCAAATTAGGTTCAGTAATTTACCCGGCTTTAATCGGTCATTCCTTCCCTTCGAAATAGGAGAGTTTCTGCGGAAAGCCCCTATCGAAAACCTGCAAAAACAAGCAAAAACAGCAAGCAAAATTCCCCTTTGTTCTCCTTCCTAGCAATAATGACTCTTGGCTTTGCTCATGTATTTTCTTCTCATGGGAGAATTGAGACCCCTGAATAAGTTATTCACACGAGGGGGAAGACTTTCAGCCCGCCAAAACGAAAGCAGGTGCTAAAGTGCGCTGAAAGTCATCGCTGTGAGGTAAACACATTAGGGACTTTTGCTTGTAATTTTAATACGTTTTTTAAAGTTTCTCAAAAGGACTCATTTTGGAAAATTGCTTAAAGAATCTGAACGGAGTGACCGATTTTAGCCGGGAAAATTCTTAAGAATAATTAAACATGTCAGCTATTCAATCAAATATTACAAAATATAATTGCTTATATATTCAGGGAACAGTAGCCTTTCAAACGCCAGGCGTTTTTTTTTACTCAGCTGGTAGAACGGAAGCAAATAACAATTCAATACTCGAATGGTCATCCAGTCATGAAAATCTATTTTCAAATAATCTTCTAATTTACATGGTACGCTTCTTCTGCCTTCACTGTAACTCCATTCCATAAACTTCCTGTTCTTTTTCAATTTCTTAGAGATTTTTCAATACTCTATGGGTACCACAATCTATAGAATTGTTCTATAGAGGGTCTGATACCCAGCGAACCTGTTCAATATTGTTCATGCGAAGTACAATCTTCTGAGTTAAACTGAATACTTACGAAGAACAGTCGTTTTCCGCAATGTTGCAGAATCGCTGATGGATCAGGCACAATTGTGAGCTGAGATATATGACCCTGTGAAAGACACAAATATTCTGTTAATACGAGGGAACGTGTAGCGTTGAAAGCTCCATTTTGCCTCTCTCTATCAATTCCCATTTCTAACAAGCCCCTCTTCTTAGTTCCCAGTATACCCATTTGGCACCATGGCCTCATTTAATACTATGATCCAGCTGTTCTTCGAGGCGACTAGGCGATATGCTTTCATGTATCACCAATCAGGGAGAAGCATTTGCAGTTGAGAAAAAGTCAACGCGAAATGTAGCACTCAACTAACGCGTTCTGATCGGTTCACGTGATAGCGATGTCAATCGACATAGTTGCAGAATAGTTCAGGTACTCAGATTTTTTCCCCACAAGTTTCTCCATGCTCTAGTACCGGAACCTCGAAAAAGGATTGCGCTAAAGATGGCGGCGAGGAATTTTTTACTGAGATGCATTGCAATCGAATTACAAATCTTTACAGCTTCTATATGAATTCGATTAAAGAACACAGTGCATCTTGGTAAAAATTCCTTGCTGCCATCTTTAGCGCAATCGTCTATTGCGTTACCGTTATTTAAAGAGTTACAGCTATTGTAGGTCAAATGGCTTAAACACTTATAGTGAGATCATGAGTAGTGCTTTTGTACCATACGAGTATCAGTTCAGGTATGGAACAAAACTATGACAATGCATAATCCAGGTAGCCTTGTCAAACAGAATTGCTTTCAGGGGGAGACCAGTTGCAACGTCTGAGTTTTAATTTAAGAGTAATTAAATCTGAATAATGTACTTGCTACAAGAATCAGATTACAAAAAATAAATCATTTACTCACAGGGAAGCTCCGGCTTGCACCTTCATTTTCATCGGCTCCGATGTACACAGCACCAAATATATCAAATGAATCTAACTGTTTCGTACGAAGTTCCACTTTGCCAATCTGTACACACCCTTCTGTCACAGTTAACAATGAAGAAGTGACTGAGACCCCAATCTGGTGCCATACATCTTCCTTGAAGTCCGCAGCAAATGAGTGAGTGACCCTGTCGTTCGTTACGTCATTTTGACCACCATAATGAAATGTGATGACTCCGGGTCCAACTTTCAACCCGAGAAGCATTCGATTGTTTGCATCGTACAGCGTGAAGATATAATGAGGAAGGTAAATCGCTGCTTTGAATCGAACTAGGATTGAGAATTCGCTAGGGAAATGTTTTGGAAATAGTAAATATGTCATGGCGCTTGGAACGAAAGAGTGACCATCATTATATAGTATTCCATCTCTGAATTGCTCTCTTTGCCTCGTATTCATGTTCTCATTTTCGATGCTCGTCAAAACATCGACACTTCCTGCAGAAATAGGACAAGTATAGTTAAGACAAAAAGATAACAATGGAAAATAGAAGAACTCTTCCTCCAGTCGAATTAGTGTATCAGTAATCCCACATAAGTCACTTGGATTGTCAACCGGTTTTGTGTAGTGCAGGAAAATATAAAGCCCGAGGTCTTAAAAGTAGAGACCGAGCTTGCGAGGTCTGTGCATGAAGACAGTGGGCTTTTTATTTTCCTGTACAAAGACAAAACCGGATAGTAGAGTTTTAATACCTCATAGCTTCTAATCTTGACTTGTATCATTTAGTCAAACACATTTTGTTACTGTGATATCGTTTGAGCCGCTTGTAAACCTCAAGCAATTGCTGTGGCGACAGAAACGCGTCCCTGTATCGTATTATACAAGGCTACGGGAAACCCTGAGGAAAAATGCGATTAACCAATAAGAGTTGCGGGATTCTGTATTGCCTCGTTTTTGAAACTTCAGTCAGGTAATAATAGGTGAGCATAAAAGCAACCATCCTCGCTTGAAGGTTCATCGCTAACTGGATATCAAGGCAATGATAGTGGCAAATAAATCATGCTACATGATAGATGCGCTCAAATCTACCCGACTGAAAACGGCCACGCTGTTCTAACACGATAAGGAATTTTCTCAAGAACGCTACTTCATAGAAACCTTCACAATGGGCTAAAAGTCACGACCAAATTTTCTGCCTGACAGCAGTGAGATTAAAGCTTTTTGGAGTTTGCTCTATGCTTTTTGCATTTTGACCGGGTTTCAACTGCATTATCCTTTGCAAGGCTGCATGTATCATCACTTTAGGAGCATAACAACATAATTCCCAGTGATTTAATGTTTCAAAGAAGATAATACGTGCCAAAATGCGTAGAAGTCAATGCTGGAAGGCAGAAATGAAGTAGCTAGAAACCCGCATAAAAGAACCTGTTTTTATAAGAACCTTGAGGCTGAAGTTTCATCTTTTAAACCCCCTAAATAAGAACTCGCCAGAGCCTGAAACTCGGAGAGGCTCTTATATAATGGGTTTCAAGTGTTCAGAAGTCCTCAGAATTTTCAAGAATTTCATCAGACTTTTTCAGCGGCACAAAACACTGCATGATTTTAAACAAGAATACAAATTTAAATCTCACCTCATGAAAACAAAAGAATTCTTCAGAATTCGTATGCTGAAAAACAGCATTGATGTGTGCATGGTGTGTACTGTACATAAGATACTTTTTAAGAGCGTTGACCTATTCAGGCTGCCCAAGAAAACCTAGGTTCTTTTATGCGGGTTTCTACTGTTTTAGAAACTGTGGTCGTGTCTTTTAGGCCTGGCTGTAAGGTTCCTGAGAGGGTTCTCCAGAGATAACTTCAGAACGGAGTGATCACTTAGAGTCACATAAAATTGAAAGTCCAACAATGAATTATTTGTTTGGGAATATCAACTTCTTGGTTACCAGGAAGCAATGGCCTTTCAAAACGGATTTGTTTTTCGTTACTCACTCGTTAGAATTTAGAATATCAATTCTTTTGCATTGTTATGGAAATGTATTGTTGCAACCCTGCTTCAGGTTTAAAGAGCCATTCTCAAATAAGATCCTTTGTAGGCATGCAGCAATTTCAGAGTTTGCGAAGGCTTAGAAAGAAACTGGGGGTCCTCACCAGCCTCACTCTAGACCGTTGTAGTTTCGGTTTCTGCCTGGACTCACAACGCCACAACTGCGAGTCATTTCTCTACGCTTGCAGAAACGGATTAAGTGGCGTTGGAGATTAGATTCTCTCACTATTGTGCACAGTCGCAATGCATCAAGCTAGCGTTCGATTCGGATTGTTCTTAGAATTTAGCTGTCAAGCCTAAATGACCTGCACGACCATCGGGTCTAAAATACCTCAAAGTCAGTTTACTAGAACTGCTGTACCATGTACCATAAAACCAGGTATCAGTCCTTCGGTAAAAGATCATGCTTGCCATTCTTGCAAAAACCGCCTTCCTCTAGGCTTCGTTCTGACCAACAGACGACGGGACGACAGAAACTTGTCGCCAATTGACATTTTTGTGCCCTCAGTGGAGCAACAACAACAACAACAATTCAACTGAATGAGATAAGCGTAACCCGAGTGTCCTTATGGATTGAGGCTAAGTCGAACTGACATTTATCAACTTTGTTAGTGTGTCGATCAACACATTCTTCTTTGGTTGAAGATGATTCTCAGACATTTTGAAATTGAGAATTCCCGCAAAGAATCGTGGGCGACAAATGCTCTTTAAAATGTCTGGATCGAATCTTTCAGCCTTTCGTATTTCTAACTGACCTTAAACCCTCACTTCAGCATATCCATAGACTTTGAAGGAATATTATCCTTTCTATCAATGAATCAATCGATCATTCGAACAATCCAGTAATAGGCCCTCTTAGGGCAGTTTTACTGTGCGTCCATGTGTTGCTTAAGATCCATGAGCGTCAACTATCACAAATTGCAAAATCCATAGCTTTAAACTCACCATAAGCGACATTCGGCTGCATCATTGCTGTTCAGTTGCCAAACTTATTTATCATTATCATTTTCCTTCTTTCTAGCAAATAAATTTTCTTTCATTTATCTTTTCTTTTTTACATCAACAGAGTCTTCACTATCGAAGTTGTTGATTAAGAGCGTAAAAGTAGAAGAAGAAGTAATTTTGAAGTAAATAGCGCAAATTGTTTACTCCTTTGAATCAAATAAAGAAAGCTTGCCATGCGAATGGGTTCGGGTGAAAGAAGCAAGTTCCATCCTGCCTATGATAACTTGCTCTATGGACGCAAATCCGACACCTTCCCGCACCCGGGGGGAGGTGATTTAAATTCTCCATGCTACTGGGTTGTGTCGTTTTTAGGATACCTTTCTAATGATGGATTCGTGACTTATTGGTATGGTTTTCAATAATTTTTACATTTCCGGAGTCATGGGTGCTCTTTTTTGTGGAAATTCATTTACTGGTGAGCTTTTTAGGCATTTCTGTATTTATGGGTATGATTTTCAGAAAATTTCCCACATCTATGGAAATACTTTCCAGAAATTTCTCCACATCTATGGGTGATAATTTTACGATTTAATTGGCACAAAGCACAATCCCGTTTCTTGGAAGCATAAGTGACCCTCCCCCCGGGTTCTCGCACTTAAAATCAAAATCAAACTTTAAGCATGATGACTGATCATTAAAATGATGAAAAAAATTGTCGATTATTGGAAAACTAATGAGGTAAACCTTGCACAACCCTTTGTATGTCGAGATATAATGTCTGAATCATAGCGTCTGATTTATGAGGAATACCAAAACTGCATACGTTTGAGGTCATGATTGAAACTGTATGCAATAATTGTTCAAGAAAGCAGAGTTTTTCTGGGATGCCCACCAGAAACATCAAATTTCATTTTCCGCATCTTTCGTTTTGAGAAACCTTTGCTCAAAAGTTAGGCAAACTTGAAACGTGTGAGAAAAGAATTGAATTTAACCTACCAGCACAAGTAAATGTATTGCATCTCTTTGACTCCATACGAGGACCATGACAAATATCTTTAGCAGAACATATCCTTGTTCTTCTACGAATACCGCCTCCGCAGCTTTTTGAGCAAGTGCTCCATGTTGACCATTGTTTCCATCCTTGAATGAAAAATAAAAACAATTATAGCTCATTGTGGAATTGGGATCAACTCTACCAGTTATCATTCCTGCGAGAAAATTTCAACTTTTCAATTGCGTTGGCCAAAAAAAGCTCTAAAAATGTGAAAAGTAATAGTTCCTTCAGCACCTCATGGGTTGAAATGATCGAATTCTCCTGGATAGATGAGAGTGGACTCACAGTAAATCCATGCATGTAAGAACCTACAAGCATAAGAATTATTATTATATTATTATTATTATATAAGAACCCAGAGGCTGTGTTTTCTAAATGATGCACCTTGTAATTAGGAATCTGTCTCATTTTGATAAAACATAGGTTCTTATTGCAGGGGTAGCAAAGTTGAGTTTTGATTGTCGTTATTAAGTTCACTTTTGTCCCAGGTGGCTGATAAAGTTTGATTCTCCTTCCAAATAGATATTAGGTCCATAAGAACCTCGGCAAAACAAATAACTTGTAAAGAAAATGGATAGGCCTACACAAGGCACTCTTCAAATAAGAACCTCCGTACCTTGAAACTACTCTTAGTACCTTTGAAATAAGAAACAATTTCAAACTGTCTCTCAAAAAAGTGATTAAATGCATTGCAATTTGTCCCAGCTTTCGCTTGCAGTTAAGTGATCGCTTTTACTTACTTATCTATTATTGAGCTGAATTATCTTATACCGCATTCACACTGACACAGTTAAACCACAGTTATCTAAACAGGTTAAATTTTAACCGATCAAATGCACTCGATTCGTAGGATTGTCCAACAAGAAGGCTCCATTCCATAGCCCCGTTTAGTTTAAACTGGTTTTACTTGTAAATGTGAATGGGGTATTACTCACTTATCTATTGAGTGGAATTGCCAAAAGGTTAATACCAAAGATGTAGAGATGAGCGAAATTTACGACGAACTCTAATCATTCTAAGCTGAAAGATCTAATATTTTGTAATTTTTCACAACTTTTTAGGACGTGAAAATAAGGTAAATTCGACTGCACAAAACTTCCATAGTTACGAAATTCTCGAAAAGGCCGAAAACCCCTTGCATAGAACAATAAAAGAAGTAAAATTTTTCACGGGTGAGAGATATCGTCTCCACTTCTATTGCAATAGGTTGAAAATCCTCAGCATCTATTTTGAAGATCTATTTTGTCATAACTCCTCAGACAAATGACAAACCCATACTCATTGTTCTGTGTGATGAGATTCACTTCGACTTGATCAAGTGTTTTAGGCCTGTTTTCAAGTATTTCACAACCAAAAGCTTTACGTAAAATGGAATTTACCAGGATTTTACTGCTCATAAAAACACGATAAGAATAAAAAAGATAGTTTGGCCTTTCTGCTTTTAACTAGGATTTGAATAATCCAAATCCTTCCAGTACTCTCGCGGTGCTATGAATTTTTAAAAGCAGCAAAATTTTCCTAGTTCACTTGGTATAACTCCTGACGGGAATTTATGGCCAAGTTTAATTTTTACGGGGAGTAGGAACTGATGTACGTATGGCTGCTATACACTTGTCAATCAAATAAATTCTTTTGGGGAAAACACAAAAAACGTTTGGTTACCATAGCTTGCTCAAGGTTGCTGATAACTATGAGGTAAAGCGCTCGCTTTGCTCGTTCTTTTACATTCCTTGTGTCTTCTGTATCGCGCCCAGTACATCACATCAAAAATGAAATAATTAAAAGTACCCTGTTATGACAAAAACCTGCCCCATGTAATGCAATGAACGTTTTCTATTAGATGTGCTCTACTCGCAACTATGTACCAAGTAACAAGAAAGTCTTCATCAATTTTTACTGAACATTTAAATCCCCGAAATTTACCTAAAATGTCCTCATTTTAACATGACTCATAAAAATTTAAAGGGATACTGGCAGTAGGGAAATTTCACACCGTTAACCAAATTTGTGCTAAAATTCTTGTAAGCCGTGCAGAGAATACGCAAACCAGAAGAACTTGATATTTACTATTCATCAAACAGGATATGACTAACTTCGTGTGGAAATACAAATATACACAACTTTTCAATATTGCCTAATTGGACTTTTCAGTTCCTTAACTATGAAATACCTTGAATGTATCAGAAAGGCTCAAATTAGACTGCTGATTAATATTGAGATCTTTAGCTAAAAGTGTGAACATGTTTCCAGAATTTCACTCCACTTCGCGACATCATAATCAAATTAATGTGTTCTGAGTATCATATCCTCCTTGACATTTCATGTAAAATAAGGATGCACGTCATTACAAGGAGAAAGACACATCAAATACAAGCACTTATCAATTTCTTGTGATCTTTCATTTCTATTCTTACAAAACATTTTTCTATGAGTTACCGTAAAAGCTCTATTAAGCCCGGACACTGATATGCACATACTAATCGGTTTTGTCGTTGTACAGGAAAATATAAAGCCCGAGGTCTTAAAAGTACAGACCGAGCTTGCGAGGTCTGTGCATTAAGACCGAGGGCTTTATATTTTCCTGTACAACGACAAAACCGGTTAGTATGAGTTTTATTACCTGACAGCTTCTAATTTTGACTTATATCTTCTCGTCAAACACATTGTGTTACTGTCATGTCGTCTGAGTTAATTGTAAATCTCATAGGCCTAAAGCAGTTGCTGTGGCGACAAAAACGCGTCCTTGTATCGTATTATACAAGGCTACGGGAAACCCGCAGGAAAGTTGCGATTAACCAGTAGGAGTGGCGGGATTCTGTATTGCCTCGTTTTTGAAACTTAATAACAGCAGTCAGGTAATAACAGCAAGTAATGCATTGCTGCTAGATGTTCGTCGAAGCAAATCAAACTTAATACTCAAGGTAGCCATTCTTTCAGATTTGCAGGATCCATTTATGGAATATAGCTGAGCACTTTAACATATGACCACGAGTTTTTGACACTAATGTCTCGATTGATTTTTCATTTGCCTTGTTTCAATCCTTGTCTTGTTTTCTTTGAAGACGAAACAAAGCAGAAAACAAAACGAGAAAAGAAGACACATGGATCAAAACAAGGTAAATGAATAATCAATCAAAACATCCGTGTCCTAACACCCATGATATAACTACAGCCATACCTAAAACTACAACCTACAACTTGATATAGCTATAACTACAAAAGATGGAGGGCTAATCAGAGAGGAAAGCTTATTCATAATTTTAAAAGTCAAAGCTACAAGTGATAGTTTTTTGGAGCTCTTGCTTCATGTCTTTCGGAAAAAAAAAACATATGATTTCGTCCGTGAAATTACAAAATTCAACTCAGTCATAACCCTCAAACAGGTGAAAATTAACGAATTGTTATAAACGCAGGAACCGAGGCACGCAGCCCCAAGATTTTGCAATAAACAAAGAAGTGCTAATTTCATTTTTAGAAAACGGTCCCTTTTCTTACGGAAAAAAGTGCCCTCAAAGTGTCGTGCCCCAAGTTTGAGATGCTTCCTACATCCCTGCAAATTGTCTTGATTAAATAAGTCAAGAAGTTTTGCTGATCCCCTGCATTTGATATTAGAGGAAGGGGGGGGGCTTACTAGAAAGCCGTGTATCCCATATCATCTAAGCATATTTTCAGGGGACACCCGTTAGATACAAGTAGCAATAAACCGACAACATGCGTGCACCTCGTCACAGTGCATTGCAGGATGCTTCTTACTCAACATGAAACGAAGTCAGCATCTGCAAAGCGTTAATGATGTTCAAAATGCATTTGTTTACGTGGCTAGCCATCATGAAGCCAATTTATGAATTTCATGTGAGATGCAACCCAAGCATCCTGCA
Organism: Aurelia sp. 4 Dawson et al 2005; assembly: GCA_964019985.1. Classification (NCBI taxonomy): domain Eukaryota; kingdom Metazoa; phylum Cnidaria; class Scyphozoa; order Semaeostomeae; family Ulmaridae; genus Aurelia; species Aurelia sp. 4 Dawson et al 2005. The sequence continues at coordinate 21,030,043 of OZ026493.1, read as the reverse complement.
ATATATCATTCTAACGAGATTCGAATCTCTGTGCATCCAGCGGCCTAATTAATCAAGAGCTTAGACTTCCTAGTGACTAATGCGCCCTTGTGAGCAAATACGTCGATCAAGCCTTGTTATCTCGTTTACCATCTGAGACTAACTGTTTTATTGAGTTCAAAGGGAAGAGTTCCAGCTGTGCTGGCACTTTAATGAAGAACTGTTATACAATCAGAGGAAACTTCACATTTTTGGTGAGGGTGAGCTTCGATGATTCTTGCGACTAATTCGCAAATGCAAATACGTCGATCATGCCTTGTAATCTCGTTTACCACCTGAGACTAACTGTTTTATTGAGTTCAAAGGGAAGAGTTACAGCTGTGCTGCACCTTAGTGAAGACTTGTTATACAATCAGAGGAAAATTCACATTTTTGTCGAGGAGGGAAGGGTGAGCTTAGATGATTCTTGTGACTAATTTGTGAATGCAGATATGTCGATCAAGCCTTGAAATCTCGTTTACCATCTGAGGCTAACTGTTTTATTGAGCTAAAAGGGAAGAGTTCGTGCTGTGTTGGAACCATTCGAACGATAGTGAAGAATTGTTTTACAGTCAGAGAACACCGCACTTTCTTTGTTTGGGGAGGGGGGGGGGCTTGGTGAGCTTAATTGATTCTGGTGACTAATTCGTGAATGTAGATACGTTGATCATGCCTTGTAATCTCGTTTGCGATCTGAGACTAACTATTTCATTGAATTCAAAGGGAAGAGGGCACCATATTGAAGGATTGTTACACAATCAGAGAAAGCTGCACAATATCCTTGCCGGGATGGGGGGCAGCTTAGATGATTCTGGAGACTAATTCGTGAATGCAAATGCGTTGATCATACCCTGTGATCTCGTTTACATAGACGTAGGAACCGGGGGGCACTGGGGGCACGTGCCCCCAAGATTTTGCAATAAACAAAGAAGTGCCATTTTCACTTTAAAAAACGCCCCCTTTTTCTTAAGGAAAAAGTGCCCTCGAAGTGTCGTGCCCCCACCAAGTTTGAGATGCTTCCTACGTTCCTGTTCGCTTACGATCTGAAACTAACTGTTTTATTGAGTTCACGGCTGCGTTGGCACCATAGTGACGGATGCTTAAACAAGATGAGCTTAAATTTGTTGGTGACTACTGCGTCAATCATGCTTTGAGTTCAAAGGGAGGTTTACAACATCTTATGGCTGTGTTGGCACTATCCTGTGGTACCTGAGGTACCGCTACGTTGGCACCGTAATAAAGAAATCTTGAACAACCAAGAAAACTGCACTTATATATTTTTCACGATCAGCTCAGATTTTTCTGATGTAGTGAATTCAAGGTGTGTCAGGTTCTTAATTGGGGAAATGAGCTTAGAGTAACCAGTAACAAAAGCATTGTTGCGATCAAACCTTGCAATTACAGTAAAACCCTGAAAACAAGAACATAGCAAAATAAGAACCTGCAGACTGATTTGGTGGAAAAAGGTATCCAAAGATTAGAACCAAAAACAGACTGATTTATTCCATTGTTATTAGATTTCATCAGATCAGTGTAAGCAAACTCCTGGCCACTGACAACTGAACACCTCTAACAGTTTTCAGGGAGATCCAAATCGTTCTATATCATTGTTTTGTTAGCAACAAAATGCTATACCCTCTAATATCAAAATGCAGTCATCCCACCCTCAAGTCTATTAACACAGACGGTGTAGCTTTATTTACCATAGCCATAAGTGTCCTTGCAATAAGAACAACACCCTGAAAATGTCATTAATACCCCCTTTATAAGAACCTAGTCAGTCTGTTCTTTAGAAAAGTATAGTCTTGTTTGCGGGGTTTTACTGTACTTTTACAACCTAAAGCTCTGAGGACGAACGATTTTCTTGCGTTCTGAGGGAGCCTCTTACGACTGTACTGGGAAAGAAATAACGAAATGCTTCCCATTTATTGAGTAATCTCAAAAAATCAGGATTCAACCGAAGAACATTGCAAAATCGACTTGCATGTTTTTGGGTGGGGCTCTCCTATGTGAAACAACTTCAAGTGAGATTTGGTGAAATTCTTTGCAGTCACAAAAAGTAGCATGAAACTTATCCACACTAAATTCAAGTCAATCCAACAAATCCAACAATATTGTAAACATAAACCATGATTTGATAGCATGAGCGTTGTATCTTGGTTGATGGGGACTCTAGGTAGGAAGCAGGGGCAGCAGCAGTTGCTGTCACACGGGTAGCCGTGATCTTTTGCCCCCCTTGGTATCGTAATGTAATGTTACTAGGCAGTTCGTACGCAATGTGGGAAGATTGTTGGGGAAATGAAATCGCTTTTGTCCGAGGAAACTAATGTGTCCCCCCGTGCAGTGGGTTAAAGCTCATGCGCCCGTCAGAGCTTCAACTCCAAACGCTACTGCGAATGAGCTTTAACCCACTGCACGGGGGGACACATAAGTTTCCTCGGACGAAGCATATCTCGTCTCCCAACAATCTTAAGGAGTCGTTTTTGTGAAGTTTTATTGAAAACAAACGAATTGGCAAACTTGCAAACTTTATGTCTGATAACAGATCAGTAAAGCCTTTGATTAAATTCAAGTGAATTCATTTCAAAATGTATGAAGAAATCTAACAGGCTATAATTTTTGAATTTGCGTGATGTCGTCTCTTTAGAGGGTATTAATGAGTACGACCTTGTAAAGAGCGAATTAGACATGGAGACACTATTTGAACCTTGTAAAAATCTTTTACCCATAAATCAAGGTAAGGCAGGATCCAGATAAAATGCTCTTTTAACCAAAATCAGTGAAAATGAAAGTCTGAATTCCATTATGCTGCTGTGCTCATTCAGTAAATAGTTATATTAAGCCTTTTAATTCATGGTATGATATTATGTGCATCATTAGTTCCCCTCAGGACATGAAAATACGATGTGCTTGGCAAATGCGCAGAGACTATATCAGCGGGGAAATGTCTGGATCCTACTGGTTGTTAGTCCTTTTTCCCGGCTTAGGAGCCCGGAGGTTATATAAACCAAGCAACGGGCTATTTTGGGTCAATCCAATCACCTTTCAAGGAACTGCAGCAAAGCAGATACTCGTAGCACCTGCAATGAACTCCAATGCTGCATCCAACCATGAACTAGGAGCTCCAATATTACGTTTGTTGCGTTTGAATAATTCTGGTGACAAAGCAAAGAGAAATATATTCTTACACGATGAATTTCTACATTTTCATTTACTCAACTCGAGTATTGCCGGTTAGATCATTATTTTAGATTTAGAGCTCGCTAAGTTATAAGCTTCGGAAGAAAGAGCGTTAAAATTGTGACAAAATACATGTACCTCGCAAAGTCTATGATAAGGAGTAGGTACACAAGGAATATTTAGCAATTACGTGTGCTAGATCTGAGGATACGAAACAAGGTCTAATACGAAACAAGGTAGTGATATCATTAGAAGGTGCCATTATCAGCTAGATTCAAAGATATCCATTTGTCTACAGTGGCTTTGATTTGTCTACCTTGAAAATGTAGGCTAAATTAGTGCGTTTTAAAACCAAAAATGTTTTATGAGTTTATCGTCAGTGACTTAATCTTTCTCGTAGAGATACAAAGCTTTAAAGCCAAGAAAGGATTTTGTGGATTCATGAGGATTTCTTGTGTTGACTGAAAGCGAAGGGAGTTCCTTGTTTAGATTTAATGATCTTTGCGAGCCTGAAAAGTTTATATATGAGCATTTTCTCGTAGCGTTGACAACACAAAATGTTCAAAACAGCTTTTCTGGTGGAGAAAGTTTGTTGAAGTCACTTTGATGAAAAAATCTCTTATTAAGAATCCAAGAACTCCCTTGTTTGAATAAAGGGAACTCTCACAGTGACTTTCGCTTCCTCGACAAAGAATTGGACAATTAAAGATGAATCCTCCCACAGAATCGTTCCTGAACAACTCTTGCAACGCGCAATCAAGTAACCGCATTCGTGCTCAGCTTGGCAATTTGCGACTCACGGAGGCTTCGTGTTATCCTCTCATGAATCAAATAGTTAGACAATGGCGGCCTCGCATTGTTCCACACTTCTCCATACCGCATATGTAAAAAAAATGTTTACAAGTTTGGTGGGCTGTTGAATACAATGTATGCGGCCGATAGTCAAAACTAGAATGTTGATCTATCCGTCAAAGGCTAATTTAGATGGGAAAATTCTGTTTGGTAAAATCGCTCATCATGCTAAAATGTTTGTAAGGGGTTTGTATGGGAATCGAGAATTCGACTTTACATTCTGGTCCATGACTTTAAAGGCATTGTCCAAGACATTGCGTACAAAGAACCTAACAACATTACATCACGATACCAAGGAGAGCAAAAGATCACGACTACCCACCCATACGACAACCACTGCCGCTGCCACACTCATCATTCGGAGTCCCAATCGCCAAGACACAACGCTCATGCTAACAGATCAGGATTTATGTTTACAATATTGTTGGTTTTAAAGATTTGAATTTAGTGGGGGATAAGTTTCATATTGCTTTATGTAATTGCAAAGAATGTCACCAAATCTCACCTGAAGTTTGTGGCACTTAAATTTAAATTCAATGCAAAAAATTGCCAGCTTCAGGGATAGAATTTATTTCAATAGCGAGTAAATTATGGAGCAGAACAGAATGTGGAATCTTCTTTCCTATCCATGCTCTTTAACCCTTTCACCCCCGGAAGGGCCATATGGCCCAACAGTATTCATTGAGAACTGCGAATTTTTCAGGGGGTAAAACACTTGGAAGTTTGATTGATTTGAGAGGTTATCCACATTGCATTTATCTATTGCTTACTGAATCACTGATTATGGTACCCCCTGGAAAACGACAAACTACATAAGGTTTTCATGGTAAGCTTAATGTTAGCCGGGCGTGAAAGGGTTAACATACATTTTACTAATTTTTGGATATTTAAGATGAGTGATCTTACCCAACTAAATTTTCACATCTAGGTTGGCCTTTGACTGGTGAACTAACACCTTAGCAGGCCCGACGGAAGTGGGGGGGCTGGGGGGTTTCACACTCCCAGTAATCTGCTTAAGTTTGTTGATTTGAAAGTAAAAAAGACTGTGACTGCCAAAGTCGTGGGAATGAAGATTAGAAGTCATATATATTCGAGAAAACTACAAGAACCTATCAAAAATACATTATCTGTTATACCCTGAAAGGGAAAACGATTTCTTTTAGAGAGAGTCTGGTACCCAGGGTATATGATGTCATGATGTCATACAAGTCAAAAGTTTCAAATTTTCCTGGAAAGTCTCCCATCAATTGTGATCCGTTGCATCTTTAACGGCAAATCATCCAAAAATGGGGCGATCTAACGGGCGTGGTCGTGAAAAATTTTTCTGGGGACAAGCCCTCGGACCCCCATCTTTCCTTGCTTCGCTCGTACCTCGTTTCAGCCGGTTTCAGCCCCCCCCCCAATATGAATTTCCTTCTGACGGGCCTGCTTAGTTTCAATACCAGCTAGATGCTCTCTATTACACAGCCCGCTAAACGTGTAAACGTCTTTTTTACTCGCCCGGCACAACCCTTGAGACATGACAAACCATGGGCAGTTCAGACACTATGGTTGTGCTGTCTGAACTAACCATGAACCAAAAGTGCTTTGATACTCACTCAAGCCAAGCAAGAATGTTTGCATTCCGTTACAACATTGTGCTTTGGTGGCTTCAAATTCTGAATCCAAACTTAACTGCAACAACATTCATCCTCCCCAGCTTGCGCTAACGAAATGCCCTCGCCGCGACGAGTCCCTTGAGAGTAATTTTCGTTGAGTAAGCTAGGGAAGCTAGCTAGGGCTTTTCGTTAAAGTAAGCAAGGGAGGCGGAATGTTGTTGCAGTTCAGTTTAGATTCAGAATTTGAAGCTCGGGCCTAACCAAAGCAGAATGCTGTAACGGAATACAAACATTCTTGCTTGGCCTGGGTGAGTATTGAATCATTTTTTGTTCCATGGTTAGTTCAGACACAACAACAGTGTCCAAACTGCCCATGGACAAACAAGATTAAATGGCACCCTTTGATGAATGACGTCGCTGGAAAATTGTGGCCTCGCAGCGTTGTTCAGGTTGGTTTTGACCATGATTTTGACCAAGGCCGATACCAGCCATAACTGCATAGGGGGGGGGGGCGAAAAACCAAAATTTTCCGACGAAAAAACCATCAACAACAACAGCAACAACAACAGTTATAGGAACATACGTTAAACTTATGCATTATATGATCGATCTAACTCGTCAGTGACTAAAATTTGGCCACATTTCGCAATCCGACGTTAAAAGCAACACAGTTTGTGAATGTCAATAAAAATATGCCGTAAATTCAATAATTTCTGTTGGAATTTATGTTTTAACATTAAAAATTCATATTTTTATGCATCATTTCTCCTCAAAACCCTCCAAAACTAGTCATTTAAATCACAAAAATTCCGACAAGAGCAAAATTTTCCGACAAATGGTCTCGTGGGGGGGGGGCACTAAGCCCCCAGCCCCCCCATTGGCTTCAGCCCTAATTTTGACTCCATCACTTCGCAATACAACCTCTTTGTCAAGACAAACCATCCAATGAACAACCGACGTGATTGTTTCATCACAACAAACGGCAAAATTGAGACACGAAATCTGTCCATCACCATACAGATTTCACAATATACTTTGTACTCTATGAGTCAGAATGATGATAAAAATCTTTCGTTCAGTGCTAACAGTTTTCGTTTGAAGTTAGAAGAATAGAATAGCTATAGGATTTTCCAGCAAAATACTGCACAAACTCCCGATATCTGAATGCTTTTTAGAGCATTCAAGCGAGAGGCTAAACTTCCCTGGGTACCAGAGTACATATCATGGTGCAGCTCTAGGGAAAACGACTTCAGGTACAATGGTGAAAACGTCTACTCTTGAGGAAGGCGAAACTCTTTTCATATTATCAAGTTTTAGTGGTCTAGAATTATGGCGCACTTGAGAAAAGAAAGGGATTCGTGTTGGCAAGCAGTGGCAGCAAAGTCATGTTCAAGATGCAAAGTTCAACCAAAGTCGTAATAGAGGGCTGGTAGTAATATTAGAAACTTCACGTGTGGGCCTTATCACCAAACAAAGGACAATATTTGGTTCCAAAAATAGTCGTCCCATAGACCCCATAGACCCTGGAAAAATATTGATACGAAAACTCCAGTGGTACAAGTCAAAACTACGAGGCCTCGTTTGTCAAGAGTGGAATAAATGTCAAAAATCCTTCCTTTCAAACACCTATGATCAAACAATATTTGATTTCAACCAGAGCACTCCCAGAGGAGCTCCAAAAAAGGTCAATTCAAAAACCTCTGTGATGCAAATCAGAAAATGTCTCTAGCATATAAAAACTGACGTAGATATCAAAACCTTTCCGTTTGGGCACCTCTCAATAAATATGGAAGCTGAATATTTACATGCGATTTAGAGCTCTACCAGATAAGTTCCATAAGTTCATGGGAAAAATCTGGAAAGATCCTACTGTTTGCGCACGACATACAACAACAACAAAGGAAAAACAAATGTCCTTTGAAACGTCTTAAAATAAACTGGCGACGAATCCGCAAATATTTATGGAAAATTATCTTTCAATTAAATCCGGGAATACTAATGACAGAACCTGTTTCCATTGCTACATTCTATCACCATCATTGGACATTCCTATGCACACGACAGGCGTCAGCCGGCAGATGTCTCGACTGGAAGGCAATGAAGTCCCTCACCTTTAAACAACTCTTTTTTGACATCTCCTGTAATTAGTGGTTTGTTCTCCCATCGCTCTATCAAAAATTCAAGGTCTCATTTCCAATTCCTTGTAATTAGTTTCTTAAAAGGCAGGACTGTGCCGTGATGAAACAGCTTGCGACGCTTTTCTTAAGTAAACTAAATCAATACCGAGAAGTACAAGAAACAAGCCCAATGAACTGAATTTTTTTCTGAACAAATGGAACCAATGAAGTTTTGGGGTATTTGAGATTCTTAATATTTTGTAGCCTGTGTTCCCTTGTCCCGGACCAATCGAAATGAAAAGACATTGGCGCAATCCTGTTCTGGCACAACGTCCGAAGAAACATGGGAGTGTCAAGCAAAAACACGTATTGACCATATTTGTTTTGAAACAAGAACATATACTTTCGCTTCATCACGAAATTCTCTAAAGCTGACAATGATGAAGCAAATACTTGGTCACTGTAATAACCTTATTACCTCTCAAGGGAACGTCGAAAGATCCTCTCAAGAAAGGAAAAGGAACGCCTCTTCAAGTAGACTTATAACGATGCGTCCCTTGTATCCCTGCGGTAAACCTTGCTCAAGAGGGACTCATGATGAAACAGTGAAAAACTTGCCCTGTTTTCTTCAATCACCAATGGAATTGTGAAAGAATCACGGCTTCGAATTTCCATCCCGTGGGAGTGTTTTCAATTCTTTATTCGAATTGAAAATTCTATCTCATTTACACCCTAACAATAGTAATTCGCAAATCTCGCAATCTGATTGGTACGTTAGGAATTGCGAAGTTTGGGCCTAAATAGGGCCAAGTTTTTCAGAGTAATACTATGAGTCTCTATTGCCTGTAGCGCCATCATCAAGTCAAAGAGCACAGGGCAACGAGAGACTCATCGTCATCAGTCTACTCTGCAAGCATGGCAAAGTTGTCGAAAATGCACAGTCAGAGCAGAACTTCAATTTCGGTTCCTTCTTGAAAGTCATCGCTTCGATTTAGATATCAAGAAACGCAGTTTTGTCTCATGTATTGTAGAATTTCCCTAATTCTATTTCGTCAACCAAAAAAATTGGGAAAGGGAAAATTAGGAAAGGGAAAATGGAGAGTTTCGTTGATAAGTCTCAGATAGACTTATTACAGATGAAAAAATTAGACTTGGGGCAAGTCTAGACGTATTGGGGCATTTGCCTCAATCAGAGGCAATGAAGTTCTGCTCTGACTCCTTACGTCTTTGAGGGAGTAACAGGGGTGAATTTTTGTACCGGTATCAACTCATGAAATACCAGGTTCCATACAAATTAAAGGTATTGCATTGGTTCGGAAAAAAGGTCTATATCAGCTCCTAGTGAGACCATGTAGCAAGCCAAACTTTGCCATACCTTAGGGGCAGAAACTTCGCGGGCAGAAAGTTTCGCAATTTTCGCGTTTTTGGCACTTTTCGCGAAAGTTTCTGCCAAGGCATAATCTAAACTCGAATTCGCAAAAGTTTCTGCTCGCGAAATTACTGAAAATCCTCGACTGGCGAAAGTTTTGCATCCAATTTTTTTCGTTTCTTCAAGTTTTTGCGTTGCTGTTCCTTAACCCTATTTTGGTCGGGGGGGGGGCAAATTTGCCCCCCTAGTAGATTTTGTTTAATAACTCTGCTAGGAAGATATTTATAGGCATGAAACTTCTTGACTTTTTGCAACTACTTATTGTACAACTTCTCAAAAAGTTTCATTAAAATATTTTGAAAAATGAGGGGGCGGGAGACAATTTTCTGGGACTGACCCTGGAAAAATCGCAAATTCTCAAATCTCAATCATCGCGAAAAAAGGAACGTAAGTTGAATATTTTGCAAATTTCTTTTGTAGTGTAGTGTTATTTGATGCATTCTATCACAATTATCATGTTTGGGTGGAAAATGTGCTCCAAATTTAATTTCATCGCGATTTTCCTGATTTTAGTCAATTTTGCCGCTTTTCTTGACCACACAAAGGAAAATGCTGACGTGAGCAAAAATGAGGGCCAATCTTAGGTCAATTTTTATATTTTCAGAAAGTAAATGCCTGAGGCTATTAGCACACAAAATTTGGTCACTCTACCTATTACCAGTCAAGAGTTAGGTAGGGGGGGCTTTTTTGCCCCCCCCAACCAAAATAGGACTATCAAATAGCCCAACCACTATAGGGTTAATGACACCGATCTTTAGTCTCTTGGGCTATGAGACCTTTTAAATTGTCACCTTGACTGTGGGTAGTACTGAAAATGAATAGAAAATTGTGTTTTTTTCTCTCACTTTTCTTCTATCGCGAAAGTTTTTTCACGCCAAACTACATCCTTTTTTCTCGATCGCGAAAGTTTTTGTCGCGAAATTTGGGGATAAAACATCCTTAGCGAAAGTTTATGCCCTTGATTTCGCGATTTTTTTTTCTCGCGAAAGTTTCTGCCCGCGAAAGTTTCTGCCCCTAAAGTAACAGCTCACTGTCGCCCTTGTGTCACTGTCTGTATTCCTAAACGCTAAAAATTTGTTCTAGGAATGGCAAAAGCATCCATTGACAAAACTGTTGTTGGCACCAACTTATACAGGCTGGCTACTGGTACACATATTTTTCTTTGCAGGTTCCACCATCTTCAGAGACTGTTGTATCAAATACCATCCCTCGTGTGCCACGGTACCACTCCTCTGTCACCCTCTCTTCTTTATTGTAGGAGGAAATGACAAATAGTGATAGGCTTACTTGTGGTAGAAATACTGGTACTTGAGAAAAAAACCTTTTCTGATGAAAGCAGTCACAAACATAATATCCTTTATCACTATCATTTGTTTTTCAGAAATTCGAGCAACCCAGAAAACGTCGGAAAATCTCAAAAACATTGAACAAGATTGTCATGAAACCTTTAAGAAACTCATAAGAGCTCTGAGTACTCAAAATCTGATGATTTAAAGAAATTTTCGATAGTAGTGGCTCAAATTCTGATTCTTCTTGTAGAAAATCAAAATGCTGATTAAGTCCAATGACTTTATCAAAATTTTGATAATTTCGAACAAATATAAGATTTTTGTGCTCAGCTTGAATATTAGGAGTTTTAAAGATCTATGAAACGCCTTAATCAGTTGCTGCACATGGTGTCTCTGTCTGTGACTTATGATAAACCAAACATGGTCCTAACATGTTGTCCATATTGGCTATAAGGTATATTTGACTGAATTTTGTGGGTTGAGAAGCCGCAGACTCTTTTGCGGATCACCTTTTTCCTATTAATATCATGATTTACTGTTTCAAATGAATGAATATCTCAAAATGAGAAACGTGTTAAATATCCGTGTTCAATATGACCCAAATCAAACATTGATGGGGCATCACCAGTTTCGAAAAAAGTGGAAATCTGAAAGATTGAAAGTAACTTGAAATATTCGTGATACTCTGATAGTCCACGGCATCAGCCCAAGGAGGCTTGCTAGAGTATAAAAGTGCAAGACTAATTTCAAAGTTTTACCTAGTTTACCATGGGTACCAGAGCTTAGTGGAACCCACGGTATACTTATTTGTACCAAAATCAAACCTTTTGCTTGTACCGTAAAAGCTCTGTTAAGCCCCCCCTCTCTATTAAGCCCCTTCTCTAATAAGCCCCTCTGAGTCAAAATTTGAAATAAGCCCTCCCTCTCTATCAAGCCTCTCCACTTATACAAAGTTCTAGAATTTACCAAATATTTTCCATTTATTTAGCTACGCAACCTTACATGTTAATTTTGATATGGATTGGGATAAAAACTGTGTCGAATTTATGTACTTGAGACGTAGATTGCATGTTGATTCCACAGAATATGAGATAAAAGACCATGATTTTCGTGTTTCCATCGAAAACGATGCGTTGTCAAATGTCTCCGTTTTCAAATCACTCCTCTACTTTGATCCTTGTTTTCAAATGTCTCCGTTTTCGATCGTTTCAAACGGAAACACCAACTTGAAAACTGAGACATTCCACTCCGGTTTTTATTCCAAAACGGAGTAAAAGGAAACGGGGCCTCTGGCTCACATTTTTACCAAATTTACCAAATATTTTCCATTTATTTAGCTACGCAACCTTGCATGTTAATTTTGATATGGATTGGGATAAAAACTGTGTCGAATTTATGTACTTGAGACGTAAATTGCATGTTGATTCCACAGAATATGAGATAAAAGACCATGATTTTCGTGTTTCCATCGAAAACGATGCGTTGTCAAATGTCTCCGTTTTCAAATCACTCCTCCACTTTGATCCTTGTTTTCAAATGTCTCCGTTTTCGATCGTTTCAAACGGAAACACCAACTTGAAAACTGAGACATTCCACTCCGGTTTTTATTCCAAAACGGAGTAAAAGGAAACGGGGCCTCTGGCTCACAGCCATGGAGCTGTGACTTTCTGGACTCTGATGAAAGTATTACTACGTTAATGATAATTAGGATGCTTCAAATTTGCACTGCCATTGATTTACAGACGGAATCTACGTCACATAAATTAAACGAGAACTCAAATCGGACATTCAAGTGATCCTGTCTCGACTCTTCAGTCGAAATTATGAGATCGAGCCGTCTTTAGCCAAAATGACAGCGAAAGTTCCGATCGCAAATAATCAATTTATTCCTTAATCTCATGCTAATTTCTCAAATGTACTGTCAAAAAATACCGTTTAATACCACAAAGAAGATTCCCTTTGATCAGAATTTAATAATTTTGCGAATAGTTTAAGGCAGCGCTGAAAAAGCAGTAATGACAGTCTGGGTCTGAGCAGGAAAATGACGTCACAAGATCATTGTCAAGAGCTGTCATTTGCTTAACCAACTGGTGGCATGGCAACAAAATTCATTTTTATCAAGATCATCTTACCCATTCTTGTTTGAATCTCAGTCCAACATATATAATTTATTTCCTTGCTTTGGTGGTTTCTGAGAAGATTAAAACTAGAATTTTGAAAGGAATATAAGGACTATCAGCAGCAATCTTTGATCTGCGAAATGGGCAATAAATAGAAATGGAAATTTTCTTGCTACTTCCGAATTTTGCAAGCTACAATCAACGATGGATAAAAAAAAAGTGGTGGTAAGGGATAGTCTTTGTTGCAGAGGAGGCTTGCTCAAAATCCCTTTTGCACTTGAAAACCGGATGGGAAAGCACTCCCAACTCTCAAGGGCCAAAACGAGTAACGCTGAGGCATTCAAGGGGGATCAAATTTCACTGGTTTTGGAGAGTTCTGCAACCACAGTGTTTTTAAGGACATTAGTTTGCTCAACAGTGCTACGATAAAACAAGGATCATTGTTAGTAAAAACTTTATCCATTAGGTGAATATTTAATGGGATTGGTCATCCATTAGGGGAGCAACGAAAAAAACAGTGACCCAGGTTTGAAAAAAGTTTGGACAGGAAAGCCATTGGAAAGTTAGGCCCATAAGGATGTCTTAATAGGGAAATAATTGCATATATGTTAGCGTCTTCAACCAGTGTCTACCAACCCTTTTCATTTCTGTCTCGTAAGTGGATCCCTTCAGAAATTTTCACGACTAAGGTGATTGGCTAAACGGAAAGACTTGTCTTCTCATGCGCAAAAGCATGTTTGATGTACAAAGGCATTGGCCTATCACGTTATAAGCGAAGGATAATACCACTGCGGCATTCGTTAGGAAGGAAGAAGCGTTTTGTGTACCTTATGTCAATCAAATTAATCATATCAGATAATATATTTAACAAAGACAATTGTGGGTTTTAATGGCATCGTAAAGTGGTTTAAGCAAACTTAGCTTTTATATTTCGTAATTAGTGACTATTTATTTTCTCCTCTATTTTCACAGCATACCACAAATGATAGCAAATGTCAACGCCTATGCCCATATTAAGTAATTTCCCAATGTTGTCTATTGCATGGCGTACGCTACGCATTTAATGAAGTGTAGTTAAGTGGATGATTTAGAAGCAATTTCCCACAATGCCACGATTTCCTCATCAGTGGACAAACTTATATTGACTCGTCAGACATGACATTTTCCCACTCAAATATCACGTGAAGTTCAAGGCAAAGGATGGAAATATCATTGTCATTCGCTTCATTCTTGGATTTGAAAATTATAAAAGCGAAAGTAACATATCTGTACTCAACCTCGTTCCCAACGTGTTCTTACGTCAATACGCTGATCACGCAACCGAATGAACACCCTGGTGCACTTCGACCAAATCTGCCCAGAAAATGGGCAAATGCCCGTTGCTCCAGAGCTATTTCGGCAAAAGACAAATCGAGATACTAAAAAACACGTTGAGGACCTTATTTAAACCTTTCTAAAGGCATTCGAACAACAGTCTGGGGTGAGCAAGTGTGTTTAATGTGAAAATAAGCACAGTTTGTTTGGGGCGAAAATGGGCCTAGTTGAAAATAAGAGAAACTTTCAGCGCAGCTTCCAAAATGAAATGGCTCGCTATTCTTCGAATTTCGGAGATAAATTGCAAATGATGGTCGGATTAGGTAAAGAATATGGTTTTACGTCGAATTTTGACAAGCCGCGGCCGTTTACCCCACGTAAAACGGAGTTATACCGCACAAAATGGTGATCAACCAATGAGATTGCCGAAAGGCCACTTGTATCCAATAGTAGATGTAGAGCAACGAACTCAGTCTGGGGACGAGATTGAAATTCACTTGTAAGACTCTCTATTAGACCATTGAATTGATTTTAGGATTGTGTCTGTAATGTTTTAAATAGGGCAAAGTAAAACATTGCTCCCCCTCTCTTGAACAATTAGAAAACCGGGTAGGCAACTAGATAAATTTATTGCAAACTGTGCAAACTTCTTGTTCTTAAACAATGAGGAAACTGCATCTTTGAAATTGGCCGATCAGAGCAGTCAACTTGTACCATGGTGGCACCACGGGAGACTGGGGGACTTGTTCCTCCCAGATCCCAGAGGTCGGCAAAAATTTTCAAAGAAAAATAGCATAAAATCAGTTGGGTATACCTTTAGATTGAAAATTAAGTCAAAAGCCCCCCATCTCTCTCGGATGTTTCAGAGCTGGCGCCGCTACTGAACTTGTAAATTAGTGAAGAACAAACGAACTCTTTTTATTCTCGCAGCATGGTTATCATATCACACCAATTTTTGCTTATTTCAAATCAAGACTTCCGAAAAATTTGAAATGATCTAAGAAAAGGGTTAACATCAGTTTCAGGAAAAGGCCAAGGTCAGAAAGTAACCAGAGGCAGAAAATTCGGCAACGTTCTTATCCGAAGCATAAGCAATTTATTGCAAGTTTACGTCCAAACAACTCAGAATCCTCGAAAACTGAATTGGATTTTCGTGTCCTAAGAAAGAATGAGGTATTGATGTTCAGTTTACTGGTTTACTTGATAAAAGCCAACTGGCTATGCGGGGGTAATAATCCAAATATCACAAGTCTGCTTTTGGTTTCGTATTAGATAAAGCATAGCATCCAATAGCAAGACTTTGAATAGGGACATAGGAAGCATCTCAAACTTGGGGACAAGACACTTCGAGGGCACTTTTTCATTAAGAAAAAGGGATACTTTCTAAAATAAAAAGGGCATTTGTTTATCTATTCAAAAATCGTGAGGGGGCACGTGCCCCCATTCCCCCCGGTTCCTACGTCTATGACTTCGAGGAGGTTCTAGTTTTAGCATATTTGCAGAGTTCCTTTATTACCAGTACGTCTAAATCCTTAACAACTGACAACATTCCAGGCAGTGTGGATTTTTCAAGTTTATTCAAGTGGGCACATTGCTTTTTAGGCGTATGCTTTAGCCAGCTGAAATCCTAGCCAAAATCACAACTGAAGCCATCCTGTGGCTAGGCTCTTAACCCTATAGTGGTTGGGCTATTTGATAGTCCTATTTTGGTTGGGGGGGGGCAAAAAAGCCCCCACCCTACCTAACTCTTGACTGGTAATAGGTAGAGCCACCAAATTTGGTGTGCTAATAGCCTCAGGCATGTACTTTCTGCAAATATAAAAATTTCGCTAAAATTAGCCATAAAGTTTCCTCACGTCAGCATTTTCCTTTGTGTGGTCAAGAAGAGCGGCAGAATTGGCCAAAATCAAGAAAATCGTGATAAAATTGAATTTGGACCACGTTTTCCATCCAAACATGATAATTGTCATAGAATGCATCAAATAACAGTACACTACAAAAGAACTTTGCAAAATATTCAACTTATGCTCCTTTTTTTTCGCGATAATTGCGATTTGAGAATTTGAGATTTTTCCAGGGTCAGTCCCAGAAAATTGTCTCCCACCCCCTCATTTTCAAAATATTTTAATGAAACTTTTTGAGAAGTTGCACAATAAGTAGTTGCAAAAAGTCAAGAAGTTTCGTAGCTATTAATTTCTTCCTGGCAGAATTATTAGAAAAATCTACTAGGGGCAACTTTGCCCCCCCCTCAACCAAAATAGGGTTAATAGACTTGCTCCAAGTCTATTCCGAGACTATGATGCTTCAGTCGTTCCTAATCTATCAGTACTTCCAACCAAAGTCGGAAGATGTTCCAGGCAATTGCTTACTTTGGAAGCTCGTATATTCTAGGTTTGTCATTCAGTAAACCAGGCATGTTGATTTCATCAATTAACAGCCTGGCCCTAGTTTAACTGTGTTTAACATTTGGAAAGCAACCTGTATCTAGACTTTTAAGGATGTTTAGTGTTCTGACGATAATATCAAAGAGAGCGATTTTGTGGCTGTCTCCAGGTTAATTCACCATCTTTCACTGCAAACTATGTTTAAATCATCGATAATTTGTTCGGGGTTTAGCAAACAGTAAACCTTCATATGTCAAGTGTGGTCCAAAATGTAAAAGGTGTTTGATGGCGGATTGTACGCGGTTTTCTCACTTTCCGATATCCCTTTCATGTCGATTGCGTTGAAGAAATCAAACTGACACCTCACCTTATCGCCAATGCATTAGGACTTGACCTTTCCTGGGACATGAACCTTTTGATCATTCTTAAGGGCGATAAGTAAAATTCATATCAGAGAACAAAACAACTCGTCATCATTTGCAGTCGATTTTCGTTTAAGTAGGCCAATTTCGACGACAATCTGAATACTGCGGACAACCAAGTTGAAAAAACTTGAAGTTTTAATAGGATTAGGGGACTGGCGATTTTCGTCATCATGTCTGCTCAAGACCGAAAGTCATTCAGAGATTTTAACAAAACAGATCTTTCTTTACCTGGGCCAGTTTCGAGAATTATTGAGATCACAGGCGGGCCTATAATGGATGGGTCCATACTGTACTGAATGATTTCCTAGAAGGAAAAGCTTCACGCTGCTCATTATAGATTTTACATTTTACTATGGTCATCTAAGGACCAGTAGATTAGGGAGGTTTGTTTTTTGGAGGATGGGATGTAAGAGACTTTAATATTTTGTTAGTAGTTATTGATAATTATCTAAGGACCAGTAAGAGGAGGGAGCAGAGGGAGCAGTTTTCCCCAGGGCCCCGAGGTCTAGGGCGTCTCATACAGCAAGATAATCCGGCCCTCTGCCCGCTTCGCTCGCAGGGGGGGATCTTTTTGCAGTTTTGTCCCACGACCTCAAAAGAGGTCCTGGTCATCTGTTTGTTACTGGGACAAGATAAAATATTCCGGGCAACAATGGAAGAGCTTGCAGTTACTAAAAAGAGCCTCTCCTTAGCATATCCTATGGAGTAAAAAGGGGAAACAAAAAAAACACACTTTCAGAAAGTTCAGGAACCGCCTTGCTGCCATAGGGGCGAGGTCATACTCCCAAAAACCTGTGTCTGCGTTGTCATTTGTAGCTCGTGTTTCAGACCCTGCATAGAGGAGCTTAGTTCTGGCAATCAGGCTATGCCGTTGCTGCTCCCAAAGGTAGATGACTGCCGTGTACAATGTTTCGCACTCTCGGTTGACGCAAATGCGAGACTAGCAAGTCTACAAAGCACAACTTTGCATTTCCTTGGGAGAAATTTGATAAGGGTGGAGCCTGCTCCATAAGAAACATCTTATGAGAAAGCCTGAGTCTACCTTGGAAGAAACAACGAGGATCTGCCTGTCAGAGAAACTTTCATGACCCTGTCCTGGAATAAAATTCTGAAAGCATGATAAACCGGAATGAAGGGGCAAAAGTTGGGATCATGCCCCATAATTTTTAGCCAAAAATGAGTCTCCATTGGCAGTCCGGTTGTTCAAACCTCCCCGATTATTGTTATATCTAGCCATTTTCACCCCCCCCCCCCGATTATTCTTACCCCTCCCCATTCGATATTCGAGAGTAGAGTAGTTTCTTGAATGATTTTCCCATTACTGGAGTTTTAAGGGAACTGAGAGTTTAGTTTCTTGTACGCAGATTCTTACCTAAAATACGTTTTGCAAAAATACGTTGAGAGTCCTTTTCTGTCATTTCTAACCTACGCAGCGTTGAGGTTCCTAACATCCAACGCTCTTTCACAAAATTGAACGCAGGTCACTGAAGAAAGTAGGCTTTCATAGAACAATAGAAAGTCAAGCACCTGACAGCAATCAATGCGGTCAAGTTATTGCGACTTTTCATGTAATGGCGGCATTAATGACTTAGACTTCTTTGAGAAAGGGCACGTGAAAAACAAATACTTTCTCTATTTCACGCATTAGGAACCTACGAGGAAATCCCATTGCAAACACAACTAAGAAACCCGAATATAATACATATCTGTCAATGTAAATCGCACAATAAAGCAATAAATAAAACAGAAAATATATTCATTGGCAAAACTAATATAAATCAAACTTCAGCGTGAATATAAATCAAATATGAAAGCCTGGGGTCATAACCGTGCAAGAATGAGTTAAGACTTCTATCAGACAAAGTAAATAAATACAGTATAAAGAGAGATTGCTTCAAAACATTTTCGTGTGTCAAAACCATTATCGTTCCGGTTTTCAGAAATGAGATTTGCAACTTTTGTTTCATATTTCGAAATTGTCATCAAGGATATTCAACCTCAAAAGAATAAAGTTGAATAATTCAAATTTAATGGTTCTTTTAAAGTATTAACTTAAAACCGGCGTTTGGCGATAAAAGATTTACGGAAAACTTGGAAAACAACATAATACTGGAAGTTCGGGCTCTCAAATATCGATTCAGAAAATATGCTAACGGAAAATGATTAAGAAAAACATATCCTGTTCGTTAGGGATAAGTCGACTGTAGATTTCTTGTTTATTCCAATTTCAAGGAGCATGCATCTTGAAACTAGATGAGAAACTGGAGATCAATAAAAGTGTTGAGTGATAGATATCATTTTGTCAATTAGAACATCTTTAAACCAGCAGAACCTACGCATGAAAATTTCTGAAAATTTACGTGAAATGGGGAAAAATCAGCAAGTTGCCACTTACCCAATGACAAAAGTATTGCATCTTCAAGGGGTGCATACAATAACTCTGCAGCACCAAATGCTCCCAAGTATTTCGCAACGAGATAGCCACTGAGCCTATTAATACTCAAAAATAATATATACGTTTCTCCAACATTTACTGAGGACCAACACTGTCTTCTGTCTCCAAAACCAAGTGCTGTTATGATTAACTTGTCCCTTTCTTGAACTGCCGGTCTTCCCTTCTCTAAAAGCTCCTCTAATTCCGTCCATCCTTTCAGAATGGAAAGTACTTCAAAAGTCGCTCCATATAATCGTGCTCTGCTTTTTGTTGGAATTGGAAATGTGCTAAGTGTCCTTGTTGATACTACGACTTGAGCTTCTTTGGCGCGAGTTTCTGGGCGAAGTGGTTTCCATTTATTGTCCAGCAAAGTGATACAGGCCTGGCAAGCTGCAATAGCACCCAGAACTGTTAGAAGTTTAACACTGTTCATTTTGCTGTTATAAGAAGGGCGCTAACTTCTGTCAGCACCCTGTCAGGATCACCAATCCAAAGTTTTATCGCGGTGTATGAGCGTGAGTATGTTGGTGAAAGTAAGCTTGTGTGTGCTCGCCACCACCGTAAAACGTTAAATAGCACTCGAAATTCTGCGTAAAATATCCGTTGGCAATATCGATGGTATTAATCAACGGTCTTCCGTGACATAGATCGACAGCTGCAGTGAAGTCTTCTTCTCAATATCTAATTCTGTTGAGTAGCATTTATCCAGGGCAAAAACTACTTAAATATCGCCGCCGAATTCGGGGGGACATGCCACAGACGTATACGTTAGGAGCGGCGCCGGTATAAAATATACAAAACCGCATTATATAGGAAGTAGTAAAGAAGGTGTTGACGTTTTTAAACAAAGCCCAAAAATATAAACCCAAAATGTCAGACGAATTTGACATTTAGAACCCCCCAAAATAACAAATAGCTATCTTCTGTCTCCACGACATTTTACCATAAAGAAGATTTATTGGGAAGAAAAACGCTGTTGGTACCCCCATAAGATCAACCCAAACTCATACATTTTTCTGCATGTACGACGGGGGTACGATAGTCAACAGTCAGCTCTAACAACTTTGTTTCACTAATACCTCTTCCAGGACTACGATCTTTGTTAGCTTAAAACTTAAAAAGATGCCTCCTGAAATAGGTCTGTGACAAAACCATTTTATCATTGAAATTTCACATTCTCTTATGTTTAAGCTGGGATTTTCTCTGGACTTTGCTAAAATTCCGCGAATCTGCCTCCACCTCCCACAATATATGGAAACTTTTGTTGTTCAAGAAGGAGCGAGGCGGCAAACCGTCAACCGCTATTTTGCGCGCATCGATTGCCCCCGACACAAGAAATAATGGAGATTGTGACATTTTTAACAATATCTTGGTAAATATCTAAGTTTTTGATCCCGCAGTTAAACTCCAGTGGGACTCTTATTTCTTATTCAGTAGCGAATAATGTATAATGCGAATCTCATGGTGTGACATCAAGGGACATAAAACTCTTGCATTTCCATATCATCTTACAAGTTTTCATCCATAGCAACGCAATCTTTCAAACGGTTAATCCGAACACTTTTGCAAAGAGGTTGGGAATTTCAAAAGCTAAACTGTTATTAACTGAAAGGTCTGCAGAAGTTCTGGGTAGTAATGCTTGCATTCTATGGACAACTTAAACAGTTATGTTGGGAAACCTCACACTCGCTTATTATGTTCATGTGTATTTTGTATTTAGAAACTTGCTTAGTATAGCAAGAAGGCTCATTAATTTATTTTACAGGACAAGCGGACATTTTTGTGAGTCAAGGAATTTTACTTTTGTATTGTTGAGAACAGCTTGAGTGCATAAGAACCTCAGTATCAAGTAGAGACAAGGAAACTGACTCAGGTTATTGCTAGTTAACAACTTAACAGAACGTCAAACTATTATTCCTAGCATACTTAATGGCTTGGTCACCTTGATTTTGATTGGGCTGACTAGTTGTTATTCTTAATCCTGATTGGTTAGTTAAAACTGAAGTTCCTTGTTTGTTGATATAAAAGTTATTGTATGAGTTAGAACCTTTAGATTTCAAAGATTGCGAATTACACGTTGAACGTTAAGAGTGCCGTTTGAATGATGCAGAAAACGTGAAGATTGCTGTTCTCTTTGAGTAAACTCTGTCGTTTAGAATAGGATTAAACCTGAATCAGCGAGTTAGAGCGTCGAATCTCTACATTATGGTCCACCGTCCGAAGGTTTGAGTGTTAGCAGAGTTGAAAAACCATGGAGAACTTAGATAAAGCAAAGAAAAAACGAAAATCTCATCGTGGAACTACGACGAAACTTTTGAACAAACTCGATGATGCCTTGAAGGAGGAAAATGTCAACGAACTTCGACTACGACAAATCCAAACCGATTTAAAGGAAAAGGCGGAATGTTTAAAAGAATTGGATGAACAGATTTTTGATCTGATGATAGAACTTTTGAGCGAAGATGACTGCGACAAAGAAGCAGACGAAGCAAGCGAAATTAAGGAAAGAATCACATACGGTCTAATTCTACTCGAAGATGCACTGAAAGAAGACGTGCGAAGTGCTGGTTCTGTCGTTTCTGGATCTCAACAGGGACAAATTTTGCAAGGATCACAGCAGTTATCAAGGAGTGCCTCAAGAGAGAGTTTGAATTCTGTAGCCTCATCGAATATTTCGGCTCAGATTTGTGGCAGAAAGGTGAAGTTACCAAAATTGGAATTGCGAAAATTCTCCGGCAAAATCGCAGAGTGGCCAGAATTTTGGGACGGGTTTCGGAGTGCAGTACATGACGACGAACAACTGGCGAAAGTGGATAAATTCAAATATCTGCGGAGTTATTTGGAGGAGCCAGCAAGAAGCGTGGTCGCGGGATTTCCCCTGACTGATGCTGATTACGACTCTGCCATCGAAATGCTCAAAGATCGATTTGCTAAGCCAAGTGTCATAAAAAGAGTGCACCTGAATGATCTTGCCTTGCTGCCCCCGGTGTACAACGAAAAGAATGTTCAAGGATTGCGTAATTTTCATGATCAGATCGAGACACGCTTTCGTGCACTGGAGGCTCAAGGGGTTGACAAGGAAACGTACTCCAGCGTCGTCGTGCCAGCCTTGATGTCGAAGATTCCTAGTTCTGTCCGCAACAACATGATCAGATTTGGTGCGAACCACATGGAGTGGAACCTCGACGACCTAATAGCAGCACTGAAGAAGGAGTTAGACGTCTTGGAGGGACATTTTCCGATGCTGCAGCTCGAGAAGGGAGGATGGAAGAAATCTGATTACGAACCAAACCGGCCTAAGCAGCATCAGCAAGCAGCAACCGCCTCAGCATTGTTTGCAGGAAAAGACAGTCCAAGGAAATGCGTTTATTGCCTGGAAAACCACCTATCAGAGAGCTGTGAAAAGGTGAAGGACCCTGGTGAACGTAAGAATGTTTTGACTAAGTTTGCTAGATGTTTTTGTTGTTTAAAAACAGGCCATAGGTTCTTCAAATGTAGGTCAAAAGTAGAGTGTAAGATCTGCAGTAAGGGGAACCACCATTGCTCTATTTGCCCTAGCCTTTACCCCCCTAAGGAAACGCAGCCTAAGCATAGTGCACCCACCCTTGACCCGAATGCCACAGCATGGACAGGGACAACTGGCTCAGAAGGGAAAGTGGCCCTGCAAACAGCCTTAGCAGTGGTGAATGGCAAAAAAGGGAGTAGAATGAGAGTTTTGTTTGACTCAGGCAGCCACAGATCTTTCATCACTGCCAAGGCTGTTAGCAAACTTGATTTGAGGCCTGTGAGAAGAGAAAGGTTGGGAATCAAAGCATTTGGGAGCAGTGAAGAGGAAAGTGCAGATAGGGATGTTGTCAATTTTTCCTTAGGCCCCTTGAACGGAAGTAAACATGTCAAAATGGAGGCATTTGTAGTCAATGATATTGCTTCTATTCCAAACATTCATGTGGAAGTAGTAAAGGAAACCTTCTTGCACTTAACCAGTGTTTGGTTTTCTGATGTTTGCAGGAATGATGATTTTTTGGAGATTGATTGTCTTATCGGTCCTGACTGGTTGTGGTCCTTCCAAGAGGAGGAAACAATACGAGGGGGGCCACAAGAACCTGTTGCAGTAAAAACCAGCCTGGGCTGGGTATTGTCTGGACCTCTTCAAGGTGAGAAAATTCCTTCTTCTTATGATTGTCATGTGAATGTTTGTGTTGATCCAATGTCTTCTCTGAACAAAGTTGAGAAGCAGGAGATAGATTCTAACTTGCAAAAATTATGGGATTTGGACAGCATAGGTATACGAGAAGAAGATAAGGTACATGAGAGTGTTCTTGATGATATTGCTTTCACAGGGAGCAGATATTCTGTTGGACTTCCCTGGAAACTTGGTCACAAACCGTTGCCCTCCAATTACAATGTTTGCTTACTTAGGTTGAAGAGCCAGGTGAAGAAATTGGAGCAGACCCCAGATATTTTTGATAAGTATAATGACATTATTTCCCAGCAGGTTTCAGAAGGAATAATTGAGCAGGTATCAGAACTTGAACCTGCGAGTAAGATACACTATCTACCCCACAGAGCCGTCATTAGAGAGAATGCAGAAACCACCAAGGTAAGAATTGTATATGACGCCTCTTGCAAAGATCGTAAATCTGGTGTGTCACTCAACGAGTGTTTACATGTAGGCCCTTCTCTCACCCCACTTATTTTTGATGTTCTCCTCAGGTTTAGAATGAATCCAGTTGCACTTGTAGGAGACATAGAGAAGGCGTTCTTGAATATTGAGATCCATCCGCAGGACCGAGACTGTTTGAGATTTTTATGGCTAAAGGACATCCATGCTAAGGACCCTGAGGTTATTGTGTATAGGTTCCTGCGTGTCCTTTTTGGCTGTAATGCCAGCCCATTTCTGCTCAATTGTGTACTTAGACACCACATCAGAAGGTATGAACAGGAGGACCCTGAATTTGTCAACACTTTGATAGGGGGATTCTTCGTAGATGACCTTGTGACTGCTTGCGCAGACCCCCAAGAGGCCCTGACCCTTTATGAGAAGGCCAAGAGAAGAATGAAGGAAGGGGGATTCACCCTAAGGAAATGGAAGACGAATGATGGAGAGCTAGCAAAAGAGATAGCCCAGAGAGAGAGTGAGAAAAAAGAGCCAAAAACAACAGGGGACCCATCATATGCTCAGGAAACTTTAGGTGCACCAAGTACTGCAGATGGAAAAGGTAAGGTATTAGGAATACCCTGGGACAATAAGAGAGATACCCTTGAGTTTGATCTTGGCCAGGTAAGTAAAGAAATTGGTAAAACCTCCCAACCCACCAAAAGAGGGATTTTAAGCACCCTTGCCTCCCTGTTTGACCCCCATGGACTTGTTAGCCCTGTAGCTGTTTTAGCTAAGATTCTTTTTCAGGAGTTGTGTTTGGAGAAATTGGGGTGGGATGATCCTCTACCGGAGGACAAACATGTTAGATGGGAAACTTGGCTTAAGGATTTGAAATGTACTAACACAATTTCTGTCACCAGGTGTGTCTTCGCAGAGTGCAAAGGTAAGGTCTTGAGTTGCCAACTACACGGTTTTGCAGATGCCAGTAAGAAGGCTTACTGCGCTATGGTGTTTTTAGTTTGCAAAACCACTGAAGGAACCTATACCAGGCTTTTGAGTGCTAAAACTAGAGTTGCTCCTTTAAAACAACTGACCATTCCCCGCCTAGAACTGATGTCAGCCAGGGTGCTTGCCACTTTAATGAGCACCATTTTAGAAGCATTAGGCCCAAACTTCAAGGTTGATGAAGTCAAGTATTGGCTGGACAGTAAGACTGCTCTATTTTGGATTTACAACAATGGTGAGTGGAAGCAGTTTGTCCAGCATCGTGTCAATGAGATCTTGCGTCTCACAAGGAAGGAAGACTGGGGCCACGTGTCAGGTATAGAAAACCCAGCTGACTTAGGTTCTAGGGGTGTGCCTGCTAGTCATCTCAAAGACAGTAAGTTATGGTGGGAAGGTCCAAATTGGTTGCAAAAAGGTAAGGAAAGCTGGCCAAATTGGTTGCCCCTAGAAGATTCCCCTGATGTAAGCTGCGAGAAAAGGAAGAGTGCCCAAGTAATGTTAATCACAAAAAATGAGGAGAAAAAAGTGAGCAATGTTGTGAACTTGGAAAGACATGGGAGCCTTGCAAGGTTACTCAGAGTTACTGCTTATGTCATGAGATTTGTGAGCAATTTGAAGAAAAAGAGAGATGGTATGCAAAGGAATGTGAGAAGGCTGAGTGTAGAAGAAATCGAAATAGCTGAGAGATTGTGGATTGAAGATGTGCAGCAGTCATTAAAAAAGAGAGAAGATTTTGAGAAAATATCGGTTCAGCTAGGAGTTGTGAATGAGGATGGAATGATGGTATGCAGGGGAAGACTAGGAAATTCAGATCTGGATTTCAGGAGTAAGTATCCTATACTTCTTCCCAAGAGCCACCCTTTTACAGACCTAGTCATCAATGATTGCCATAAGAGAGTCCTCCACAACAAGCTTAGGTCAACTCTTGCAGAGCTTAGAGCAAGATTTTGGGTGCCACAAGGTAGACAACAGGTAAAGAGAGTGATAGGCAAATGTCACATATGCAGGAGACTTGAAGGTAAGGCCTATAAATCACCCCCAGAAGCAGAGTTGCCAAATTTTAGAGTTAATGAAACTTTGCCTTTCAGTAACACTGGAGTAGACTTTGCTGGACCTTTATTTGTGAAGAATGGCCCAGGTGAGATGAAGAAGGTATATGTTGCCTTGTTTACCTGTTGTGTTACCAGGGCAATACATCTGGAACTGGTAGAAGATTTGAATACAATCTCCTTTGTTAATTGTTTGAGAAGATTTTGTTCTAGGAGAGGAACACCAAGGCTTATCAACTCTGATAATGCCAAGACATTCAAAGCAGCAGACAAATTGTTGGATAAGTTAGCCACTGACCATACTTTTCTTGAGTTTTTAGATCACCGCAGAATTTTATGGAAGTTCAATTTGCCCCTTTCTCCGTGGTGGGGCGGGTACTGGGAACGGATGGTTGGGTGTGTCAAGCGCTGTTTAAGGAAGGTACTTGGCAATGCCAGGCTGACAAGAGACGAACTCACTACAGTTTTCACTGAAGTTGAAAGTACCTTGAATTCCAGACCACTCACCTATTTGTATGATGAGCTTGGTGAAGTTTTAACACCTTCTCATTTGCTTTATGGTCATAGATTGTCACATTTGTCTGAGGGCATAAATCCAGAAATTGATGCTAATGATGATGTTGATAACCTCTCAAGGAGATTTCTATACCTCACTAAGAAACTCTCTCATTTCTGGAATAGGTGGAGAAAGGAATACCTGACAGACTTGAGGGAATTTCATAAGATGCAATGCAGGAAAGCAGTACCAATCGAGATTGGAGATCTTGTTTTGTTACAAGAAGACAGCACCAAACGAGGACAATGGAAAACAGCTGTTGTTGAAAACCTGATCAATGGGAAAGATGGTGAGATAAGAGGTGCAGTTGTGCGCAAGGCTGGTAAGGGTAAGCCAGAAACTCTTATTAGACCTTTACAGAAGCTTTTCCCTTTAGAAATTTCAGCTAGAGACCATTTGAAAACAGATGGAAATGAAGAATGCATAACAAAAGAGAGAGTGGAGTCAAAAATTGATGGAGAGAAAATAGGTTTGGAGAATGATTGTGGGACAAGGAGCCACATGGGCCGTGCAGCAGCTAAGGATGCGCGCTGGAAGTCCAAACTCATGCTTGACCCATAACCTGGGTCAAGGAGGGGGGTATGTTGGGAAACCTCACACTCGCTTATTATGTTCATGTGTATTTTGTATTTAGAAACTTGCTTAGTATAGCAAGAAGGCTCATTCATTTATTTTACAGGACAAGCGGACATTTTTGTGAGTCAAGGAATTTTACTTTTGTATTGTTGAGAACAGCTTGAGTGCATAAGAACCTCAGTATCAAGTAGAGACAAGGAAACTGACTCAGGTTATTGCTAGTTAACAACTTAACAGAACGTCAAACTATTATTCCTAGCATACTTAATGGCTTGGTCACCTTGATTTTGATTGGGCTGACTAGTTGTTATTCTTAATCCTGATTGGTTAGTTAAAACTGAAGTTCCTTGTTTGTTGATATAAAAGTTATTGTATGAGTTAGAACCTTTAGATTTCAAAGATTGCGAATTACACGTTGAACGTTAAGAGTGCCGTTTGAATGATGCAGAAAACGTGAAGATTGCTGTTCTCTTTGAGTAAACTCTGTCGTTTAGAATAGGATTAAACCTGAATCAGCGAGTTAGAGCGTCGAATCTCTACAATTGCTAAAATTCCGCGAATCTGCCTCCACCTCCCACAATATATGGAAACTTTTGTTGTTCAAGAAGGAGCGAGGCGGCAAACCGTCAACCGCTATTTTGCGCGCATCGATTGCCCCCGACACAAGAAATAATGGAGATTGTGACATTTTTAACAATATCTTGGTAAATATCTAAGTTTTTGATCCCGCAGTTAAACTCCAGTGGGACTCTTATTTCTTATTCAGTAGCGAATAATGTATAATGCGAATCTCATGGTGTGACATCAAGGGACATAAAACTCTTGCATTTCCATATCATCTTACAAGTTTTCATCCATAGCAACGCAATCTTTCAAACGGTTAATCCGAACACTTTTGCAAAGAGGTTGGGAATTTCAAAAGCTAAACTGTTATTAACTGAAAGGTCTGCAGAAGTTCTGGGTAGTAATGCTTGCATTCTATGGACAACTTAAACAGTTATGGCCCACATAAAAATTCTTCTGGCGCAAGATCTCAGCAACAAAATTAAAGGTCGCCCTTGTCTCGCATATGAGGCCATTTGTGATAATGCAAAAAGTATTTACACAAACCCTTAACTTTTTTGTTAACGGATATTTTGCCTTCAGAACTCTCTGAATTCTAGAGAACGGTCATGTATGTATGTATGTCTGTATCATTTGCCACATAAAAATATATGAAAGTTATTATAATAAATATAAAAAATAGATACAATACTTTAAGATACTTTAAGGTTTAAAAACGTAAAAATAAAACACCCCTAATTACAGTGGCAGGGATAGCATTAAAGGGTCAAGCTGACCTTATTTCCATAATGGTTCCCTTAGAGGTGCTGGTTTAACAAAAAGGAAAATAAAAGAAAAAAGAAAAAAACAGGAAAGTACTGTAGTTGTTATCAGTACGAAAACGGTTTGTGCGACGGAAACATGGTTGTGAGAGATGAGGAAGGGTCTTAGTAGAGGACGTATATGTCATCTCCCTCTTTTTGTATTTTTTGGAAAAATTTTTTTTGAATTTTTAAGTATAAAAGTCATACCTTGCGTTCCTTTGGCGATCAAAACGATCATGATTTCATTCAAAGTCAGCCAGCTGGATCTAATTGCTTTGAAACGAAACAATGTCCAAATCTCAAACAATACAATCATGATTGTTTTGATTGCCAAAGGAACGCAACGATAAAGTCATAAAGAATCTACTATATGGGGATGGATGATGTTCCAAAAATCTAGCAGAAAATCAAGGGCCCATCCGAGACTCAAATTCACTTATTCATGGTCCAATAGCTAGAACTAGGATATTTTTCATGACCCCATACTTTAGGTTTTAGAACGTAGGCTCGATGACTTTACCAGGCAGTGTAATTTCAGAAATATAACTTAATAACGAAGCACTGGTTAATAACGAAGCCTGAACTAAACAGGAGAAGGAGGAGAAAAGAAATGAACAGAAAAGCAAGTGTCAAGTGGGAAAAAGTAACAGAAAGCAATTTCTGCAGCATTTTACAGCTGTTGCTAAGCTTTAGAAATAACATTTTATGATAAAAGTTTTATGGCTTCATGAGATAAGTCTGATTATTTCTCATAGCCTCAAAAAGTCATGGCAGAATTTTTCATGGCCCATCCAACATCATCCACCCAGTACAGCAGATACTTTATGACTGCTCCCCTAACTATTCCAATGGAAGCAAAGCCAGACTTTATAAAAAATCAAACGCGCGAAACGTTTTCACATTGGACGAAAGATTGCATGAAACCACCTCAAAAGACCCAGTCTCTGAAGAATTAGTTCCCAGTCTTTAAAAACATTTGAAAACCCGATCTTAATTAATTAAGTTCTCGTCAAGACGTTTACAGACAAATGATTGTGCTGAAGATGGCGACAGCGATTTACTGTGGTCCATTGCGCTTAATGATAAATTGGCCAGTCAATTTCATCAAAATTCTTTCAGATGAGGGCCATCATGGACAAAAATTTCCCGCCGCTATCTTAATATGCCAAGCATTACTGTGTACAAACATTTTTGATTATCATATAATAAACCTAAATGTGCAACGAAATCCTTACACAATCTACAGTTGGATTCCCGTAGGATTCCCTCGCATCCGCCATCTTCCAGAAAACTAGCGCGCAGCCCCAGACCTCTTTGAAAAGATCTATTGCACCAGCCATAAGCAACAACAGCAACAATGAAACTGAATTGTGTAACTGGTCTTAGTCCAGTCAAAGCTGGTATGTCAAAAACCAGCCCATCGACCTAAAAGAGAAAGCTTTTTACATGTGTCACCAGTTATTGCAAGACTTTTGATATGAAGATTCCATTGCAAGATAAATACAGTGTTTACATGTTTTGTTTATCCATAATATCTAACTTTGTTGTTACCCCAGGAAGAGCACACATTGAGAAATTGTGCTTGCCATGTTAACCTTCTCTGGAAAAATCAGAACATGAATAACGAAACCATTTATCATATATCATATTTAGGCACGATGTCCTATCAGCTGAATTACAAAATATTCGAAAAAAGAAAAACTTCTCAATCACAGATAAACTCAAAAACCTTACAGGCTGCTCTTCCTAGGCGTCGTGCTTTAATAACCACACCCAAGATCGTCCCAGGATCTGACTTAGCAGAGAGCAATACATCAAAAGCTGTCTTTGGAATCTTCAAGTCATTGATCAACTTTGAAAGATGGAAACACACACCCAATCACCCAAGGAACTGACTTTGGCGAAAGAATACAAATACGTCATGGTTTTTATAGATATAAATATATCTCAGCTCCCCGGTCACAGTTAGGACCTTGAAAACACACCCCCCCCCATATTATCCAGGGAAATATGACTAGTAAAGCACATAGTAGTGGTATTTGCCACTAGCGCTTGCGGAGAAATCTAGGGCCTAAAATACACCCTGGATCGTTGATCAATTAAGGTCATCTTTAGAGGCGGGAAATACACGATAGCGTGTGTAATGGCATGTCTTATCTCAAAATCATCTCGTTAGGCCTTGGATTTCATGTGTAAATGTAATCATTCTCTCGATTCATGGCTAATCTTTCACCTAGATCTCACTTATCAGAGCCTGCTTACTGACTTTATCTAGTTTGATCAATGCATAAGAATCTTATGGACCTGAAATAAGTCAATTTAGCTCTAAAAGAAATGGAGATATATAGACATACTTTATCCTCTAGATATTAATATGTCAATGTGCACGAGAATTTAGTCCGATCTACCATCAATGATCACGAGGCGCTTCGGGTATGGGGGTATCTAATACCTTAAAGCATAGTGTTGGGGTTAGAGCAACTCCTAAGGGCCCCCAAGCTTAGGGGAGCCCTTGCTTCTTCGATTTCCAGCAAAATATCTCTTTAAATTTGAGAAAAATGTGCATTGATTCGCACTTAATGCCTTACAGCCTATCTAGACAGGACTCCGAGGCTAAATGGTGAAATGAGCACGATTGTGAATCAGACCGAACGCATAAATTGTAAACTTGACAAAATAATCTCAATTTCTTCCAGTGAGCAAAGGATGTTTCGAAGAATATCTGATAAAAAATCTATTCTGTAAGCTCAATTTTCAAAATTTTCTGGGCAAGCCTTTTTTCTTTTTTCGTCCATCACATTCCTTTTTTCTCCCTTCACTAGTACATGTTTCACAAGTGATGCATTTTATGACAACGTAAAGGACTTGGTGCAAAATAATTTTCCTGAGGAGATGACCTCCTGGAGAGGGGGGGACTTAGTACAGTTGTGCGACTGGGATGTGCCGTTTTCAGGATATCGTTTTCGCCTACTTTTTCCAGAGAGGGGTATCAAAAGAAGACAATTTTTCTGAAGCAGGAGAAATTTTGTTAAATCGGGTTGTTAATCAGTCAAACTGTTGTGTTTTGGAGTATACTTTTAGTTGACTTTTTCTAGAATCAAGTATCATTTGAAGGAAAAAATTCTGACGCCGCGTAAAGAGATTTTTCTTCGTGGGCACACCCCACACAAATTTAGGTCAAGTAACCCTACCGGGGATTACTTGAACACCATCGGCTGGCCTCGCTCGAATCGAACTTCACTCACCCTTCATTATGTTTCTTCCGCCAACTAGCTTTATTTAAAGCCTCCATAAACGCCTGTTGCCTAGTTTTTACTGTGATAGGTTTCTTTAACGGACAAGTCCGGGGTTGATATAATCATTGTTAAAAAGCAGCCTTATCAACTGCTGAACACCAAGCGTGAGTTCTTTCCGAGTCTCGATGCCTCTAACTTTCATAAATTGGTTGATGAATCTTAGTAAGTTAGGCCAAATATCGTCGCCAGTGACGTCATATAACATGACGTCATTCCGCACTTCTTAGCAGACTGAAACATGCAGTTTCGCAGATTAAAGGAGAAAAAAATTGAAAAAAGTACTCCACACAATTTTCAACAGTGTAATCTCTTTAATAATCAACAACCCTGGACTTGTCCTCTAACACGATTTTTCCCATAAAAGCATCGTTTTCCATTTTGGAATACGTTTGTTGACTATTTGCAGCCGCAGGGGGCTTCTGAATAGCCAGTTTACTGAGGGCCTCAAGCTGCTCCGTTACGCCACTCACAATTTCTAAGAGCTACCTCCAATACAGCGCAAATGCATCTTGGTCAAAGTTCCTCCATTTTCATCTCTTCAGCGTAAACGTCTGTCAGCAACAACAGGTCCAGACATCTTTCGTCTTAGTTCCTTGTAAAGAAGTATGTGCACATATCTTGGCAAAAGGTCGCTTTGATTAGAACAAAGATGATGGAAAAAGAGACTGGATAGGACATTGTGTCGAAAACAATAGACGATTGGTCTCATCTTCGAAATGCGAGGTAGCGCGAAAGTTGTAGGGTATCCTCACTTCCGGTCTACAGCAATTTTATGTGAGCGTGAGCCGTGCAGCGGAGATTCATCATGGAATTTGACTATTTTGGTCCCGAAATAGACGAAGAAATGCTCGAAGATGCAGCAGAGGTAAGATTAATGTGTTATCGTTCATATTCGTCTATCTGATATCTTCTCAGAAATATTTGAGCGTAGAAAACGGATATAGTAATGATATGTCGTAACATTGCTTAGGCCCGATCTGCAAGAAAAGACAACACATCGTTTTGACAATTTCAATGCTTCAAAATCCTTCTATATTTGAACTAAGGTACTCTGTTTTTCAGGTGACTACGATTACATTTTGCAACGAAGAGAATACAGTAGTCATTCAAGGGAAACCTGAGAGAAAGCGGCAAAGAACAGTGAAGGAGAAGAGCACATCCCGTCCGCGGGATCAACTTTGTTACGCCGTGAATATTGAAGAATTGCTGAAGCGTGCGCTGGAAGTCATGGCAAAAAATGAAATGATGATCGAAATGTTTGGGGGTACAGTTAACCGTCTGTTGCAGCTTTCCTTGGGAAGCTTTTCAGAATTAAGTTTCCTCAGTGAAGTCTTTGAGAAGACTGTAGAAATGAAAACTTTCTCCATCGAAAGGATGTGGACGAACTTCAACTCAGTGTGGGTGAATGAGGCCATTACTTCACGTTTGATTAGATGTTTGGACGTGCCGAAAGAGTTTTGTTCATGGCTGTTGTTGTATTGCCAAGAAGAAATTGCCAAGGATCGTTGTCATACAAGTATTGCTGAAGTGAAACACGTGCAAATAGAGCTGTCAGAACATGATAAAGAGACTGTAACATACATCTGTGGGGCAGTATTATCAAAATTGATCAGAAAGGCTCATGACAACATGAGGAAACCAGGCATCCAAGCAGCTGCCAAAGTTGTGTTGGAGAAGAGAATCGATGCCCTAAATTGCTGCAAAAGCAGCCAGTCTGCAAGAATATTTACAGGGCAGTTGATAGAAACTCTGGACCGTGGGGGCCTTACTTACCCTAAGGCCACATTTGCTGAGCTGTTCCATAGAACAGAGAAAGTTTTTCGAGTATCGGTTTCTGGAAGTGTTAACAAAATCAATGTGGCCTCTATTGTTTCAAGAGTTTTTACTCAGGAAGCAAGTATGATCGAGAGATCAAAATCAATGTTTGATTCAGCTTTGCCTAACAGTATTAAGGACATTGTGTTAAAGGATAGCATCAAGATTTATGTGAAGTTAAGGGCCTATGCCCATGCAAAGCACCTAATTGAGAATCACAAGTCAGGATCAAGGAAGCAAAAGAAGGAAAAAGCACTACGTAAAAAATTAAAACTTTCTTCCAAAGACAAACAGTAGTGTATTGCACTAACTTTTATAAGGGAAGGAAACTTGGCTTTGGGGTTTAACGGATTTGGGGTTTGGCCAATCTTAGCTATTGGGTTTTGGGTCTTACGTTTAAACTTCACAGGTTTTTGGGTTTTGAGATTTGCCAAGGGTTGCAGGTTGTTCCATCTTTTAAGCCCGGGTTTCGGGTATTTAAATCCAAAATTCGTATTTTGCCTGGTTTTTGAAGTCATGCAGTCAAAAAACCAACTTTTTAATACTTAAAACGGGGTGCAGAGAGTCAGTGAAAATGCAAATGTTGGATATAATCAAAGATTGCTGACGAAAAGTGACGATTTTGCTCTGAAATGAAGTTTCTGGTTTTGATGTTTAGCGCTTGTGGGTTTTCAGGTTTTTGCTAATTTCACACGGGTTTGCAGATTCTAGTACCCCCAAAGCCCACTCCTATGGCAGAGTTTTTTAACATGGGCCTTATTCTTACGGTACTTGATAAAAAGTCATTAAGGACTGCTTTTTGAACAAATATTTAGAAAAAAGAACTTATCCTAGACAAAAATACTATTTGTGTTGATCAAGAATGTTGCTTGAAACTCTTTGCAATGCATAACTAAATTTCAAAAGTTTGACCTTAATTTTGAACTGACCTCTGATAATCTCTTACTAGACTTTGTTACTTTTTGGGAAGTTGTTGCTTTTCTTTTTGAAAAAGATTAATTGTAGTCATACTGGACTACAGTAGGCATAATAAAGAACACTTCCGACATTTTTCCAACAACCATATTAAATGATGCACTTATAATACATGACCCATTGCATGAAAAAAGAAGAGATTAAAACTGATATGTACATTTTTAACTCCTGAGCTCTCTCAGAACATTTGGATGATCCTCCATTAAGCTTATCTGCATGTAAAACTACATACAAGGCATTCACAACACAGTCGTTTACAAGCAAACAGCAAGATGTCCCTTTTGAGTCTATATGCTGAATCAATAACTGAATCAATATTACAGTGAACAAAAATAGCAAGGACAATGTAAGCAATCACAATTCACCTTCACTAACATCAATTTTTCTGATGATTGCAAAATTAAGGTGACTTTGGAAGAACCCAATCCAAGATTTTGCACTTGATGTCTGGCTCCTGAATTCTTCAAAATTCTCTTTTGGCAAAACAGTGTTTTTTTTTAATTGATACTTCAGCATTTCAAACATCTAAATTTACAGAATTTTGTCATAGCTACAGCCCAGGACCTACTATCAGTTCCTTAACAAAAGTACACATGTGTATACACCTGCAATGTTCTCTCACTTATGCTTAAAAAAGCCCACATGTATGTACAGCAACCACAAATATTGAAAAAATGGTAGCAAATTACTGTAAAGTGATAAAACTTAAAGTCCCTTCAACATTCAAATGTGCTTTGTTCACCAGTATATACAGCAAACCATTTGCATGTTAGCATACTTTTCTTGAGAAAGAATTATTTTGAAAAAGGAAATGACTGTAAAACGGAAATTTTTTAAGTCAGGAGGTGTTCTATTTTGTGTTTCTTTTCTTAATGATGTTTTGCATGTATGAGCTCTACTGTATACGGTCAAAAAATGGTTAACTGTGTCTGCAGTCACTTCAAATAGTCTGATCCAGATGCTAAATGTTTAACTTTCCTGGAAATTTGTTATTTCTTTCTCCTTTTCAAAGGACTTGTTGTTATCGTTATCCCCTCTCTTGGGCGCTTTGATCCCTTGGTGTTTCCTTTAGGTGTAATGCTGGTTGCAATGGTCCTTTGAAGCCTCAACTTGTTCTCCTGATGGCCAAGTGCATAAACAGTGGGATTACATGATCTTCTCCCAAGTCCCCGATGTCTCCCAAAGTGGTCCTCCAAAGGATCTTGACTGAACTTGTTGGTGAGGACATACTGAAAGCCATTTTGCAACAAGAACTGTACACATTCAACTAGAGCATGGGCTGTTGTTTGTAGACCCTCAAAAGTGGCTTTGCTTAGGAACATCTTTCCTCTGTCTGCTGGGGTAAAGTTTCCTTCTCGCTCATCTGTTGCTTTCTTCCACTTGGTCAAGTAGTTCAAAAAGTCTCCTTTGATAAATTCAAACCGCTCATCATCTATGCTGGTATAAGGCTTTAGGAATGGCTTCCTTTTCCGTTCACCTTCTGTCAATGATCTGGTGTTACAGCAATCAAAAAATTTATCTATCATCAAGATCAGTTTAGCGGTTTCTTTTCCTTTAGCTGGTCCATAAGTCAACATCACCTTCCCTAATGTTTCACTCATGACTTGGGCTGCTAAGTTGACACGCATTTTTGAGTATGGTGTCAAATATATATGCTCATTTCTTAATTTTGGTAGCTTCCTCACCCCACTCAGCCTGTCTGCCTCGTATAGCGAAATGATATGATCCCAAGTCATCTCACTTTCGTTCCAGAGCAGCCTCTTTTTTCCATGTCCTGAATTTGCAAGATTATTGCGCACTGTTTTAATCAAGTGAGGTGGGTCAGAGAACATGAAAAGAGGACGACTTTGTTCCATGGCAAACACATTGATTGCTTTATAAGCAATCCTTTCCTCAGTGCTTAGCATGCGGTATAATTTCTGGTTACTGGTGGCTTTATCTGACACCACTGCAATCACTTTAAGTCCTGCATATCCCTCACATAGCCCCACCGCTCTCCATGTCAAAGGATACAGCATACCTGAGGTTGCTGTAGTGGTTGCAAAGTAACCAAGGGAAAATTTTAATCTGGATGCTATACCACAGACCATAAACACAAGAGCATGGGTTGCAACAGTGCATGAAACATCATTTTGAAAGACTTGATTCATTTCCTCTCCAAGGTTAACAAACCCTATCAATTCATTTGTACTGCTATTGAACACAAGATCATCTTGAACGGATAGTTCATCCAACATCAAAACAACGTATTTTGCAGTCCCTTCTAATTTTGAAGCCTGATGCCTCAAGTCAGCAAAAACTTCCTTCTTGAAACCAGCTGCAGGGTGAAAGATACTGGAATAATCTCTCAATGTCCTTTCTGATGGAAGTTTGACAACAGAGCTTTCTTTCAAAGCTCTATATGCTGCTGGTGATCGAAGGTGCAGATGCAAGGCAAACCTTATCATCATAGGATGCCATCTTTGCCCTTTGCTGGAACGTGCAAATGCTTTCTTTTGCTCCTTCCAAAACAAATTCTGGAAAGAATTCTCAGGAAATTGTTTGGCACCATCTTCAAGCAATTTTGTGAAATCACTGTGTACTTCATGCCAGGGGCGGCTGGCAGGTTTCATAAACTGTTATTAGCAATTTGATATTGTCATTTGGCAAGGAAGGGTTTCTTTACACAAGGGGATCCTCTCTGTTGTATCGAAAACATTCACATTCATTGACATGTTGTTGGATGGTTGGAAGTGAGGTCTATTCTAACGTCTTGTAAGCATTGGCTAGAACCAGGCCACGTAGCCATGTTGAATATTTTGGCGGCTTCTGCCACATAGCCACCTAGAAGGCCCGTTATTAGAACCCTGATTTTAATAACGGGATTCACTTGTGTGCTGCTATCTGCTTTGGCTGCGCGACCCACCAAACCTATTTATGGAAGGGAATTAATAGCAGAGGAAATAAAGCACAGGAGATTTTTTCATTACATTCTATAAGTTTCTAATGACTAGACATGCAAACAGAAAACTGTATTTTCTTCGTCTTATCTCCATACAGCGATGGATAAGTCTTATATTGTAAACTAGGTTACTTGTTTGGTTGTTTATCATCAGTTTTGGGCATGACCTTTCTACCCATTTTCCAGCTTCAGACGTTGCTGGAGAATAGTTTCCCACATTGAAACAAAGGAGAATAAATTCTGAACGCTCAAACTACGTCCGAGTACTTGATTTTGCTAAACTCGACTTGTTTTGAAAGTTTCCACCGACAAGGCAAACAGCGCACACAACGTAAGAGTGGCCGCGTTATTAGAAATCCAAAACTAATAACGGGGCTGCCAATGCCTTTCAATTCCAGGATCACAAACACTGGGTCACAAATCGGCTTCCAAGACAAAGGATTTGCTGCTCCCGTTATTAGAATCTGGAATCTAATAACGCGACGAATGCTTACAAAACATTTGAAAGACATTAGCGCAGTGTCCTCCTATTCTCTGGCAGTATCCATGGTCTCCAAATGAATAAATGCTGATAGCAATCTTGCTGCGTCACCTATCTGAGTTGCGAAGGAGAAAATGAGCTCCTCCAATGCACAAACTCATGTTGGAGCCAGTTGGAGCAGGAAACTGATTCAAAGACTTTCGTTTGAAAAAAGTGTTATTAGACTAATAACACCAATAACACTGCCCGCCGCCACTGCTTCATGCTCAAGATCAACTCCCTTTGTTGCTATCTCTGCTTCAAGGACTTTCACCTTTTCCTCCAATTTTTTCTCTTTATCCCGGAGTGTACGAATAGCCAAAACAAGACGATCTTTTGCAACTCTTGTTAATGGGGCTTTCTTAGCAACAGGCCTTAATTTCTGTTTCTCTGCAGCCTTGAACTTTCTTTTCAGCAACTGAGTAGAGATTTTACATCCAGTACAAGCATCTGATTCACATAACAGCACAGAACAATCTCTGCTATGCAAATTATGCAATAACTCTGCACCATTTTTAGCATTAGCTATTATCAGTTTTGATGAATTGCCAGAGGAAGCAAGTTTCAAACCATATTCCTTTTCTACTGAATCAGTTATGCCCCGGCATTGCTTCAACTGTGAAATGTCATTAAGAAGAACATTGATCTGCTTCTTTGACACTGTGCGTTTGTATTTCTTGTATATTGGATGGTCATCTGGTAGTTCCTTGAAACCACCCTCAACAACAAATCCAAGAGATTCATCCACAGATACTTTTACTATGACATCTCCAAATGAATTAACCAGCCCAAAGATCAAACTGTTTTGAGTGTGATACAAGGTCACCCAAGGAGCTTTTACCTTTGATAGATCTTTTTCTAGTTCCTGAAAATCCCTGTACTTGTACAAAATTGGCAGGATAACATCACTTTTTCGTACAAGTTGACGTCTTTCTGCTGGCCCTTTCCTTTCATGACTCCTTGTTGCAATAAAATTTGTTGGTAAGCTACCAACAATGAGATCTTGTCTTCCTGTCTTGCCTGGAAGATAATAAGGACATTTTTGATAAATGGCCTCCAATTGTACCGTATAACTGACGATTGGGGATAAAGAAACTGTCAGCTTTAATGCTGGGAGAGGGGTGGAAATTTTAAACGAATAGGAAAATTTCACTCCCCATTCACCAAGCTGAATGAAATTTGACACCCCATATCAAGATAGTGAGAAATTTTATGCCCCACCATCTGACCATCGAGTTGTTTAGCTTGGATTTACTATAAAAACTTATGCACTAAGAAACACAATCTGAACATAAAATAAATTGAAACATCTGAAGGAGTCATCAAAACAAGAATTATTACCCATTATTTCAAGTAACTTCTGCCTGATAAATATAGCAGTAACAGCTGTAACTTTGGATTTACAAGAATAATATGTAATTTTTGCTTCAGTCTGAAACATATTCGAAAAAGTTCACAGCCCATCAGATACTTTGCAATTTTGCCAAGGTGGTTGATATCCCAATAACAATGAGGCCAAAAATTTGGTACCCCTCTAAAGATTCTTCCACCCCTGGTCATGTACCCAGCTTTCACAAATGACAGTTCACTAAAGTTTTCAGAGAAATATACAGTAGATTTCTAAAATAAATAGTTTAACTTTCAAATATAGATTTCTAACTTCAATAGTTTTTTGACATCAAATTAAACTGGTAGGGTCGAAACTGGCTGTACATGGAGGGTCCATCACAAACTTTGCAAGTACTTTGTCTTAGTTTTGCATAATTTATATATTCTGTAATCCTCTCGTTGGGGTGCAAAAATAAATACAAACTGTCTATCAATCAACTTTCATCATCTAGGAGTTTGCAACCAATACCATCTGGTGGTTTATGTGATGATTTATCAATCGTCAGAATGCTATGGCCCCTTCGGGCCTGTTCTGTTTTATTTCTTTCGAGTGGCACTGGCAGACAGGCCCAAAGGAAAGTTTGCTTAATGAAGGTTGTGAAATCAATGAAATCCAAGCTTTAGCCTGGTATCCACTTACCTGTCTTGAAGCACTGAGGATCGAAGTGTCTTGAACATATATAAGCTCTCTCAGAGTTGAAACTGTTGTCGCTTCTGTTGACTATCCTTATCAAGCGTGCTCTCCAATCCTTTTTAGCTTGGCTCTTGATTGAACTTGGTGGTATCTTGTGGAAACTTAAAAGTGGGTACCGTGCTTTATTTTCATATGTAGTACAGCCTACCATGCAACAGTTAACAACCATATTACTCTAAAAATTTGAATCTGCTCATCTTCCTCTTTCGAGAAATTCCGATGGCGTGCGTGTGCTTTCAGCCAGGCCGGAAATGATCATTCCGTACAAACTCTGAAAACCGCTGATACGTAACATCGTCTTTTGTTGTGGACACAGTGTCCAATCCAGTCTTTGTTCCATGATCTTTGGTTTGATTGGTACCAATTCTGAAAACGGTAGACTTGGTGGACTTGCAATTTGTGTTTGATTGACTCCCAAATTCCGATAACGGTAGGTTTGGCAGGTTTGGAACTCCTGCTGAACCTTCTGCTCCAAAAGGCAGAAGGTTTAGCAGACTTTGGAGAGATTCTCGCTTTCATTTACTAATTTTTGAAAGCGAGGTGAATTGGCTTAGTGTTGCCACGCTGATTAATAACTTGAATCTTCGTTGCCAAGCACCAGACTCGTAATCGCATTTTTTAACTGGGAACCTCACTTTCGTCAAGATGAATCTGAAACCTGCCGTTTTGAAGAATTTTCTGTTTGATTGGGAAAGGTGTTTCCATCCCTGCGAAGTCTACTGTTTTCAGAATTCGGTAGGTTTGGAATCACCAATCAAACACACCCTAAGAATTACACAAGATGAAGCTTGTCGACCAGTGTGAAAAATACCTAGGTGAACACAACAAAGCCTAGATAATTCTATTCCCTTGCCATTCTACAACTTCGGAGGCATGAAAAAAAACTAAAACAGCTTTTGCTAACAGAATTCTAAAGGCAAGAAAATAGATGTTATAATGCTTGTAAAACCATCACTGCGAAGACAAATCCATTACCCGTTTTGGTTGGTTTCTCTGTCCTAGATTCACTAAAAATCCGACTCACTTTCTCAGAGGTTTTGTAGCCAAGCATGGTTACTCTTCGACCCCTAGGATTGACATACCGGGATTTTCTGCCACTTTAGCTATTGTGGTACGGATGCATTTTTTCAAAAACATTGACTTCAAGAAAGTCTGAAATTCCAGCGTGCTCGAAAAGTGCCCTAGTCTTTTTATGACGAGTCTCTTGTTTCTCTGTGCTCTTCGACTTAATGATGGTGCTTCAGTCAACAGAGACTAATAACATTACTCTTGAAAAACTGGCCCTTTTCAGGCCCAAGCTTTGCAATTCCTAAAGTACCAATCAGCTTGCGAGATTTGGCAAAGAACAATACCTTTCGAGCATAACGTCTCTTCTTTCAATTTGCATTAAAAGTGCTTAAATTTTATGTTATTTACTTGTTTATTTTTGTATTATGGCACTACGTCCAGCAAGAAGATTTTTTAATCATTAACCATGAATCAGCCTGGATAGTCTCTTGTAGAGAGGTATTTTATTCAGCGACATCAGGCCTAAGTTTTTCATAATGCCGTTTCTTAAACGCGGGACTTCACTGTAAAAGTAACTATGACTCACTTATAAAACTTTTCGGCTTTTGCTAAAAAGCAAGCAATTCCAAACTGTGGTTACATACAATTAACAAGGAGATTTTATGACTGGATAAATCATCATTGAATATTTGCTGATACTGTTGATTTATCGATACTGCAACACTTAGTATTTGGTCAATTTGATCGCTATGAAAATATACCAAAAAGCCATTAATTCCTGCGTACAGCAATTACAATCCCCCACTTAATTTCATGAGCTCACTGCGACTGTTGTGGCCTCCAAGAGTGATTACACTGTTTGTATTCACTCATTCATTTGATTCCAGTCATTTTGATGAGAGTAGATAGCACATATTGCTTACAACCGACATTAGCCACATAGCTCCTAATGCTTGGGAAAGTTCAGTAATTTAAACCAAGGCCGCAATTTTATCAAAAACTTTTTTACATCTATGTCAGCCTTCGATAGACAGATTAAAATTTCAGTTTAGAACATTGGTTACATCCGTTTTTCATAACCCAGGACACACGACATACGACAACCTATTTCTTAAGGCTCCCATTTTCACAGAACAAAGTTCCTGCGGCAGGCTGCCCATATTAGCTACAGTTCCAAAAGCACCATGCTACTAAAACTACATTTTATTGATTGATAAGATATTTGCAAGAGAGTCCTAATGAAACAGCTATATGAGATGAAAGGGCCCACCTTTGACAGTCTTACCGTACCCTTTCTCAAGTGCATGTCTCTATCTCATAAGAAACAGCTTATTAGACTGAACTGTCAGAACGCTAAAAATTAAGAAACTTCAGTACTGGGACAAAATTACTGAGTGGATATTTATTTTAGTCAAGTACATTATTCTCACTTATTTCCAGCATCCTATTATTCTGATGGTACACGAGTATAATGTCAAAACATTGGAAGGTCTTGAAATGTTCACGAGGAGAATGTCATGGAACCCTTAAACTTGTAAGAAACTTTGAGCGCTGAAATTTTGATAACTTCAAGAAACTTTCAGCAATGGCCCAAATTCTTAGTTTCTTATGAAGATAAGATACGCGTGCACAAAGATTGTTGTTGAACTCGTAAGAAACTCCTAAGAACTTGCAATCTGATGATTTTGACAAATCTGATAATCACTAAAAATCTGACAATTTTAAGAAACTTTTAGGACTGCCTTAAATTGTTAGCTTCTTGTAAAAACAATACAGTAAATCCCCACGCATAAAAACATACTTTTTCGAGAGCCAGGCTGAAATTGGTTCTTATTTCAAAGGTACTAAGACTAATCTCAAGGTATAACCACCCCACCCCCTCACAAGAAATGATTCACTGTACAATGACAGAGCAGAAACTGTGCACGCATGCGCGAACACTCGTAGCTTTGAGCCCCCTAGCTCCCTGCAACAGATCCTAAAATTAGGAAACACTTGACATTTTCTTCCTATGGCCTTGCACTCTTGATTTACCATTTCAACAATGTTTTCTTTCAAACACTTCCTTATCTCAGAGTTGTCGATGACGTCATTTATGCAGTTTCTGCTCTGTCCTGTACAATGCAATATGTACGGCCGCCAAATGGTGGACTTGCTACAAGTCTCTCTCGCGGCAAAAACGGGAGATGGAATGAAAGCGAGAGAGACTTGTAATACTTGGCAGCATGGTTCGTTGGCTGGACAGGATTCTGTCCAGTCGGCATCCTTTTACAAAAAACCAATATCCAATCATATGCCTAGAAAGGACAATGATACAACAGAGCGAGGCTCTGCGATGTTTTTTTGACAATGGCAGACTCAAGCTTCGATGAAACAGTTGACAACAAACCCGTCATTTTTGAAAATGGAAGCAAGGCTCGATTGCTCATGAATATTAATGAGCATGCCAAGTATTACAAGTCTCTCTCGCTTTTTTTCCTTCTCCTGTTTTTTCTGCGAGAGAGACTTGTAGCAAGTCCACCAAATGGCGGCAACGGACTTACTGAAGTCTCTAAAGGAGCGAGGGAGAGAGGAGTGGCGGGTATTTTTTACAGCGGAGGAAAAGGCAGCTTGAGATCAAGCCTCCTTTGCAGATGTCCTTATTCATCTTGGGTTACTTAGGTCTTTTTGGTTTAGGTAAGCAGGAGAGACTTGGGTAAGTTCAGGACGTAAATAGACTGAAGTGCCAGTCGGTTAGATGAGTGAAAAACAATGCACGACTGTGTGTATAGTCGACAATGTCGGTCATTCTCTAATAATCCAGTGAATGAATCTTTCGTTATTATTCATATACACCCTCCCCTGCACCCACATATCCCTATGATTATCCAATATCGTCCAGGATAAGACCTTGAGTATTCCGCGGCGTAACCTAATGGATTTTAAATCCTGAATAAATGCCTGCTCAGAGTATTCAGCCGTAGAATTAAGACTATATTTGTTTTTCAAAAAAGAGATTTCAGTATATGATACAAACTTTACAGATTTCTTATCTCTTAAAGCTAATGTGGTGGAAAGCCTACGCCGTCCTAGACCTATG
This sequence comes from Aurelia sp. 4 Dawson et al 2005, assembly GCA_964019985.1. Lineage (NCBI taxonomy): Eukaryota > Metazoa > Cnidaria > Scyphozoa > Semaeostomeae > Ulmaridae > Aurelia > Aurelia sp. 4 Dawson et al 2005. Next base: position 20,986,013 of record OZ026493.1, on the reverse strand, counting down.
ACACTACCACGGTTTTGCTTGGAATGTTACTGGCAGAAAGCTGAAGTTGCGGTTTTTAGCGTCAAGTGTTGGGATCCCAGAAGTAGCTAAGCCGCTAAGCGCTAGTCGAGTCCAAGAAGCTCAAATGGTGGGGCTCTACCGGGTATTGAACCCTGTCCGCCTGACTGTTCTGGCTGCAAAGTCAGAGGACTACATCACATCGCCAAAATTGCAAGCCATGCCAATCAGAGCATACCATCATTGTTGCTTAGATAGCAAAATCTATTTCCTTTGAATGAACCATTTAATAGACTTAATCGACGAAGGGAGCGGTCAGTTTTAATCCTGGGTACCGGGGCAGAGGATTTTTGGCAGTGGTATGAGACATTTTCCATTCTTTTTTGGGGGTACGAAAATATCATGAACAATTTTTATGGGGTACAAAACTATTTTCCTAGAAAAAATTTTGGAAGAAGTCATCGATCAAGGATTGAAAGAAAAGTTAGCAGACACCTAGAAATGATGAATCACTTCAACGGTATGAAAGTCGCCTTGCCAGGGACAACTTGGCATCGTTCCATCATTGTATCGGTCCATATATCTATGATCTATGCACAAAGACTTCTGGATGGGGTGATAGAACCATTTTGCTGAAAGATGGTGGGGGAACGAAAACTTTTTCTATGTTCAAGTTGGAGTATGAAACTTTCTCTAATTTTGCGAAATTACCCTCCGCCCTACCCTGGTACCCGACAGAGCAGAAATTGCGCACACATGCAAGAAAACTCGTAACTTTGAGCCCCCTTAACTCCTTGCTACAGATCCTAAAATTAAGCAACACTTGATAAGACATCTCTTTAAGGTTTGCTTTAGACTAACTACCTCAGTCCCATTTTTCGCGTCGTTCATTGAATTGGATGCCATCACTCTGCTTCATCTGGAACTGATATACTAACTGAAAATCTAGCCAGAATCGCCGCAAAAATGGCGCAACCAATGAGATTGCAGGGTTCCAAACAAAAGTTGACTGTGTTCAAACTAACCAATAGGATATCAAGATTCAGCGTCATTCCCAGAATTAGCCTCCCTTTAGTTACGAGGCTTCAAAAATGATGAAACATGCAAGGATTGCTGTCGATTGCTGTGGTGAAATCCGAAGAATAATTTGGCCGTTAAAAGCAAATTTCCCATGTCAAAGTGAAGCAATCTCCAAGCAGTACCCAGAAGAAGTATTCATCTTGACACAGGTTGGTTTGGATTTCTTTTCAACCTAAATGAAATATGAATTTCAGGCATGTCAGAATTGGTGAGTTGTGATCATGTAGAATAGGCCTAAACTCTGGTCTTCCGGCATCAATGTGAGGTTCATCAATTACTGGCTTCTGTCTGTTCTGAAAAACGGCTTCTGCCGAAGGGCTACCCTCCTAAAAAGATTCAAAACTGGCCGAATTTTCGATCGATGAACATAGTGCACCTGAAAGGTCTGGCATCTAGCATGAAACAGGCGTCAGTATCTACTTCTAGTTTTTAGTGATGGTTTATGAGTATTTATCTGTAACTGTATATTTAGTTTGTAATTAGGTTAGATATGTCTACTGCTCCATGTGGTATCGTTCCTGTAGTGTGGTATAGTCGTATAGTAATTAGAAAGTATAGTAGTATGTAACCTTGTACTGTAACATTTTAGATGGATAAAAAAAAATTCGATCGGTTTGATTATGAGTCGTAGTTGTAGCGATTGTCAGCCTATCAAGGAGCGAAACTACGACGATTTTCGTAAGTCTAGGTTTGCTTTACCCATTTCAAGTCATGTGACCATACTCTTTGGGAAGCATTAGTATTAGGCTACTTTTTGCACTTATGACAGAACTTTGCATGGCACGAAATGTGTCAGAGAAATAAAAAGAAGTTTTATCTTGACACTGATCACTTGACTTGAATGAGTGTAAACAAACCTTAACCGATTTTGTCCATAAAAATCGCTCGATCTTAGAATCCTTCAACACTAGACTTACGACGATGAGTCCCTTGTATCCCCGCGGTAAACCTTGCTCAAGAGGGACTTAGACTGATCATAAGCCGTAGTTTCGCTCCTCCGCCAAACTGATATACCCCGCTACAGATAGAGCGGTCTCGGTTTGGCAAGCAGTGGTCTCGTTTTGGCGAGCGATATTTGCGATTCACTGTAATAAGTATATGAGGGACTCATAATGAAACAGTGAAAACTTGGCCCTATCTTCTTCAGTCATCAATGGAATTATGGTGGAATCACGGCTTTGAATCTCAATCCCGCGGGATATAAAATTCCATCTCATTTACACTTTAACAATAGTAATTCACAAATCTCGCAATCTGATTGGTACCGTAGGGATCGCGAAGTTTGGGCCAAAATAGGACCGGTTTTTCACAGTAATATTACGAGTCTCTGTTGACTGAAGCGCCATCAAGAATACAGGGAAACAACAGACTCATCGTCATAAGTCTACTTCAACACTGGCCTAAAGTCACTGATCCGATTTGCTACTAATTAAGCAAGAACGACAATACAAAAACTAGTCGAAAAATGGCTAGTCGAAAAAAGGCTACGAAAACTAGTAAAAAAAAAAAGAATTTTCTAAGTGAAAAGAACAGTACCGTTGGCTCTGTATATGCAAGACTGACTGCCTGGGCAACGAGGAGACCGGATGATGAGTTTTAATTTCATCCATTGGGTTTTAAATGTTGGAAGATTCGACCCAGAGGTTTAGGTTTGTTTTCAAGGCTTCTGAGACAAGACACTTCTACATGAACACATGCAAATTGCGAACAATATTACCAATTTTAATTGACCGAACTTTATCTAAGGCCCCGTTCACACGGGAACGCTATCGTTCCGTTCCATCTTCGTTCCAGTTTCTGGAACGCAAAAATAGACTGTTCACACGGGAACGGAACGATTGCGCATCGGTTTTTGTTTCTGTTCACACGGGAACGCAATCGTTCCGTTCCACAGTTTTTTCTTCAGTCCTTGCCATTTTTCTCAGTAACAACTACATCCACGCATGCGCTTAGGGAAACAAATCTTATCGTTCCGTTTTTTGGACCAGTTTTGACCTCATTGCCTGTTCACACGGGAACGGAACGGAACGATTGCGTATCGTTCCACTTTTCGTATCACTTTTTTCATCGTTCCACTTTTTGGAACGGAACGATGTCATTTCAAGTGTTCCCGTGTGAACGCAACCCCTGAGCGTTCCACTTTTCGGAACGGAACGATATGGAACGGAACGATTGCGTTCCCGTGTGAACGGGGCCTAAGCATAGTCTATTCAAAAGACTATGATCTGAACTGACATGTTAGAACATAGTCTTTTGGTTAAAAAGACAAAATAGAAGCAGTTTGAAGGAATTCTGCACACATCTTAATCGCATTTCCCCTATTTTGACAAATCTAACCGCTTTTCTGGGCCGCACAAAGAAAACTGCAGACGTTAGCAATAATGGCAGCTAATTTTAGTAAGTTGGTTTTAATATTCTTAAGAAATCAAATACCTGGAGCTAGTAACACACCACATCTGGTTGCTCTACCAAGTACCAGTTAAGGGTTATATAAGGGGCCTTTTCTGCCCAAAAATCATAGGACGTGTCAGATAGCCGACCAGGACTTAATGATTTGGCCCCATCCCAAGCTTGAGTCACCTTTGCACAACTCTACTCGTGTCTCTTGCTGTCTTTGCCGGTCTTTGCTATACGTTAACTGATAAAGAGAAGTAACAACATCGTATATTTTTAGGGATTATGGAGAAAACAAAGTGATTTTGGTAAAGGTGTAAAAGAATTTTAGGGAATAACGTTCCAATTCCAGTTTTAACAGAAATTTCGCTGCTTGGATTCACTGATGCCAGATGAGAAAAGACAGCTGTCAAGAATTACGTCTTACGGGAATAAGTTCCTCGATCTGTTACATGTTAGCTATCTCTGCATAACTTTATCGGCAAAATACTGTATACAAATTGAAAGCCAATCTTGGACAAGTGGCAATAGCCATCTTGAAATCCTACTTCAAATGATAAGGAACATAGCAGTGAGGAGAAGACATGTGCAATATGAAGAAAGCTAATTATATCAACAAAAACGTAGATTGGAACAAGCAAAATCTAAGGGGTGTCGTAAAACTGTACCCATTTGTGTCGCAGCTGTTGAGGAGCTGTACGTTCTATTATCCCGTCCTTGATACGGTTGCAAAGAGTTAGGCTTCAAGCCAGATTTTAAGACTCTGATTAGCCAATGGGACAAATGATTGTTGACTTATAGCATACAAAAATAAAATTTGGATGCCTAGAAAACAGCACAATCCCACACCCCCACAGATTCCAAAATAAAATGTATACTGTACCGGGTGTCCCAGAAAAAACGCAACAGATTTGAATAACTCTAATGGAAGCTGTTTCATACTTGTTAGCAAACAATTATTTTTATTGAAATCTGCAATCATTAGAATAAATCTTGATATATTTTCCAGTATTTTTGGTGACCTGGTCGTAAAGTTAAAAATCAGCAAAGTTCAAAATTGCTTCCAGGTTAAAACCAGAGCTGCTGCATTAGCAAAAGTTGATTAAATTGTCAAATTATAAAAAAAATTCAGTCTTGGCAATTACCGAAGATTGCTGACAAGTGCTCAAACACCAAAGTTAATTGAACATTGAACAGATACTTGTATATAGATTTCAATCATGGCGAAGTTGCATTTTCTAAAATGACTAGGCCATTCTTACAGCTATGCTTTCAATTGGAAATGAACACTGAGAGCTCCCTGGAAACCAGATAACTGCTCATGAATCATTAAGGGATCTCTTTTGTCAGTTTCTTGATCAAATTATTTGCTTGCCTGTAATCCTGCAAAGTTGCAGATAATGCCACGCTTGTAATTTTGCATTATGCTTTGCACTAGTGGTGGGAGGTCTGGTTTTGCCATGACAGCAAATTTTGAGTTTGTTGATTTATAACTCTACAACCAGGTCATCTAAAATTCTGAACAATATCTCAAAATTTAATCTAATTATTGTGAATTTCAAGAAAAAAATAATTATCAAATGTTTTGTTTGAAACAGCTTGTGTTAGAATTTTTTGAATCTGTTGCGTTTTTTTTGGGACACCCGGTACGAAAGTGTTGAAAGGCGGTGTTTCAATTTTCTCTACAGTTAATAAAGGGTTCATTGCATTTTTTACTGGAGCCATTTCCAAATGAGAAAACATGTCAACACAGTAAATCCCCGCATATAAGAACCTACCAAAAGAAGAACCTAGAGGCTGTTTTTCCTAAATTATGTACCCTGCAATGAAGAACCTGTTTCAGTTTGATGAAACATAGGTTCTTATTGCAGGGGTTGCAAAGTTGATCTTTGATTGCCGTTATTAATGTCATTGTGGTTCTAGCTGGATCTGAAAGTTTTATTCGCCTCCCCAATTACTCATTAGGTCCATAAAGAACGCTTCCAAAACAAATAATAGGGCTGAAAATCTTTGTGAGACTCTCAAGGGGACTTAATGAGGCATCATTCAAATAAGAACCTCTATACCTTGAAATTCGTATTAGTATCTTTGAAATACGAACCAATTTCGGCCTGGCTCTCGAAAAAGGAGGTTCTTAAACGCGGGGATTTACTGTACAGTGCTTGAAGCCTTAACACGTTTTATAAGAAACTTGGATCAGGCAATAGTATTTCAACCGCAAATGTTTGTCCATTTCAGTATTAAAGGTTTCTTAATTGGTTTCTTATTTTTTGAATGCATGAATTACCAATGTGGTTGCTAACACTGTTGCAGATATGTTTCTTGGCATCTGAAAAATCATATAGGAATACACAGTGTTTTGGTGTGATGAAAACACAGTGTTATGGTGTGCTTGGGGTCAACGATATATTTGCAATAATATTCATGATACCTCTCAGACATTGTACTAGAGCTTTATAAAATTGTGGCAATCTTAGTACTAGTTTCTTATAAACTAGTTTGCCGTAAAAAAAGGCTTGTAGTTTCAAAATGTACATGATTTTTACCTTTACCGAAGAAAGTGCTGGTTTTTGAAGCAATGATGCTTTTGACTTTTTCTTGTGACATTCACTAACCACTTATCCGATTGGCTACAACAAAATCTCAAAGTCGAAGTTGAAGCCTACCTATGCAACTTTATCAAGGATGGAACAACAGAACTCACAGATACTCCGCAGCAGCCACACAAATGGAGCACCTATATAAAATTTTCCATGGCTTTATCGGGATGAAACTCCACAGTTTTGAATCACTCAAATGAGTAGGTTTGCTCTGGCTGTGATCAAAAGTCTTGGATTTTTAAGCAAAGCACCTGATGTTTGGCGCATTTTCTCCGATATTTGCTATATTTCACAGTTTGCATTTCTTCTATCAGAAAATTTGAAACGCTTTCTCAGCAAGATTCATAAAACACCATAGGAGATGGTTCCAGTTTCAACACGTCAACATGTCTTCTCTAACAACACGTCAACATCTCAACAACACCACTTAGCTGCATGGGATGCAAGTGAGTTGGACACCAAGATTTCACGGCATGTTTAGATGCTTGCTTTACAGTAATTAATTCACAATTTGACAAATCGATCGTAGAAATACTGGAAGTCCCAAAAAGTACTCTTAAGGACCGTTCTTTATTTACAGAGGGGTTGATACCGAAGAGAAATGGGTTGGGTAAAAGAAATTTTCCGACATAAAAGGTTGGGTAAATAGATTTTCATGCAGTTTCAAGGCTGGGTAAACAAAATTTTCCAATCAACTAATGCTGAATTTTTAAAGTCCCAAATTGTCAAGTTCATCATCGAAATCATCAGCACTTTCCATTTCACATTTAATGTCTACTTTGTTTCCATCTTTGTCATGAATATTTCCAATATTTACATAAAGTATTTAACATTTACGATCTACGGTTTTGACATTGAAATAATTTCTACAGATGGGAGTTGGGTAAAATTTTTTTCAACCTGAAAATTGTTGGGTAGATCTTTGTCAATCACCTATTCAGTTGAGTAAGAAGATTTTTTAAACTAGAAAAATATTCTCTTCAGTACCAACCCCTCTGTAAGTAATTTGATTACATAGCCGACCCTCAAATTCACTTTGGCAAGTAGATGAAAAACCAAATAAGATTCTCAGGTGCAGGTAATCTTGTGATTGGTTTCGGAGCATAGCAAATTAAGCTCCTTATGGGGTTGCCTGGTCTTGAAGCATGCTGCCAAAAAGCACTGATGATTACCAGATTGATTTCTCGTCGTCGAGAACTAAGCTTTTAGTTTAGTCATAAATGTCAGGAAGGATGAAAATCAAACTGTTATTGTAGACAAGATGTTTGTGAATTCGTTCATCGTTGTAATTCTTGGCCCAAAAAGCAAAAAAAAAACGATCCTCGTCGAACTGTAATAAAAAGTGAAATAGAAATTTACTCCACAAGAAACTTTTACCATAAGCGAACCTGTCGCTGACACGACCCTCCGTCACAGAGGCAATTTGTTGGAAACCGAGCGACGAGCTTAGCTTTCAGAACTGCTGACGCTTCCGATCCAATAAGGTTGCCAGATCTGGATTCTAAATATTTGTCGAGAGTGCAAAAAATGAGCCAGATGGCTGGAAAATAAGCCAGCACTGAAAAAATTTGCGCATGATGCCATTGTTTCTTTTACTGCGCATGCCCATTAGCTTCTAATGGTCTTAGAAAGTGCGCATGACATCATCAGCTTTCCTCACCACCCATCTCAAACAACCCTATTTTTGTGTCTACCTCTGTCATGGAACTAAATATGGTATCCAGAGATAGCCTGATTTGCAGAAATGTTGGATTATTACAACCAAAAACATTGCAAAAGTATTTTGTGAAAGGAAAATTATGAAATTAGAAACATCCAAAATAAGCCAAATAAGCGAGCCGCAAATTTTCCAAGCCAAATAGATTGAAAATGAGCTAACACTGTGCAATTTTGTTTTAATAAAGCCAATAATATGCCAATCCTGTTCCAGTTCCAACACAGAGAGTCTCTGCAAGGGAGAATGAATTGACATCATCATCATTCCCATAAGTGTTAATTTCCAAAATTCACGGAATTTTGACGATGCTTCATTCTAGAAATATTGATGCTAATTTTGTCATCAGAAATGAACAATGATATAAATATAATCAAGAGGGATTTAAACTCGAGAGGCGTTTATCAAAGATGTATGGTTTATTTTCCGTTAGATATAGCTTTGTCATCAAGGAAAGGAGTGTCTTACGCCAGGGGTCATGTCAAAGTCATGGTCACGTCAAACTCACTTAGTATTAAAGCTCTATTTATGGAACTTGAGTCTTATGTTAGCATGGTATAATTTGACATTCACTGTTGTTCTCCCTAGTAACTTCATAAGTAGCCTTGTTTAGCATACAGTTTGCCTGCATGATACAAGTGCAGATCTGCTTTTTTTACCTATGTTTACTGTTATATAAATCTACGTTTTGTTCTTGCAATATATGATGTTTATAATCCTCAACAATATTTCTTCTTCAAATGGCCTAAATCATAATTTGCAAAGAGCAAAGCAATCGAAAAATACCCCATTCAAATCGAAGTTATACATGCACCAAAGAATGATGTGTATGAAGTCACTTGCTGTCAAATTCTAGCCTATCAGATGTCAGCATTTCTTACTGGTGTAGATCTGTTACCCAAGTATAGTGCGGCACGTGTCATGGCCTACTGTTTATGCATGGCTATCTTTTTATCATGAGTAATAATAAACACTACAAATAAACATTTGCATCGTCTGCTATCTCATTCCGCTATCTCCCATTTAAAATTTCTTCAGATACCAGTTCATCATCCAGAGTACAGTAAGAGGCTACCTCGAAACGAAGGAAAATTTAGTCCATATTGACGTGGCTGCAGATGGAAACCTTTGTAGCTCTTTGGCACAGTATGGAATTCCTCTTTGACGAAGAAATCATAAATATATGAAGAATTTAGGCATGCCTCATGAATTTCAGTGACAAGTTTTAGTACTGACGGCTTAACTATTTTCTGTTTGAAAGATTATCAAAATTGGTTAACGCTTTGTGAAGTATGACGTCAGCATAGAGGATCGGGCAAGCTAATACTTCAAATTTCATCTTTCCATAACACGAGAGAGTTAGGAAAAAAGAAAAACGTGTAAGAAATTCCCGCCCCTTGAGTAGGATTCACCTCTGTACAATGGTTGGCAGCATTGACCCTTCTCTGTTTGTTTTCCATTTATTAATGGTGTGAAATGACACTGTCCTCTCAATTCACTTCCTGTATATTTTGTCAAGAATACTGTATGTATGCAATCTCTGTTATACTCCATTTCATATAAGGACGTTTATATATGTATGTATGTAGCAACTTACTTGCTATGCACATTTCCGTGATGTTAAAATGGAGCACTAGTCAGGACTGGCATACCCTGATAGGCTCTGGTACCCAGGGTAGGACTGGCAAGGCTGGTCTATCGTTCAGGCACCAAGAGCCAGCACCCCAAGACAAAATTTCCTCTCATTTAGAAATCCTTTGAAAAATCATGGGTGGTAGAGGACTGCTTTGTTGGCCTTCACCATCATATGATTGAAAATATCTTTCAAAATTGTGTATCTCTTCTTCTTTTGGTCAATTGCGTATTCGTGACAACATGGTGACTGCATCAGATCAGTGCACTCCATACTTTTTTGGCGTCGTGTTGCATTGATGTTGCGCATGCACTATGTTTCACATTGGATGCTGGGTACTCTCAAGTACCGAATAAACGGGGGGGGGGTGGGAATAATCGGGGGGTTGGAAATGGTTCGAGATAACAATAATTGGGGGGGTTGGAATAATCGGGGGGGGGGGCTGCTTGGAGAAATAGAAAACAGCCCTTTTCTTAGGTAAACACCTATCTGTTATATATTTATGTGAACAGTGATGTTACTGATACATTTACTTTTGAACTCTGGTTCTGTTGAATACACTTCTTGAGACTTTTTCTTGCGTTTATTCAGAAATTATGTCTAATATCATTTCATTTTTCCAAAAATTGATAAAAGGGGGGGTTGGAATAAGAGGGGGGGTGGTTGGAAAATTTTTGAAAAATTAATAAGCGAGGGGGGACGATTATTCGGTACTCGAGAGTAATTCAGTGTTATGTTCGTCCAGATGACACTATAACCCCCTATAACTCACACTTTAATTTCAAATTTCAGTCAAATGTAGCGTCGATCCAAGGTAACACTAAAGTGATACATCCAAAACACAGCAATTGCCTGACATCCAATGGAAACCTGACTCAAGTATTTATCAGTGGAAATTGTCTGTGCGTATCCTTTTGTATTAGTAAGTGATTGTACGTATTTTGATGTTGTTGGGGTTGTCTTAATTACCTGTCTCTATGTTATGGCCATGGGGGATTCATTGTCTTCTGTTACTCATGGCATCGTCCTTGTAGTGCAGTAAAGTAGTTTGCAAGTGTTGTTCTACGTAATTTTGTCCTTGTAAAGTTTTAATTGGATATGAAAAAAGGTTCGGAATTGTCGCAAATTTTCTTCTCTCTTCCAAAGAATAACAGCGCGATAAATAATACTGAAAATACTGAAATACTGAAAAATAACGATATGCTTAATGAGCAAAATGTTTAATCAACCCTTCTTTTGAGACTTTGAATTGCCTTTGACACAAAAATATTGTAAATCCGCTAACAATTCATGGAGTTATGAGCCTCTGCAGCTCAAATTTGTGCGAAAATTGAAACCAGAAGCCTCTAAATGGCACTTTGGTAAAGTTCCAACGGCAATCGTTTCTTTTGCTTCTCGATCGTTTCAGGGCAAACCAAATGGGATTTGAACAGGCTTTCGATAACCTGACTTTCAAGCCTATGAAAGCTTTCAGGAAAAAGATTCAGTCTGTCGCCGATTATTTTGTAGCTTCCGTTAGCAAATTTTGACGAAAGGATTCAATTACTTTAGAAGTTTTCTTTTCTGCAATACAAGTAATTTGGGGGTCTCTAGTTTCAGCTGTCGCATATTTAACCGATTTGCAAGATTCTGGTCTCCAAAAATTATTTGAAAATCTTTGAAGCTGGGTTACTTTTCCATGAGCCACTTCTTAATATCTCAATATCTAATATTTAATCTTAATATAATATCAACCGTCGAACAATTTTTTTAGAAACCCTGTACTTTGACAAATCGCGTTGTTTTTTTTACCTCAAAATTAGGCCTCTAAAATTTACTTTTTCCGGATCAGTAACTAAGAGGATCCCAAGAGTCCTTCGAAGAGTCCTTAGCCTATTGCAATGTAATGAACAAGATGTCCAAATCAAAGCTACATTTTTAGGAACAGAAAAATAATAATGCTTTAGCTCTATCTTCATTTTCCAACAAAGTCAGATCAAACCAAGTTATGTTTGAGCTGAGGTAAACCTGGTATTACATTTTTTGTTACTCATCACTTAGCTTTTTTCACGGGGGCGTTGTATAAAAAAGCTAACTGTCTGATTCAGAAGATCATGATCATTTTCAAAACTTGGATCTTTTCTAGCTAACCCGATAGAAAGAAAGAAAGAAACTTTTAGCACCTTTGGCCCATCGGGGGTAACTCAGCACATGCACATACGGGGAGGGAAGTCCGATATTTTTGGGTCAGAATATTGCCAAAAGTGATCGTTTTGGGTTCAAATAAAACTGAGACTATGTTGATGATATTCTTTGATACCAAGCATCGTTTAACTGATATCTCTGCTTCGTTAGAGGCAATCCTGTCTTACCATTGGCATTGTTTCGGGATATTTTATGTTCATGTATAGATTTCTAAGTATGAAATGAGCTGATATTTTTTGGGTCGCCGTAAAGCTGATGTGATATTTTTAGGTTGCATGAAAATTTCCTGGACTGACCCCACGTATGCGTATGTGCTGGGTGCCCCTCCTGTGACCTTTGGTTATTTTTTAAAAAAATCAATCGCTTTAGTTATCCGTTAGTTGTACCTTGTATCTGTGGCTGGTGGTTGGTTGGTTGTTGCGGCAAAGAGGTAGGTCTTTAAAGTCATGCAATGAATGACATATCCGTTTTTGGATACTCCCTACCATGTCAATAAACCCGCAACCAATTAGTATATATTTCTTTAATAATTTGATGTATAAGCCTATAAGATTAGTGTTGTGTAAGACACTTAGTTCGGAGAGATGTGACGCCTTAGGCAGGATGCACATTTTGTGGATTTACAACTGTTTTTGGATCCTCATTAAACAACAATATACCTTCTTACTGGAATTAATACTGTTATAAATCAAAACTACCATTAGTTTTAGCTGATTTTATGTCTTGTTCATGCAGTGTGCTTGCTCAATGGCGCCACTGCGCTGGTGGACGCTGCCGTGGCAGATTTATTACAGGCGCTAGGCTAGATCAAGAAAATTATGCAAGCGAAGAAAGGTACATTGCGTGGATTCGCTTTAAAATTCAGAGCAGAGTTCCCACTGAGAAAACCGTTTTGAAAAATCAACAAAAGTTGAAAGAGTCCAAATAAAGTAGTCCAGTTTAAACAGTCACCAAAATTCGATTATGAACCCTACGATAAAGTTTGCTTTTTTATCTCAATTGTCAATTATGCAAATGTATTTGAAGACGATAAAGTGCTTTGTTCTATGATCAAAAGTTCTTTAACCCTATAGTGGTTGGGCTACTTGATAGTCCTATTTTGGTTGGGGGGGGGGCAAAAAAGCCCCCCTACCTAACTCTTGACTGGTAATAGGTAGAGCCACCAAATTTGGTGTGCTAATAGCCTCAGGCATGTACTTTCTGCAAATACAAAAATTTTGCTAAAATTAGCCATGATTTTTGCTCACGTCAGCATTTTCCTTTGTGTGGTCAAGAAGAGCGGCAGAATTGGCCAAAATCAGGAAAATCGTGATAAAATTGAATTTGGACCACGCTTTCCATCCAAACATGATAATTGTGATAAAATGCATCAAATAACAGTACACTACAAAACAAATTTGCAAAATATTCAACTTATGCTCCTTTTTTCGCGATAATTGCGATTTGAGAATTTGCGATTTTTCCAGGGTCAGTCCCAGAAAATTGTCTCCCACCCCCTCATTTGTCAATAAATTTTAATGAAACTTTTTGAAAAGTTGCATGATAAGTAGTTGCAAAAAGTCAAGAAGTTTCATGGCTATAAATATCTTCCTGGCAGAGTTATTTAAAAAAATCCACTAGGGGGGGCAAATTTGCCCCCCAACCAAAATAGGGTTAAGGGTATAAAATGACAGTTACAACTATCTTGTTCTGAGCTAGACTGATCATTTGAGTCTCAGTTTTCGCACTGAATTGGATTATGTTTATGGCGTCAAACCAAAGAAAAAGAAATAAAGAGAATGAATTAACCCAATGAATGAACGAATGAATGAATGAATGAATGAATGAATGGATGAATGAATAAACGAATCAACGAACGAAGGAACGTATGCATAGGTATGATTGATGGGTGGATAAATGGATGAATAAATTAGTGAATGAATGAATGTATTTGATTACCCATTGCAAAAACTTACCGAATCCTGAAACTACTAATCTTTGCCAAAAATTGTAATCAAAACGAAAATAAAATAGAATTACGTAATATCATAAGGGAATGATGAAATGTTCGGAACCAATGCCGTCTTTTATCTCAGTCTGGGGATCTCTTAACTGTCTGCCTAACATCCTTCTCTTATCAGGGCGATTCCTATGCGAAACAATAATGATAAAGTCAGCAGTAATATGGTCGTACTCAAGCCATGCTAATATTGAGGTAACAGTAATACCGTAAAAGCTCTATTAAGCCCCCCCGGGGGGCTTACTTAAATTCGGACCTTCCAGGAGGGCGGCTTATTAGAGAGGGTGGCTTTTTCACAAAATCAAGTGAAAAGGATATATTCGGTAGAAATTCAGTTCTTTTATCCCATATTTTACGGATTCGACATACAATTTAACGAGTCAAATACACAAATTCAACACAGTTTCTATCCTAAACCATCTCAAAATTAACATGCAATGTTGTATTGCTAAGTAAATGGAAATATTTGGTAAATTCTGTAACTTTTTTGCACAAGTTTGGGGGACTTCATAAAGAAGGGGGCTATTTCAAATTTTGACGAAGAGGGGAGGGGCTTATTAGGTGGGGGGCTTAAAAGAAAGAGGAGGCTTAATAGAGATTTTACGGTATTATAAGTTCATACCGGACAACAGCATTTGGTTTGATCTATTGATGTGAACTTAGCTCAATGCCTGATCTCTTCTAAAATGTTCTTTGATAGTTAATTTGAATATAGATACCTTATTTGTTAGTGCTGGTGCTTTGAGAGTTGAAGTGTCAATGTTAGAGTTCATATTCGTGTAAGGATTTTTAATTCTGCAACAAATATGATGGACCCAACTCAAAAATGGGTTCCACCAAGAAGGATGCATTTTATATGGTTACTTGCACGTTGCTTTAATAAGAAACTGGTTTTATAAGAAACTAGTACTAAGATGGCCATTATTTCAACAAACTGTACTACTATGTCTGAGAGGCACTGAGAAACTTTGAAAAGTTAAAAGCATGGATATTATACCGGGTGAGTCAATAAAAACTTCCGGCGTTTGAAAAATTCCTGATCCCTCAATATCAAAGCAATGATGTTGAAAACTGTCTTGCTTTATCCACGATATGTCAAATTAGGTTCAGTAATTTTCCTGGCTTAAGTCGGTCTTTCCTTCCAGTCAAAATAGGAGATTTTCTGCAGAAAGCCCCTTTCGAAAACCTGCAAAAACGAGTGAAAACAGCAAGCAAAATTCCCCTTTGTTCTCCTTCCTAGTAATAATGACTCTCGAACGTGCTCGTGTATTTTGTCCTCATGGGAGAATGAAATCCCCTTGCATAAGTTATTCACACTAGGGGGAAGACTTATCAACCCGCCAAAATTGAAGCACTTGCTAAAATGTGCTGAAAGTAATCGCCGTGAGGTGAACACATTAGGGATTTTTGCTTGTACTTTTAGCACGTTTTTCAAGGTTTCTCAAAGGGACTCATTTTAGAAAATTACCTACAGAATCTGAACGGAGTGACCGATTTCAGCTAGAAAAGTTTCTAAAAATAATTGAACATGTTAGCTATGTAATCAAATATTGCAAAATATCGTTGCTTATATATTCAGGGAGCAGTGGCCTTTCAAACGCCGGGCGTTTTTTCTGACTCACCCGGTAGCAAATATATCATTGAACTTTTCTTCTTGTGCAATATTAGCTAACCATTTGTGTCTTCAACATAACAGAACACTGTTTATTCCCACATATGTGCAGCAATAGCGACCACACTGACAATTTTGCATTAAAAAAATAAGAAACCTTTTATTACTAAAATGGACAAAATTACAAGTTAAGTTAAGAAAGTTTTATTACTATAGCCTGATACTAGTTTCTTATAAAAAACGTGTATGTTTGAAAGAAAACTGCAACTTGGTGTACCAAAACCCCCTGGCTGCCAGAAAGGCAAACAAGCTTGAAGAATGTAGGAAGAATCAATTTCTATCTATTTTGTCCAGTTATAGCGGTTTGTTGGGGTACAGTTAAAAATTAATGTGAGCTTAATAATATTTTGTAATCCCAATTTTCATATCTTTAGCTTTGTCGGTGGCAATGTAGGCCAATCCTGTTAAAATAATATGGAAGCGGCATAACTTTTTCATAACTAAGGATTATCGTAAAGAGGGTGTGATCTATTTTCCTGGATGAAGAGATTCGATTGTGGCACAAAATTAAAGAGTATTTAGAGAAAAGGAATTTTCATAGCCTAGCAACTCAAAGAATAAGCTTGGACATATCAAAATACAGCGAGCAATCGGCCGATCATTGTTATAGAAATACGTCAGTCAGATGCAAACAATTTTCGATGCCGACAACGGTGAACTACAGCTTTCAAGGGTCCTTCGCGAGCACACTACAATTTTAGAGTGCCTGAAAATAGAAATCTGGTCCAAGCAGAAAATATGGATCTATCCGATCCACACTGCAGTAATTAGACGTATTTTTTATAAGAAACTAAAAATTTGAGCCAGTACTGAAAGTTTCTTACGAGTTTCTTAAAGTTCCATAACAATCTTCATTTTTACAACCTGTTCCTTAAAAACATTTCAAGCCAAGGTTTTTGAAGCCTTTCCAATGCTTAAACCGTACTCAAAGTAGCTTATAAATAATACATATAATACAAGAAACAAGTGGAAATAGAGTAAAATTATGATAAGGATTCCTTTATAGTTTCTTAAGTTATATTTTCCTTATTTATTAAGTTATTAATAGTTTCTTAAGTTACATTTTCGTAGTATTGGAGTTTCTTAATTTTTTGGCGATCTGAGAGTTGAGTTTCTTATAAACAGTTTCTTATGAAAAACAAGTGTAAACTGACATGAAAGCCTGACTGCACCGTAAGGAGGACGAGGCGGTGGGGAGCAGAATTGGACAATTGACACAAAACTCTTCCAGTCACTTTCTGGCATTTCTCGGGAAATTACTCTTTCGCCATACCTGCAATATACTCCCTAATTTGTTTTTGAAAGAACCTCGAAAACCATCTTTTGACGGAAGTGGATCTCATTAAGTCACAAAATTTAAATGTAGTGTCTATGCGAGACAGGTCTTTTGAATAGGGCACTATCTGCCCCTATACTGCCCCCGTACCGTCAGGAGAATGGATGCGACTGTTCCCACTGCCTCAGTACCCCCTGCGCCCTACCCTGCGTGCAGACTATACCCACGAAAATGGTATAGTCTGCGCAACGCCGCTCGCTGTTGTGTAGTGCGTGCTTCAGCATTTATGCGATAACAAAGAAATGCATTGTTGCAACAGCCAATAATATCGCTTTCCTGCGAAAAGAGGAAGCAATCAGATTTGAGAATGGCTATCATGTGATTAAATCTCAGGTTTCGCTTTGTTCTCTAAGCAAACTACGTTGACAACTCAATACTCTGGAATTTTAAGTACCCAAAGATAGACAATACATAGAAACTAAGTAGAAAGGGCCATTCAAACTGCTATTGAAATGAATTGCTGACTAACACAATACGCAATATTGAGCAGTGTTGCGCAGACTATACGTTTTCCCTGGTTATAGTCTGCATGCAGGCTACCTGCGCCATTGACTTCATCTAATTTTCTGCCCGGTGGGTCAACTCTAGAAGTTCAAGTGTAACCATGCTAGTCTGGAGTCAATCCTTTCATCTCTGATGTTGGTTGAAAAAATCAACCCCTTATTCAAGCTTTCTCTGACAAATGCGGAAAATCCTGCCCCTTTTCAGGACTTCTCTAAGGGTGCGTTTGATTGGTACCAATTCTGAAAACGGTAGACTTGGTAGACTTGCAATTTGTGTTTGATTGACTCCCAAATTCCGATAACGGTAGGTTTGGCAGGTTTGGAACTCCTGCTGAACCTTCTGCTCCAAAAGGCAGAAGGTTTAGCAGACTTTGGAGAGATTCTCGCTTTCATTTACTAATTTTTGAAAGCGAGGTGAATTGGCTTAGTGTTGCCACGCTGATTAATAACTTGAATCTTCGTTGCCAAGCACCAGACTCGTAATCGCATTTTTTAACTGGGAACCTCACTTTCGTCAAGATGAATCTGAAACCTGCCGTTTTGAAGAATTTTCTGTTTGATTGGGAAAGGTGTTTCCATCCCTGCGAAGTCTACTGTTTTCAGAATTCGGTAGGTTTGGAATCACCAATCAAACACACCCTAAGAATTACACAAGATGAAGCTTGTCGACCAGTGTGAAAAATACCTAGGTGAACACAACAAAGCCTAGATAATTCTATTCCCTTGCCATTCTACAACTTCGGAGGCATGAAAAAAAACTAAAACAGCTTTTGCTAACAGAATTCTAAAGGCAAGAAAATAGATGTTATAATGCTTGTAAAACCATCACTGCGAAGACAAATCCATTACCCGTTTTGGTTGGTTTCTCTGTCCTAGATTCACTAAAAATCCGACTCACTTTCTCAGAGGTTTTGTAGCCAAGCATGGTTACTCTTCGACCCCTAGGATTGACATACCGGGATTTTCTGCCACTTTAGCTATTGTGGTACGGATGCATTTTTTCAAAAACATTGACTTCAAGAAAGTCTGAAATTCCAGCGTGCTCGAAAAGTGCCCTAGTCTTTTTATGACGAGTCTCTTGTTTCTCTGTGCTCTTCGACTTAATGATGGTGCTTCAGTCAACAGAGACTAATAACATTACTCTTGAAAAACTGGCCCTTTTCAGGCCCAAGCTTTGCAATTCCTAAAGTACCAATCAGCTTGCGAGATTTGGCAAAGAACAATACCTTTCGAGCATAACGTCTCTTCTTTCAATTTGCATTAAAAGTGCTTAAATTTTATGTTATTTACTTGTTTATTTTTGTATTATGGCACTACGTCCAGCAAGAAGATTTTTTAATCATTAACCATGAATCAGCCTGGATAGTCTCTTGTAGAGAGGTATTTTATTCAGCGACATCAGGCCTAAGTTTTTCATAATGCCGTTTCTTAAACGCGGGACTTCACTGTAAAAGTAACTATGACTCACTTATAAAACTTTTCGGCTTTTGCTAAAAAGCAAGCAATTCCAAACTGTGGTTACATACAATTAACAAGGAGATTTTATGACTGGATAAATCATCATTGAATATTTGCTGATACTGTTGATTTATCGATACTGTAACACTTAGTATTTGGTCAATTTGATCGCTATGAAAATATACCAAAAAGCCATTAATTCCTGCGTACAGCAATTACAATCCCCCACTTAATTTCATGAGCTCACTGCGACTGTTGTGGCCTCCAAGAGTGATTACACTGTTTGTATTCACTCATTCATTTGATTCCAGTCATTTTGATGAGAGTAGATAGCACATATTGCTTACAACCGACATTAGCCACATAGCTCCTAATGCTTGGGAAAGTTCAGTAATTTAAACCAAGGCCGCAATTTTATCAAAAACTTTTTTACATCTATGTCAGCCTTCGATAGACAGATTAAAATTTCAGTTTAGAACATTGGTTACATCCGTTTTTCATAACCCAGGACACACGACATACGACAACCTATTTCTTAAGGCTCCCATTTTCACAGAACAAAGTTCCTGCGGCAGGCTGCCCATATTAGCTACAGTTCCAAAAGCACCATGCTACTAAAACTACATTTTATTGATTGATAAGATATTTGCAAGAGAGTCCTAATGAAACAGCTATATGAGATGAAAGGGCCCACCTTTGACAGTCTTACCGTACCCTTTCTCAAGTGCATGTCTCTATCTCATAAGAAACAGCTTATTAGACTGAACTGTCAGAACGCTAAAAATTAAGAAACTTCAGTACTGGGACAAAATTACTGAGTGGATATTTATTTTAGTCAAGTACATTATTCTCACTTATTTCCAGCATCCTATTATTCTGATGGTACACGAGTATAATGTCAAAACATTGGAAGGTCTTGAAATGTTCACGAGGAGAATGTCATGGAACCCTTAAACTTGTAAGAAACTTTGAGCGCTGAAATTTTGATAACTTCAAGAAACTTTCAGCAATGGCCCAAATTCTTAGTTTCTTATGAAGATAAGATACGCGTGCACAAAGATTGTTGTTGAACTCGTAAGAAACTCCTAAGAACTTGCAATCTGATGATTTTGACAAATCTGATAATCACTAAAAATCTGACAATTTTAAGAAACTTTTAGGACTGCCTTAAATTGTTAGCTTCTTGTAAAAACAATACAGTAAATCCCCACGCATAAAAACATACTTTTTCGAGAGCCAGGCTGAAATTGGTTCTTATTTCAAAGGTACTAAGACTAATCTCAAGGTATAACCACCCCACCCCCTCACAAGAAATGATTCACTGTACAATGACAGAGCAGAAACTGTGCACGCATGCGCGAACACTCGTAGCTTTGAGCCCCCTAGCTCCCTGCAACAGATCCTAAAATTAGGAAACACTTGACATTTTCTTCCTATGGCCTTGCACTCTTGATTTACCATTTCAACAATGTTTTCTTTCAAACACTTCCTTATCTCAGAGTTGTCGATGACGTCATTTATGCAGTTTCTGCTCTGTCCTGTACAATGCAATATGTACGGCCGCCAAATGGTGGACTTGCTACAAGTCTCTCTCGCGGCAAAAACGGGAGATGGAATGAAAGCGAGAGAGACTTGTAATACTTGGCAGCATGGTTCGTTGGCTGGACAGGATTCTGTCCAGTCGGCATCCTTTTACAAAAAACCAATATCCAATCATATGCCTAGAAAGGACAATGATACAACAGAGCGAGGCTCTGCGATGTTTTTTTGACAATGGCAGACTCAAGCTTCGATGAAACAGTTGACAACAAACCCGTCATTTTTGAAAATGGAAGCAAGGCTCGATTGCTCATGAATATTAATGAGCATGCCAAGTATTACAAGTCTCTCTCGCTTTTTTTCCTTCTCCTGTTTTTTCTGCGAGAGAGACTTGTAGCAAGTCCACCAAATGGCGGCAACGGACTTACTGAAGTCTCTAAAGGAGCGAGGGAGAGAGGAGTGGCGGGTATTTTTTACAGCGGAGGAAAAGGCAGCTTGAGATCAAGCCTCCTTTGCAGATGTCCTTATTCATCTTGGGTTACTTAGGTCTTTTTGGTTTAGGTAAGCAGGAGAGACTTGGGTAAGTTCAGGACGTAAATAGACTGAAGTGCCAGTCGGTTAGATGAGTGAAAAACAATGCACGACTGTGTGTATAGTCGACAATGTCGGTCATTCTCTAATAATCCAGTGAATGAATCTTTCGTTATTATTCATATACACCCTCCCCTGCACCCACATATCCCTATGATTATCCAATATCGTCCAGGATAAGACCTTGAGTATTCCGCGGCGTAACCTAATGGATTTTAAATCCTGAATAAATGCCTGCTCAGAGTATTCAGCCGTAGAATTAAGACTATATTTGTTTTTCAAAAAAGAGATTTCAGTATATGATACAAACTTTACAGATTTCTTATCTCTTAAAGCTAATGTGGTGGAAAGCCTACGCCGTCCTAGACCTATGACACTACCACGGTTTTGCTTGGAATGTTACTGGCAGAAAGCTGAAGTTGCGGTTTTTAGCGTCAAGTGTTGGGATCCCAGAAGTAGCTAAGCCGCTAAGCGCTAGTCGAGTCCAAGAAGCTCAAATGGTGGGGCTCTACCGGGTATTGAACCCTGTCCGCCTGACTGTTCTGGCTGCAAAGTCAGAGGACTACATCACATCGCCAAAATTGCAAGCCATGCCAATCAGAGCATACCATCATTGTTGCTTAGATAGCAAAATCTATTTACTTTGAATGAACCATTTAATAGACTTAATCGACGAAGGGAGCGGTCAGTTTTAATCCTGGGTACCGGGGCAGAGGATTTTTGGCAGTGGTATGAGACATTTTCCATTCTTTTTTGGGGGTACGAAAATATCATGAACAATTTTTATGGGGTACAAAACTATTTTCCTAGAAAAAATTTTGGAAGAAGTCATCGATCAAGGATTGAAAGAAAAGTTAGCAGACACCTAGAAATGATGAATCACTTCAACGGTATGAAAGTCGCCTTGCCAGGGACAACTTGGCATCGTTCCATCATTGTATCGGTCCATATATCTATGATCTATGCACAAAGACTTCTGGATGGGGTGATAGAACCATTTTGCTGAAAGATGGTGGGGGAACGAAAACTTTTTCTATGTTCAAGTTGGAGTATGAAACTTTCTCTAATTTTGCGAAATTACCCTCCGCCCTACCCTGGTACCCGACAGAGCAGAAATTGCGCACACATGCAAGAAAACTCGTAACTTTGAGCCCCCTTAACTCCTTGCTACAGATCCTAAAATTAAGCAACACTTGATAAGACATCTCTTTAAGGTTTGCTTTAGACTAACTACCTCAGTCCCATTTTTCGCGTCGTTCATTGAATTGGATGCCATCACTCTGCTTCATCTGGAACTGATATACTAACTGAAAATCTAGCCAGAATCGCCGCAAAAATGGCGCAACCAATGAGATTGCAGGGTTCCAAACAAAAGTTGACTGTGTTCAAACTAACCAATAGGATATCAAGATTCAGCGTCATTCCCAGAATTAGCCTCCCTTTAGTTACGAGGCTTCAAAAATGATGAAACATGCAAGGATTGCTGTCGATTGCTGTGGTGAAATCCGAAGAATAATTTGGCCGTTAAAAGCAAATTTCCCATGTCAAAGTGAAGCAATCTCCAAGCAGTACCCAGAAGAAGTATTCATCTTGACACAGGTTGGTTTGGATTTCTTTTCAACCTAAATGAAATATGAATTTCAGGCATGTCAGAATTGGTGAGTTGTGATCATGTAGAATAGGCCTAAACTCTGGTCTTCCGGCATCAATGTGAGGTTCATCAATTACTGGCTTCTGTCTGTTCTGAAAAACGGCTTCTGCCGAAGGGCTACCCTCCTAAAAAGATTCAAAACTGGCCGAATTTTCGATCGATGAACATAGTGCACCTGAAAGGTCTGGCATCTAGCATGAAACAGGCGTCAGTATCTACTTCTAGTTTTTAGTGATGGTTTATGAGTATTTATCTGTAACTGTATATTTAGTTTGTAATTAGGTTAGATATGTCTACTGCTCCATGTGGTATCGTTCCTGTAGTGTGGTATAGTCGTATAGTAATTAGAAAGTATAGTAGTATGTAACCTTGTACTGTAACATTTTAGATGGATAAAAAAAAATTCGATCGGTTTGATTATGAGTCGTAGTTGTAGCGATTGTCAGCCTATCAAGGAGCGAAACTACGACGATTTTCGTAAGTCTAGGTTTGCTTTACCCATTTCAAGTCATGTGACCATACTCTTTGGGAAGCATTAGTATTAGGCTACTTTTTGCACTTATGACAGAACTTTGCATGGCACGAAATGTGTCAGAGAAATAAAAAGAAGTTTTATCTTGACACTGATCACTTGACTTGAATGAGTGTAAACAAACCTTAACCGATTTTGTCCATAAAAATCGCTCGATCTTAGAATCCTTCAACACTAGACTTACGACGATGAGTCCCTTGTATCCCCGCGGTAAACCTTGCTCAAGAGGGACTTAGACTGATCATAAGCCGTAGTTTCGCTCCTCCGCCAAACTGATATACCCCGCTACAGATAGAGCGGTCTCGGTTTGGCAAGCAGTGGTCTCGTTTTGGCGAGCGATATTTGCGATTCACTGTAATAAGTATATGAGGGACTCATAATGAAACAGTGAAAACTTGGCCCTATCTTCTTCAGTCATCAATGGAATTATGGTGGAATCACGGCTTTGAATCTCAATCCCGCGGGATATAAAATTCCATCTCATTTACACTTTAACAATAGTAATTCACAAATCTCGCAATCTGATTGGTACCGTAGGGATCGCGAAGTTTGGGCCAAAATAGGACCGGTTTTTCACAGTAATATTACGAGTCTCTGTTGACTGAAGCGCCATCAAGAATACAGGGAAACAACAGACTCATCGTCATAAGTCTACTTCAACACTGGCCTAAAGTCACTGATCCGATTTGCTACTAATTAAGCAAGAACGACAATACAAAAACTAGTCGAAAAATGGCTAGTCGAAAAAAGGCTACGAAAACTAGTAAAAAAAAAAGAATTTTCTAAGTGAAAAGAACAGTACCGTTGGCTCTGTATATGCAAGACTGACTGCCTGGGCAACGAGGAGACCGGATGATGAGTTTTAATTTCATCCATTGGGTTTTAAATGTTGGAAGATTCGACCCAGAGGTTTAGGTTTGTTTTCAACGCTTCTGAGACAAGACACTTCTACATGAACACATGCAAATTGCGAACAATATTACCAATTTTAATTGACCGAACTTTATCTAAGGCCCCGTTCACACGGGAACGCTATCGTTCCGTTCCATCTTCGTTCCAGTTTCTGGAACGCAAAAATAGACTGTTCACACGGGAACGGAACGATTGCGCATCGGTTTTTGTTTCTGTTCACACGGGAACGCAATCGTTCCGTTCCACAGTTTTTTCTTCAGTCCTTGCCATTTTTCTCAGTAACAACTACATCCACGCATGCGCTTAGGGAAACAAATCTTATCGTTCCGTTTTTTGGACCAGTTTTGACCTCATTGCCTGTTCACACGGGAACGGAACGGAACGATTGCGTATCGTTCCACTTTTCGTATCACTTTTTTCATCGTTCCACTTTTTGGAACGGAACGATGTCATTTCAAGTGTTCCCGTGTGAACGCAACCCCTGAGCGTTCCACTTTTCGGAACGGAACGATATGGAACGGAACGATTGCGTTCCCGTGTGAACGGGGCCTAAGCATAGTCTATTCAAAAGACTATGATCTGAACTGACATGTTAGAACATAGTCTTTTGGTTAAAAAGACAAAATAGAAGCAGTTTGAAGGAATTCTGCACACATCTTAATCGCATTTCCCCTATTTTGACAAATCTAACCGCTTTTCTGGGCCGCACAAAGAAAACTGCAGACGTTAGCAATAATGGCAGCTAATTTTAGTAAGTTGGTTTTAATATTCTTAAGAAATCAAATACCTGGAGCTAGTAACACACCACATCTGGTTGCTCTACCAAGTACCAGTTAAGGGTTATATAAGGGGCCTTTTCTGCCCAAAAATCATAGGACGTGTCAGATAGCCGACCAGGACTTAATGATTTGGCCCCATCCCAAGCTTGAGTCACCTTTGCACAACTCTACTCGTGTCTCTTGCTGTCTTTGCCGGTCTTTGCTATACGTTAACTGATAAAGAGAAGTAACAACATCGTATATTTTTAGGGATTATGGAGAAAACAAAGTGATTTTGGTAAAGGTGTAAAAGAATTTTAGGGAATAACGTTCCAATTCCAGTTTTAACAGAAATTTCGCTGCTTGGATTCACTGATGCCAGATGAGAAAAGACAGCTGTCAAGAATTACGTCTTACGGGAATAAGTTCCTCGATCTGTTACATGTTAGCTATCTCTGCATAACTTTATCGGCAAAATACTGTATACAAATTGAAAGCCAATCTTGGACAAGTGGCAATAGCCATCTTGAAATCCTACTTCAAATGATAAGGAACATAGCAGTGAGGAGAAGACATGTGCAATATGAAGAAAGCTAATTATATCAACAAAAACGTAGATTGGAACAAGCAAAATCTAAGGGGTGTCGTAAAACTGTACCCATTTGTGTCGCAGCTGTTGAGGAGCTGTACGTTCTATTATCCCGTCCTTGATACGGTTGCAAAGAGTTAGGCTTCAAGCCAGATTTTAAGACTCTGATTAGCCAATGGGACAAATGATTGTTGACTTATAGCATACAAAAATAAAATTTGGATGCCTAGAAAACAGCACAATCCCACACCCCCACAGATTCCAAAATAAAATGTATACTGTACCGGGTGTCCCAGAAAAAACGCAACAGATTTGAATAACTCTAATGGAAGCTGTTTCATACTTGTTAGCAAACAATTATTTTTATTGAAATCTGCAATCATTAGAATAAATCTTGATATATTTTCCAGTATTTTTGGTGACCTGGTCGTAAAGTTAAAAATCAGCAAAGTTCAAAATTGCTTCCAGGTTAAAACCAGAGCTGCTGCATTAGCAAAAGTTGATTAAATTGTCAAATTATAAAAAAAATTCAGTCTTGGCAATTACCGAAGATTGCTGACAAGTGCTCAAACACCAAAGTTAATTGAACATTGAACAGATACTTGTATATAGATTTCAATCATGGCGAAGTTGCATTTTCTAAAATGACTAGGCCATTCTTACAGCTATGCTTTCAATTGGAAATGAACACTGAGAGCTCCCTGGAAACCAGATAACTGCTCATGAATCATTAAGGGATCTCTTTTGTCAGTTTCTTGATCAAATTATTTGCTTGCCTGTAATCCTGCAAAGTTGCAGATAATGCCACGCTTGTAATTTTGCATTATGCTTTGCACTAGTGGTGGGAGGTCTGGTTTTGCCATGACAGCAAATTTTGAGTTTGTTGATTTATAACTCTACAACCAGGTCATCTAAAATTCTGAACAATATCTCAAAATTTAATCTAATTATTGTGAATTTCAAGAAAAAAATAATTATCAAATGTTTTGTTTGAAACAGCTTGTGTTAGAATTTTTTGAATCTGTTGCGTTTTTTTTGGGACACCCGGTACGAAAGTGTTGAAAGGCGGTGTTTCAATTTTCTCTACAGTTAATAAAGGGTTCATTGCATTTTTTACTGGAGCCATTTCCAAATGAGAAAACATGTCAACACAGTAAATCCCCGCATATAAGAACCTACCAAAAGAAGAACCTAGAGGCTGTTTTTCCTAAATTATGTACCCTGCAATGAAGAACCTGTTTCAGTTTGATGAAACATAGGTTCTTATTGCAGGGGTTGCAAAGTTGATCTTTGATTGCCGTTATTAATGTCATTGTGGTTCTAGCTGGATCTGAAAGTTTTATTCGCCTCCCCAATTACTCATTAGGTCCATAAAGAACGCTTCCAAAACAAATAATAGGGCTGAAAATCTTTGTGAGACTCTCAAGGGGACTTAATGAGGCATCATTCAAATAAGAACCTCTATACCTTGAAATTCGTATTAGTATCTTTGAAATACGAACCAATTTCGGCCTGGCTCTCGAAAAAGGAGGTTCTTAAACGCGGGGATTTACTGTACAGTGCTTGAAGCCTTAACACGTTTTATAAGAAACTTGGATCAGGCAATAGTATTTCAACCGCAAATGTTTGTCCATTTCAGTATTAAAGGTTTCTTAATTGGTTTCTTATTTTTTGAATGCATGAATTACCAATGTGGTTGCTAACACTGTTGCAGATATGTTTCTTGGCATCTGAAAAATCATATAGGAATACACAGTGTTTTGGTGTGATGAAAACACAGTGTTATGGTGTGCTTGGGGTCAACGATATATTTGCAATAATATTCATGATACCTCTCAGACATTGTACTAGAGCTTTATAAAATTGTGGCAATCTTAGTACTAGTTTCTTATAAACTAGTTTGCCGTAAAAAAAGGCTTGTAGTTTCAAAATGTACATGATTTTTACCTTTACCGAAGAAAGTGCTGGTTTTTGAAGCAATGATGCTTTTGACTTTTTCTTGTGACATTCACTAACCACTTATCCGATTGGCTACAACAAAATCTCAAAGTCGAAGTTGAAGCCTACCTATGCAACTTTATCAAGGATGGAACAACAGAACTCACAGATACTCCGCAGCAGCCACACAAATGGAGCACCTATATAAAATTTTCCATGGCTTTATCGGGATGAAACTCCACAGTTTTGAATCACTCAAATGAGTAGGTTTGCTCTGGCTGTGATCAAAAGTCTTGGATTTTTAAGCAAAGCACCTGATGTTTGGCGCATTTTCTCCGATATTTGCTATATTTCACAGTTTGCATTTCTTCTATCAGAAAATTTGAAACGCTTTCTCAGCAAGATTCATAAAACACCATAGGAGATGGTTCCAGTTTCAACACGTCAACATGTCTTCTCTAACAACACGTCAACATCTCAACAACACCACTTAGCTGCATGGGATGCAAGTGAGTTGGACACCAAGATTTCACGGCATGTTTAGATGCTTGCTTTACAGTAATTAATTCACAATTTGACAAATCGATCGTAGAAATACTGGAAGTCCCAAAAAGTACTCTTAAGGACCGTTCTTTATTTACAGAGGGGTTGATACCGAAGAGAAATGGGTTGGGTAAAAGAAATTTTCCGACATAAAAGGTTGGGTAAATAGATTTTCATGCAGTTTCAAGGCTGGGTAAACAAAATTTTCCAATCAACTAATGCTGAATTTTTAAAGTCCCAAATTGTCAAGTTCATCATCGAAATCATCAGCACTTTCCATTTCACATTTAATGTCTACTTTGTTTCCATCTTTGTCATGAATATTTCCAATATTTACATAAAGTATTTAACATTTACGATCTACGGTTTTGACATTGAAATAATTTCTACAGATGGGAGTTGGGTAAAATTTTTTTCAACCTGAAAATTGTTGGGTAGATCTTTGTCAATCACCTATTCAGTTGAGTAAGAAGATTTTTTAAACTAGAAAAATATTCTCTTCAGTACCAACCCCTCTGTAAGTAATTTGATTACATAGCCGACCCTCAAATTCACTTTGGCAAGTAGATGAAAAACCAAATAAGATTCTCAGGTGCAGGTAATCTTGTGATTGGTTTCGGAGCATAGCAAATTAAGCTCCTTATGGGGTTGCCTGGTCTTGAAGCATGCTGCCAAAAAGCACTGATGATTACCAGATTGATTTCTCGTCGTCGAGAACTAAGCTTTTAGTTTAGTCATAAATGTCAGGAAGGATGAAAATCAAACTGTTATTGTAGACAAGATGTTTGTGAATTCGTTCATCGTTGTAATTCTTGGCCCAAAAAGCAAAAAAAAAACGATCCTCGTCGAACTGTAATAAAAAGTGAAATAGAAATTTACTCCACAAGAAACTTTTACCATAAGCGAACCTGTCGCTGACACGACCCTCCGTCACAGAGGCAATTTGTTGGAAACCGAGCGACGAGCTTAGCTTTCAGAACTGCTGACGCTTCCGATCCAATAAGGTTGCCAGATCTGGATTCTAAATATTTGTCGAGAGTGCAAAAAATGAGCCAGATGGCTGGAAAATAAGCCAGCACTGAAAAAATTTGCGCATGATGCCATTGTTTCTTTTACTGCGCATGCCCATTAGCTTCTAATGGTCTTAGAAAGTGCGCATGACATCATCAGCTTTCCTCACCACCCATCTCAAACAACCCTATTTTTGTGTCTACCTCTGTCATGGAACTAAATATGGTATCCAGAGATAGCCTGATTTGCAGAAATGTTGGATTATTACAACCAAAAACATTGCAAAAGTATTTTGTGAAAGGAAAATTATGAAATTAGAAACATCCAAAATAAGCCAAATAAGCGAGCCGCAAATTTTCCAAGCCAAATAGATTGAAAATGAGCTAACACTGTGCAATTTTGTTTTAATAAAGCCAATAATATGCCAATCCTGTTCCAGTTCCAACACAGAGAGTCTCTGCAAGGGAGAATGAATTGACATCATCATCATTCCCATAAGTGTTAATTTCCAAAATTCACGGAATTTTGACGATGCTTCATTCTAGAAATATTGATGCTAATTTTGTCATCAGAAATGAACAATGATATAAATATAATCAAGAGGGATTTAAACTCGAGAGGCGTTTATCAAAGATGTATGGTTTATTTTCCGTTAGATATAGCTTTGTCATCAAGGAAAGGAGTGTCTTACGCCAGGGGTCATGTCAAAGTCATGGTCACGTCAAACTCACTTAGTATTAAAGCTCTATTTATGGAACTTGAGTCTTATGTTAGCATGGTATAATTTGACATTCACTGTTGTTCTCCCTAGTAACTTCATAAGTAGCCTTGTTTAGCATACAGTTTGCCTGCATGATACAAGTGCAGATCTGCTTTTTTTACCTATGTTTACTGTTATATAAATCTACGTTTTGTTCTTGCAATATATGATGTTTATAATCCTCAACAATATTTCTTCTTCAAATGGCCTAAATCATAATTTGCAAAGAGCAAAGCAATCGAAAAATACCCCATTCAAATCGAAGTTATACATGCACCAAAGAATGATGTGTATGAAGTCACTTGCTGTCAAATTCTAGCCTATCAGATGTCAGCATTTCTTACTGGTGTAGATCTGTTACCCAAGTATAGTGCGGCACGTGTCATGGCCTACTGTTTATGCATGGCTATCTTTTTATCATGAGTAATAATAAACACTACAAATAAACATTTGCATCGTCTGCTATCTCATTCCGCTATCTCCCATTTAAAATTTCTTCAGATACCAGTTCATCATCCAGAGTACAGTAAGAGGCTACCTCGAAACGAAGGAAAATTTAGTCCATATTGACGTGGCTGCAGATGGAAACCTTTGTAGCTCTTTGGCACAGTATGGAATTCCTCTTTGACGAAGAAATCATAAATATATGAAGAATTTAGGCATGCCTCATGAATTTCAGTGACAAGTTTTAGTACTGACGGCTTAACTATTTTCTGTTTGAAAGATTATCAAAATTGGTTAACGCTTTGTGAAGTATGACGTCAGCATAGAGGATCGGGCAAGCTAATACTTCAAATTTCATCTTTCCATAACACGAGAGAGTTAGGAAAAAAGAAAAACGTGTAAGAAATTCCCGCCCCTTGAGTAGGATTCACCTCTGTACAATGGTTGGCAGCATTGACCCTTCTCTGTTTGTTTTCCATTTATTAATGGTGTGAAATGACACTGTCCTCTCAATTCACTTCCTGTATATTTTGTCAAGAATACTGTATGTATGCAATCTCTGTTATACTCCATTTCATATAAGGACGTTTATATATGTATGTATGTAGCAACTTACTTGCTATGCACATTTCCGTGATGTTAAAATGGAGCACTAGTCAGGACTGGCATACCCTGATAGGCTCTGGTACCCAGGGTAGGACTGGCAAGGCTGGTCTATCGTTCAGGCACCAAGAGCCAGCACCCCAAGACAAAATTTCCTCTCATTTAGAAATCCTTTGAAAAATCATGGGTGGTAGAGGACTGCTTTGTTGGCCTTCACCATCATATGATTGAAAATATCTTTCAAAATTGTGTATCTCTTCTTCTTTTGGTCAATTGCGTATTCGTGACAACATGGTGACTGCATCAGATCAGTGCACTCCATACTTTTTTGGCGTCGTGTTGCATTGATGTTGCGCATGCACTATGTCGAGTTGATTCGAGATCAGCATTCGACAAAGCGCACACGCAAAATCAATGCAATGTGACGGTAAAAAAGCATTGAGTGCATTGATTTGATGCAATCGAACTTGTCACGAACATTAGACCAAAAACAACACACAAAAAGAAGAAAAGATGGACAACATTATCTTGGTGGAGATCAACACAGCAGTCTCGATCATCTCTTCTTCTCTGTCTCCTAACTCTATCTACTTGCGGACCTAAAACGTATCAAAGTGTTGTCGTTCTTTGCGTCTTTTTGCTTATACGGCAAGACCTATCGGCTGTAGGAAATCTATTTTTTCAAGTCCCTGTATGCACCAAACGAAAACACTTAATAACTAAGCAGAGAGAGCAGAGGAAAATCAACAATGAGACAACCGAAATAACGAAAGCTAACTTAGGGGAAGTAGGTAATTAGGAAATCTTGCGTCGCCTTCCATGTCGAGCTCAACATTTAGACCCCATTTCAGTTGGGTGAATTTCAGGCAAATATTGCATGATCTGAAGAAGCAGCATCAATGCGGACCGGAGCCTGAAAGATATCCGGAAGCGGTCGGGTCTGAATTTAAACGCGGATATGCGTGCAATGAATCACAGGCCGTCACATTGTAAATTCTGGCTGCAACAGACAAAAATAGTAGACATTGCGTTTGGGATCCGACTGAAATATTGACATGACCCAAAAGAGTGCTTTATGTACCATAAAAAGTTCTTCAATATTTACAAGAGTGTGAATTTACGAGGGTAAATAGACTAGTAGGATGGCGCCAGTCTACATGCATGCGTATTCGGAAGGGTGGTCTACAAAAAGTGGCCATCAAAGGGCTCTAATGTCAGGTCATAAAACGTTCTAAACTGACCTTGATCTCCCATTTCCAATGACATTGTTCTACAGTTTTCACATCTGTTTCCAATTCACTTTTCCTCTGTAAACCACATACACTTGTGTCATTTTATCCCGTTTTATCCTGAGCTACAAACCATAAAAGCTCTACTTAGCCCCCTCTCTATTAGGCCCCCCCGCTCTAATAAGCCCCTCCTCTCTGACCCAAAACTTGGAATAACCCCCCTCTATCTTAAGCCCCCACACTTCTACCAAATTCCAGATATTACTAAAGACTTTCCATTTATTTAGATTAACTAGCTTGCATGTTATCTTTCTATGGTTTTGGATAAAACTGTGCCGAATCTATGTGTTTTACGCGTAAACGAGTAAGTTGAATTCGCAAAATACGGTGTAAAAGAACTAAAATGCTTTAATCTATATCCTTACGATTTGATTTTGTGAACAAGACTAGCCCCTCTCCTTTATGCCGCACTCTGGAGTGTCCGAAATTAACCAAGCCCATAGAGGCTCAATTTATTGATCAAATTGGGAACTTTATCGGGCTCACCCGATACGAAAATTCACTTGTTGATGAAAATTATTGTTTAAAAACATCGTCGTTAACCTTTTTTGTGAAGAATTTAAAACAACAACTTCAAATCTCGGAATCCACGTGAAAAATGGACCATGAGAGATAGGAGACCCAGTGTGTAGCAGTTTGAAATTTATATCTGAGGCGAGCAACCTTAGTTTATTGTTTTTTGTGTTTTGAAATTATTTTTACTTGGTATGCAGTCCCCTTTTACTGTTTCGTAATTTTGAAATTTTTCGGTATTGAGCCATCTTAAGTGCAGAGCCAACCAAATTTCAACAAACAGAATATTCCATTTTGCCATGTTATTATCCGAATTCAGCTTTTTTGAAAGTCAGGCGGCAGACCCCCGTCCATCGAGAAGTCACGTACCCCCCGGGAGACTGGGCCTTGGCATCTCAGGGAAAGGCAGTCAAACTGTAGCACTGTCGGACTGTCGCCTTCTGTTCAGTTGCGAGTCTTTTGGGGCACTTAAACACCCCAAAAATACAACCAATTTAGTCATTGAAGGTCTTTAAAGTAAGCCCAGGAAATCGACCCCACTTTAACAACAAATAACCCACTTGTGATATCCTATAGACATGAATTTCAAAATAATCTCCAGCCATATGCACATTGGACATTTTACGGTCCGTCTCGGCTCCTTCGGAAACACACACAGTCATTAAACACTATACGTCATCGAACAACAGTACACAACATGGCTATAAACACTAATTTCACGTCTGGAATGTAATATGGCATTAGAAGCTCTTTGACACCCAGTGCTTCAGAGCGTGTTTATGGACACGTCTAGGTAAGTATGATTTATAAATAAGTATCATGCTGGCTATCTACGGCTATCAAATACCCCCCAGATATTTAATACCGCAATAAATTGAGAGAAATTTATCAAATGTAACTAACTGGGAAGTCATGCCGCCATGCCCTATATTTCAAAGGGTAATAAAACTTCGTTTAAGTACGGCACAATTGATGGTACTTGCTTATACAAAACCACATCAGGTTACAGTTAAAGACACGCCAATGATACCTATAGTAAGTAGGGTCTGGGAAAGAAATCTTCGTATATAGAGCTGCTCATTAGCTATCTAAACTAGAGACTCAAATACAGTCCGATTCCTCAAATGTTCGAAGAGCAACCTTCTAAAAATGTAGTACACCGGCTGTCAAAAAGAAAGTACCCTATTTTCACTGGAAATAGTAACGATATGGCAAGATATTATTACTCTCCGATTCCACGGCTAAATTTATCAATCTTCAACTTAGATTCACATACCTTGCATCTAAAAATCGTCCACCAAACAGCGGAGATACGAGCTCGCAAAGTCAGAATTTACAGTGCACCCGATACCCGAGATTTGGAAAAAGGGCTTAGCCATGATTTGTATCATGGATATTTTCCAAGGCACCTGTAAACTTCAACTTTCCACTTTCAGTCTTGAAAGAATAAAAGACCCGTGGACATCAACCTGATTAAACGAATGCAATAAAAATGTGGTAAGAATAATAAAGTCGTGCCAAATCTCTGAATAAGCGTGCATGTACATCTTTTTCCTCTTCTTTGATACTAGAGATGGAATGGAATGCTGAGTGTACGGATTGAATCCTCAAAGGAATAATTATCTGAAGAGCAATTGAAGAATGTCAAGATATTATTCTTTTCAAAAGAAAAAGCAAAGGTCAGAGTTGAAATTCTTTTGCAATATGCCTGTGGTATCAAATCATGGCTAGGTTAGGCCCTTTTACAATACCTCTGGTTCAAAGGCACTACAAAATTCGACTTTGTAAACTCATATCCCCGGTGTTTGGAGGACGATTTTACAATGCAAGGTAAGTGCAGTTAATTTGAAGATCAACAACTATGCCTTTAAACTCAAAGTCCCGGGTATTTTATAATTTCGATCCAATGCCAAAGGGACCAGGGCATGTAAACTGGTACGTAAATGTCTGGACAATGATATCTGTGAGAACTTTCAAGGGTATTTTGAGCTACAGCAGCACAAGATACAAACTAGAAACAGCGAATGTTTGATAAGGCTTCCATGTAACAAAACAGAATATGCTAGGAAGTCGTTCCATTTTATGGGTGCAAAGCTGTACAACGAACTACCAATCGATGTTAGAAAAACGGAATCGTTCAAGCAATATGAAGAACTATTAAAGAAACATTTTAGCTGAAAACTTTGATATGTTACGACATGTATGAAACTTTTAAATGATCTATGTAATTACTGCTAGGTTTTATCACAGATGTAATACATTTTACTTTCTTTTTATTCCTTTACAGGACACATATTGATAACAGCATTTTTATGTTGAAATGTACATCCTGTATAAAGATTCGTTATAATAATAATAATAATAATAATAATAATAATAATAATAATAATAATAATAATAATAATAATAATAATAATAATAATAATAATAATAATAATAATAATAATAATAATAATAATAATAATAATAATAATAATAATAATAATAATAATTTGTTTAGTCAAAAGGGGGTACTTTTTCGAGACACCCAGTGGTACACTGGGTGAATCAGACAAAAGCTTAGACGTTTGACAGCATGCAGGCCTGAATTCATTTACCGCATTACTAAAAAATGGTAGTAGATTTGACTTGGCATACCAACTTAAGACGAGCAAATATATTTTGTGAAAATTAGTTGTATCGTCCTGAAATCACAAGCCACTCTTTAAAAACACTCCATCACAATATCCTTCAAACAAGCCTAAAATCCTTACTCAAGTTTTCTAGTAATCCACCCTTATCAGAATAGATTTAGACAAAAAAGGCTAAATTACTGTCCAAAATGGGAAAATTTCTGAAGCAGTCTCTTTACATAATCTAGTCATGGGCAGTGTGATAAAAAGTGTTTGTAGCTAAAAAATCAAAACTTTTTACCGTTTTTGCAGCTTAAAGATGGAAGTTTGTTACCTCCATACACGTTCTTTTTATAAGAAACTGGTTTATAAGAAGCTAGTACTAAGATGGCAAAATTTTAAGAAACTGTAGAACTATATCTGAGAAGCATTAAGAAATTTTCAAAAGTTAAAAGCATGGGTGTTATAGCAAATATACTGTTGAACCTCTATTCTTGAGCAATATTAACTAACCATTTGTGTTTTCAACATAATAGAGCACTGTTTATTCCTATATGATGTTTCAAATGTCAAGAAAAATATCTGCAGCTGTGTTAGCGACCACATTGATAATTCTGCATACAAAAAATAAGAAACCAATTGAGAAACTTTTATCACTAATTTGGACAAAAATTCATGCTATATTAAGAAACTTTTAGTACTATGGCCTGATCCTTGTTTCTTATAAAAAAGCGTGTAATACAACTTTTCCTTTCATGGCAATGGTAGGCCGAAGAGAAAGCAACCAAGAAAAGCAGCATCATTGAGGTACCAAACTTCAATTCTTAAGCAACAAACACGGCAACAAACTTTTGATTTTCAAGCTACAAACACGGTGCATAACTGGCCATGATCCAATAAAAGTTTGACTGACTGAGTAAAAAAAATACAATTTGATTATGATTGATGTGGGGCTAAACTGTTAGTAAATTTGATCAAGAACGAAATGTACGTGTTGAAGGATTTTGAGACAAAGAATACTGAAGAACGGTTTTTACAACTGATTTCTAATATAAGACTGATTTGACCGATTTTCAAAAACTAAATTTGCAACAAGGACAAATTTTGCAATACAATAGCAGCAACTGCTTAAGTTGACACCTCAAACACAGAAATTCTCTCAACCAATATATCAAACAAAGTTACGCACTTATAATAAATGAAGAAGGGTAAATCTAAAGTTCTTTCTCACGGATTTTGTTTATTTAATTCAGGAGCCGAGCAAGAGGAATTAGAACTCTCGGTTGGCTAGGGCTTAAAGACAAATGACGGATATATAGCGTCTAGTTTAAAAATAGAACAAAAAATGGATGCCTGCCATCATTTGTCCTATTGTGTTGATAATCTCTCGAAATCATCAAATATAATGAATACAATAGACTATATTTAGATTGCAAAGGCCCCTGATTTAAGTCACCTTATATCTCCGTCATTTGTCTTTAAATGAAAAAATTACTCCATAGCTCCTGAATCGAATAAACAAAATCCGCAAGACGTTTACCATCCTTCTTTTGTCATAAGCGCATACCTTCTCTTAAAAGCCATATTTCGCTTGCACAAGGCGAGGGTTTGCCCCACTGGTTTCGGGGCAACTTTTGGGGCGTGTTTGTTTTGATTGACTGGTTGACAGAATCCCTTTTTTGCAGTCACTAATCGCTTTGAATTGAGGTGTCAATCAAAGCAACTGCTGCTATTGTATTACAAAATCTGTCCTTGTTTATCTAAAAGCAGATATTTTTGCTATACAAGCTTTATCAGTTTATGGGAATCTCATGAATTGTTTGAGGACAACAGGCTTTCAAACATCTATGCATTTTTTGAGTCATTCGTTATCGTTCGAGGAATGGACTATTTCTAAACTATTTTGCAGAATGGCTACAATGTACCACTGCAGTAATACATTTGAAACAAATTTCTGAGGTGGGGCTTTTGCTAGCCCCCAATTTCTTTTAATGATTCGATGTCTTCTCGATTGAAAATTAGGAAAACAGTAATAGAAGCAAGATTTAGTCTAAAATGCTACCTATTATTAATGTTATTAATGTTATTTAATATCAAACACTAATGTTATTACCAAATTTTTTAATTACGGTCGATCAATCCATTTTTCCACATTCTACTTATTTCAAAACATACATCTCTTAATGTTAGTTGTTTATGGCAAACTTATAGGCACAGACGTAAAGTAATGTCTACTGTGGGAGGCTTTCAGTCACAGCTTTATCTGCATATTCGAGCTTCAAACTGTTTAGTATTCAATGCATAGAACGGTTAGAAAAGTTCAAGTACGTTCCAAATCACTAATGTTATCCGAAGAAGTTTCCAATACGCGGATTCCAAAGATTTTCTGGAAGCTTTGTAAACTCGAAAAACTACTTGACAAGCTGTTCGAACACATTCCCAACGCAACTCTTTTACTTAGTCCTTTTCTCAACTTCACAGTTTAAAATCAACACAAGCAAAGAGCAGCTAAACTATCACTCCACTACCTGCCAGGAAAAGCATTTCCAATTTCATATTCGCTCAAATACTTTGCATTGCAGATTATGAATCATACTTTGGGTATTTGGAGGGGACAGTATTAGTGATCAAGGTGATACCATTTAGGACAAATGACGTAAATAAACAAGGATCATGGGGTTGTAAGCCCAAGAACTGCTATTTCTATCTTTAACACACTGGTATCTCTTAACTAGAATGAAGTACCTCAAGGACCACACATTGATATCAGCTATTTTTCAACACTGCTCCAACTTGAAGCAAAAAGCTGCCTTACGGTTGGTAAAAAATTCTCCATCGTAATGTGTCAGTTAATTAAGACACTGACGCTACGTTGATGACTTCATCACTGGTAAATGTTCATTTGAAAACATCCAAAAAATACCTTCATAAAACATCAAATATCGTCTGCAAAAACCTCGATCTGCACTAACTTTCATCGATAAACAAAAAACAACAAGAACCACATTTACACCATAGGCAAGGCAAGAACCAATCGCTAATTGAAATTGACTTTACATATTTAGCATCCATTTCAAGTTCATAAGTTTCCTTGATTTATCCAGATCTCTTTCAAATATTGTCACCGACATCAGCATTTAAGAGGCTCAAGATTTACAAAAACTACAGAATGTCTCAAAAAATTTGTTCGAAGTTTGACTAAATATTGAAAAATAACGATAAGATGAACTGGCTCATGGAATGGTAACCCTGTCGCCAAGATTTTCAGATAATCTGTGGAACCACAATCTTGCAAATCGGTTAAAAATTCATCGAGTTACAAGCTCTCAAAGATCAAAATATACGACAGCTGAAACCAGAGACCCCCAGATTACTTGTAAGGCAAAATAGCTCGAAGATCGAGGTAAAAGTAGGTTATCCACTGTCATACCTCTCGTTGATATCAGAGCAAACCAAATAAAACTTCTAAAGTAATTGAATCCTTACAATCATCATCAAAATTTGCTCAAGACTGCATGTACCCAAAAGCAGTAGTTTAAAGAATAATCGACGACAGACTGAATCTTTTTTCTCAAAGCAGTCATCAGTTTGAGAGTTAGGGTATCGAAAACCTGGGGCATAACGTATTTCAGTGCAATAATAAACATCAGTCACCATGTGTTTCGAGAAATTACAAAAGTATTTTATATAAATAACAAACATAGATATTAGAGATCATACAGTTGCCGTGACGGAATTGTAGCATGAGATCGTGGCTATAAAAAAATTGATGACTAAATGCAGTAGCACAATTCATTCAATTGTCCTAAAATTAACTAAATTTCCCATCAAGGTCAAGGCAGTTTCCTTCATTTAAGGTAGCTTCTGACAATCCACTGCTTTGGTTCCTCGAACTTTAGATTTACACCTAAATGTTGATCTGAACCTTTTAGTATATTACAATTTGTTATAAAAGTTAATCAGCTTTTTCTTGTTTCTTCCTTTTCCCAGTCCACTGTTCTTTCAAAAATGAAATAAACTCGGTTTCAGTCAGTAAAATAGAGCCTAAAACACTAAGTAGACATACACCACCGATGCCAATGTGAATGAACCGATTCAACCAACCACTTTCACAACAAAAGATACGTTCAGAAACAGCAGTAATAATGAATGACAATAATAATGATAATGATACCATCTTTGATGGGAATATGCAACGCAGAGGCTTCAGACTTGAATTAATGAAGAATTTTTGGATGAACATTGAGCTGCGAGATAGAAGAAAATTTGATCAGTACAAACAAACGAACATGCTGAATGTTTCATGCTGAACATTAAGACTGAAATCGTTCATGTTTTAAAAAAAAGTTGAGTGCAAAATTCCAACAAATTTTTCTTTGAATTTAATGTCTGGAAAAAAACTGAGTGTACTTTGTTCTAACTCTGTCATGGACATCTATTGATATCTTGACTATTTTCAAAATGGCGGCATTTAAATTTTTGCACAGAATTCAAGGAAAAATTTTGACACAATGAAAATCGCAACAGGGCAAACGGTTCGGTCTTAATGGTAACCATACTTTACGGCGTCTACAGTATGATGGCAAGCAGAAATCCGTTGCTCCTCTCGTTTCGCATTTAGAAATTTGATCACGTCACAGCCTCAAATATAACAAATACCACAACTTTGAACACTTTGAAAATAATCAAGACAGCAAAAAAACTCCACGGAAGATTTATAGCGAAACGACGTTAACTTTCACGACATCAATTCAAAGAAAACTGTACTAGAATATCATACCAACATTTCTAAAGATTTGAGCCCTTTGTTGTCCTTGCGCGTTAAAATTCATGTTGGTCTGGCAACCATGGTATACAAGCTTATAGTAGGTTTATCACAAAAACGTGGCGTATTTGCCAATCTCAAGTAATGGAGCTTGCATTGCAATTCTCTTCTTTTAACCTTCATCGCATAGAAGAGATGCTAACTTAAATATGAAAACTGTTTGGTCAAAATGGGTTCTTCCATCCCACAATTATGAATGATTTTAGTAAAAACTGATTTTAACAAGATTTTTGATTCAAGTGTGAAATTCTCTATCAACAAACTGAAGCAAGGAAAGCCTTGTGTTACAGTCCAGAAGGATAAACCATTTAACTTCTTTCTCATCCCTTGGAAGCTATCAAGTTGACTAGCTTCTTTGACTCGATACGGCAAGATCTCTCTGATCAGCTCATAAACTCTCTGAAATTCCTGGTTTTAAATGCCAATCTAGGTGATAAACCTTTGCGTAACTTGCTTCTGTTCGGAAACTCACAGAAAAATATCATTATTATCAATCGAATAATTCTTGAAGCAACAATTCCGTTTATCAAAAATACGAAAAGGTTCTCAGATTGAATTTAAGTACAAAACAGCAGCGACATGTTCATTTTATTTGCAGCATTTGCAACGGGTGTCTTGTAAAGACGCACTCCCATGTGCATCGGGAATAGCAAATCTGTTTCCATGACAATAATTGGGGGCTTCATTGATCATCTGCAGTGGCTTGGGGGGGGGGACTTGTTTCTAAGACACCCGTTCGAGTTGTTGTTTCCTCATAATTCTTTACATATTTACTGGGTGAGCCAGAAAATAGTGCCCACCTTTGAAAGTTCATACACCAAGAGAACTTCAAAGATTTGAATGATTCAATTCTAGTTAAAACCCAAAAGATCAAAGTATTTTTGTGAATTTTTTCACTGTCTCGTGAGAGCTAGACATATAGGTAAATTCAACTTTGCAAAAATTTAATGGTCGCAAAATGACTGAAAAAGGGCCTAAATCATTGGTCAAATCATAATGAGGTCCTCGCACAAATCAATAAAGAAAAAGCACTTTTTCATGGATGAGAGATGTCTACTTTCCTTTAATGCAATGAGACTGAACATCTTTAGTATTTGTTTGATAACTGATGTCTTATAACTCTTGAGAGAGACAAAACACCAATTGCGTATTGCTCTGTGTAAGGAAAGTCCTTACAATTTGATTGTTGTTTTAGGCCCTTTGAGCCACTTTGCAACCATGACATTTTTATCAAGTTAAATTTACCGATGATACTTCTAAAGCTGGCAAAACAGCGAGAAAAATTACAAAAAATACTTTGATCTTTTGGTTTTTAATTGAAATCTAAAATATTCAAATCAGTGCAGTACTCGTGGTGCTATGAATTTATAAAAGTGGGAGCATTTTGCTGGTTCACTCAGCATTCTGCCATCATTGTAAGTGGCTGTCGTAGTTGGAACTAGATGGCATGATGTTCTTTCCAGCTATGGCAGCCCTAGAATATTTACGTAGTTGTACTTTAGTGGTTTTATTTGTGATACGTTGACTGGTATCTTCTTGTGCTAGCGATTGTTTTCATAAAAACAGCAAAATGTCACAAAATCACAAATAAATACAAAAAGAAATGACCGATTTAAGTATACTTATATATTAAATTTCTACAACTAATTGAATCATTCTCCGGCAAAATCAAGTTTCAAAATTCGATTTGACTTCTCCATCACCTGAACACCCCAATTTTTTCTGACTCATCCGGTTGGCAAAGGCGATCAATAAACATCTCATTCACATAAAATTGAAACAGGTGTGCTCAGTTTAAAGACCCTGTGCTCCCCAAGATCCTTTGCACGCACAAAAACCAGCAATACATCACTGTTACTGTAAACAACGCATTTCAACCACAGAATATGGGAAAATGAATAGCTCTTATGAGAAAAGCTCCCTAACCCTGCAATCACTTTTGGCAATGTCTTTTGTTTGAGTTCAAAACGATGACTTCGTTATGTTGATTTGAAAGTTGACACAACAGCACAGCCTTGCGATTGCTAGGCCATATTCTTTTTCATACAGTATGAAATTCATTGTCAGACCAGAAAGGATCATGGGGAGCACAGGGTCTTTAAACAAAAAAGTTTACGTTGATTGATAACAGCCCGGAAAATGTTCCACAAATATGGTTTACGTCATAACTACCTAAATCTTACCATAACCCTACACCAAATCTTATCTTTCTCGTTTTCACACAGTCTCTCGACACAAACTTTTTCACATTTGCTTCTCCTAACTACTGTAAGATACGCTGATGATGGATCTTGGATTGGCTCCGAAACGTTCTAAAAAATAGGGACCCTACGGGGATGTGCGAAGAATTCCGGTGCATGTGAAATATTGGGGCGAGAATGAATTTCTGTGTTGTCCATAGAATAGTGTTGTCAACGAGGACACTGCTTGTTTGTTGCTGTTGTAGTTTGGATTCTTTTGATAATTACAGCTATGAATCTGAGCACTGGCAGTGGGTCTATTGGAATATACAGATGGATATATTCGATACCAGGTGAACTCGTTACTTTCAATGATCATGGTCACTATTACGATGTGAGACAATCAGTTGCTAAAATATGTGTTTCTGTCGCAGCTAGCCACCCATCATTTTACATTATATGGGGAATTAAACTTCTACCCCCAAAATATCAGTTTTGGCAACCATACAATTTCTAGAGAATTCTTTTCTCCGATATGCTTCAAACAGCGGCCTAATCCTTTCGATCAACTCATAAACTATCTTCTCCTGCAGATAAGGATGGGAGAGGGGCAAATTTTCAAAAAAGCACCAAATATGATGTAGTGTCTTGTAGAAAAGCTTGATGAATCTGGAAGGAAAACAATCGTACTTGCATATCATTTCAAGTGAGAAGAATCATTCAAACTCCTGGTAAATGGTAGTGAGTACAGGTTGACAGAAGATGGCCTTTTCCACTCTACTCTTCAGAGCTGCACTCACTTAAAATTGTTAGCAGCTCATTATCATCGAAAGTTGCCAGATAAAAGTTCGAAATTCTCTAGCCTAATTGCGGCTCTAATGAAAGCTTTAATGGTCAAACTATTTCAGGTATGCCTCACCTATTGTTACACTTTTGGCAAGAAAAGCGTCCGTAAATACCTACCTACCTACCTACCTACCTACCTACCTACCTACCTACCTACCTACCTACCTACCTACCTACCTACCTACCTACCTACCTACCTACCTACCTTCCTATCTCGTTTCCTTTCCTCCCTCCTTCCTTCCTTCCTTCCTTCCTTTCTTCCTTCCTGCCTTCTTTCCTATACAGAAATCTGCCCATCATGCAACGTGCTCATTCTCCGCACATAATAATGTAATTACTTGGACTGCCATGACTGGATTATCGTTAACAATTAGATTTGTCATTATTTTACAAGATAGAATAATAAAAATCAAATATATGCACATATAAAGTCATGACAATCTTGTTGCTTAAAGTTGTGTTTGCTCGGCAATTCATGGTAAGACTGGGCTTCCCTCGTTA
Organism: Aurelia sp. 4 Dawson et al 2005; assembly: GCA_964019985.1. Taxonomy (NCBI): domain Eukaryota; kingdom Metazoa; phylum Cnidaria; class Scyphozoa; order Semaeostomeae; family Ulmaridae; genus Aurelia; species Aurelia sp. 4 Dawson et al 2005. The sequence goes on along the minus strand of OZ026493.1, from coordinate 20,942,806 downwards.
CGTTAAAATTACCTACCTATTATCAAATTTCTAGAAAACAGTGGCAACAATTTCTTGAATAAGACGGAAAAGCCAGTAAGAAGAAGAAGAAGAAGAAGAAGAAGAAGAAGAATAATATCAAATTTCAAAGGTAATCTGTCCATTAGAATGCAATGGTATTCCAAAGAAAATTTCGAGAAATCGTAAGTTGTTGGTAGTTTAGTGGCTTAGCTGTAATATATTTGAAAGAGGCATTTAAAAGCAGAATGGTTTCAAGTTTGGTCTCTTAGCTCATTTGGTTCACTGGCTCAAATCTTGTTAATCTGTTTCTCTTTACTGTTCGCTGTGTTCTTAGGTAGTTTTATCTAGTTATGAATTTTGTTTGTAGATTCATCTTTATTGTTGTATATATTTTAGTTTATTTAGGGCGTAGAACGTAGACTATGTACCTCCGGTATAGTGTCGTTGATTACAAAGAGAAGGTACGTCTCTACTGATTTCCGCTGCTTTTCCTTAGTAGGGCAAACTGGCAAAAATGAGGATTTCGTAAAATGAGGCAGATCTAGAAACCCACCGAAATTCGTCAAAACATGGGACTAGTTAGACCAGCACAAGACAGTAATGGATATGTGACATATAAGCCTTGGAATAGGCATGTCATTGCATGTAAATGAATTTTCTACTTTGGAAGAAAGTAAAATTCCAATAACGCTTGGGAATTTTGTTGTTGCATGTGGCAAGAGTTGCATATTTCTAGAGGATGATATGCTTTATTCTCGAGTAGCACACTAATTCTCCATTTGAATTCCTATCTCAACAGGTCTGCAATCCTCAGCGTGGCACTGGTTTGCCATTAGGAACCTCTCAAAATTGCTCAGAACCGTACCGAAACGTTTGTTTATCTTGCTTTTGACATTCCGACCTGATTGTACAACTTCGAAGGAAAATGACATATGCAGTACCTTCCTGTGTCCCGCTAAGGCCATTTTTGATGTGAGGTCTCCCTTTCGTTGTGAGATATCTGAGTCATGGTCTCATGGAACATCCTTACAGCTACGTTTTTGGGACTTGCTTTTCAAAGATTCGTACACCATGAATTTAAAACTTTGAAGTGTTACTATCGCTATATAAAGAAAGCACAAATTATTGGCTGCCAATAATTCATTCGTTTGGTTTTTGTGCAGAGGAAGGTCATCCTCTGAGCCTTAGCTATTCTAAAAAGAATCTGAATCAAACGATATTTTTGATACATGTTGTAGAATTTTCGAATGTACACATTAGTGATACAATTTCCAACGCTACTCAATCGAACCTTTAACATGAAAATGTACAAATATCGCTGCGAAAAGAATGGGATTTTATGACCGTCTCTTGCGGTGATCAAAAGCAATTGATAAAAGCGAGGCTATGATGATCTTTAGAGCGACATTAAGACTTTAAAACTTAAAAGGTTTTTGGAGGGAAATCCATCATTCGTAGAAGCTCCGCTACAGTCATTTACTAGAGCAACGTGTTCTCCCCAGTCTCCTTTTTTAATTGTTGAAATGGTCTATGGTGTTGTTTGATTGGAGTTGATCTAGATCAGTAGCCCCCCTGTTTCTAATTGATTCTAATGGGTTGTAAATTGCATGTGTTCAAACAGTTGCTTTTTGTCACTGTTTTTATGCTCCTTTGTATCGGGCCATTTGCCCCTGCTTCAGCAAATGGCTGTAGTGTGTCTCTGAATGTACTATTTAAAGACTACGATACACACCTGTGAATGATTCTCAGTGCCATATTTATGCAGTTTGCCAGAATGAAACCAACACTGCCAAAGACTTTTGTAAGGCCAAGTGATGCAATGAGGAAGACGACAGAAAACAAAACCATATGATGATTATAATGATCGACCTCTTCTTTGCTCATCAGTGCAAACATGAAGCATTCTGTAATGCCATTTACTGCAATTACCAATACATACAGAGAATACCATCTCAATAGTGTTGGACCTGCAATAAAACAATACGGTTAATAATGTATCTATTGTATACTTTTTTGAACTCAAGTGATGCTGACGCTGAATGCTTTAGCAGCAAATGCTAAGTTTGAAGAGTAGAGAAGACCTGCTGTAATCACATCCATGGGCCCTTGTCATGATGCTTAATTGGCAACAATCTGCATGGGATTGGGGATTGACCACATGACTATGCTGCTTTGGTTTACAGGAGAGAGCTTGTACATTTTAACATACTTATCCTGCATGAGAATTCTGTTTACTTTCTTATGAATTCTTACACAAGAATTAAAAGAAATCTACATTATTTCATATGGTTGTACAATTCTTCTCATGATGTGTAGCATTCTTAATAGCCATCAAGAATTCTTGCCATGGTAATGTGCACAACGCCTGTACAACAATGTAGTGATATAATAGAAAGGAGCATGGAATGCTGAATAAAGATTCAATATCTTAATGTTAAAAATCAATCATTAAAATTGATCTTAAACATTGTTTTCACAAGACTTACAAGAAGCAACAGTATAAGAGAAATGTTTTCAAATTGTTCTGTTTGAATTGTCCTGAAATAATACATAGGGGGCGACAGGGGGGACTCTGACTCAAATGATATTTCTGATACATTTGAAGAACACTGGAATGTGTAACAACAGTGATAGAGGCATCATAATCAATCAAACTTTTTCAATAGAAATTTATAAAACAATAACTCAATTCAGACTCTTTTTAGAAATGCTAAAATGTTATTCTAATACCACATGGGAGGTCATGCATTTTACAGTTACTTGCAACAGGCCTTTTCGTTTCATGCAGGTGATCGCCCTCACCCTCACCAGCCCCCTTGCAAAATTGTTTATACGGGCCATTAATAGCCCTCACAAAAATGTGTTTTGCCCGATGCTCAGAAACAATTTTGGTAACTAGGCTCCCTTAAGGAGGTTTCAAAATTGCTATCTCAGTCATCATTCGGTTTTCACACAATTTTACCAAATAATGGCGCTCCATACGAAAGAAAAGCCTTTTTGAAGGCCGACCATTGCGAAACAAACAAGATGTAAAGAACCAAAACGAAACTCAAGATATTATGTTTTATGATTTACCTTAGCAAGATGATTTCAACAGGAAACTTCAAGAACTACCGGGTGTCCCAGAAAAAAGTTCCGACGTTTGGTGGAACACAGAGAAAAAGATTTTGAACCTGACCATTTCTATTCACTCTAGCTACATACTAGACATTTCAACTTACAGTTTGACATATAGTAAGATGAATTTAGTAATCTAAAAGTGGAATTATGAGGTCTAACATTTCGTGTTCATGTTCAAGATAAAACCAGTGAGATTTGTACAGCATCCTGCTTCATGGTGCTCAAGGACCCACACAAAGACTGAGTTGACGACGCGTTTATTACCTTGACAACGGGCAAGGTTTCTACTCAATGAGCACATTCAAAGTAAAGACCATTTCCCAGCCAGTGGAATTTTCCGAGGGGGACAGAAATTCTTTTGTTTGCAAGAGAAAACTTCGCTTTGTAATTGAATGGAGTTTAGCTTTGAATGCCCTTGGATGGTGTGAAGTTCCACCTGATCGAAAAAACTTCTTGGACTGTCTCGGGACAAACAGCTTGCTGCTGTTGTTGCATTGTGCCGACTGGGAATTTCAAACGGGAGCTTTACTGTTCCACGATTTCATAGAGATTCACCGTTTCTTTTCCGTAACTAGAAATAGTTTTCAATTCTTTGTTCGACATGCCAGATTATGCAACAGCGCATTTTCCGGCTTTGTGCCGCTACCTCGAATTGAGTAGTAGTGGTAGAAAGTACAACTAAGTATCTTCCCTCGAGACCCATTGGGTTCGACTTTTCGGACCTTGCTTTGAACATGTTCAATGAACAGAGCTCTTGCTCGTTGGTAAGGTAATGTTCGAAAGTATGAGCGCTGTTTTGTGTTGCTCATCTAGAGATTCCCCCTTCACCGCGATGATGAAGGAAGGGGCACAATCTGTCTGGTTTTGCGTTGAACACGAACCTGAAATGTTAAAGCTCATAACTCCATTGCTAGATCACTAATTTCTTCATATGATATGCCAAATTTTAAGTTGAAATGTCAAGCATGTAACTAGGATGATAAAAAATTGCCAGATTCAAAACTTTTTCCTCTGTGTTCAATCAAACGCCGGAACTTTTTTTGGGACACCCGGTATAAAGTGCAGAGGAAGTACTGGGCCTCAACAATGAGTCAGCGTCTGTCTTCCTTGCTGTATTTTGCGATGGTTTGCAATAGAGATCCTTCTTCGTTGGCCCACACCTTCCTTCTTCATCGAGGTTTCCAGTTTGATTAAATTTTTTTTAAGATGAAGAATGCTACAATCATGTTACTTTGCTGCCAAAAATTCTCAGTTTAACCTTCAAAGCATTCCTCTGGTCTTTAGAGTAGGCATCCAATGAAATTTTAAGAGACTTGGTTATTTCCTTTCATCCACTACTCCAATCCCCTACTCTGATCTTTTAATGAGTTTTGTGGTATCTTTATTTATCTTGAATGGATTTTCACAGATAATCAAACCGGACAACAGGAAATTTGTTGGCCTGACACATTTGACCCCTAACTTTGGCAAAATAATGGAGAAACGACAAATAACATTACAAACAAATGGAATAAAATCTTTCGCAGCTTTGTATTGAAAAAGTTTACAGCTTGTTCAAGAGGGTTAATTCTCTCCTCAAAAGTTTGGTAAAGCGAAGCAGTCTTCAATACAAGAACATGACCTTTTAAAATTCCATTGCCAATCAGTAAAACATAGCATAAACACAAGAATATAGCATGGGCCGATCGCCCTTGCTGTCTTAGCTACATGGATGATATGACGCCCTGGTGGAAATTTCCTTATGAAAAGGCCTGCTTGCATAATCATACAGTATGCTCATTGTGGCATTGCACTGTAACTGATCAAAATCCCCCATTTTCCATGAATGTTGAAGAGCTTTAGAACTACTTTTATCTTCTGTAATAAATGCATATACTATATTTGTGACTTTGCAATCTTGATGAAAACAGTATTAAACATTGAGGATTTAACCTAACAATTTTTTTACCACACAATATTTCAATCTATGGTCTCTGCCGATTTCCTATTGTGTAGGACAGATTTTCTTGACTCTCTCAAAATTTTGTGGCATTCTAAAGGATGTGGCCTCCAAAGATTTTCCAGGGCAAGCCCCTAGAGCCCGATTTTTGCTGGCTTCACAGGCAACTTACCCCTCCCCAAAAGTAGGAACCTGGATATGCCACCAGTGGAGAGGAAATCAAGCCCCCCCCCCCAAATCAAAGAGGATATATGTGTGTGACAAAAAGTCATGCTCAAAAGCCATGCCCATCAGTTGGCAAATGCCCTAGTTTGATTCCTCTAGTAATGGCCCTGTATGTACATTAAATTTCTATTTTTGAAAATTACAGTAGGTTTTACTTCCTAGTTTTGTATATTCATTGGAAGTAGCTTTTTAGATCTTTATATCCAATTTTTTATTGTAAGTTTTTATGTGGAGGGCCCCTTGAAATCAGTCACTAGGGTGAACGGCCTCCCTCTTTAAAAGACTGATTACTGAGGAGACAGAAAATATTCATGTGACCCAGTGTTTGTTTAGTCAGTAAAAATGTTACTGAGATAAGGTGAAACTCGTGTTTTACATACAGTACAGTATAGTCTCAGGATAACATACTTTGGGCACCATATCATCAGATATTAACATATCACTTTTATTACCGATACAGCATACCACCTTTTAGGATCCTTATGACCCTGAATCCAGATACAGTAGGCTCATGTTTTCAAAGTTTTTTCAAATTTTTACCCTTCAGCCGATCCCTGGCTTTCAGGCTTCAGATCCCAGAGTTATGTTTCAATGAGGCTATACTGTACACTATGAAAAAAAAATTATATATAAATTGACATAAATTGAACTGTAAAAGGCTTATAGCCTAAACAGAAATTTGATATGATATGATACAGTATGATATGATATGAAATGAAAATGAAATGAAATCATGCTTTTGTCAAGCTTTCCCAAGCTTGTTGCATGCATGCTGAACTTTTTCTTAAGAGATTTACAGTACCTTGACTTGAACTGAGCAGCTTGCCACCATATATATCAAGTGCCAAATATGAATATCCAAAGCCAAATATCAGAATTATGAACCCAATTAATGAAACAAACTTTAATACACCTGCCAAAATTCTTCCAGCAGTCTCTAGATTTGTTTTGTCTCTATCTTGCTTCCCTCTCACTAATATTTGGCAAAATAAAACATAGTAACTGTCTTCAATTGGCAAAAATACAAATCTTGCAACAAGAGATCCAAGATTATTGATAACATCATAAATTCCTTGCTGCCCAAAGTTTAAGACATTGAAAATTGTCATGATGTATCTTTCTCCCTCTGTAAGGAATTGCTTTAACAAGGACTGCTTCAAGAAACTGTAGACTAGCTTTCCATAAGATGGGTCAATAAACTTGTTTTCTTTGCTGAACTTTGGTAGTACATCACTAAACTTTTCTAGAGGAAATTTTTTGATTGCCTCATCAGTTTTCTTGTCTGTCTGAGAGCTTGTCCCTTTGTCTGTTTTCTTTTCTTTCCAGGCATAGCTTAAAAAATAGCAATAATATGCAGATACGTAGAATGCTGTGTGAATAAATTGTGCAACACAAAAACCACTCAATGCATAAGCTGGGAAGGTAATGATCAAAGTGATGGTTGACAGACATTTTGCAGCTAATGCTGTTGCTTCTATTAGAACTCTGGCATGTATGAAAAGGAATTCTTGACCAATGAGCCATAATGGTTCCACAACAAGCTCTGCAGTGGCAGCAAAACCAAAGATGAAAACAGCCTTTGGATATTGTACAGCATACTGTGCGGAAGGCTGCTCAAGGCAGTAAATCCACAAGCAGCTAAGAATTATGTTTGAAAGAACTCCAATAGGGATGCAGCACCATATCAAATTGATCATCTGTCGCCAGTTTTTCTCCACAGATTCTGCAGGCCTACTCAAGCATGCTTTTCGGAAGGCCTCTCTTGACAAGAAAAGTACCGTCGAGTATAACAGCGTTAAGCGTACGTTTACAAGGCCAAGAAGTTCACCGGAGATGTACCGAAGTACAAGTGCATTGACAATGAATGTTAATAAGCGAAAGGATACCTGTAAGACAACATTATACGTTGCAGCTCTAGCAGTTCCTCGCAAAACTTGCTCTATAGAAGTCGCCATTTTTGTTCAAATTGTGACAAGCCTCGATTTGAAACTGATGTTTTTTGCAAATTTCTTGAAGCACCCACTGATCTGTGGAAGCACCTCCAACATATGATTGTTTCATTGCTATTCAAAGAAATCTGTGGTCAAAATCATACCTCTCTCAAGGAAAAACATTTGATAGCAGAATAACCTTAATCAATTCAAGATAGAAAAGCGGAAGTTTGCAAATTTTCGAGCATTTGAAAACTAAAAGCTGTAAGAATTTTCGCGCTTTCTCAGCCTCAGCTTTAAAGTGAGGCTGCTATTCAAACGTGGAAATGAAGCGAAAAATGTCAACATCAAAGCACAGCACAACAAGCACTGTACAAGTTTATCGCCTCTCAGCGGGAAGCACAACACTGACATGTAATAGCTGGTAGAGCTTTGAATAGCAGAAATCATTGGAGTAGCAGAGAGTCTGGCCGATCTTCTTTTACTTCTGAAAAATAAGAAGAACTGCAGAATTTTTAGGCCAGTATTAGGCCAAAGTTACCTGCTTCGTGCAGAAAAGGTCAACCTTATCAATACCACCAGAGAAAGAGAGATGGCAAATCACAGAGAAGAAAATTGCTAGCTTCATTCTAAAGGAACAAGAGATTGTGTTCGCAACTGAAGTCTTGAGAAATATCAACAAACATTTTGTGTGAAGTTTGGATGTTTATGGCAACTTGTTTTCTGTAGAAAATGGTCAATAAGACAAGCAGACAGGTGTCTAGATTTGGGAAATAAAGGAAAGATCATAACTATCAGCTGGTCGAGGGTATTACTATTCACACAAATTGGATATTTAGCTGACAATAGATGTTAGTGGATCAGAGATCTTAGAGTGGTGATAAGAGGAGATCAAATAGGATAGAAGCTGTTGGCAAATTGGATATGAATCTAATAACAGACTGATGAATGGCAGATTGTGCAAAGGAATCAAGGAGAAGAGATTCATCAATAGATTTTGGCCAATCATATTACACAGTTTTGAAATATGTAGTTAGTACTTATGAATGACATTTCTCTGAATCCAGACTTTCCTTTTCTGCATAATACTTGCATGCAGATTATTTTTGAGACATTGCAAGAAATTATCTTGAAAAATGGCAACCACTTGAAAGGAGAAAGTTTGTCAGTGTTTTGCAAATGATCACATTCACCTACAAGGGTTGAAAGACATCTGCTTTTTTTGATGCCACTGAGCTGGTATTACAGAGCAGGATGAAGCTTGCAAAGAGATATATTTGTGCACTGGTTTTAGTGACAAGCATATTCTGGGTGTCAGTAGACCTTTTTCTAATGATGTGGAACAATAGACTTGAAGTGAAGGTATTGAATCCTGAACAATCACTCATTCTTAGCATGAGCAAAGATAGACTTGATTCATTAAGACCAAAAGAGAAGGAAAAAGGATTAGTGAAAATAGATTATTTTAAACTCTTTTATAAACCATTGCTGCATCCTGAAACATCAAGCCTTGGAATGAATGGGGCAGGTGTAAAGAATTCACAAGATGAAAAAGCAACAGAAGACCAATCTGTCAAGGATTATGGTTTCAATGAACTCAGCAGCTCAAAGATATCTTTGGAAAGAACAATACCAGATAACAGAGATAGCCAGTAAGTGGAAATAGTCCCAGGGCCATACTTTGACTTGGGTCTAGATGGTACATTTGCAATATACAGTACAGTTTACAAACACTATCTCAGCTGCCCCTATCTCAAATTTTTGTAATCTTTGATAAAAGTTTCTGTTATTGCATTTATAGAGAGCACCTGTCCAGCTTCAGCTACCTTGAACCTTCTTGACCTTCAAAAAATCTTAATTTTACTTGAGTGTTTGAGATAGTGGATGTCATACTGTATTTAGATATATACTGTATACTGTACCTGAAAATAACAATGCTTTTTGGTGGAATACAAAATGCTGAAAGGCATTGCTCAAAATGTTAGGTTTGCCATGATCTCAAAATCCCTCCTCAGGTGTTACCATGCAAGTACAGTTTTATGAACAGGTCTTTTTATCACCTACTTTTTAAGGCCCTCTTCTCCATGCAGAATGCATTTATCTTACAAATCTAAATATGTGTTATAGCGCAAAAAAATGTACATTTACATCCACACAGACAGATCTGGTGACTGTTTGCAAAGTATTTTTAGTACTGTAAGACCCAAATATGGCAGTAATGACCTTGTGCACATCAAAGTGGTTTACCTGCCTAAGAATTCTTGTTCAGGAAAATTTATGTGGCTCAAGAATTCCTATCATGTTCTTGTTGCGTTATTATGCTGAAAGGCTTTTGAAATGATCTTCAGTACTCCTCTAAAGTTTTTATCATAGAGCAGGAAGAACTTTCAAAGACTTCTTGTGACATTAGTGTACAAATAGCCTTTTATTATGTCGAAGTTTGAAAATATTGTACACTCAACAAGTATTTCTTGCCTAAAAAATCTCTGAAAAGGTCCTTAAAAACTGCCATACCATTTGAGAAAGCTAACGCATTGTCTATCCAGTTTGCAATGGCACTTTTTGATGAGATCTCTGGTTTGCAATGAGACATTGCCTTTTTGTTCGCTATTGTTTCTTTTGAATAGTCTATTGAAGATCTCTGACTTGCAAGTGCCATACTTTAACTTTAACGCCAATATTGAGCATCGCATAAGGCATTTTGCTCAACTAAATAAAGAAAACTATAAATTGGCCACTACAAAATATGAAGATGGGAGAGATGTCAGCAAGGATAACCAGCAAACTCACTCTAAAACCAGTAACACTCATCCGCCCCGACCAGTGAAGAATTCTAACACAGCAAGCAACTTGTCATGCCAGAATTCTCCACCCAAAGCAAGCTAAATTTCAAGGTTCTCTGAATCTACATCGTCATATTGTGTAGTAGACCAAGGGAAAACTTTTAAATATACATTATTTTACTCTTTTATATAAAAACATAATCTGCACACCTGATGTCAATCAAACAAGGATTCTTGTGAATTGTCCTGATATTCATGGACCTGCTGTAAAAGGCTTTGTATTCAATCAATCAAAAAACTTACCACTGTAGACCTTCATTGCCAGGAGTTTTGTTTATTGCGAACTAAAATTCTTTTCTTGGAATTTCTGGTGTAAATACAGTACTTTAAACTTTCTTTCAACAGCAAGTCAAAACTTTCTCTGCAGCATACAGTATTTTGCTTTTTCTGAAAGGGCAGATTATTCCTTGCATTATTCTGATTTTCATTTTTTGTCCTTTTTAACAGATGTTTGTTTAAAGGTTATCCAAAGAATTTGCCAACAGCTAGTGTGATCGTCATATTTCATAATGAAGCATGGTCAACGTTGATGAGGACTGTGCATACTGTGTTAGCAAGATCACCCAGTTATATGTTGAAAGAAATCATTTTGGTGGATGATTGCAGCAATTATGTAAAATATGGTAAGAAGGAGATAGCACACTTTTTTGCTTCAAAATTTACCTGTAATAACAAGAACAGATTTTGTAAGACAATATAATCAGTTGCTTTGTTGACACCTAAATTCAAAGAGATTTGTGATAAGATTGCAGACAAGAGAAATTCTCTCAACCGGTAACTAAAAGACAAGTAAAGTAGCAAAGTTTCTCTGAAGCCCAGGTAGCCAACTTGCTTGTTGTACATTCTAGAAATGGTCTTTAAGTGTAAATATGTGATTATATCAAAGAAAAGGAATATATCTGAACATCTACTGCTGTCATTTTATTTTTGTTCTTTGGAAGCTGAGCTGCAAGTGCTTTGATAGCACCCAAAAAATACGAGAATTGAATCACTTCCAATTCAGTTTCTATGTGAAACACACAAGATGCCCTTGGTAGATGTTTAGATATTTGCTCATTCTTTCAATATATATTGTATATGCCCATCTCTGCTCTTAAAAACCATTTCTGGAATGCACAACAAGCAAGCTCACTACTTGGGTTTTAAAGAAACTGTTTACAACTTTGTTTATTTTGAATTACTGGTTGATAGAATTTCCTTTGTCTGCAACCGTAAGTCGCTTTGAATTTTGGTGTCAACAACAACAACTAATGCTATAGTCTTACAAAATCTGTCCTCATTACCTGGCATGGAAACATTTATTGATGCTAATGAATAGCATTGTTGAATGATGAAATGCAGTAAAGAGTTTTGGCATCAGTTTTTGGTTTTTGTTTTGAAGTTGTTCACTACGTTGTGGGATAAGTTAATGAGATCAGTTTGTTTGCACAAAGTCAAAAAAGGAAGATGTATATCAGATTAGGTAAAATTTGCCACTAAATTAAAAGATCTACTATGTAAAAAATAGATAGAAAAATATACATTTACATGGCAAATTTGTTAAGTACCAAGTTAAAAACACCCAATTAAAGTGGCAGGGATAGCATTAAAAGATCGAGTTGACCTTATTTTCATTATGGTCCCCTTAATGGTGGCTGCAAACATAATAAACATCATAATAGACCTTTTCGCTATTCTGAAAAAGAATCTCAATCGAACGACGTTTGTTTACATTTTGAAGAATTGTCGAATGTGCACAATGTTGATAGAAGCCCTAACACCACTCCATCGAACTTCGCGTATAAAAATGTATAAAAATATCGTTCGATCCAGACTCTTTTGTAGAATAGCTAAAAGGTCTATTTATGTGCTTTTGGAGAAAGCGTAATTTAGTAAAGACCAAATCATGAATGTGAGAGAGGATGTGCAGTTTCAGTAGAACACAAGCATGTCTTTTTCCTCTCTCTGTATATTTTCGGAAAAAATTGTCCTTGATCTTATGCTTAAACGAGTTGATACTATTTGTAGATTTTACCAAAACCAAGAAATGGCTAACCCTAAAGAATAGCTCCTACATAAACTTTAGACCGAGAAAAGTAATATGAGCATCCCTATCTACACTGAATCAGAGTAGCTCCCCCTCCCCGGAGGCAAACAGATGCCTCATCGAAAAGGAAGACTTGCTTCAAAAAAAGCTATGAAGAACTAAAACTATTTGGTCTACTTCCATCTGACCTAAAATCAGCTAACAATCCAAATACATTTTAACATAAGATCAAAGAAAATTTTTTCCAAAACATACAAAAAGAGGAAGATGACATATACGTCTTCTACTAAGACCCTTCCTCATCTCTCACAACCATGTTTCCGTCGCACAAACCGTTTTCGTACTGATAACGACTACAGTACTTTCCTGTTTTTTTCTTTTTTCTTTTATTTTTCTTTTTGTTAAACCAGCACCTCTAAGGGGACCAGTATGGAAATAAGGTCAGCTTGACCCTTTAATGCTATCCCTGCCACTGTAATTAGGGGTGCTTTACTTTTAGGTTTTTAAACCTTAAAGTATTGTATTGTATCTATTTTTTATATTCATTATAATAACTTTTATATGTTTTTATGTGGCAAATGATACATATATACATACATAAAACTATTGCAGATGGTAGCGCTGTTTACAAACTTTTTGTTCCAGAGACAAATTTCTCACATTGCTTGGTTTTAAGAACAAGTTTTTCGTGGGATTGTTATTCATTTAGGTCTGTCTTGAAAATTTTAAGTATTTTGCCCTCCTCACTATTGCAAATTTAATGACGTCATGTTTTCAACGCTGCTGTTAAGTCATGCTAGCTGCATGCATTTTTTTCTTGGCAAGTACCACCCCGGTCGCTATGCATTTATGTTAATTTGAAAACCCTAATGAAATAGAGACAATGCCAACTCCGAGTCCATGCCATGTTCAGACATGATAGCTGTACCATTGACTTTGTCTTTTCTAGGACATTTACAAAAAGAACTAGATGATTATATCGAACAATTTCAAAAGGTGAAACTAATCAGGTCACCAAAACGAGTTGGACTTACTCAAGCGAGGCTGATAGGAGCTGACAATGCAGTTGGCGATGTTTTAGTATTTTTGGACTCGCACTGTGAAGCAACGTTTGGCTGGCTTGAGCCTTTATTAGCAAGGATAAAAGAAAACCCAAAGGTTGCTGTTGTTCCTGATATTGAAGTTATAGCATGGAGAGATTTTTCATATAGCAGTGATAAGGGATCTGATAATAGGGGAATTTTCAGTTGGGAACTGATGTTCAATTGGGGACCTCTTCCAGAAAGTGAGCAAAAAAGAAGGAAAAGTCCAATTGACCCCATAAGGTAATATATTAATCATTTTTCAGATTTCCTGCAAAGAAATTTCACTCGCAAATACGCAAAGCTTTGCTTACGTACCTGTTTAGCCCTTCCCTTAAGTGGAAATGCACTTTACAAAATGTGGTATGAAATCATGACAAGCGCTGGACGCCTAATGTGAACAAGACAGATCTTTTGCTGCTTTTCCTAAGCGCTTTTTCAATGCAATTGTAGAATTTTGATGTCTCTGAACTAAATGTTATTCCTGACACCAATTATCGGAGCTGCAAAGTGAGCAACAAGTCCTCAAAAGCATGAATTCATTTTCTGAAGTGAAGAAGATGCGGCCAATCGCCTCTGTGTTCATTGATTAAAGGTAATGTGTCCATGTAAGTACAGCAGCTTTGCGGGGGGGCATGGCAATTTCATATGAAATTTCCTATGATTACTGAAGCAAACAAAATTAAGCGATAGCCAGTTGTTATTCAAGCAAAGTGATGATTTACTTGCGGTTGTTTTTCCAGAGCTGAACCACAGCAGGCAGCCTCACTATGAAATTAAACTTTGAGTTTGCATGTGATCAGTTAAATTCTACCAGTCACAGACTGCTGCTTGAGCTTTCTTCATCAGCGTCTTGTCAGCATATTTTGACAATGTGTATACGCAGCTGTACTTACATGGACATTGAGCAAGTCTATTTGCATTCATACCAACATTGCTGTGGCTAAATCATTGCTTTTCCGTCATATCCCTCTTACAGTACCTTCCCTCTCTTTCCTCATTCCTTTATAGCTAGAGGCAGGACAGTAAATCAGTTCTGCAGCGAACTGACTCAGCTATTTAGTGTTGGCGCTATCTCCAATGAAAAAGTCATGACTCGGAGAGGCATATGATCAAAACTGTATCCTGAAGGATAATTAATATTTAGAGATGTCTAGTACAGTAAAACCCCGCAAACAAGAACATAGCAAAATAAGAACCAGCAGACCGATATTGTGAACAAAGACGCCCAAAGATAAGAACCAAAAACATGCTGATTTAATCCAAAGTTCTTATGAGATGGTACATTCAATTAAGAAATTTCATCATATCAGTGTAAACAAACTCCCAACTGAACACCTGCAACAGTTATTTTGAAAAACAGACCAAAGGCTTTTGAAATTTTGAATGTGTTTTCTGCAAACAAATTCTACTAAAATAAACAATTTTATTTACAATATTTGCAACAAATCAGTTTTTAAGATAACTGAACACCTCTAACAGTTTTAAGGGATATGTAAATTGTTTTATGAAGCTATATGATATAAATTGCTTTGTTAACAACAAAATACCATACCCTCTTATATTCAAATCCAGTCATTCTCTCAAGTTTATTCACTACTTGCTGTATATCTATGTATTTATCATTGTAACGAGTGTCCTTGCGATAAGAACCACACCTTGAAAATGTTATAAGCAGTGGTGTAGAGCTAGATTAATAACTAGGGGGCTCAGGTAGAGAGCTGCTGAGGGATGCAGCCAATGAAGAATGCAGCGATTCAGAGGTATGACCCATTAAAGTCTTTGAGATTGCTGCTACCCTCCTGGAAATACTGCTTTACATCATTAACCATTTGGAAGCAAAACTATGTACAGTTGAATGGTTTTTGACCATATAGCTACCATTGTTTTCCAAAATAATGCAATCTAGATATCATTCGACGGAGTTATGCGAGCGGTGGTTCTTGTAGGAGTTGTAAAAGTTAAGGAAGTCTTTGTTTCTTAAATTTTCCTTACCTCTTATTGCACATCGTTCAAAAATGTAGGTCTTTTTAAATAGCACTATGCAGTTAGATTTGCATATAATGTCTGGTTTGGCTGTCGCCTGTCACAAGGTACACGGAGGTCAGTTTACTGTGATCGTATACTTTCTTTAAAAAACTTGGCAGAAATAACCGTGACCAGGGGCTATTCCTGAACTCATTGTTTCATAGCGAAAAGACTTTTTCCGCACTCAGCTTGAAGATTCTTAATCAGAAGGCATCTCAGTTCAAAAGAAGCCAAACCTGTTTTGTAAGAAAGGTAAAAACTTTCCTTAAATGTGCCAAGTGCTACAACTCTTGCAAGAATCAAGTTCCTCTCGCAAAATTCTTTCGAATGATGTTTAGTTTGCATTATTTTGGGAAATAGTGGTACTTCTATAGCCAAAAGCCATTTCGCTCCAAAGATAACCGTGTCCTTTCATAGCTGCATCAATTAATGCTTCATAAAATAAACAGAGTTCAGCAACTTTTTTTGTCGAAATAGCTTGAGATAGTGATATTTCAGCAGAAAAGTTCTTGAAGTCACTAAAGGATGTCTGTTTGCAATTCCTTGCTTGTCACTTGCACTCTTGGCATCATCAGCAGGTCTATTTATGCTGATAGACATCAATGAAGATAAATGTTTCAAAGTCATCGAAGATCTATCTCATCGTTTGTCATAAACAACTTAAGAAAATCAAAACTTCATTAAAATAACTAGGGGGGGCTAAAGCCCCCCAAAATCATGGAGAAAATAACTAGGGGTGCTGAGCCCCCCAGCTCTACACCACTGGTCATAAGTACCTCATTTATAAGAACCTGGTCAGCCTGTTTTTTTTAGAAAAGTATGTTCTTGTTTGCGGGGTTTTACTGTACGACTCAGCGATTCCAACACAATGGACGATTGCACTCAAAATGGCTGCGCCATGTTTAGCACAAAGGTATATTTCTTATCAACTTTCATAGCCTGTCTATATCATATTTTCACCATCTTGAGAGCATCAGACTGTCTCTTTATCCGTCTAACATGAAGCTTGCTGTCTAAAGATAACTGATATATTGTTCCTTGCTTCACCAGTGGTCCACAAAAATAACTCAGTTTTATTACGGAGTAGCAATTACGTTGATTTTTACGGCTGACGATTTCTTTTTGCTCATTATGGAAAATTTTTCGCAAAAAATTTCACCTTTCCTCCTAAATGAATTATATTTTTCATCTCTAACCGTCTTGGTCAATGTTTCTTTAATTTCCAGCAACTGTAGCTCTATTGGCTGCCAGGTGAGATTAATTGAATGAAAGTGCGATGAAAAGTCAAGGCAGATTTTTGTGAAAACGTTTTGAGCCAAAGCGTTTTGCTGTTTAAAGCTTTATCTACGCAACGAAGTGGGAACGTACCTCTTAGAAATGTATTTTTCTATTGTAGGTCTCCGACAATGGCAGGTGGCTTGTTTGCAATAGACAGGAAATATTTTTTCTACAGTGGAGCATATGACAGACAACTGACTTATTGGGGAGGTGAAAACGTGGAGATGTCTTTTAGGGTAAGTTTTTTTAACAGTCTCTTTTATGTACCAATGATGAGTTGCTTTGTTGCTTTGTTTTACCTTCGTTGTCGCAGCTGTTATAGGGTGTCGGCTGTGGTAATCGGATGGCGGTAGCAATCGGTCGCTTGCTAAGACGCTCGAAAACCAACAGAAAAGTACGCTAAAAATGAAATATACCAAAGAGGATATTTCTTGGTTCTGAAAGCTTAGATTATTGATAGCAAAGTCATCACGACAAGCGTTCTTGAATGTAAAACGTGCTAGAACCAGGTTTGGCGGTGTAAAAGTTCTCGTTGTGAACATCACACCCAGATTCAAACTTCTTGTTTATTTATTATCACCATGAAATCTACTACAAAAGAAAACTTATTTACATTACTATGTACCATTCACAACGGGAGAGAACTCAGGGTTATCGTGCTCATAGTACTAACAATTCAACGATGATATCTAACTAGACAACAACATCATAATAAAATGCAACATCTAAGGTATAATATGAACTGCCTATAGCCTGCAAACATCTGCAAGTCAAACAAAACCTATCCAAAATCAATTATATGACTGCAGAATTTAAATCTTGGTCTATCCAAAGACTGCGTTCACACGATAGCGGCACATTTTGAAAACGGTGAAAAATGTGACGTTAGCGAAATGCTGGAACAATTTGAAAACGGTACGAAATTTGAAGGTAAAAATCTTGTTGCAAGACTTTAATGCCAAAGAAGTGTACCTACACCCTAAGAATCGATCAGCCTCGTGCAAAAAGTGGCAAAAATGTTCTGTTTGCGTCATCTTCAAGGTTTACACGATGCCGTTTCCAAAATGTGCTTGTTAGAGCTCCGTTTTCAAAATCTACCGTTTTCCAAAATCTGCCGGCAAAAAATGTGCCGTTTTCGTGTGGACGGGAGGCCTATCCGCCGAATTTTTCACCGTTTTCAAAATATGCCGGCATCGTGTGAACGCAGTCTAAACCTAAAAATTTTGAGAAAATACCTTGGTTAAGAAAGGGCTGGTTTAACTGTGTACTGCGAAACAGGGTATATTAATTGAAAATAGAGCAGATTTTTAAACAAAATTAAGTATTTATTATAACAAACAAAATCATATCGACAGAACCTAAATTCAAAATTTCTGAATCTGTTGCCGAACAAAGCAAAAATTCTTAAGCAATCAAAGAAAATGGATGTCTAGCGTGTGAGTAACGCATAGGATTGTACCAAAGAATTAAAATTGTTTCACTGAAGGGAGGGCAGCCGCTGCCATATCAAACGGTCTTAAAAATTCATGGCAATGATATCTAATGATATGCATTGAAGAATAGAATATTCATTGAATATTTGACCCTTTGAAGCAGAATCAAGCACAACGATATCATTGCCCAGGAGAAGGGGTATTTCGGGTATCTTAGAGCCTTGTTGATGATCTTGCTGAATAAAGGCCAGTACTTTTTGGTGCCAGTTGAAGGATCCGATAATTTACGACCGACATTAGAGTGAATGAACGGAGATATATCGACATAATCTAAAAATAGCACAAAAGAAAGGCAGACGCCACTTAGCTCCCTATTGTTTTCATCGATCAAAAATTTCAAATACAATAGCTTGTATTGAGATGGACCCAGTCTCCCTAGCTAAGTTTCTGTGCTTTAATTTGCTTCTGTGTCCTTGGTGATTCCACTTTCAAGTTTTGCATTCATGGTGCGACTTTTTCTTTCTGGATTTTTCAGTCGGATAGTTTGCTAATCTCTTTTCCAAGCGAAGGCATTGATTAGTGGCAGCTATCACTAGTAAATATCTAGACTTAGATCAATCAAAAGTAACAATGAGATCCAAAATAAATTTTTCTTACGTATTTCCCTGTTTGTAGTTTGATGTCATTTCATTTCACTCTGATTTTGATTTATTTGAGCAAGGATGAATGCATTCAGTAAATAGAAATAAGACTGTTTTGCATTGTGTCCTGCCTAAAAGAATAGAAAAGCTGCAAGGAAGAGCTTTATTTATTCAAATTTCAATCATATACTGTCCTTTATTGTGGCATTTCTGTTCAGCAAAATCCACGCATAACGTAGAAAAGATACAAGAACATGTACTTAGATTTTCTTACAATGATCGTGTCAGTTCGTATAATGATCTTGTACTGAAGTTCCAACGATGTGCGATGCATGTTTGCCGACTTATGTCTCTTTCTTTGGAAATTTTTAAATGTTTGAATGATCTGAATCCACCCTTCATGAAAGAGATTTTTCTAATTAGAACCTCTAAGTATTCGTCCCTAAATCCTAATAATCTTACTCATTATAGGGCAAATCAGGCAACCTTCGGCACGAATCGTCTTAAGCCCTTAGGACCTCATTTTATTCATTCATTCATTCATTCATTCATTTCATTTCATTTCATTTTATATTCTTCAAACACGGTAACCCCGTCGGCAAAGGCCACTTTTCAGGGAGCCGTGACAAAAACTAAAAATCTAAAATTTACAAGTAAAATATATCAAAAAAACCAAACTAAATAATCTAACTACAAAGTTAAAGTAATGTTAAAATCAGTATTTATATAATTATCATATCGTGAGCGGCAGGATACAATCAGACCGAACCAGAGCAAACCGGACCCCATGCCCACCCTGAAATAAGACACCATTACAGCACCTCATAGCAGGCAAAGAATCCGACTGACCCCAGTCCATTCCAACCGTATCCCGCCACCCACGATCAAATTAAAGACGTTTTGTTTAAAAGCAGATTTAAAGAGGGGGCTTTAGATCATCGACCTCAGATTTGGAACTCCTTACCAGAGGAGCTAAAATCGGTGAACAGCCTCAATATATTCAATAGCTTAAGAACCCAATGTAATAGTCCCATATGCAACTGCAGTGCCTGCCGTTTTATTATATTTCATAAGTAGCATTGAAAATAATTATTAGCTTTAGTCTTTTTATTGACGATATCCATCGATTTGATTAGTTTGTCTATTTGTATATAACTGAGTAGAGTAGTCAATCGAAGAAATCGAAGTAAAGTAAAGTCACAACAATAGCAACAACAACAACAACAACAACAACAACAACAACAGCAACAACAACAACTGACATAACAAACTCAATTTCATGGCTGAATCACAAATCAACTTGCGGATCCTTTATATAAGAAAAAGAGAAAGAAAAGTATATGAAGAGGAAAGGGACTCGGAGGTCAAACGAATGTGCTGAACATTGATTTAGATAATCGACCTCTTTGATATTTCCGAAACCTTTTTAGTCTCGAGTGTATTTTGCGTGTACCGAGAGCTCTCCAGAATGTCATTACGAGAACCGATAGTGGAGAAATTGTTTTTTGCATTCAAGAATAGGAAACAAGACAAAAAAAATGAAGCAGAAGAGTTTTTTAGGCAGAATACTTGCCTAGTTGCCAAGTATGCATAGAAAAATAGACGTTTTGGCACGTTCTGCACTGTGAGCCCACTGTTCGAAAACTACCTCAAAAACAACCTACTGTCCGAAGACCACCGCCAAGGTAAGTCTCGAAAACATCATTGCCAATCAAAAGCATACAAAGTCAGAAACTAGAAAAGTGTGGGAAGGTATTCCCGTGGTAATTTTGGTTTTTGTCTGTGACAATTTCTTCTTATGAAAATATTTAGTTTTCATTGAGCGTCCGATTACCATCGCCAACACCGTATTGATGTGATAGATTTTGAGTATATGTTCAGAGAAGTTAAAGGCATTGAGTCATGGTAAATAGACCGCGTATACCCACTTTGCACAAATTGCTGAGTCATGATGATAGCCTTCGTCAATCCGATTGGCTGTTATTCAAACTGCACGTATGATTTTGTAACCTCGAAATGGGCAAAGGAGACAAACTTTTTATGTCTGATCACATGAAGACAAACTGATCACATGAAAGCAGACAGACCCCCAGCGGAGAATCGCTATTTACCATGACTCAATGCCTTTAAAGATATGATAGATAAATGCATTGGAAGAGTTGATATAAGCAACTTGAAATGCGCAGACGATGCCGTTTTTCTAGCAGAAATTAAAATAATTTGTAGGGTATCCTGTTAGCATTAAATGAGGCATAAAAATGAATGATAAGAAGACGAAGAGTTTTCTGATTTCAAAAGAGAAGGAATTTCATAAACAAAAACCTTGAGAAATTCGATCATAGCTGTTCGGATACAAATATATAAAAACTTGCAAAAACTTATAGAAGCTAATTAATAGTAGTAAGTAAGTAGTAGTTTTATAGTCTTTTATCTAGCCAAAGGCTACTCAAACGACTTTACACCTTACCCCCTGGTCACTATGCTTAGTAGCATATAGCAGGGTGCAGCCACAGACGGCGCTCATAACTACGGACCAGGTACCCATTTATACTCCTGGGTGGAGAGAGACACAATTTGTGTTAACACCTTGCCCAAGGATGCTATCCTCAAATATGGCCAGCGTCGGTTTCGAACACACGACCCTTGGATCGTGAGCCCGACGCCTTACCACTGTGCCACCGAGGCCACAAATTCAGGCATTTTGCTAAAGCCTGGTTTTCATTAAATCGTAATTCATCGCCGATAGTCGGCGATCCATCGCCGATGAATTATGATTTATGAAAACCAGGCTTAAAGATTAAGTTGTAAGTCTTCAAAATCGGCTCAGTGTGGGATTATTCGTGGTCTCGCCTGCCAAAAGTGGATACCTTTTTGGCGTGTCCGTTGATCCGCTGCATAAGGCATAGTTTACGTAAAATTTGCATTTAGATGATATCCGACTTGCAAACTTGCATATAGTTAAGAAGTTGACGAGAGAAGAGTCAGTCTTGAAACGAAAGTCCCAGGTCAACCATGTATTTTAAATGATTTATAGAATAAAGTACTCAAATATTAACAGCTGCATTTGTAAGAATCTAGAACTGAAAACAGCGACTTTTCTTTAGGAGTTGTTTCCCACAAAGTCCAGGTTTTCAAAATAAGATTAAACCTCATTGAAATTAAAGTAAATGTAAAGTATAGACATATCAAATATTTATATTATTCTTCGTGAATTTTAGCTAGTTATGTCTTGAAAGTGTAGGCCTTAGAAAGCAAATGGCGGATTCTGTCGAGAATCTGACCTTGAAACCATACTTGTGAATGTAAAGGTTGTCAATTTAATGTGATGCTTTGCTAGTCAACTAACGTAGCAAATATGAAACATGGAGAGTTATCAGGAACCTGTTCATAGGTGCAGTGAGTTTTTAGATCCGTACACAAGAGGCTCACTTGCTGTTGGCTAGTTTGTACGTTTGCAACTCATGGTAAATAGGTTTACGTTTCAGGGAAGTTGTAAACAAGGTTCAACAGAGCGCCACGGTTCCTTATTCTTGTATCAGAAGCTGAATACAAATGGAAAGCCATTCGGAATTCGTGAAGCTTCACGAACAGTGGTATCATGAATTAACGCGCCCGTGTCCTCTTGGCTTTTTTCTATGCTTGAAACTTGTGATCAACAGGCTTACGTTACGGGAAGCTATTACAGGGTTCAATATAAGGCCACTGATCCCTTTTCTTGTTTGAGAAGCTGAATACAGATAAGAAGCCATTCAATATCCGTGAAGCTAAGTGAAAAGTTGTATCATGAATTAATACGCTCGTGTGCTCTTGGCTTGTTTGTATGCTTGAAACTCGTGATAACCAGGCTTACGGTGCGGAAAGCTATTACAATATTCAAAAGAAGGTCACTGCTCGCTGTTTGCTCACTTCTTATATCAGAAGGTGAATACAGTTCGGAAGGCATTCGTGAAGCTATGTGAACAATAATGTCTTGAACTGACATGCTATTGTAATATTTGCTGATTTGTATACTTGCAACCTATGTTGAATGAGGTGACGCATACGTTCAAGGAAGCTAAGGATAAAGTTCAATACGAGACCACGTCTCCTTATCTGTTGGATTCTTGTATCAGAAGCTGAATATGGTTGCCGAGCCATCAATCCAGACACGCTATTTGTTATGCTGCTTAAAGACTCTACTATCGTATATCATGACAATGTAATCATAATTTCTTTAATATCAATATAGACAGAGTGACAGCAAGAGTCATCTGTGTATGTTTTCAAAGAGATGTAAAATAGCTGATACAATCATTATTCCACAGCAAGCAGATTAACTAAAGAACAACTGCTGAAAGAGTGCAAGGGGCTCATTAATTTTTCGCTAATTTGCATCTTAAGAACCAGGGCAAAATTTGATACAATCATTGCGCCACTGCAAGCAGATTTACTGAAGAACAACTGCTGAACGGGTGCAAGAGGGTCATTTGGTGTTGGCTAATTTGCATCTTAAGAGCCAGGACAAAATTTGATACGAGACCACTTATCCTTATTTGGTTCATTTTTGCATCAGAGGCTGGGTATAGCTGTTGAGCCATCAAACCAGACAAGATATATGTGAAGCTGCAAGCGCCATGAACAGTACCATTGTAAACAGTACCATCATAAGTTGTTTGATATTAATACAGACAGAATGGCAGCAAGAGTTGTTGGTTTATTTTTCCAGCAGGTGGCCCAAAATAGGTGATTGATAGAATCATAACTGCCAGGCAAGGCATTCGTAAAGCAGTAAAGACACTACTGTCGTTGATATCTAGAATTTGCAATCATAACTAGTTTGATATCAATGCAGATAGAATAAGAGCTGGAGTCATCGATATATGGTTTCAGGAAGGAGGCCCAAAGTGGCTGCTTGATACAATAATAACTTTCAGAAAATCCACTCGTGAAGCTGTAGAGACATCATGACTATCATGTCAGTTCCATCATAACTTGTGTAATGTTAATACAAGCAGAATCATGGCAAAAGTTATTGGTATTTGTTTTCAAGAAGGGGACCTAAGATAGGTGATGCGATCGAAACTGCACTTCAAGCAGAATAACTGAAGGACAGATACGGAGACTAATACAGACTAAACTCTCTTGCTCGTAATGGCTGCTTACCAGACCTCTATTTGCAGACATAATATGGGCCCTGAGCTTCTAAACCAAAGTTTAGTGACAAAGAATTGAGATCATCCTTTCTTATACAAAGGAGTTTACTCTCATTCCGATTATTAATGTAATACAAAGTTATGGTTGTTTCGCGACATAACACAGATCTAAAAAGTATTTACCTCCGTTGGTATAAGATTAAAGACCAAAGCTACTTTAGTGCGAACGTGACAGAGCGTGCATTGGCTAAAGTGATGATGCACAAAACAACCCAACCGATGTTACGTCGTACTCAAGTTTTGACAAGTGGCAGAAAACACTTTTTTACAGAAGAAACGTATTCTGTATGTGAAGGTTTAAATTGCCTATGATTTCATGATCCTAACTTTCAGAATTAAGAATGTTTGCGCCAAGATGATCGTACTGTGATTCATGACATGTCCGACGCTATCAAGACAATGCAGAGACACTCCGTTGAAGATTATAATTATGGATTTGGGTTTCCCGATGGTGCAATCGTTTCAAGATTTGAATTTACTTTCTTGACACCCTGTACGTCATCGAAAGAGGGAGTCAACGGCTATACGCCGAACACGTATTTGTTGTCACAAGATAGATCAGAGGTGACCAAGTGCACGAACTTAAAGCTTAAGATAGTTGCGGAAGAGAAAAGCTTCGCAACTGGTGTTGCTAAGACTGATAAAGGACTTAATAAGGATATTATAACAGAGAAAATTGGAAAAACGAATGAGTTGCGCCACCGGTGAGCAGTAACTGCAAGACTTGTATCTAAGAACTGTCAGGCTCAAGTTTCCAGAATTAGAGATGCTACGAAAAGGGTGCGATTTAAAGATAGCAAAGAGCTTGATTTTAATATTAAGGCTTGGCCTTGTGCATTGTACACTGGCGATGAAGCTGCAAGGAAGGTAATCTTGCCAATCGCCAAAGAATCTGCAGTGGTACTGGATACTAGGGAAATTAGAGCTGATTGTAAAGTCCTTTCCAGCCAGAATGTGGCAGCTGCCGAGTGCGGGAATGGTCGTGCAGAGGATCTCCTTCAAGATGGAGAAGGCAGTTTATCTCACTTGACCCCTAAGGCGTCTGGTGCTGATAGGAGGGTTTCGTCGCATCCCGCAGCTGGCAAAGGAGATATAAAGTCTTGCAAACTTGAGACCGTTGAAGATGCAAACATTTCTGTAGAGGGCTTGGCTTGTGCTAAGAAAGAGGATTTGTTATCCCCACAAGATAAGAATCAATATACTGCAATAAAGCCAAATTTACCGGCAATAGTATCTCATGTGGAATTAGAAAGAACCCAGGCCTTTGGAAGGAACCCTGAGTCAAGGCTGCAGTCAAAGGATCTTCCATCGATGCAGGCAATAGCAGAGAACTTGACGATAGATGAATCATATCAGTGTGTTGAAGTACAAACAGCCAATTTTGTGTTGAGCCGAAACTTCAGTGTAAGCAGCAAAGGAAGGTCCTTTGATCCACACGAGAAATCAATCCGAGGAGTTGCATGTAGCGAGCATGGCAACGAACAAGCGGCTTTCAGTTTGCATGAAGAAGAGACCCTTTGTGAAATAGAAACAGACGTTAATAAGAGAGATCTTTCTGACTTTAAACGAGGTTGTTCTGTTGTTGATTCTGTCAGTTTGCATCAATATGCAACCGACAGGCCAACTGACTATGGAAATGCACATCTTTATCACCGAGAAGGTCATCCATGGCGTAATCATATGAACTGCAAGGAAAGCAACCAAAGAGAACAGATCATTGCTCGCCTTACCAAAAGCAGGACCAAACCACTATGGTCCCAGTAATAGTGCTGTTGTTAGAGACAAATGACGGATATGTAGAATCTAGTTAAAAAATTGAACAAAAGAAGGCCAGTTGTCTTCATTTGTCCGATTGTTTTGATAATCTGTCAAGATCAGCAAATACGATAGAAAACAATGGGCTATATTTAGACTGACCAGGCCCCTGTATTAAGTTGCCCATCTCCATCATTTTCCTCTAAGTATTAAAGGCGCTGGGTCACGTAATGTAAACAAACTTCTTTCGAAATGACGATTTTGCAGTATCTTTGATAGGTCATATTACAGAGATTTTCCGCTATTTTTCTCAAAATGAAGGTGTCATTTTGAAGATGGACTCTTGAGGTTCGTAGAGAAGCAAACGAAACACTCGTATATTGCACTATTGCAAGATATTAGGGGATTTTTAGAAGTGACTTTCTTGTGGATTCACCCTATCCACCAAAATGTTTGCAGAACACAATTGGCACTTGTGGGAAACAATAAAGATTTTAGAGATAAAAGGCTTGTTTACGGTTACGTGAGCCTGCCCCTTTAACTTATCAAACAACTTTCTGATGAAACAATTCCCTTTTTGATTGTCGTGCGATTGTATAAAGATTAATATCTAAATAAAGCAAACATGCATTGAAGGCAAATGACGGATGCATATAACGTCTAGTTTATGAGCAGAACAAAGATGACAGCGTGCCTTTATGTGTCCAATTGATTTGGTAGTCTCTCGAGATCATCAAGACACAATCGAATACAATGGGCTATATTTAGGTTGCCCAGGCCCTGGCATAGGTTGCCGTCATTTGTCTTTAAGTGTACCCTGGATCAGAGTATTTTTTAGAATTTTGAAAAAAAATTTGTATCTTTTAGCATTTTGGAAAAAAATTTGAATTGAAAGCAAAATAAATAAAAGAAAAATAAAAAAAATAAAAAAAATAGGGAAAAGGGAGGAAGGAAAAATTTTTCCTTCCTCCCTTTTCCCTATTTTTTTTATTTTTTTTATTTTTCTTTTATTTATTTTTCTTTCAATTCAAATTTTTTTCCAAAATGCTAAAAGATACAATTTTTTTTTCAAAATTCTAAAAAATACTCTGATCCAGGGTACTTTAAGTGATACATGGATGCATCATATGTTACCTTATTTTGGAAAACCAACGCTGGATGAAATTAGAGACCTTGTACTAGCCTGGATCCTATGCGTCCACTTTGTCGAATTTTGTATGATATGAACGTCTTTTTTGGCCCAGCTACTAGCATTTGTTTGTCTTGCTTTTAATTTGGCACGCAAGAAATCATGGATCTTTGAGAAAATATGATTATGTATATTATCTACGTTTTCCATTTCATTTATCCTATCCATCTTCCAATGAAGAGTTATTGGTAATTTTGGATTTGTGTGGTACTCGTTTGAAGCAAAGTCAACGGACCGTTACAACCCTGGTAACCATGTCTGTGATGATGACCAGGCAGAACTGTGGGAAAGTTGACTTATGACTATGTTCACATCATCCAGGCTCACTTTTGAAAACGGTAGGAAATTGTTACGGATAGGCCTTTAGAATTTGGAAACGGAAGTCCAGCCGACGCAATTTGAAAACGGTGTCATGAAAACAATGCAAGTGCTGCTTTTTTCAACGCTTTGAAAGCAAGGATGATTGATGTTTTCAGCAAGTTTGTCTCAAAATTGTCTGCGTAACTTTTTTTTGATAATTCGTAGGCTATTTCTTTTTTGTGACTTTTCCTAACTATCTTTTTCACATCTTCTCTTCAAATTTCGTCATGGTATCTTATTTATTTCTGGAAATACAATAATTTTTTGAGAGAGTAGTTTTATTTTTGGTTTGTTTTATGGTCAAACCCTTTATAACTTTAAACTAGGATAATTCTTGACAGAATGAAGATAACTCAATGAAATTTTCTGCGCAACCCTCAATTAATACGAGAATGTGGAAAATGCTCAATTTTTTATTTCATTATTGATGACGTAATTCATGACGTCATATATCTAATGAATTTAGGTAATAAATATAGGATATCAAATTTCATTATTTTTTTAAAAGCTATGTTTTTATAATAACTTAATGTTTTATCTGATAATTAAATTTAAAACAAGAGTAAACATTCCCTCTGAATAAGTTTCTACAGTCAAATCAGTAAGACTACTGTTTTTGACCAGAAACAAAGAAAATTGATGACGTCATCGAAAGTACAACAATTACAGTAAAATAAATTAGATATTCGGACTTTTCACATCAAATTACACTAGACAGCCAAATTTCATCTTTCTAGCGTTTAACAATTCAGAGTTCTGAGGGGGGCTACTTTAGCCCCCCCCCCCCGGCCTGAGGATGCTCAGAAAAGCCCGGTCCAGATAGGGTTAAAGGAATTGAGTCCACATAAATACTTGAGCGTTATCGCTGTCCTGAATTTTTGCTAACAAATCGCTGACAACCCTTTGTTATCGTACAATAGTGCTAAAGTCATTAGCAGTGGAGACCAAAGACTTTTTAATCCTTGCATTATCCTCAGGAATTTCTGTGGTTTAATTTCAATAGACATTAAATGACAACGTTTGTTTTATGATTGAAAAGAAATTGTTATTGGTCATGAGAGCACTATTTATTCGGACTCAATGCCTTTAAGGTAAGCTGGCATCTCTGCATCTAAAATTTATTAGGTTCGGTCTTTCGACTTTCCACGTTTCATTCCATGCAGAGAGCAACGCTTGTTGGTGACCGGTTGCCACTTGCGCTTTTTACGCGTTGCCAGCCATTCTTACGCTTGAGATACAAAATGAGCATGAATTTCAGCGATCGAGGCCTCCCTTTCATGAGCTATGCCTTTGTCATCTGTTATTGCCTTTTGGAGAACTTGATTTTGCCGCTAAAGTTAAAGACTTTGATAGTTGCGCAAAATGGAAACCACATGACGAAAGGATGGTAGAAATTGCTGGTCACAAATTTTTGCAAATGTTGCATCACCAGCGGTCCTTGTGATCTTATTGACACCAGGCTTAAAGAAGCGCTTTTTCATTCCAAAAGAAACTAGAGACAATTCAGTTTAAATTATCGAAGATACTGTAACCTAGGTTTTGCCCAGAGCGTTTAGTATATTAATTTTTAGACTATCAGGTCATTGTTGCAAGGAGCAGCTTGTCTTTAAATAAATCTCTTCAAATAAATCAAAGTTAATGTTTGCGGTGACACTAGGTGATTTATCCCATTGTTTTCTTTCGAAACAACGGGCTTACAACGCTTTGGTATGTGATCGCCCTTCGTTTTCACATACAACGCTGTTGCAACGTTTCGTTCCTTGAGCAAGATTCTTTAGAAAATATAGTATCCAAAACAGTAGCAGGATATACAAAGTGCTGACCTGCATTACAGCGTTGTTAAAGCAAAATGAACCAATCATGATTTACCAAGATAATCTTCTGACGACTACTTTCGCGCCAAAAAAATTAGCCAAAGCACAGGCAGCTTTGAAAGAGACAAGACGGGCAGTGTGACCGGTTGTCTTTGTATCGTTACAATGCCGTACTTTCTGACGACAAAGATACATTTAAAGAAAGTGAATCAATTCAGATTATGACGGGGTCAGATTCTAGTGTGACCGCAGCCAATTTGTTTGATACTTCAAATAGCTACAGTTTATAGTTTTCAATGGCACCAGGAAAGCATAAATGATTTGTGAACCCCTATTCGCAATTATAAAACCAAGAAAGGCGACCAAAAGCGCGATGGCTGTGGTTTCTCAAGTGCTAACTGCTTCTGATGGCTTTAAAGCCAGATAGATCCTTACTAGTGGTTCAAGAAATTCACTCTTTGCTCATTAGTGGCGTCTCTCTATCTGAGCCAGAATGTAGACAAAATTAGTACAAATTCTTATTAGTATTGTTAGCGCTTTGGCACACAATAAATCCCCGCATATAGGAACCTACTTTTTTGAGAGTCAGGCTGAAATTGGTTCTTATTTCAAAAGTACTAAGACTAATTTCAAGGTATAGAGGTTCTTATTTGAAGGGTGCCTCATGTAATCCCCTTGACAGTCTCACAAAGATGTTCAGACCTATTATCTGTTTTGGAAGCGTTTTATGGACCTAATAAGTAATGGAGGAGGAGAATAAAACTTTCAAAGCCAACTGGGACCACAATGACCTAGAAAACAGCAATCAAAGATCAACTTTGCAGCTCCTGCAATAAGAACCTATGTTTCATCAAACTGAAACAGGTTCTATTTAGAGATCGGTAACATAATGAATCTTATGACTTATTGAAAGTTTCAGGCTCTATTTGGTGACCCATTAGAAATACGTGGTGTCCCACAAACATGTGCGCTGTTTTAGCGGCCTCTGTGGAGCAGCAATAAATCCAATTTTTTCGTTTTAAAGATTTTTGATAGAAGAGTTTTTAACTTAAAGGCTGACACCGAGTTTGGGTAAATCTGATCAATAGTTGGTGATTTATGGAGCAAGAAAGTTAAAATTGTTGGCTGCCTTACCAACGGATTCACTATTCTCTATTACGTTAAAATAAAAGACATTTATTGAAACAATATAACTAACCCAGGTTTCTCGTGTTCATAAGTGAAACAGGTAGTCATGAATTGGGTTTCTGATAAGCAAAGGTATAGAACGTATCTAGGGTTGCTAGAAATTGTGACATGCAACACAAGTGCTGGGGACAATGAACTTTCTCTGGAAACTTTCGACTGAGTTCCCTATTCCCAGCTTGAAATAGGACACGCTCCTAATTGTTTTCAAGATCTGAAATGGCTGTGAATCGGCCCCCTGTTTTTGACGAATTTTTGACGATTTCTGGCAAGCCCTGTTCCGTGAAATCCTTAATTCGAAAATTTACCGTGCCCAAAAACTTGCAAAACATACCCATAAGTTTGGCTGGCCTTTAGCAATAGAACACCATTTGAAGCATTTCCATCGGGCTTTTACTTATCTTTCTATAACAGATTGCGTCGGGTCACTGTTTTTGGATCACCAGGCACACAGTGAATGAATACTCTAAATAACAGATCAATCCTTATTCCTTTAGCTTTGGATGTGTGGTGGTGGTATCGAGATTATTCCCTGTTCACGTGTTGGTCACGTGTTCAGAGACCAGGCTCCGTACAAGTCACCAGATGGCTCAACAGATCACAACAGCATACGAGTTGCAGAAGTATGGCTTGATGAATACAAGGACATATTTTACTCATTTAGGCCTAATTTAAAAGCATCAATGGGGGGCGATGTATCTGATAGAATAAGACTTCGAAAGAGGCTGAAATGCCACAGTTTCAAATGGTATTTGGAAAACATTATTCCAGAACTAGAAATACCAGATCGATATCCTCTTGGGAGAGGTGATGTAAGTATTATCCTTGGAAATAACTTTTGTCTATTTGTAAAAGGTACCGGGTGTCTAGATTGACGAAAATCGTCGTAGTTTCGTTCCTTGATAGGCTAATTAATCGCTACAACTACGACTCATATCAAGCTAATCAAAGTTCGGCCAGAAATTGATGAACCTCTCTTTGATGTTCGAAGCCAAGAACTTTAGGCCCATTCTACATGACGACAACTTACCCATTCTAAAATGCCTGAAATTCGTATTTCATTGAGGTTGTAAAGAAAACCAAACAAACCTGAGTCAAGATGAGTACTTCCTCTGTGTACAGCTTGACGGTTCCTTCACTTTGACATGGGAAACCTGCTCACAAAGGCCAAGTTATTCTTAGGGTTTCACCACAGCAGTCGACAGCGATCATTGCACGTTTCATCACTTTTGAAGCCTTGGGACTAGAGGGAGGCTAATTCTTGGAAAGAGGTTGAAATGTTGATATCCTAGTGATCAGTTTCAACATAGTCATTTATAGTTTGCAACTCTGCAATCTCGTTGGTCGCGCCAGTTTCACGGCGATTCTGACCGGATTTTCAGATTGTATGATTATCAGTCCCACTTGCAACAGAGTGCCATCATCCAATTCAATAAACAAAGCGAAAACCGGGACTGAAGTACTAAGTCTACCGGGTGTCCATGGAAAGAGTACAGATTTGATTGGGTCTAATGATATTGATTTAGCTCTAATAAAAGGCTAATATGAATATGCATATAATAAACGATATAACGTGGCAAAGCCACACAACTTTTTCTAAGATTTATATATCGTAGAGCAGCAAGGATGATGCCACCATGAGAGTCAACCACAAGAGTCCTAAGGAGATCAAAATCATGTTGTCAAAAAGAAAGCTGAAAAATCGAGCGTGACTGAGCAATATGAAAATTACGTTAGAAAAAGGTAGAAAAGTGAAGAAAACGTTCTTTCGGACAACATGGCTCAAGACCCAGAAAAGCCCGGCAGCAAATGACTGATAACTCTCAACTTTTCCCTGATAGTTAAGTTAAACATAGGTATCTCATTTATTGATATAGGTGCTTTGAGAGAAGAAATATTAATCTTGAGAGCTCGAATTTACGTCCGCCTCCAAACCAGAGCTTTGGCTTGCTGGCAAGGCAAATTCCAAGTAACACATCGAACTCATTTCAAAACATTTACCGGGTGACCCAAACGGTGCAACATTTCAAATGAGATTATCAAAAGTTGGTTACATTACTGAATTGTCTACTTATGAAATTTGACAATCTTACTAACATCGGTAATGCCTCAGTAATCCACATAGTTTTTTTATTTTTTTCAATTTGTTTTGAATGGGCTTGTCAGGATTTTTAGCTACTAAAAGCTAATTTAGGCCCACTGTGCATGCCGCATCCAGGCATGGGACCCCTAGTTTAACGTCCCTTCCGAGATGAGGTGTGAGGTCAGGCCTCCGAAGGTCACCCATCCGGAGTTTGACCTAACTCGACCAAGCTTAACTTCAGTCACCTGACGAAGAATGTATAAGCAACTCGGCCACTCACTCCGCAACTTAGAACTAACAGCTTAGAACTTTTCACAACAAAGTAGCAGGTTATAACTCTTTTCCTTTCACCTGACGGTAAATAACAGTGATGTCTTGCAGCAGAAAGTACTGTACAGCTGTTATGTTGACTGTGGAGTTTTCAAGTGGAATGGTGATGTAAAGCAACATTCAGCGTTGAAACAAGATCTGGATTTTTTAGACTGGCATCTGTTGCTCTTAAAGTCGGTGATGTACTTTGAAGGCAAAAATGTTTAGATGCATGAAGAGATTGTAAGCTGAATGGAGCAGCTGTTATGAGTAAAATCTTTGTCTTCACTGAGTATTGAAACAGACATCATTCTAAACCAATTCATCTCTCATAGATCAAGAATATTGGAACGCAAAGCTGTCTTGATACACTCGCACAAAATAATCAAGGTGGAAAACCAGGACTGTATCCATGTCATGGACTTGGCACCAATCAGGTATCGTTGTTCCATCCAGGGGGTAACTTCAGTAGGCAGATAACGGGAGCTTGCCATTTTGACTTGTGAAACCACACCCCGAAACTTTAAAAAATTTCCTAAAACTATGCCCCAAAATTTACGGGCCATTCGAAACAGATGTCCTAATGTTGCGACAAAGCTTCAAATTGCTAATAAAGGATATGAAATTATATCAATTTTAATACCCAAAAGATTTATGCTGCTATAATGACACCCCGATATCTATGTGTGATCTTACCAAAAGTGACACCGCAAAATTCATTTTGTGCCTGAAAAAGCACCTCAAAAATGAAGTACCCTGTACCGATATGCATGGTAGTCCTCCCCTTACCACCCTTCCCCTCCCTTCCCCTCTCCTCTGGGATTTTCATACAAGGTAGTCTGCTCCCCGTTGATTTGCGCCAATCAAAGAAGGTGAGGTTATTCATGCTTAGTGCTCAAGATGCAAGATGAAGAGTATGCATGAATGATTGAGCTCAGCGAATGCTTTTAGATTTATGGCATACAAGAAATGTCCGTGTAATGACTGCAATGGATTTGTTCTACTATGAAATGAACACAAGTTATTTGTTCTCATAAAGTGGGAATGTAACTTCCCAGTTTCAGCCTTTTGGTTCTTAGCCCACTAGCTTCTCACAAATGAGTGTTTACTGTGTCCATTCTCTAGATCTTCATCAATTTGGTTTTGATTGACCGAGAGCACAGGCTGCAGTGGCGGCGCCAGCTCTGAAAAACCCGAAAGAGGTGGGAAGGGGGTTTTGACGTAAGTTTACAATCTAAAGGTATGCCCAACAATTTTTGCCGACCTTTGGGATTTGGAGGGGGGTCCCCCCAGTCCTTCTATGGCGCTACCACTAATAGGCTGCCTTTAGCATCCATAAAACTTATCAGATCAAAGCCATCATCTACTGGGGTCCCAAAAAGGCCTTCTTGATTTGAGCTTAAATCATAGTAAAATTACGTGCTGTCTGGTAAAGATTATAAAGGAAGTCTATTTTACAATGCCCAACGTAGATTTGAGTATTTGTTTCATTTATGTATCAGCACCGATTGACTTTGCTATGGTTATGTTCCTGAAAAACAGAATACCTGAAATGCTCAAAAAAGAGCTTAAAAACGCTTTATCAATAAATTCGTTAAAGTAAATGAACGGAGATATAGCGACACAAGCTAAATATAGCACAAAAGGAAAGCAGGCGCCACTTATCTGCCTTTTGTTTTCATCGATCAAAAACATCAAATACGATAGGTTATATTTAGATTGACCCAGTTCCCCTAGCTAAGTTGCTTCTAACCCCGTGATTTACGTTAAAGCTGCACTTCAAAATATTCGTAAATTCCACTTTTCGAATAAATTCCAACGGTATGGACCTTGAACTCCACTAGAGGACTCCAGAAAAATCATATCAGTCTATTTTGTCTGTAAAAAGCACGATTTTACGTGATTGTTAGAAGAAAGTATATAACACAAGACATGGTCCTTTGGTCCGCACTTTTGGGTACTGCCGAGTCTGAATACCAATTTAGAAAATTGTCAAGCGGTTGTATGCCTTTATACTTTTGATGTCAAACACGTAAGTGAAAGAACAGATATCCATCGCTAGAATCGTTGCCCTTTTCAGGGCTTCTCAAACAGAAGCTTTTCGGAATTTCATATTTTGGAAGTCTTTTGATGAAAATAAATGGAAAAATTATATGGATCCTAGTTCGCCTTTAAGCAAGAGATTGACGTTTAAATCTATCAAAAAAGATACTTGTTGTTTTTCTGGGATTTTGAACGGGGAAACCCTTGAAGTCTTACTGAGCCAGGAAAATAAGCTTCAGAACTGCCGAATTTTCGAGTTGCTGGCTGAGATGAAAAGTCGCACCATGTTGTAGACTGTAGCAAGTGTGGGCTTGCACTGTTTAAATATTTTCTTCTGTGAAGGTGCACTAGTACTCAGGAATACAAGGGATTTAGATTGGAATGACCAAACTCTAAGTGGTCTGGATAGGCTCAGTTGTCTTGGAGGGGGGCGCGCAAAACAAAGAATGCAACAAAATCGAAGCAAGTTTAATAGGTCTTTAATCAAAGCTTAGGTGTCCTAGCATCCTTGATTGTAGGCACTAATTTAATGGACTGATTGAGAGTGTAGCTACCTCATCTTTTGATTATTGTATTAACGAAAGTAAGAGACACAATTTTGGAATTCAGGTCTACATTTTGGTTCGCAAACTGAAATCACAAAATTTTGCAAGTAGAGAATTCTAGATTACTTGGCCTTTCATTTTTCTTTATTATGGAAATTTATGTCTTTCGAAAACCAAGCAATCCATGGTTCAGACACAAACCTTATGCTCTTGCAAAGAACAAGATATCAAATTTGAATTGAACCTAGCAGAGGTTGTTTTTGCAGTCCCTTTAACGTCTAAATTTCACCATGACTTGATCCAACGCTGAGACATTGGTGGACTCTGAGAGAAAGTAGTGCCGACTGAGTACTGAGTACTAAGTAAATTTTTCATGTTGCAGTTTTTTATGCTGACTAAAAAGAATGAAATATGGCATGACAGTCTTTGCTTGGATTACTCTGGAAATGATAAAGCTCAGTTATGGCCTTGTCATAAGATGGGAGGTAATCAAAAATGGATTCATAAGAAGGTAACCGACTTGATTTTTCTTTTATTGATTCATATTCAGCTGGATGCACGAAAAATACCAATTTCTGAAGGACAAGATAAATTACGGGCAGTAAAAACCGTTTATGCGGCCTATATTATAATCAAAACTGCATTCTGACCCATTATGTGATAGTGTTGCTTATCCTTTATTAGGCTGTTTTAGCAAGAAGACGCGAGTCAAGAAGATGCCAGCATAATTCTTTTGTTCGAGGATGTACAGTAAATTACAAAGTGAAATCAACTTCAAAACTCTTGCGAGTCTCGAGAGACCACGCGTACGATCTATTCTGAAATTGACAACCTGAAAAGTATACTTTTGAAGGCCGTACTGCAAAACAGAGAACGTCAAGAAGGGAAGCAAAATGCAATGTCAGCATCATATTAAAAAATGATGGAAATGCGAGAATACAAACTGTTCTTAGGGAATTTTTCTGTTCGCGAGCAGCTTTCCGGGAGGGAGACGGTTGGAAAATTAGAATGCTCTAAAAGCATGAAATATTAGCTGCGTTGTCAAGGACGTCCGCGTCTTGCTGCTAAAAGAGCCTATTCTTCGTCTCGCAACAACGTGGATTGAATGCTGCAATTATACAAAAAGCTCTTGCACACCAGTTTCTCTTCTTTCCAACCTGTCGCTGCGTAGGAGGTCAAGCACGAAATGCAGTTTGAACTTTTACAGAATGATGGCATTCAAACCAAGTTGCGTATAAGTTATTCTGTAAGTAAGCATAAGCTACTTAGTTGTAGCCATATGTCAGTTCAAGCAAATATCGAATCTACGGTGATGTATAAGTATCGGTAACAATCGTCTTTTAAATGATTATTTAGCATCGGGCTCTAAGTTTATCGATTAAGATTTTTTTGTCTTTTTTTCTAGGGTGGTGTAATCAAACATGAAGTACAAGATGCATGCTTGGAGGGAAAGGACTCGGAAGTGAATGTTGTCAAATGTGATGAAAATGACCCTTATCAACAATGGCAATTTAATAGTTATCCCTTTGATGAACAAATGAAAGCAGATAAGTTATAGCATTAGATATAGACTACGTTCATACGATGCTGGCATGATTTGAAAACAGCAAATTATGACTGTATGAGAATTCGCCTAGCATTCACATGATACTGGCACAATTAGAAAACAGTAGAAAATTCGACGGTAACCAGTCGTTACAGTCCCCTAAACAACATAGCTAGAATTTGTAGCTACTGAAGTGTGTCTGCGCCTAATAATTGAGCTGCCTCGTTCCGAAAGCGTTGAAAATTCTCCGTTTTTTCATCGCATTGGAGCGTTCATACAATGCCGTTTTCTAATTGTGCCAGTGCCAGTTAGAGTTCCGTTTTCAAATTGAATCTTTTTTCGTCTGAATGGAGGCTTATCAGTGACATATCTATTGATGCTGTTTTTAAATCATGCAGGTATCGTGTGAACGTAGTCATGCTTTTAACAAAATCAGTACTCTGTTCATGGAGATGGAGGCATTTTAGGGATCGTCTGAAATTAATCAGTTCTTTTGAGACAAAATCTCTTTTGTGCCTGGTTCAAACTCAGTCGTTTGGGTCGTTAATGTCGTGCAGAAAGACCCAGAAGACAAAGACTCAGAGTGTGGGTCCTTTGTCTTTTGGGTCTTTCTGCGCGACTGTTAACAACTCCAAAGACCTAGTGTGAACTAGGCTTAAAAAAGATTTTGTTAAAAAAGAACTAATTATTTTCGGATGGACCCTAAAATGCTTCCAAGCACAGAGTACTGATTTCGCTAAAATATGATAGTGTTCCTATATTGTTTCTTAATGTTTGCTTCAAAGTTACCAAAAGTTATCAACCAAACAATACCAAACGGTTTGATTAATTTAAGAATGTCCTTTGTAGGCCGAGCATATACGTACCGTTTTACTATAAAGTTGGCTTCATCCACAACAGCACAAATCAAGTGCTTTTGAAAGTGCTCTGACTTCAGGGAGCTTGCGATACTTGTTTAGAATTGCTTCAGGTGAAGGGAAAAAACATGTCCATTGGCCCGAAGCTTTGTTACCTGATCTCTGATAAGTGATATCAGTGGTGAAATGACCAAAACAAATTCGTTCTTGTGATCAGTATCGTCATTCCACACCGGCATTATGGGCCTAGCAATGGAAAACGGCAACAACTGAAATGTCATACACTTGCCTGAACCAGTAGGCTGTGAAACTAAGACGTCGTGGCCTTTTAAAATTCCAATTGCAGGATTCCGCTGGAAGTCTCGAAGCTTATTGCAGCCAAGAGCTCTTGCTGTATTATCAACTGTTTCATCGAAGCTTGAGTCCGCCATGATCAAAGAACATCGTAGAGCCTCGCTTTGTTATATCGGACATTCGGAGGTGACCTCCCCCGCCACAGTCTTTTGCATCATTGTTCTTTCTAAGCATATGATTGGATATTGGCTTTTCGTCAAAGAATGCCGACTGGACAGAATCCAGTCCAGCCAACGACCCAGGCTACCAAGTATCACCAGTTTCTTTCGTTTTTTTTCCTTCTCCCGTTTTTTCTGCGAGAGAGACTAAGTCCACAAATGCCCATAAATGTCGGCCAAAAAAAAGGTTGATCAGTATTTTGCAACGACTTTTATTCATAGAATTTTTGACTAATACATATACAGATATCTATGCAGTAAATTGTATGTTATAAAATAGAATGGTTTGTTACCGAGATTCTTGTATTGTTGTTTTACTGTTAGATATTTGATATTAAAATTGTTTTGCAATCCTATGTTTTCTGCATTGATACAAACTGCTGCCACATTCATAATCGTCAATAAAATTTCCACGCGTAACCACCAAGCGTGACGTAAGCAAGTTGACCTGCAAGAAATTCATTTACATCAAGTCTTAAAGTCCGTTTTTAAAGTATCAAATATGTTGTCGTATTAAATACATTTTAACACCAAATATATGATATATTAAGATATTTAAAGAATGAAATATGAAATACATAAAATATGGTTTTAAAGCCTTGAAGTTAAATTTTGTGCAACAAAAAAGAATTGCACTATGACGATTCATCTGACTTAATTTGATTTGCAATTGATGGTGGCGAAAACAGGAGAAGGATACAGAATAATGTGCATAAAAGAAAGTGCGCACCAAACACGCCAAGCAGAATTTGATGGATTTAGCACCTTATTCATACTAACCACCTCAGCCTGGCAAATGAAGCAGGTTCTTGTATACAAATGATTAAGGAAGATTCAAATACGTTCGCAAACCTAAATATGATAAAAACAGATGCACAGTGGCAGATGAGACAGAGCAGAGACTGCGCACGCATGCGCAAAAACTCACAACTTTGGGGCGCCCTAGCTTTCTGCAACCGATCACAAAATTAGGTAACACATGATTTTTCGTCCCATCAGCATTAAACTCATGGTTTATCATTTGTTGGAGAGACGAGATTTGCATTGTCCGAGGAAACTTATGTGTTCCCCGTGCAGTAGGTTGAAGCTCATGCGAAGTAGCGTTTTGGGGTTGAAGCTGAGACAGGCGCATGAGCTTTAACCCACTGGGCGGGGACACATTAGTTTCCGTGGATAAAACGTATCTCGTCTCCCCAACAATCATTTTCAAAAGCTTATGTATCCAAACACTTTCTTATCTCAGATTGCTCGATGACGTCGTTTTGCGATGTTTCTCCTCTGTCGACAGAGTATGAAATGTCATTCACTTGAAACCAATTTCAAAACTATGAAAATTGTGCTTTCTCAGTGCGTCCAGCACATAAAATCACAACACGTTAAAAGCTATGAGTCAAGAACATATTGAGACTTTTCCCGGAATGTATCCTCTCCTAGATATAGGAACCATTTAAGCCTGTGGCAGAAAATCAAAAGTTCATATGTAAGGGCTTTTATTTTGTGCATCTCAGCCATCTAAACATAACAGTTTGTTTCAATTTTAATGTGTCAAATGAGAGCATCTATTTTACGCCAAAAACTACTCCAGTTCTCAAGACTTGCTTCAGATGGACTGGATCGAAATGAATTGAACCGAGACAAATAGCCAAAATGCGGAGGTATTTTTAAATTTTTGTCAGTAGTTCTCTAAAAAGAAAATAAGATGAGAAGTCTGCTTATCAAGATTTTTACCCGAAACTTTCTAAGATATGATAAGTGAGAGGAGTGCAAGCTAGCCCTCTTTGTCAACGCAAGCATGCAAATGAAGATTTCTGTATGAGTGATCATTATATGGCATACTGCATCCGTAAGTTTAATGGAGCAGTAGAAAAAGGCCATAACATGATGGAATTCTTGCCTGATGTTGCTGGCATAAACTGGGAACAAATGCTTTACGAAACTGATGATATCAACGTGCTTTTCAACCATTGGACTAGCATATTCTCTCTTATCATTGACAAGAATGCCCCTCTATGCGAAATGTGTGTCTCAGTAAAGTACTGTCCTTGGATTGATAGAGACCTAAGGGATCTTGTGCGGACAAGAGATAAATTAAAAAAATCTGCGGTCAAGAGTAAGTCTGCACCACTGTTCGACTCATATAGACATGTTCGAAATAAGGTCAATGCTCTTAATACGCAGCAAAAGGAGTACTACAATAATAAGATTTCTGCATGCAAGGGTAACATGAAAGAATCATGGAAAACAATCAATGAACTTCTCAATAAGAGGTCTAAGTCAAGTAACATTGATAGTCTTAAGGAGTCTGGTTCAGAAACTGTTCAGAGAAAAGACTTCCTGATGCAATGAACAGTTACTTCTGCTCAGTAGGTAAGGATCTAGCTGATAAAATCAGTCCAGTTGCAAATTCCCTCCTATCTGGTGACTTTGAAATGAATAAAACTAAAGCAAAGTTCCACTTCAGGACTATTGAGGTACAGGAAATCAGAGATGCATTTGCCAAGGTTAAAACAGGAAAGAGCTTTGGAATTGACAATATCTCCAGCTACTTCTTGAAGCTTGCTTTACCCTTCATTGAAAATTCCCTGGCATTCATTGTTTAATACATCAATTGAAACAAGTATGTTTCCAGACTCATGGAAATTGCTAGGGTTACTCCTATTTATAAGGGAGATAGGGCTGATAAGTCAAACTATCGCGCCATATCAGTCTTACCTGTCATTTCAAGGCTCTTTGAAAAACTTGTAACCGATCAGGTGTACAAGCATATGGAAGCTAATGGTTTGTTTTCATCTGGGCAATCTGCCTACTTACGCATCCATTCTACTGTAACCCACGTACTTAAAGGTGATCTGAAGCGAAAATTTTTATTGATTCAAATTAATGGCACTGTCGAATGATACGGACTCCTGTTAAAATTTCTTTGATATCTCTTTTCGTTTTCAAGTTATCCATTGATATTAAGTTTCAGTTGATGACGTCATTTTGTTTGCAAATTGCTAGGATGATGTACTGGAATATAGCTTTGTCAATGCTTTGAAAGGTTACAGTTGTCGGAGACATTTAAGTTGAGCTGAATAACTGTAATAAAAACTGTTTCATGCACTGATATAATGTTTAGAAAGGCATGCCAATTTAAGAAATCTTCTTGGAGTCAATTTCCTTTCGGAAACATAGCGAGCCTCGTACATTTTCATTACTTTTTGCAAACAAAATGACGTCATCAGCCAATCATACAAAGTAGTGCATAATTGAAAAATGAAACAAGGTATCACAAAATGGTAAACGACATTCTTTATCATTCAAAAGTGCTATCCATTTGCATCAATAAAAATTTTCGCTTCAGATCACCTTTAAAAATACAGATGACTGGTACAATGGGCTAGATCTTGGTAGGCTTGTTGGCCTAGTTTTCATTGATCTTAAAAAAGCTTTTGACACTGTTGACCATGAGATTCTTTGCTAGAAGTTGGTGTACTACGGTGTCCAACAGCGGGAACTCGCATGGTTTAGATCATACCTGTATGGTTTAGATTATACCTGTGCAATCGAAAGCAATTCTGCCGGGTCAACGGTGTCAGCTCAAAAACTGAGGGTATAGATGTTGGTGTTCCCCAAGGCTCATGTCTGGGTCCACTCCTTTTCCTTATTTATATCAATGATCTACCGCAAGCTGTCCAAAATTCAACCGTTTCCATGTATGTAGATGACACAAATCTGTGCTACCAGTCTTCGGATATAGATGAGCTGAACGAGGCCATTAACAACGATCTCAAACAACTGGACATTTGGCTTCAAGGCAACAAACTCTCCTTAAATGTTCCTGAAACAAATTCCATGCTTGTTGCCACCAAGCAAAAGCACAATATCCTCAAAAGTCGAAATGATGATTTGGATTTGAAAATTTGCGACAATGACCTGGAAATAATCCCAAAAACAAAATACCTTGGTGTGCAGATCGACAACTCTCTAAACTGGAAGGAACACATTAAAACTGTCTTTACCAAAGTTTCAAGAGCTATTGGCTTTTTAAAACATGCCAAGACGTTCGTAGGACAGGAAACATTGAAGACTCTTTACACAGGTATTGTAGAGCCACACTTTCGATATTGTTGCTCTGCTTGGGGTTGCACCGGTTCGACTGAGCTTAATCAGTTGCAAAAACTTCAAAACCGAGCTGCTAGAATTATAACCAACAGCAGCTTTGACACCCCAAGCCGACCACTCATCGACATGCTGGGCTGGAAGACCATTGAACAGCTCGTCGCTAATGAATCTACAACAATGGTCTTCAAGTACCTGCATGAACTGGCTCCCCAATACTTGTGTGACTTTTTCACCCGAAACTCAAAGTGCTCTTCCTATATCTTGCGCAATTCAGAGACAGATTTAAGACTTCCCTTGAAAAAGTCAAGTAATGGGCAAAAATTTTTTTTTCCTATCGAGGAGCAAAAGCTTGGAATGACCTTCCTGCCGATACCAAGCAGGCAACTTCCCTGAATAGTTTTAAAAAATCTCTTTAGGACTTTCTCTTTTTCTTTTATACTAGATTTTGTAAATTTTGTATTAGGTTTTTATATCATGGTTTTTATATTGTAATTTTGGTTTTTTATTCGGTATTGTATATTGTATATTGTAAGTAGTTTTTAAGTGGAGGGCCCCTTGTAAATCAACTCTGTTGAAGGGCAACCCTCAAATATAAAAAAATATCAAATATAAAAAATATCAAATATCAAATATCAAAAAATATCAAATGTAAGATGATTGAAGAAGGCTATTTGCGGCATGTCTATCTCAATTTGGTAGACTGTCATTAGTTGGCTCGTGATGACCAGCATAGCATCGCTCATAAAATATTCGCAAAATAAGGAACCTTAATAAGAAACTGCTAACAAGAAAGCGATTTCTCAGATCACTGAAAACTTAGGAAAATTCAAACTGGAAATAAGGCTAATCAAAAAGAAATTATGTATCACACAGTACTCGGAAGGTGGTTGAGTAATGTCTGAAGATTGGGAAGGATTTAAAAAAGTTTGGTTATAATTTCATGAGGGTACAGGTGACAAGCTGGAGGATTTTATGGAGCCTTGAACAAACTCTTAATGAAATCTGAATTTTCAAATGTTAGGAAAATTGCAGTATCAGCTTGAATTCTTAGTTTTATGTGCAGAAAATACATTCTCAAAGATGCAAAGATAGATAAGACTAGGAATGAGTAGAAAGAAAATTACGAAATTAAGAAAAGGAAAAAAACACGCGAACAAATTGAAAATTTTAAATGCGAAAAAACAAAAGAAATGACTTTGAATGATTTTTATCAAAGCAAAAGATAAACTCTAGTGCCACCAAGTACAACATGGTTTTCATTGTGGGCCCTTTAGGAGAAGTCTAGGGTCTGGGAGATCTGGAACCAAAATTAGCGGAGAAGTTTCCCGCCCTTTTGGATATTTTTAGTGCCCATGCCCTTTCGCAGAAACCGAAGGAAAGGAATCACTTGGGTTGGACAATAATCATTGATCAACAAAGAAAAGGAGATCACAGATACTAACTGCTTTGTCCGCCCAAAACAGATATGTGCAGGTAAAATGACCGCATATGGCAGGTATGGAAAGAACAACAATAGCATGTACATTTTGATTATATTGATTTCAAATCAACAATGTCACCGATATACCCGTTATCGATTTCAAAAGAAAATGTGGCCTTGTATACAGTATGTATGTCAATTGATGGATGTCCAAGGTCAGGTTATCAGGTGACCGTGACCGCAGATCGAAAAAACCACACATATGTTATCCAGACTCCAGTCAGAGTTGTTTGAGTATTGCCTGGAGGTAACAGATGAATTAAGTGCAAGATTTAGGACAAACAATGCGCTTCAAAGGAGCCAATAAAGGCGTAACGAGATATTAATATGGCAAGGCCAATTTAAGCTGCTGATGGGAGCTTTCGAGCTTAGGCCCCAGTGTTTTTTGGCCAACTTTTGACACTTCATCGGACACTGGATAGATGGAGAACATTAGTCCCTAGCTACGTGACAAATAACAATGGCTCGTGCACTGATGCCGTTAGAGAAATGTAAGAAGATAATATGATTCCATGACGAAGCTGTCCTGACCTGACCAACCAAGTGCACTATTCGTGTAACGTGGGGAACAGCACGAGCTGGCATACTATACAAGCCTTACCTACAAACTTTGAGCTGCCAGGGCCATCACTAAAGACCGTTGTACCGCAGGAGCTTTCCTTGCACACTAAACGCACTGCAGACTTCACATTTATTAAAGACTGACATCACTATGAGGATAGCTCAAAGATATATCTGTGCAGTGATATTTTTGACAAGTCTATTTTGGATCTCAATTAATTTTTTCTGGAGAATTTGGAACAATGGAACTGGATTGAAGGTAATTGACCCTGGGCAGTCATTAATTCTAAGTTTAGACAAAAGGAGGCTGGATTCACTGAAACCAAGGGAACTAGTTACTATTGATTATTTTGAAAAGCTATACAAACCATTGGTGCACACGGAGCTTTCTGGCCCTGGAATGGGTGGGAAAGGTGTAAAGAATCTGCCTGAAGAAAAAGCAAGGGAAGATCAAGGGATAAAAGATTATGGTTTCAATGAAGTTGCCAGTGCAAAGATATCTCTTGAGAGATCAGTACCAGAGAACAGGGACAAAAGGTATGGCAATTATAATGGGCATCACACAGTATGCACGATCACGTTTTTCAAATTTGAGGTTGTTTTTCTATCAAGTCAAAGACCGTTGTACCGCAGGCTAGAAGTCAAAAAACAACTAGTTATCATAAAATACTGCTGCATTAGAAGTGAGGAAGGATCAATAGTCACCATAGATTCCCACTAGCAATGTCACTTACAATGTGCTAGGACATATCAACAATACATCAAGACATAAATGCTAACTTAAGCAATATGAAGGCTAAAACTGAAAAAAGAGAAAAAGAAAACTACTCCATAAATCCATGTAGGGCATGATGACATCATCAAGTGACACTTTTGACAACCAGCTGAATTAGTTTAAAAATAGCATACTTAGTTT
This sequence comes from Aurelia sp. 4 Dawson et al 2005, assembly GCA_964019985.1. Classification (NCBI taxonomy): domain Eukaryota; kingdom Metazoa; phylum Cnidaria; class Scyphozoa; order Semaeostomeae; family Ulmaridae; genus Aurelia; species Aurelia sp. 4 Dawson et al 2005. The sequence goes on along the minus strand of OZ026493.1, from coordinate 20,897,809 downwards.
GCATCTTATTGTTACTTGCAAACGATACACTATTTTTTTACTTCAGTGAAATTTACGAAAATCAAATCTAAATTGTTTGCAAGGTTTCCTACCAGCATCATTTTTTTTTCTTTTTTTATATATAATCAATTAAGAGAATAAAACACAAAAAGATACAACTACTGTGCCGATCATGGCGGGAATAGAAGCTAGGTCATCGCAGTTCCCACCATGAAAGGCACTTACAACTCAATATTCACAATTTATCAGGAAAAAAAAGAAATAACTACAAAGGAAAATTTAATGTCTGTCTCACATCTGATGCCAGGCAACAATATCAGGGAGTATTTGATATGAGACTGGCTGGAATTCATTTACCACTTGTGTATTACCTCCCTTACCAGCATCATTGTGATGTCACAAGTAAGTGGTGCAGAATTTCCCCAGGGGGAGTACTTGAGTGTTAAGTGATACTGGATGTCCCACTCATATGGGTGGGTTTTTCACCAGAAATTCCTTAACTTCTGGTCGAAGGGTAGCTTTTTCAGAATTTTTATCACAACTGAAGAAATTTGAATCAACCTTGTATCCTCAAAATCAACTAAATTAATAGACATATATAGTTATGAAACTTCCTGAAATTCATGCCAAAGGATTCAGAATTCTCAAAAAATTCTGTCATGCGCATGTGCCCTTTTGTAAAAGTCCAGATTCACGTTGAGTGACAGTCACAATCAAGTACACCCTGGGAGGATTTCATGATAGAACATCAATATTTGGAATCAATTTACAGAAATGTAAAAAACATAAAATGATAAAATAGACAGATCTGTCTCATACGATTGCATTAGAGAGATGTGTTAAAGTTGATATGAGACTGACTGGAATTTATTTACCACTTGTGTATTACCTCCCTTGCAACACAACTGGGAAGTGACCAGCATCCCTGCGATTAAATCAACTTCAGATTCAGAATCTGCATGGTTGATTTGCTACCGCCAATCAATACAAGGTACAGACGTAATTTGGAAATATTTTGTCACAAGGTCATAGGTTTCGCTAAGTTGGTAAGTATGTGCCAGTTGACCCAGAAAAAAGTATTAAATATAGGATGTTTCATTAGCTTATTGTCCATCATACTGATGAAGCATTTTTCTTTTCACAGTTGCTTTCAAAAGAAATATCCTACAATACTACCAACAGCCAGTGTCATCATAATCTTCTACAATGAAGCATGGTCAACTTTGATGAGAACAGTTCATACTGTGTTGTCAAGATCTCTTCCTCAAATGATACAAGAAATCATACTTGTAGATGATAACAGTAACCTTATCAAATTTGGTAAGGATTTAATGCATTTTGTTTTTGTTTGATACCATACCGCACAGGCCTTGCATCCGTAATATTACAAGAATTCACATGCTTCTCAAGAATTTTCTCGAATTTTTCAAATTTTGATAAGAATTCTTGAGCTATGAAAGAATTCAACGATTTGACATAAGGCCTGTACTGTACGTAAGTACTATAAAAACCCACCCATTAACCAACTCCACAAGTAGGCTGCACAAGAGCCTGCAGTACAATTGTCTGAAGAAATCTCAAATGGGTTTTGAAAACTTCTTTTCCAGCAAACATGTTAAATACTGTATATCCACTAGAAGGGTTGCAGATCGATGACATCAGTCTTTTTTATTGTCTGAGGTATGGTTGGATGGACATTGCAACAAGAAGGGTAACTATTCCCATTCCAAAATAGCCTTAAATAGCGGACTCAACTCAACATAATAAACCTATGGACATACAATAAAATTGTAACCTGTAGGGATACACTGTCAACTCCTGTGAAAGAGCAATAATCAAAATGTAACATAAAGTTTTAACTAGAGAGAAAACTGTTAAACCTGAAAGAAAATCAAGTTATCACTTACCAACAACACTGTTATAAGAGATTACACACCAAGTACGCGATTTGTCAACATTTATTGTAAGAGATTATCACATCAAATACATGATTTGTCACATGCATCAAACTGATAAGTGTGCAACAAACAAAGTATTTGGTGTGATAATTTCGTATGATATATAACATTGTTGGTAAATGATTTCTTGAATTTTTTGCAGGTTTGACAGTTTTCTCTCCAGTTAGAGGTTTATCGTAAATTTTGATCATTGTTCTTTTACAGGAGTTGACAGTGTTTCCCTTTTCAAAAATTGGGAACCAGTGGTTACCTGATAACAAGGACAGACTTAGTAACACAATAGCAACAATGCTACCTCAATTCAAAGTGATTAATGACTGCAGACAAAGGAAATTCTGTCAACTGGGAAATTAAAACAAACATAGCCACAAAAGTTGCTCCAAAAGCAGTAGGGCAAACTCTCACCTTGTGCAAGCAAATGGTTGTTTTTAAGAGAAGATATTTGCTAATAATGAAAGAAGAAAGGTAATTCTTTCTGTCTTGCGTATTTTGTTCATTCAATGCATCACTTTAATGAACAGCCTCGTTTTGGAAATTATTCAAAATTCTTTCATATGAAATTTTATATGCCAAATTCGGATTCAGCACCCATATTTTAGTCTAACCACAAGTTTTCATGTTGCTAGCGGCCAACTTGTTAATTTTATGACGATTTAAAGTTTGAAAATCTATCAGGGATTTGACCGTGAAAATGACTCGGGGTGTAAAGTTTCACCCCGAACGACTTTTCATGGTCAAATCCCTTACAAATCTTTGATCTTTACATTGTCATAAAATCAACATCACAATTGCTAGCAGTTTGAAAACATGTGAAAAGACTAAAGTTTGGGTGCCAGATTTGAATCTGGGCTCGAAATTTTCATATTAACAATAGGAAGAGATTTTGACAAATTTCCAAAACGAGGCTGCTTAATTAAAGTGGCGTATTCAGAAGCTGAGCAGAAGGCACTGTAATTCTTGGGTATTTAGGGCTTAAGTGAAACAATTACCGCACTGCTCCAGAATCAAATGGAAAGCCCATGAGACAAAAGTTCAGATTGGCCCTTATTCTTTCGTTATAAGTACGTAACTTCTCTTAAAAACCACCGTTTGCATGCTAAAGGCGAGAGTTTGCCTTACTGGTTTTGGGGCAAATTTTGCAGTCGTGTTTTTTGATTTACCAGTTGAGAGAGTTATCTTTGTCTGCAATCACCAGTCACTTTGAATTAAGGTGTCAATCAAAGCAACTGCAACTGTTGTATTACAAAATCTGCCCTTGTTTAACCTATATGTATATATACTAGATTTTTCTTTCCAGATCACCTTAGCGAAAAACTAGAGAACTATATCAAAGGCCTTGGCAAAATACGACTGATACGTTCTCCAAAACGAGTTGGTCTAACCCAAGCAAGACTCATTGGTGCTGATAATGCAGTAGGAGATGTCTTAGTATTTCTTGACTCGCATTGTGAAGCTTCTCCCGGATGGCTTGAACCGATGCTTGCAAGGATACAAGAGAATCCAAAATATGCTGTTGTGCCGGATATAGAGACAATTGCATGGAAAGACTTTGAATACAGTACTGCCCAAGGGGCAATGGCAAGGGGGATATTTAATTGGCAGATGATGTTTATTTGGGGCAATATACCAGATAAAGAGCTGAAAAGAAGGAAAACACCTGGAGACCCCATAAGGTATTACTTGTAATGGTAAACACCAAGAAAGACAAGACAATGTGTGCAAAGTTTTTTTATATACCTGGTCTCAAAAAATACTCCTGTTTGAAAATTCATCAAGATCTTTTTTCTGGGCTGATCTGCAAATTTCTTTTGCTGGCATGAAGATCAATGGCCAAATTATTTTCCTTACATAGCTGATCTCTTGAGTGGTTTTAAAATTATTTTGTATACCCCTTTATCGATACCTGGTTTTGAAGCATACGATGATCACGAGAGCATTACCTTTTGCATATCAACTTCTCAAGGAAAAATCTCAATGTAATTGCTCTTATGCAAGACTGACGATGTTGCTTAGGGAGTATGGCTCAGAATAAGGTGTTTAAATGCGGTATTTCATGAAAAAATGTATCATCGTCTGAAATTTATTTCTGTCATTGACGAGGAGGTGGATAGAAAAGTTTTTGGTTGGTGTGCAAATCAAATTTTGGCAATTTTTTAAATGTGGGTACTTCTTGGGGACACCTAATATTCTTTAGTCTTCCCAATTTATTTTGCACATTTCTTTTTGTTTTTCTTCTTTTATTACTTATTGCCAAGGACAAACTTTCTTCAAAACATGATACTTGAAAGTTGACCTGAAACGAACATTTTATTGATGCAAGAAGGGTACTGTCGAATGATAAGGAATCCTGTTTAAATTTCTTTGATATCTCATTTCATAATTATATTATCTACTGATTTCAAGTTTCAGCTGATCACGTCATTTTCTTTGAAATTGCTAAGATGATCCTTGGCAATATGGCTGCATCTAATCTTTGAAGGGTTCCAACTGTAGGAGACATTACAAGTGAGCTGAAGTAAATGCAATATAAGTTTTCTCACGACTTAATGTGATGCTTAGAAAGGTACGATAGTTGGAAAAGGTTTTTTAATTAAACTTCTCTTTGGAGTTATGCTGAACTTTGTATACCTTCTACAAAATGACGTCATCAGTGAATCGTACAAAACAATGGATTAATCGAAAATGTGACAAGCCATCAAAAATCTTAAACACATCTTCATCATTCAGTGGTGCTATTAATTTGCATCAGTAAGAATTTTCCTTCAGATCATGTGTAAGACCACGTTTCGACCGTGCCGGTAGAGTTTTGATCCGCTACAAAGCAATTAAGGTTCATGTGCACTGCTGAAGAACAATGCTTTTCCGTAGAAAGAAGGAACAAGAATGTTACGGATTTGCAGGAACGGTGTGCACACGGGAAGCTGACCCGTTACACTATTTCCGAATCAAAGCTTTTCCGGTACAGCATGAATGGGTTCTTAATCACATAGGGTACTTCCTACATCTCAGTACAGGGAGATCCATGTCAATATTTGGAATCTAAGATTTACGATAAATTCGAAATTAGGGGTCCGTCATTGGAAGTATAAACAGAACATACTGTATATATTTGCGTACAGACATCAAATCTTGCACACACAAAGGTACTGTAAATGGCTACTGCACTGAATGCCTTCAAAGGAAATTTAGGTAGTTTACCTTAGGTAGTCTGATTATTTTCAACGTTAAAGCGTAAGTTTCATCACTAAAATTTCTAACTCGTTGATCAGAAGAACGACAGACTTTTGTCCACCACTAGATCCATAGGCCTTCAGAAACAACGTTTTTTGAAAGTTCTACAGTTCTTGTTTCATTAATCTTAAAGTGGCACTGTTTCCAGTTTTTTTCAAAATCCTACTGAAATCTATCTGATTTGTTCAATTATTTTATTGAATTTCGCGATGGGTTTGCCTTTCACAGCTTTCTTCAAACTGTGTCGACCAGAGCATTCTTCAATTTAGTGGAATTACTCTCCGTTGCCTTTGCAAAAACAACCTTTTCAATGCAATATATAGGTGTAAGAAAGATAGGAAGTTATCGTTAGTTCTGTTCATGGTTGAAAGATCGTTCATGGTTGAAGTGAAAGGCTGCCATGAATATTTCTCAGATTGTAACAGTACTCATTAATATAATCTAAGATATGATGGAATTCGATTGTATTGATCACATAGATTACTTGCTTCAAAATGTAACAGGTAAACGATTTAACCAGTATCTTGTCGCATTTCAGGTCACCAACGATGGCCGGTGGTTTATTTGCAATGGACAGAAAGATGTTTTTCCGAATGGGTGCTTACGACAGGCAGCTCACTTATTGGGGAGGAGAAAATGTTGAGTTGTCTTTTAGGGTGTGTACATTCAAGCTGTACATTGCGATATATACCATACCCCATTCTTTATTTGTTTGATTTTCGACGTCTTTCATTTCAATTCTCACCTACAGTACTTGCTTTTCGTTTGATTAACCATCCAAAGTACATCACAGGAAGCCTCTCTTCACCCTTCTTGGCTGCCCCCCTCCCCCGGACAATGTTGGTCCGAAAATATGATCACCAGACATGAAGACGACTGATTCGGCTGCCTCCTTGTGCCCTGAAGCAATTCAACACTGCGTAGTTGCACAAGGATCCAACATTGTAAGGGGGTAGGGAGAAGGGGACGAGACGAGCAATGATATGCGTTTTTTCAAGAGTTTTTGACAGAGATTGTAGCTATGCATATCTTGATGCATGCAGCTAATCTAAATCCTGTACCATTCACATTGACACGAAGATAATGAGCTCGATTTTGTGGATCGACCAATCGGAACTCTAATGTAGTTTCCTTCTTGTGTAGGTTAAGGGTCATTTCCCAAGAAGGTTGGACCGTGAGCAAATTCAGTTTCGTATATCTGACCTGTGCAAAGCTATGGATAGAGCAAAATTAATGAAAGACAAAAACGAAGTGTCTGGATATTAAATTTTGCAATGTTTCCTGTCCAGACATCGTTCCCTGCGAAACTGAAACGTTGTTGGGCTTTCTTGAATCATGCAGAGCTTTTCATAGAAGGCTAGGGATCGTTCCCTCCTGGCTGCTTTCTTTAGCAGTGGGAATCGGATATCATATTGTCTACATTGGATATTAAAATTCATATCCTTCATTTGTTCACCTCAGTCATTTGTTTGAAGAGAATACCGGGTGAGTCAATAAAAATGCCCCGCGTTTGAAAAAATCCTGATCCCCCAATATCAAACCAATGATTTTGAAAACTGTCCTGTTTTATCCGAGACATATCCAGTTAGGTTCAGTAATTTACCTGGCTTTAAGCGGTCATAACTTCCCGTCGAAATAGGAGATTTTCTGCAGAAAGCCCCTTTCGACAACCTGCAAAAACGAGCGAAAACAGCAAGCAAAATTTCCCTTTGTTCTCCTTCCTTGCAATATTGAATCTTGCGTGTGCTCACGTGTTTTGTCCTCATGGGAGAACGGAATCCCCCTGCATAAGTTATTCACACTAGGGGGAAGACTTTTCAACCCGCCAAAACGAAAGCACGTGCTAAAATGTGCTGAAAGTCATCGCTGTGAAGTAAACACATTAGGGACTTTTGCTTGAAATTTTAGCACGTTTTCTATGGTTTCTCAAAGGGACTCATTTTGGAAAATTGCCTACAGAATCTGAACGAAGTGACCGATTTTAGCCAAGAAAATTTCTAAAAAGTAATTGAACATGTTAGTTATTCAATCAAATATTGCAAAATCTCATTGGCTTTATATTCAGGGATCAGTAGCCTTTCAAACGCCGGGCGTTTTTTTTTCTTGACTAACCCGGTAGTTTGATCAATATGGGCTGGTTGAGCCCTTTTGAGGTGAGAGACCCTTGATTTTTTCAGCATAGGGCTCAGATCTTTAATTGGCTGGGTGTAGAATTCTATTACAGTTTCTTTGAATTAAACTGCTTGAAAGGAACTTTAGGTAGCTTGCTGTACTTCTGCCATGGCAATTTTTCGGTTTATTGATTAGTTTCAAAATGGCGGCATTGGTTAACCCTGAGGCTATGAGTTCTTCAAATTTAATAAATCCTTAACGAAAAAGCTACAGATTCCTGCTTGCCACCATACTGTAGACCTTCATAGACAATGCTTTTCCAGATGGGGTATGAAATTTTCTCTACTGTAATTGTGCGAAATCATCCTCCGCCTTGCCCTGGTACCCAGGATTGAAAATGACATGTCCCTGAGTTAACCCTCAACCAGAAAACTCGTTTTATAGTTTCTGAATTATGATTCAAATAGTAAACACACTATGCTGACTGACCTTATACCAGAGACATGTATACAATATCAATTATTTCTGTTCACAGCTTTGGATGTGTGGTGGTGGCGTTGAGATTCTTCCTTGCTTACGCGTTGGTCACGTGTTTAGAAGTCCTCCATACCAGTCCCCTCCTGGATCGATGGATCACAACATCGTGCGAGTAGCTGAAGTTTGGCTAGATGAATACAAGGACATTGTTTACGCTTTTAGGCCAGATCTGAAAACTTCAATGGGAGGTGATGTGAGTGACAGAAAAAGGCTAAGGAAAAGATTAAAATGTCGAACTTTTAAATGGTATCTAGATAATATTATTCCAGAGCTGGAGATTGCTGATGCTTACCCATATGGCCGAGGCCAAGTAAGTCTTTTACCAGTTATCAAATATGGGGGACTTACTTACTTTCATTATTACATGTTTGTGCCTACGAAAGGTATTTGTTCGCCCATCTTCGAAAAGGGTTCTGTGTTCGGACGGTTTGCGGGTGGCCGTTCGAAGTGGCTTGGCGGCTTGGCTTGGGGCATGCGTCGGATATTTGGCATGGGGTGGTTGTTGCCACGCATGGCCTGGGCCTGGGGCTTCTGGTCGAGGGATTCTTCGTTTCTTCGTGCGCAAAAAAATACCAACGTAGCGACTCCTCTTGCTCGTCTTGTTATTGATCTTGTTTTTCTTGTAAAATACAAGAGAAATTTAAATGCCATTGACAGTGGGAGCTAGATGACTCCACGCCTTTTACCGCTGTAAATGGCATAAGAAATGAATAGTGTTTTGTAGTTCAACTATCATTTGTTTGTGCATAAGAAAGAGATCTCCCTCCCAACGATAGCCGGCTCTAGAAAATATCAATGAGAAATGTATTCCAGAACATAGACCATTATTCTGAGCAACATGTAAACTACAGCCCACTGTAACAAAATGCCCCCTTTTGACAACTGGCTCCAGCAAAATTGCCATTTTGGAGACCCGATGCCAAAATGGCGGGAAGGTGAAAATGGCAATTCCCCTGTGGACAAATGTACCAAGAACTCACAAGCCATTTCTGCATTTCCTGAATTTTTTCACAACAGCCCAGGTAAGTGGAGTGAGAAACGACACGAGAAGTCTGAGCATAGGCCAAAGCAACTAAAATTCGACTGCTAGCCCATCGGATAACAGTAGATCCCGTTGACATGGATCATTCTTACCCAGTTATGGTCCTGGGCTTGTCAAAGCATGCATCAAGGGCTTGGAGATGCCTGACTGCAGAGATAAATAATTTTAACAAATCTTCAAACGAGAATGAGAAAGAAATACGACGCGTACAATGCGAACTATCATGTACCCAAGACTACTTAGAACAAATTAGGAAATGAGCCGTATATGCTAGAGAGAATAAATTTCTAGCGATAGTGGTATCTTTCTGTTTGTTTTTGTACTTACTGGCAGTCCCAAAAATAGTTCATCTTTGAATTTCTTTTTTTGGCTACTAGATACGAATAGCTTCCCCAGGTATCAAGAACTTGCAATTGGTTTTGAACTAAGCAAATTTAGCTCTGTTTGGGGCTGCCTATCTTGAAAGCATACTACGAGGAGCACAAATGATAGCCAGAATAATCTACCGTTGTATACTAAGCTTGGATTTGGTCATAAATATTAAGGTGAAACCTAAATATCATTGGGAACTTTATGGATAATTATTTTCCGAAAATTTAGGCTCTACAGGCAAATTTCCAGTCAGTGCAATTTACCCAGTGCGCGCGATTTTATACAATTAAAAGTCATTCAACCTTGAATTTTTATTTCAGTGTAAAGTGATGTAGATTTTCAGTAAGTTTTTTCAGTAAGTTTTTTTTAAGTTTTTCAGCAATTCTTACTGTACTTTAATTTTATTAACTTTTCCGTTGTGTCCCCAATTAGCTTGCAAGCTAAATATTTTAGACACAGTAATAAAGCTTTTGATTGATTGATTGATTGATTGATTGATTGATTGATTGATTGAAGTGACAGTTTCTGTCGTAAGAGGTGGAATTCAACTGACCGGAAGTTAAGCCGTTTGTCATTATAGAGTTTTGCCCAAAGAAAGGTTTTTAGCCTGTTCAATGACATATTACTCTCCCTATTATTCTCCTAAGTTATGCCTGCATAATCCTAATTCCCTTGTTAGTTTCTATTTACCATTTAGTCTTTTATTAGGATGCTTCATTTCCTTCGTACTTGTTTTAACGTGGCTTGATCATTCGGAATGCTGGGGTTCTGAAGATGAAGCACTTCGTGCTTCGAAGCGTTGATGCTTAGCAAATGGACTTGTCAGATAAGAAGTAACTGAATTCATTGCAGCGCTGAGCAAGTGGACTTGTCAAATGTGGTTAACTAATTCTTTTCGTCGTATGATACAATCCGATGGAAAATATCTTAACTTTGTTTGTTTCTTCCTTCTTAACTGGTTTGAAAATGAGTGTCATCGTCGTGGTTGTACTTTGTGAAAGTAGTTGCTCCATTAAAAAAAACAGAAAGATATTTTGAGATAGTTTTGATAGTCAGGTTTTTGTGATTTTTGAAATGGCAATACTTTTCAGGAGCACCCTGTATATTTACCTAAACATTGAAGAATTTAGTGATATGGATTCTTTGATATGTGAATTGTTTGTAGAGACCGACCAATGTTTCTAGCATTTCGAAATGGTTGTTAACTCGCTTTAACATGTCGATTTTTGCTTAGTTAAAGAACCTTGGAACTCAAACATGTTTGGACACTTTGGGATTAACTGAACATGGGTCTCGACCTGGACTTTATGCATGTCATGGCTTGGGCAACAATCAGGTAAGGCTCTGCTTGTTATTCAAACAGACTGAGTTAGCAGCGTTACTGAGCATCCCTTAAGCATATTCATTATTTTGCTGTGAAATGCTTGAATGACTCTGTCACCATTTGGGATGTCTCTGGGTGCAACTATCCTACCATTAATGAAACTAGCATGTAGTGATTCAAGTTTAGCGCCAAGATAAGATTAATATGAAGAATTTATTTAGAGTGCTTCGTAAGTTTGAATGAATCAGTCTTTTTATCCTATGAAGTTATCAGGAAAGCTATGATGTCTTGGTTTTATGCCCTTTTGTGAATTGCTAAGTAGCCATCTGTTTTTTAATCCATGTCTGACCACTGCTTAGCTGCAATTTTGATTTAGCCAGACAGACTTGGAGACTTTCGTTCGTCGGTTATGTCTTATATAAAAAGTGTAGTTACCCTGAGTGGTGGGAATGTGTTAGTTGTTTTCGGACATGCACTTTCTGAATCCCCAAAACCTGATATCCTAACCCAAATACGTAGAGTATCTAACGTAGGTAAAAAAGCTGCCATTTCTCACAATCAAAGAAAAAAGTAATCAATTTTTGAGAGATTACGCCCAGTGTGACTTTTGGTTTCTTTCTTTAAGGTACAAATAAAATGATCAAATGACCTTTTACTTCCCGATTGGATTAACTTGGATCTTTAACTGTCGCTATTGCCTGGCGTGTTGTAAAAGGCGGTAGGACCGTAGGACCGTAGGACGTTTAAAGTACCAAAGGTGAGAAGGATCCTTTACACTAGAAATTTAAGAAGGAAGCTTTACGCTAGAGGGTTATCGCCATTGACATACAAGAGGTCAATGTCACGAAGCTGTGAGACGAGAAGTTACGTGTCATAACGGATGGAAGAGGGGAACCTTATCCTACGCACTACCGCTTGTTCAAACCAACGCCAGGACGCCACGAAACGTGCAAAGAGTTGTAAAATAATACTACAGGGGATGGATGCTCAAAAATATTATTTCTAAATGATCTAAACTCTGCATGAATCATAGCCTTGGCTTAAACCAGTGGTAGTTGATCCAATGGAATCTCCATTGGATCTACTCTTCCATTGGAATCTCCATTGACTCTTCCATCGGATCAACTACCACTGGCTCAAACCAAGGCAGAGTTTAGATCATTTAGAAATAATATGCAGCCTCCTGTTTGACAGGTTGATAATGACCATTCTGGTATTAAGAGTCCTTTTCAGCGCTAGTAATTCAAGTAATTCATGTTCCAAGGTGTCTCAGTGACTCTTGGGTCCTGGGGTCTGGCCTTTAAAACATGCCCTATTGCCTCGCGACAGAATTACTAGCCATCTGCCCGACCTAAGAATGTCTGGCAGAAACCTGGTGTAACATTTGCTATTTATCCTTTTATCCAATTAGCATGGTAAAGGATGTTACCAAATTCCTTCTTTTTCAGAACTGCGTTTAATAGCAATGATTTAGTAAGAGGATAAAGATTTAATATACATTTTGTAAGTCGTGTTTCAATGGAAAAGAAAGTCTTGACATGCAGATAGGTAAAAATAGCTGTAAACAGGATCGTGCAATGAAGATGCTTTGCTGACCTCCACAAATATGCTGAAATTATTTCCACAATTGAGCCAAGGTACAATGCAGAATGAAAACTAGTCTACAGCCCTTTAAAAGGGCTAGAGTATGCAAACGTTTCTCGAAACGACAATTTTGCAGTATTTTTGATACGCCATCTCACATAGATTTTCCATTGCTTTTCTCAAATTAAAGATGTTATGTAAAAATGGACTTTCGAATTTCGCAGAGAAACTAATAAAACACACATATGTTGTACAACTGCTGAGACATTGGTTGATTTTTAGAAGTAACTTTATTGTGGATTTACCCTATTCCCCCATACCTGTGCAAAATATAATGGTCACATATCGGCAACAATAAAGATCATTGAGACAACAGTTTTGTTTACGGTTGCGTGACCCTCAGTTAAGACAAAACTAGTAACCACTACAGCAATGCAGCAACGTTCCCTTTTAACTAGTCTTTTTAAATGTGTCGTTTCTTCCATTTATCTTACATTTCCCTCCTTTCAGAGGTACTTTAATTAGATTCAAGCAGCCTTTACCCTCTTTATTTCATTACCAAACTTGCTAGGAGCATTGGAGAGGGTTCAAGTGTACAGAATCCTAAGAAATCATATCTTCCGTCCACTCTTTGCTACCACACTGGGTACCGGTTCTGCCCATGCCCCCCCCTGTTCCTTTCAATTTGCCTTTGTACATTTGCACCAGCAGCTAATTCGCAATCAGTCAATCTTCTCATTTGTCATTTTCAGTTTTTCATGCTTACCAAAAAGAATGAGATATGGCACGACACAAGTTGTTTAGACTATGCCGGAGATGGTAAAATTCAAATGTGGCCATGTCATAAACAAGGTGGCAACCAAAAATGGATTCATAAAAAGGTTAGTTGGCTGGCGTTTCAGATAAGTTTTTGACAGTCTACTTTTGACTCTGCATGCCGGCCTGCAAAAACGCAAATTTACAATTATATTCAATCATGGTCGTTTTGATCCAAGATGATTTCAGTTTCTTTCATATACTGGGTGAGTTGGAAAAAACACCCAATATTTAAAAGGCTACTGCTCCCTGAATATATAAGCAACGATATTTTGCAATATTTGATTAGATAGCTAACATGTTCAACTATCTTTAGAAATTTCCTAGCTAAAATCGGTCACTCCGTTCAGATTCTGTAGGCAATTTTCTAAAACGAGTCCCTTTGAGAAACCTTAAAAAACGTGGTAGAATTACAAACAAGAGTCCCTAATTTGTTTACCTCACAGCGATGACTTTCAGCACACTTTAGCACGTGCTTTGGTTGAAAAGTCTTCCCCCTAGTGTAAAATAACTTATTCAGGGGGATTCTATTCTCCCATGAGGACAAACTACATCAGCACACGCAAGATTCATTATTGCTAGGAAGGAGGACAAAGGGAAATTTGCTTGCTGTTTTCGCTCGTTTTTGCAAGTTTTCGAAAGGGGCTTTCTACAGAAAATCTCCTATTTCGACGGGAAGTTATGACCGATTAAAGCCAGGTAAATTACTGAACCTAACTGGACATGTCTCGGATAAAACAGGACAGTTTTCAAAATCATTGGTTTGATATTGGGGGATCAGGATTTTTTCAAACGCGGGGCGTTTTTATTGACGCACCCCGTATATAAATTCAGCTACAGCTACTTACAAAATTACCACCAGGACGATAAATCACCCCGTGGAGCAAAAGTCGTGTCTATTCCTAAGCCCATAGGTAACACATAATTGAAGAAAAAAGATTCTTTAACTACACGACAGTTCCCCTCAGACAAGGTACAAAACTGCCTGGCTTATGAAGGGACGGGTAAATGACTGCGGAACTTGTACATCAAAGCAAGGACAGAGCAACAAGAACAGGGGGGCTTTAGGGGTAGTAGAACCCGCAAATCCGGGCCAAAATTAGCAAAACCTGAAAACCTGCAAACAAAACGCCAAATCCCGAAACTTTGTTTCTAAACAAAATTTTCACTTTTTGTCAGTAATCTTCGACTATATCCTGTATTCTCGTTTTCACTGACTCTGTGCACCTCCTTTTATGCATTTGACTGCTTGTTTTTCGATCTCAGCTCACTACATAGACTGCATGACTTCAAAAACCCGAACAAAGGAACTTTGGATGAAAATACCTGAAACCCGAGCTAAAAAAGAATGGTAAAACCCGTAACCCGTACCACATCTAAAAACCCGAATACCCGTACGATTTAAACATAAATCTCAAAACCTGAGAGCTATAATTGGTGAACCCGCTACCCGTGAAACTACCCCTCAAGAAGCGTTTTGTATCTTAAATACAATCATTTCTCGGACACATAGAATTTCTGGTATCTTTGAAATTGTGTTTGAATTTGTGAAAATTTAACTTACTGAGGGTGACTGTACGTGAGTTAGACAGGACAGACCTTTTGGACCATGAATCTCATGGACGGGTTTTCCATGGGGGACGGGATTTCGATAACGTTTTCTTCTTGAAGACGGCAACAAATTTTTGCTTTATTTTTACTTGTTCTTGCATCCCATTTTGCGGACGATATTTAATTCAAGTCTTCCATTGGGAAGACTTAAGATCCTTTCTGGCACGAGAATACAGGTAGTGAAAATGAAGTTTGTCGTGGAACCTTTAGGAAACTCTCCGAAAACTCAAAATCTGATAATTTTAAGAAACTTTCAAAACTGGCTTACAATTTCTTTTAAAAAGTACGTATATGAGTTATACATGCGTCTCTCGTCAGAAATAAACTTATATTCCATGTGATGAGGTGTTTGGATAGAGTAGAGCCCTTCTAACAGACAAGACCGTGAGAAAAAATTATTCCATTGAGTCTGGAAACCCCTGAGTAAACCTTTTTCAGTTGGCAAAGACTAACTGGAAGTGAAAAATATTTTGAAATGAAAGAGACAAGGATTTAACCGAATTCAAATGGGGAGGACAAATACAGCTAAATGATGATAGTTAATGTAAGCAACCAAAATAAACTATGAGGAGATCTAATAGAGGAAAGAAGTCTTTAAAAATTTGCATTGTAGCAAAACGGCATAGCATCAAATCAACAGGGCTCAGAATGATATTGCGGTGTAATTTCCAGAAAAGATTTATTGTTCGTATACTTCTAAGTGCGAATCATTTTATGCACAAGATTACTGCATACATGATTGTTTAGTACAAAGATTAACTTTAGCCGTCTCCGAAGAAAGTCTACAATCCTTGGAAGATTCTTTATCCCTGCTATGCTGTAAACAAAAAATGTCGCTGTTGTACCGGATCAAAAGAACTTCACATACTTAAAAACATGTATGGGGAGAATACTAAAAGTTTGGTTGGTAGTGGAAAGGCCAGAGTATTTTTTGAGATTTTGTTCTATTTTCGTGAACAATGTAAATATTGGTAAACTTCAATTTTTGAAACGTCTTCCACTTCGTAATACTTTATGGCAGAATTCTTCCTTCACTGAAAAAACACTGTCGATTGCGTTCAGCTTCAGCCTAAGTACACGCTTGTACAAAAACTTTAATGCGTAAACGAAAACTTTAATGCATAACTATTTACTTTCAAGGATGGAGTCATCAAACAAGAACTTCATAATTTATGCTTAGAAGGACAACATACACAAATTTATGTGAAACCATGCAATGAAGAGAACTTGAATCAAAAATGGCAGTTTAATAGTTATCCTTTTGATGAAAAGAAAAAAGAAAAATCGTTATGAAGTAGCAGGTAACTAATTTTCTAGACCTTGCTTCCTAATGCCTTATCCGAACAGCAATGTCAAAATATCAGCTAAGTCAGAAAAGCCGGTCGCCGTTTGAAAGGTTACTGCTCCCCAGGGCCGTATTTAAGTCTCTTGCGGCCCTGGGCCCAAAGCTGAATTGGGGCCCTTTAAAATATACCTAAAGAGATTTTGTTCTACGTATATAGTACTTTGCACTGCATTAGTATGACTTTTTATGGATAAGGACCCAAGATTCAGTCATGAAAACACAAGTTAAAATCAACTTAATACTGTAATTTGATGGGGGAGATGATCGAGCGAATGAATAGGCTGGTACAAATATACACATTTTGGTACAATCCCAATAAAACTACCCTTGTCCCTTGGTTCATGATGCTAATGTCTTTCTCCTTGACCATACTCCTGCAAAATTTCGGATGATTTTCTTGGGATTTAAAACGCTCAGGACATCAAAAGTTGCTGCAATTTGTCATAAGGCAACAATGCTCTCTTGTAACAGTGTGGACCGACCTTAGTTGACTCTTGACCCGTTCAACATAGAGAAACTTCGGTCACCGGAGGCAACTCCGCATGGCAAAGTGAGCAACAATCTAAGTGCGGTCCTTGCACTTGGGAAAGTTCCAGCTACAACTCGTTCACAATTTGCTGCATCAGCTAATACGAAATGTACACTGTTGTATTTCATCAACTCAACAGTCATTTGAAATCTAAACCAAGTTTATGATTGATCTACCGGGTGAGCCAGAAAAAAGTTCTTACCTTTGGAAATTCAGAATTCCGACAGTACTGCACAGATTTGAATGTTTCAAATTCTAGTTAAAAGCCCAAGGATTGAAGTATTTTTGTGAATATTCTCGCTGTCTTACTACCGGGTGAGCTAGAAAAAAGTTCCCACTTTTGAAAATTCATAACACCAAGACTACTTCACGGATTTGAATCATTCAAATTCTAGTTAAAAGCCGAAAGATCAAATTATTTTTGTGATTTTTTGTGCTGTCCTACAAGCACTGTAAATATAGGTCAATTCAACTTTACAAAAATTTCATGATTGCAAAATGACCGAAAAATGGCCTAAACACCGATCGATGCAGAAATGACTTTTAGCACAGAATAATGAAGGAAATGCAACTTCTCATGAGTGAGAGATATCCTCTAGGCATTTATTGCCTTGGGATTGAAAATCTTTCGTATTTGCTTGAAAATCGATGTTCGATTTGAATAGAGCCCTTACGATTTGATCAATGTTTTAGGCCCTTTTTCCGTCACTTTGCAACCATGAAATTTTATAAAGTTAACTTTACCCTTTACCAATACTTCTAGTGCTGGTAGGACAGCGAGAAAAATCACAAAAATACTTTGATCTTTGGGCTGTTAACTAGAATTTGAATGATTCAATTCCGTGAAGTAGTCTTAGTGTTATGAATTTTCAAAAGTGGGAACTTTTTTCTGGCTCATTCGGTAGTACTAGAAATATAGGTAAATTCAACCTTGCAAAATTTCCATGGCTCAAAAATTACTGAAAATGGCTTAAAACATTGATCAAATGACAAAGGACTAAACTTCCAGATCGATAAAGAAAGTGCAATTCTTCACGGGTAAGAGGTATCCACTACTCTTGGACTGAACATCTATAGTATTTGTTTGAATATTGATGTGTTATAACTCTCGAGAGAGGTGTTCTTTGTAAGGAGAGTCCTTTCCATTTGATCAATGCTTTAGTCCTTTTTTCAGTCATTTTGCAACCGTGAGATTTTTCATAATGTTAAATTTACTAATACTTTTAGTAATGGTAAGACAGCAAGAAAAGTCTCAAAAATACCTCAATCTTCTGGCTCTTAGCTGAAATTTGAATTATTCAGCTCTGTGAAATACTCTTGGTGCTACGAATTTTTTTAAATGGGAACTTTTTTCTCGCTCACCCGGTATGGTTGAGACAAGAGTAGTCAACTACTATTGGGCCACTATTGTTGCTTGCCCATCAGGTATTGTCAATATATGGAAGCACTACGTTGCGTGAAGACGTTACTGCTTAATTCAAGATCAAGGCTGAAATGCTCAGCACTTCATACGCTGTTCAAAACTTTGCTTGGGGTGCCCTAAATTTAAGAATCTTTCAACATCTAATAGACCTTTTAGCTATTCTGAGAAAGAATCTCAATCGAACGATACTTTGCTACATTTTGTAGAATTTTCGAATGTGCACAATTGTGATAGAAGCTCTAACGCCACTCGATCGAATCTCGTGTATAAAAATGTATAAAAATAACGCTCGATCCAGGCTCTTTAGCTGAATAGCTAAAAGGTCTATTGAAAAACAAACACGCTCACTTAATTTTAGAATTTTTTCTGATTGAGATAGGTAATACTGTTCAGATTTCACAAGGAATTTCCTCGACAAAGTCCTTCCGAGAAGCCTCAGAAACGTGCTAAAATCACAAGCAAATTTCCCATATATTTTTGCCCAACAACGATGCCTTGAACACGCTTTAGCACGTGCTGTCCGAACTCTTTAGAGGTAAAAAAGTCTCATCAAAAGTATGAATAACTTATTCAGGGGAGATTCCATTCTCCTTAGAGGACAAAATATATTTTTTACATGTAAGTGCCATTATTGCTTGGAAGGAAAACAAAAGGAAATTTTGCTCGTCTTATTAATTCGTTTTTGCAGGTTTTTGAAAGATGTTGTCTTGAAAATCTCCCAAATTCGCGGGATGGAATGACCGATCAAAGCCTGGTAAATTACTGAGTCTAATCCAAGGCTTCGGGAAGGAACCAAAACAGTTTTCAATATCATTGCTGTGCTATTAAAAGGGAGCAGTATTTTTCAACCGCCTGGTGTTTTTTTCTATTCACTCGGTAGAGGTGTGCAACTTTGTCGTTGTACGTTCTTGTCAGCGACCATATTGGTCTTTGATGTGCGGCAACAATTCAGAACTCTGAAATGTGTTTCTTTCAAGGTTTGAATTTAACAGTTTGATAGTGTTGTGGCACAATGGTGTAATTCTTAGACTTTGCATCCAGAACAGTCAAGCGGACAGTAGGGTTTGATATACGGTAGAACTAGACTGATGACTATGAGTCTTTTGTTGCCCTGTGCTCTTTGACTTGATGACGGTTTATTTGTTTGTTTGTTTTCAATTTGTTTTGAGTGGGCCTGTCAGGATTTTTAGCTACTGAAAGCTAATTTAGGCCCACTGTCCATGCCGCATCCAGGCACGGGACCCCTAGTTTAACGTCCCTTCCGAAGGACGGCGAGGAGAGTTGCGAGGTCAGGCCTCAGTGGTCACTCATCCGAAATCTGACCTCACTCGACCAAACTTAACTTCAGTCACCTGACGAAGACTGTATTAGCCACTCGGCCACTCACCCCGCGCTTCAGGCAATAGAGACTCATAGTATTACTCTGAAAAACCTGACCCTATTTAGGTCCAAACTTCGCAATTCCTCACGTACCAATCAGATTGCAAGATTTGTGCATTACTATTTTTAAGGTGTAATTGTGATCTTCTTTGTGAGCAAGGCTTACCGCAGGGATACAAGGGACTCATTGTCATAAGTCTACGGTAGAACCCCACCACTTGAGTGTCATGACAATGAGTCACGGACTCGATTAGTGCCTGGCTATTTCTGTGATCCCTGCGCTAGGCTGCACTACAAACTGCCACTTCATCTTCACCTTTAGTCGAATGTAGTCATCCGGAATCTTACGGAATCGATTAGTGCCTGGCTATTTCTGTGATCCCTGCGCTAGGCTGCACTACAAACTGCCACTTCATCTTCACCTTTAGTCGAATGTAGTCATCCGGAATCTTACGGAATCGATTAGTGCCTGGCTATTTCTGTGATCCCTGCGCTAGGCTGCACTACAAACTGCCACTTTATCTTCACCTTTAGTCGAATGTAGTCATCCGGAATCTCACTTTTCCAATAGACCTTTTAGCTATTCTACAAAAGAGCCTGGATCGAGCGATATTTTTATACAATTTTATACGCGAGGCTCGATAGAGTGGCGTTAGAGCTTCGATTGCTATTGTGCACATTCGAAAATTCTACAAATTATAATGAAATATCGTTCGATCCACATTCGTTTTGAGAATAGCTAAAAGGTCTGTAAATGGCTCCTGGGATTTACATAAAAATGCAATGCTGGCTACTCAGTCATAGATACTATGAATTTAGCTAGCAGGGGGCGTCGTTGCTTGCGTTTCCGAGAATTTGAAGAGTGTTTATTTTTCCCGGGACAATTGCCCACATTCCCTTACTTTTCAAGTGCTCACAGGTGATCCACAATGATGAAAATCAAGGAAGAGAAAATGGAAAATCTTGTAATGGTATACGTAATCAAAACGGCCATAATGACACAATCGATAAAAATACTAGGAAGTGGAGTTTCAGGCCCTGGGGGGGGGGGGGTACATTACTTATAGATGGACGGGGGCCTGCCGCCTAGTTTTCGGAAAGCTACCCTCTCCTGATTATCGACAGTTGCCGTCATACCCACTTTTACGATGAATTGTCGCGGAAGACGACCCATTTTTAACAATTTGTTACCAATTTCTGGAAAACCCACCCATGTTTAAGAAAAATCGGCTGAAAAAAGGACCCTTGTTTTGGAAATTTTGGACCCAAAAACCCACCCATATGGGCGGTACATACCCGTGTCCTTTTGGTTATTAATCTGGTTATAGGTCAATATTTGATGTCCATTATCACACTTACCAATTATTTGTTGATTATGTACAGATGCAAATCTTCAGCCGATGTCCTGTCAGAGTGTACCCTGGGTACCAGACTCTCTCAATTTTCTTTTAGAGAGAGTCTGGTACCCAGGGTAGTCAGAGTGAAGAGTTTGGAGTGAAATAATTATGAAAGTAGATTGTTGACAGTTTATTAATAGCTTTAAACGCAAATGTTAAAAATATTCAAGGCCAGACTTGATCCTCAGACTGTCGGAAACTTCATTGTGCCTGCAAAAGACCCTGGTTGTCAATGGCTCTTTAAGTCTACTTACTCCCCTCTCTGACAATAGGCAAGATAGGAATCAAATGTTTTTGCCGATTTTTGCTCGTGGCCCATGGCCGAAACCCTCAAAGCCTCATTTTCACGGGCCAATCAGACGGTGAATAAGCGAGGAAGACCAAGTGCGATAAGAAACGCGCGTTTAGGCCCGATCAGGAGATCAAGTGTTTCTAGACCGAATTCGCTCACACGTATCGGTGCTTGTTTGCTACGAGAAATTGTTCATACCTTACTGGCATTACCTTCAAGCTTTCCACGGCATTTATCGTCCTTACAGCTTTGAAAACATCATCTTTCTCCCCTTTTAATGGCCCAAAGTTTGCCTCTGAAGACAGTTTCTCTCATGATTTTCCCTCGCAGCTTCGTTTTTAAACAGAACTACGTCCTTTTTAATCAGAACCGCGCATTTCATTTCGCCTTTGGGAAGACAGAAGAAATGTGTGAAATTTTTTCCCAACTTTACCTACCTTCATAAAACGCAACCAGGACAAAAAACTGCTGGAAATTTCGCGGATTTTTTTGAAAGAATCCAAAGAATCTAATCGCCAGATGTTTGGGTATCCAGATTTGGATGCCGGTTTGAATATCTCATGGTTTCTCGAAGTTATGGCCTTTCCAAAACTGATGAGGCACTCAAACTTAAACATTAGAGATTCCGGGTTAGAAACAATTGCAATAACAATAGTGATTGTTTTAAGAACAATCCCAGAGCGGCAAATATTTACGTTTCCAATTGTTCTTGCTATTGTCCTTCTACCGCAGTTTCTTTGGTTCAAGATTCAATGCCCCTTCGATTTCTATGTGAACTGAAGAAATTTGCTTCAGTTAGTCCATGGCAATACTCTTGAGAAATTTCTGTATTATACTACTCTTTGCATTCATGGCATAAGTTTTCATGGTTCGAAAATCGAAATTAGTAATGAAATTGAAAGGAGGTGTTATCAAGAGGTTTTATCACCTGACTTGAAGTGGCGTAAACAAGGCTTGGCAAGCCTCGGCCGGTGTTGGGTATCGGAAAACGCTATATCTCCACCAAACTGTGAGGTATTTAAACCGGCATCCAAACCTGGATACCCAAACATCTAGTGAGTAGATATCTTCAAAAAAAATTCGGGAAATTTCCTGCAGTTTTTTGTCCTGGTTGCGTTTTATGAAGGTAGGTAAAATTGAGAAAAATTTTCACACATTTCTTCTGTCTTCCTCGCTTATTCGCCGTCTGATTGGTGCATGAAAATGAGGCTTTGAGGGTTTCCGGCCATTGGCCACGAGCAAACATCAGCTAAAACATTTGATTCCTATCTTACAAGAGGCTGTTGTAACAAGAAGACGCGAGTCAAGAAGACGCCAGCAACAAGGGCAGATGTTGTAATACAATGGCAACAGTTGCTTTGGTTCACACCTCTATTTAAAGCGAAAGCGAATGCAGACAAAGGGAATTCTTTCAACCATAAATTCAAGCAAACATAGCTGCAAAGCTGCCCCGAAGACAGTGCGGCAAACTCTCACTTGGTGCGGGCGAAGGGAGGTTTTTAAGACAAGTTATGTGCTTTAGACGAAAGAAGAAGGGTAAATCCAAAGTTCTGTGTGGCGGATTTTGTTTACGTGATTCAGAAGCTGAGTAGAGGGCCTTACAGCTCCTGCATATTCATTGCTCAATTGCAAACAATTACTTTTCAGCCCCCTTAATCAAATAAACCAAATCCCCTGGACAGGACTTTAGATTTACCCTTCTTCTTTTCTTATGAGCACCTAACTTCTCTTAAAAACCTCCCTTCAGCTGCACCAAGTGAGGGTTAGCCGTACTAGTTTCAGGGCGACTTTGTGGCTGTGTTTGTTTTGAATTACTGGTTGCGAGAATTTCTTTTGTCTGCATTTGCAATCGCTTCGAATTGAGGTGTGAACCCAAGGGAATAATGCTATTGTATTACAAAATCTTTCCTTATTCCCCGCACTGCAAAAATAGGACGTCGATTCACATTACATTACAAATGATGGAAATGCGAGAGTGCAAACTGTTCTTCGGAAATTTGTCTGTCTGTGAGCAGCTTTCTGGGAGGGAAAGGCTGGGAATTTAGAATGATCTAAAAACATAAAAAACTAGCTGCGTTTTCAAAGAAGTCTGCGTCTTGCTGCTAAAAGAGCCTAAAAATTGCGTCAGACCCCCGTTTCCTTAGGGTGGTATTCAGGCATAGGCAGAAACAGCTTGAAAATGACTAGGTATGCTTTGCAGCTTACAGATCCCAATTCCTTACTTAGACGAGTCGACGCTCGCACATTTTGAAAACGGTACGAAATTTGAAGGTAAAAAAGTCGTTGCTGGACTTTGATGCCAAAAAATGTACGTAAGTCTATCAGTCTCGTTCCAAAGTGGTCGAAAAATGTTCTGTGTAGCATAGTTCTGTGTTTGTTCACCAATATCGAGTGAACAAAAGCAACTGATGCTATTGTATTACAAAATCTGTCCATATTCCCTGCACTCCAAAAATAGGAACTCGAGAAGGGAAGCTGAATTCAATATGAGCACATTACAAATGATGGAAATGCAAGAATGCAAACTCGAGTGGAATAAAAATGGAAACAAATCTAGTGTTCACGCGATACCATTTCCAAAATGTGCCGGTTAGAATTCCGTTTTCAAATCTACTGTTTCCAGAATCTAACGTCAAAAAATGTGCCGTATTCGTGTGCCGTTTTCGTGCCTTTCTGTCACATTTTCACCGTTTTCAAAATTTGCCAGCATCGTAAAAAAGCAAACAACGCAGACAAAGTACACCCCGCTTTTTAGGTCGGGTGTACCCCTTGCTCTCTCAATACTCAACGCAAAGATGGCACACAAAGTAGATATCTATGACGCAAAACAAGGGCAGATTTTGTAATACAAAAGCAACAGTCACTTTGGTTCACACCTCAATTCAAAGCGATTAGCGAATGAATGCAAAAGAAACTCTCTCAAGCAGAAATTCAAAACAAACAAAGCCGCAAAGTTGCCCTGAAACCAATACTGCAAAAATCTCATTTGGTGCGGGCGAAGGGAGGTTTTTAAGAGAAGGTATGTGCTTATAACGAAAGAAGGAGGGTAAATCTAAAGTTCTGTCTCGCGGACTTTGTATATTTGATTCAGGAGCTGAGGAATGATTGCGTACATCTGAGCGATAGATATGTAAAAATTGTAATGCCCTCTGCTCGGTTTCTGAATCAAATAAACAAAAACCGCGAGACAGAACTTTAGATTTACCCTCCTTCTTTCGTTATAAGCACATACCTTCTCTTAAAAACCTCCCTTCGCCCGCACCAAATGAGAGTTTGCAGTATTGGTTTCAGGACAACTTTGCGGCTTCGTTTGTTTTGAATTTCTGCTTGAGAGAATTTCTTTTGTCTGCATTCGCTAATCGCTTTGAATTGAGGTGTGAACCAAAGCGACTGATGCTATTGTATTACAAAATCTGCCCTTGTTTTATGGCGCAATGTTTGAATATTTAGTCAAGGAATAACAAGGACAGATTTTGTAAGGCAATAGCAGCAGTTCCTTTTATTGACACCTAAATTCAAAGATATTTGCGATTGCAGACAAAGGAAGTTCCCTCAAGCGGAAATTCAAAACAAACGAAGACGCAAAGTTTCTCTGAAACCCAGGTAGCTATCTCGCTTGTTGTGCATTCCAGAAATGGTTTTTAAGAGCTAACATGAGCGCATATTGAAAGAAAGTACATATATCTAAATATTTACCGCGGGTATTTTATTTTTGCTGTTCAGAAGCTGAGAAAAGTAAGTGCTTTGATTGCACCCAAAAAAATACGAGGATTGAATCGCCTCCAAATCGGTTCCTATACCAAACAAGTAAAATACGCGTGGTAGATATCTAGATATATCCTTCATCTTTCAATATACGCTCATGTTTGCTCTTAAAAAGCATTTGATGAATACACAACAAGCGAGATAGCTACATGGGTTTCAGAGAACTTTGCATCTTCGTTTGTTTTGAATTTCCGCTTGAGGGAATTTCCTTTGTCTGCAGTCGCAAAACTCTTTGAATGTAGGTGTCAATAACAGCAACTGATGTTATTGTCTTACAAAATCTGTCCTTGTTTCAAGGAATAACAAAGACGATGAATTCTAAGTACAAATGGTTTAACCAACAGTTCTCCTACTGCATTGGATGCTAAGACTAAGATCTGTCAGAATTTAGCTGCAAAGTAGATCCCCGCTATTTAGGTAGAAATATCATATTCAAACATCATAACATATGATAGGCAATCAAATAAGAAGTGATGAAATTGACAATAAAGTAATAGTACACGTAATTTTTATCAGAAACTGTTTATAAGAAAATCAACTCTCAGATATCGCTAAAAAGTTGATAAACTCTATTACTGGGAAAGTTTGAAGAGAGTATTTATTTTTATACAAAATAGCCATTTGTTCCTTGTGCAATAATACTTGTGAGGTACTTCAGTGATGTGTAAACATTGGACAGTCTTCAAAAACAGTGTTTTTGAATTTTTCTCGAGGGAACACGTAGTGAACATGAAGATTGTTACGGAACCTTTAAGAAACTCGTAAGAAACTCAGTACTCAAAATCTGATAATTTTGAGAAACTTTCAGTGCTGGCCTAAATTCTTAGTTTCTCATGCGTGTACTATATATACTATACTATATGTAGTGTGCTACTATATATTACTATAATATGTTTATTATACAGTAGTAACTATATATTTACATCTTCTCTACATTATAGTGCACGGTAAAATTTTGTTTCTGGCATTTCGAAGTCATATACAATAACAAGGTGTTCATAAAAACTCTAAAAAGCTTTCATTTCTTGCCTACACTTTAAGCTTTTTGATTGGCTGGATCTCCTGTAGGTGTATGGAGCTTTTCTTCCGGGTTGTTGTCAGGCGAGAACCTTCTCCAAAATTCATACAGCATAGCAGCACAATGAAATCTGAAGAAAATGGCCACTGGAAACGTAAAGGCAACGATGGTGTTCCATCGAGCCTTCGCAAAGAACTCTATGCCACCAGGATATGAGCTTGTTGCCTTGTCTTTCAGCTCAATGAACGAATCAAGCGCCCAGAAACTCAAATTGGTCGTCAACAGGAACAGAATACATTGCCTGATTTTACCAGTTGAGCGTCTCTCGTTACAAAAATCTGGTCTGTATCTTCTTGATAGAATGAAGACAATCGTTTGTAAGATATTAGACACCCCTATGAAGATAAGTTGTATTATTGTTATACTGCTTGTGCCACTGTCTTCAGAACACTTGAACCGGTCAGTTGTAAGGCACATTATTGAACTGTACATGGCAATGAACTGGAAGATAAATATACCAATGAAGCCTATGATCAGGAGTGCGTCTTCAGAACGTGCTTCATGTTCACGTTGATTGTGCCGTTGTAATAGCTTCAGGATGACAAATACGATAATTGTCTGCACCAGCGCTAGAATGCCTTCATACAGCAGAAAGAGGTCTCTCGATCGCTTGTTGAACTTTGTTCTCTCTGTTCCAAATGTGAGCGAGCTGCAAACTAGGACTAGACCGCAGAAAATGCCCAGGATGAATCCCGGCTGCGATCTAGCAGATTTGATGGTATCAAGACGTGGACCAGCTTCTGGAGGCGTTTTATTTGGATCTGGGATTACGACAAAAGTTTCATCCGTCTCTACGGATCCCGCCCCAGTCTCCTCATTGATCACCTTAGTGCGTGCAGCCGCCATTTTGCGATCTTTAGGCTTTGTCATCTGGGATGAAATTGAATGGAGTATCCCTGCAACAATAAGGGAATACTCGAGAACAAATGGTGTCATCACTTCACAAAAACCTAAGGCTCTTTTCACGTATGCATCACCAATCTTCGCGTGGGATTTGTTCTGGTGCAAAAGATCCGTTTCATCCAAAACATAGTTTATCCAAATACAAGCATTGGTTACAATTGTAAGGTACAAGACAAATTTCACTCCACTGGAACTGCTGAAGGTTGCAGCACGGAATGTTTGCATGAACACTAACTGAACACCAGTGAACACAAGACGAGCTCCGTCTAATGCAATCTCTGAATAACAGAATATTCCAGTTTGTTCAAAATGTATGGTCGTGTTCGTAGCTGCTGCCCCATGCACTGGTTTCATCAATAGTGTTGCATTGGTATTGGAGCTGCAGATGTATATACTTTCATGAGCATGATAGTAGATAAGTAGTCTTAAAGTTATGGTCAGTAAGGTTCCTGTGCCAAACAGATACACCCCAGCCATGAGATACATGTTGCAGTGCCCTGCTGCCAGAGGGATGAACTGGACAAAATCTATATTATCTTTCTTGTAGAGGCAAATCAACTGTCCAACGACGCCAATGACCATTAATGCAATTAAGAGAAGAGATGCCACCAAACTATTGTCTTTGCCTTCTTCAGACAGGTACAGAACCACGCCAAAAGTGCAAATGAGAGTTAGAGTTAACGTAACCCAAGCAACATTGGAACCTTTCATTGCATCACGCAGAGGCTTTAAGGTGAGCACATCACATAGCTCTTTACATCGTGTTGTTTTATCACTGTCGGTTTTCTCTTCTCCTTCCCCTGCACGTTCTCCTTCGTATGGTTTTATTAAAATTTCGTCATCAGAAATAACCACAAATGGTGTGCTTCCTCGTATGATATCTCCCATATTGTTCTTCTTGATGTTGAATCACACGGCCTTTTTTGATAAGTCAAGCTCATCGAAGTTTGAGATCTGTTTTTCCCAATCTCTGATTTCGAAATGATTGAGTCACCTACCGATAAACCTCAATGTATTTGTTGGGGAGACGAGATACGCTTTGTCCGAGAAAACTTATATGCCCCCCCCCCCGTGCAGTGGGTTAAAGCTCATGCGCAGTAGCGCTTTGGAGTTGAAGCGGTGACGGGCGCATGAGTTTTAACCCACTGCACGGGGGGACACATAAGGTTTCTCGGACAAAGCGTATCTCGTCTCCCCAACAAGTATGAAATCTTGACATCAGCAGGAAACGAAACGAAGCCACATGACAGACCCGCAGAATTCTGAGTTCCAGGAACTCACGAAATGGTTTTTCCCCTCGGTTCAGGAAGCAGAAAGTACAACGAGGAAATATGAGAAAAAGATTGGCTGAATGCTGCCACGTATGGACATTGCACTATCTCTCCATGGACACCGTTTCGGTATTTAGAAATGAAATCAAAGGACAAACTCTCTTGGCCCTCGTTGCAGACTGCATGATAAAAAGCGAACAGCAAGTAGCACTTGGTATTTTGAGGAGAAAGAGCAGCAGACAACAATGCTCCTTACTTATATGACGTTGCGACTATACTCTCTATTTTAGTGAGAAAGACAATTCTGAGTTTAGCCGCGGGCGTCGTTCAAGAAGACTTTAGTCTAAATGTGAACTTAGTCATTCGCTCCACCCAAAACTGCACGAAATAAGTGGTCAAAGTGAAGATACAATTCGAATTTTCTGACTAAAAGAGAAATTCCCCAAGCACTCTTTTGCCGTATTGAAGTTTCTTAACCCTTTCACGCCCGGCTAAAATTAAGCTCAACATGAAAACCTAATGAAGATTGTCGTTTTCCAGGGGGCATCATAATCAGTGATTCAGTAAGCAATAGATAAATGCAATGTGCATAACCTTTCAGATCAATCAAAATTCCAAATACTTTACTCCCTGAAAAATTCGCAGTACTCAATGAATACTATTGGGCCATATGGCCCTTCCGGGGGTGAAAGGGTTAATTTTTTCGGCGATCTGAGAATCGTGCTTTATGCATTATCTTTATTCGAGAAAACCTTTTAAAGGACTAGTCTGGGGTTGTTATAATTGTTGATTATTCAAAAGATTACACTGTTGTGAATGGTGTGTAGTACATTTTTTCAATTTTTTTCTCTTTTAATCTGCCAAACTAGATATTTCAATCTGCTAAGGAGTGCGAAATCATGTCATTTTAG
This sequence comes from Aurelia sp. 4 Dawson et al 2005, assembly GCA_964019985.1. NCBI lineage: Eukaryota > Metazoa > Cnidaria > Scyphozoa > Semaeostomeae > Ulmaridae > Aurelia > Aurelia sp. 4 Dawson et al 2005. The sequence continues at coordinate 20,868,928 of OZ026493.1, read as the reverse complement.
ATAACGTCGCTTCACGTTGACATGAACGAGGCTGCCAAATGTGTTCATATTGTACCACTCACATTGCTAGCCTCATTATCGCGCCTTCACACACTCGTACACTCGTACAGATTACAAAATGGAGACGATATTTGGTCTAAAGATTCATCAACAAATTTATGAAAGTTGGGGCATCAAAACTTGGAAAGAACTCACGATTGGTGTTCAGCAGTTGGTAAGGTTGCTTTTTAGCAATAATTTTATCAACCCCGGACTTGACGTGTCCTTTATTGAAATTCCAGTCAGGGATTCACAGTTATTTATCGATACTTCAAAAAGTTCTTTCTTCAGTTTGAATAAAAGTGGCACATTTTTAACAAACGCTCCAAAACACACTTCAACGTGTTCTTTAGACGCACGGAGAAACAAGTTTGTAAAAATCATCTTTAAAGGGGCAGGGTCACATAATGCAAACAAACTTCTTTCGAAACGACGATTTTGCAGTATTTTTGATAGGCCATATCGCAGTGATTTTCCACTATTTTTCTCCAAATGAAAGTATTATTTCGAAGATGGACTCTTGTACTTCGTAGAGAAACCACGAGACACTCGTATGTTGTGCGATTGCAGAGATATTGGTGGATTTTTAGAAGCAACTTTAGTGTGGATTGACCCCATCCACCAAAATCTTTGCAGAACACAATGGGCACGCGTGGGCAACAATATAGATTCTAGAGATAACAGGTTTGTTTACGGTTACGTGACCCTGCCCCTTTAACCTTCAGAAACACTCAACCAGAAACTCTATAATGGGGTCCAATAAAGAACATATAAAGTTGCTCATCAAACATGATGGGAGCACTACACGTATTTTTTGCAAGAAACTAAGAATTTGGTCCAATACTGAAAGTTTCTAAAAATTGAGTACTTAGAGCTTCTTATGAGTTTCTTAAAGGTTCCATACTAATCTTCATGTTCACTTGCTGCGCCCATAGTCACGCTGCGCCCTGCTGAAGTTTTCAAACAATGTTTCTTGACTACTTTCCGATATTCAAGCATCACTCAAGTACATTCCGAGTAGTTCGATACAGGAAAAATTGAAATAAATCAAGGACGCCGGAGGCACGGGGGCAGCGGGGGCAACTGCGCTGGGATCGCAGAATAGCTAAGCGCTCATCGAGTCTGCGACCCCTTGTCATGACGCTCAAAGGTTCTGGTGGGATTTGAACCCCGTCCGCCTAACTGTTCTGGCTGCAACTTCAGTGGGTTACAATGCGGTGGTAGGGGGGGGGGCAGCACGGGCGTACCTAGGGCCCTTTTCAAAAAGACATTTCTCGCATATTCTCTACATCCTCTACATCTGAAACTTTGACTTATTGCTTCTCCAAATGCCCTCCACTTCTGTCAAATGATGGATTTCGAGATTCTTTCAAAGAAATGCTCTTTGAGATGCTTTGCGAGAAATGCTCGAAAGTGACTTGAAGAGTCGTTTTGAGCCAAAGCAGAGGTTACCATTTTCAAAATTTTTGGTATACAAGCTTGTCAAGGCATTCAATGTTGCAAGCAAGCATACTGGTCTGTTAGAAGCATTCTATGTAAAAGGAAGTAGCGGGTGAGCCAGGAAAATGTTCCCACTTTTGGAAACTCATAACACCAACAGTACTGCACAGATTTATATGATTCAAATTCTAGTTAAAAGCCGAAAGATTGAAGTATTTTTTTTATTTTTCTCGCTGTCTTACTAGCACTAGAAATGTAGGCAAATTTAACTTTAAAATTTCATGGTTGCAAAAATAACTGAAAAATGGCCTAAAACATCAAATCACAAAGGACTCCTCGCACAGCTCAATATAGAAAATGCAATTCTTCACGGATGACAGGTATTTATGGCCATGTATTGCTCTGGGACTGAAAATCAATAGTATTTGTTTGAAAACTGATGTCTTATAACCCTCGAGAGAGGTGAAACACTCACTGAGTATTGTTCTGTGTAAGGAGAGTCCTTACAGTTTGATCAATGCTTTTTAGTCCTTTTTTGAGTCATTTTGCAACCATCAAATTTTCATGATGTTAAATTTACCGATACTTCTAGTGCTGGTAAGGCAGCGAGAAAAATCACAAGAATACTTCAGTCTTTTGCCTTCTAATTGGAATTTGAATCATTCAAATCTTTTAAGTACTCTTGGTGCTACGAATTTTTCAAAGTGGGAACTTCTTTCTGGCTCACCCGGTAGTGCAGAAGGTGTTTGCGCAAAAGCTCTGATTGATGCAACTATTATAGTATCAAGTATCAAAATACCCAGTTTTGATTTTGGTTAAAATGGGACGGAGATAGGCATTCTACGGCAAAGAAGCCGGTGTTCATGCGCAAATTTTCCTGGGTACAGTATAAAGATAACGTTACTGATGGTCAAAAATTCCATTTTTGCACACCGGTTAATATTTGATCGGTAGCAGTGTTTTAAGACATAAAAGAGAGAGTGTCCTCAAAAATTTTCCCGGGGGCTTGCCCCAGACGCCTTCCTTGTAACACTCCACCAGTCCATTGTCATGGCTATGCCGCTGCTTTCCTTCTCAATTCATATCCTTGTACACCAAAACCCTGTGCTCGTTGTCTGTCAACTACTATTTTTTCATTGCCCTTGTTTGATTGGCTGCCCCCGCCCCCCCCCCCTGCCGCTCCGTCTTGCTTCCTGCGCCTCTGAAATAAAGTAAATATACCAAGGGTTTCCTTTGTTAAAAAAGAATAGTTTCCTAAGCTATATTTTCCCAGTATTGGAGTTTTACAAATGTTTTGGCGACCTGAGGGTTGAGTTTCTGGTTTCTTGTAAGCAGTTTCTTATGAAAGATACGTGTACAATAGGCCTCCGTTCACATGTGAAATTGCTGTTGCAGGATAAAAGGGAATTTGACACTGCGAGACGCAGCTTTTTGGTTGGGGCAAAGATGGCACTCTTGTGACAATGATATGAGTTTTGAATAAGATACAAGAAGAAATCCGATAACCAAACTTTTGTCCAGAGGTATCCGATCCTTTCTGTTTGTCAATGTTGGTACAAAGTTCAGAAGAATCGTCCACTCCAATGATAAGGTTTCTCCATCGATAGGGGTGGAACGTTTGTCATGGCCGTAGGGGAATTAGGGGGATTGAGCATGCGCTGTAGGGAAATGCGGCAACCTCAGCGTGGCAGCCCTGGGTTTGGCTCAGTGCTTCAGAGACATATTTCTGTATCCAACGGACTACTGCTTTTGTTAGAGTAAGGGTGTTAGGACACGGATGTTTAGATTGATTATTTATTTACCTTGTTTTTACCCTCATGTCTTGCTTAGTTGTCTGTTTTCTGTACTGTTTTTTCTTCGACTGATGTGCACAACTGAGCGTGGTTAGGCTTAAACGCTCTCGAGTTGCCGGAATAGAACTCCCTTATATTTCTGTGCTGTTTCTCAGTGCGCCTTCACACAAGAAAGGGTTTCAAACCGCAAAGCTGTGCTCTGAATGTGGAAAGCGGCCAGCGCTCAAAGGTTCATTTCAAGATGTTGAAACTTGTGCGCAAACTGGATGCACGAAATTATACCTGCATAGGAACGATCATTCTCGATAGTAACTCAGAGATGGCTCGGTTCTGTGGCGAGGGCGAAGCTTTTGGAGGCTATTTTGACATTGTTACATTACTTTTCAGCTTTAATTCTTCCCACCTCACTCAAAAATGTTTTGAAACCGTTTAGTATCGCCACTTTTTTCAAAGATCTCCTTTGATAACGGTCATTTGTAAACACCGACATTGGAATACTAGCATCGGCATTGGAATTGGCATTGGCATTGGAACTGGCATCGATATTGCACATGTACAACGCAGGCGCGCAACTAGGATATTTCAAGGGCAGGGGTTTTGTGGTGGAAACTGGGCATAAAGATATTGGATTTCCAATTGAGACATTCAGGGCATTCGCATCGCATGATATGTGTACATTTTCCCATGTTTTCAAGGGAGTCAAACAATAATCTAGGGGTAAACTACTATGTGCCAATGGGCTAGTTTTATGAAAATAAGGATAACAGAATCAACTTTAAGTGAACAAATTCAGTCAACAGCTAACGTAAAAAGACATCTATCTGGTTTAAGTCTGAACTGACGTTGACTAATTCAAGCAAAACATTCAACAATCTAATCGACTGGCCTGATGAGAACAGGGCAATACCTTCCTTGCCAAAAAGGGCAGGGGTTGTAATCCCCACAACCCCTCCCTTAGATTTCTAGATTTTAGATTTCTATTCTTGCGATAGGAGCCTTGATAACATAACTCATACGCTTGAAAATGACTGTAATATGGCTTTAAAATGGTTTGCTGACAACTTTATGAAATTAAATGCAGATAAATGCCATCTTCTGGTTCTTGGGCAGAGATGTGACGATCCAGTTACAGTTCAGATTGGAAATACTGATGTTGTTAATAGTTCAGAAGAAAAATTGCTCGGAATTCATATTGATAGTCAACTCTCCTTTGACCATCACGTGTCGAAGCTTTGCCAAAAAGCCAGCAATAAACTTTATGCACTAGCCCGCATATCCCCGTATATAGAACAGAAAAAACTAAGAAATTTGATGAGAGCATTTATTACAAGTCAGTTTCAATACTGTCCTTTAATCTGGATGTTTCACAGCAGGCAGCTTAACCAGAAAATCAACAAAATACAGGAAAGGGCTCTAAGAATTACTTATAAGTACACCGAATCTACTTTTAGTGAGTTATTACAGAAGGACTGTGCAGTTACCATTCATACAAAGAACTTGCAAATACTTATGACTGAGATGTACAAAACTAAAAATGGGCTAAACCCCTCATTCATGCAGGAAATCTTCCGTGAAAATACAACTCATTACAATTTGCGAAATAATAACGAATTTACTCAACCCAGAGTGAGATCCGTCAGCAACGGGACAGAAAGCGTCCGATTTAAAGGTCCGCAACTGTGGCAAACGTTACCACTAACAATACGGAATTCAGAAAACCTTTGTCAGTTCAAAAATAAGATTAAAAATTGGTTCGGAGAAAACTGTACTTGCAGATTATGCCGCATATTCATTTCAAACTTGGGCTATTTGTGAAGATTGTTTTTAGATTTCCGTTTTAAATTGTATATTTTGATGACATGTAAATATTTTATCTACTATCTTCTTATGTTTAACATTGTATATACACTTTTTTAACACGTTGGAATTAATTAGCTACTTTTTTATTTTAGCTATGGTATTTTATATCCAACGATAAATAAATTGAAAATAAATAAAATAAATAAAGATGCGCCCCTGCAACGAGGCATGCAAAACTGATCAAGGGGGTTATGTGACTGCGCTTTACGCTATTTATTTGCATTGTACTGCCAATTGCATTTGTTCAAAGTAATCTATCAAGCTCAGCCTAAGTAATTCTCTTTCCTGAAGGTATGAGCCTTCTGCATTCGTACACAAAGTAAACAAATCAAGTCATGACTGAAATAACAGGTTTCTTTAAATAATTTTGGTAAGGGGCATTTCTTCAAAAAAGGTATTTTTACAGAGTTTCGATGGCCTTTTCTTGAGAAAAATAAGACTTTGGCCAGAAGGTGCACGAGACCTTCGGGAATTGAACGTATTGGTATCGTCGAAACGTACCGTCGAAACGAAATTCATATTGGGGGGGGGGCTGAATTATGTAGCGAGCGAAGCGAGCAACCACGCCCCTTAGATCATTGGAAAACGCCCCATTTTTGGAAAATGTGCTATTGACGGAAGCAAAGGATCACGACTAATGATAGTCTTTCCATGACAATTTTGAATTTTTTGACTTGTATGACATCAAAAGATATTGCATTTTTGATCAATTCTGGTAGCTCCCTCGAACATATACAAATTTGAATCTTCCTTCTTACGACCTTGGCTTTTACAGCCTTTTTCACTTACAAAATCAGCAAACTTCAGCAAATTATTGGGAGGGCTGAAGCCCCCCCCAACGCCCCCGCTTCCGACGGGCCTGCTTTTTCGGTCTAGCCAAGGATATACTTTTTGGCAATTTTAGTAGAGTTTGGTCTAGGCAAGGGTATGCTTTTTTGGCAATTTTGGTCAAAGCACTGTAAAAATTCGGTAATGTCTGCAAAAACCAAGTTTAAACAAAGCTGTCCTGAGAATGAGAAAATTTGGCAAGTTTTGTCAGAAAACACCAGTTCATGGCACTTTCGATGGAGAAGTTAGTCTAGCTTAGAGTATCATTTTCACAAAAATTGGTCTAGCCAACGGTTCCATTTTGAAACAGTGGGTGGCACTCCCCTACCTGAAATTTAGCCGAGAACCCCCTCCCCGCGAGGGGCACTTCATTCATTGGAAATAGCGTACGAGATTTTTTCAGAACAAGAGGATTTATACGGATTTTTGATGGACCTTTCTTGAAAACAAAAGAATTTTTTTCCAAAGATATACGAGAATTTTTGGGAGTGAAATGCCCCCTCGCCCCCCCCCCCGTGCTTGTTGTATCTCTATATTCTTCGCTTCTTGTGGTATTCTTCCTGGTAGTAGAGTACAATGCATACCTTGTAAGTTGTATAATTAGTAGCACATACTGTGAGTTTTTGCTTCTGAAACATTACTTGCTCAGATTGGCTCAAATGCTTTGTTTCTCATGAAAAAGAATACAGGTTTATTCTAAAGAAATATTGGGCTTTTTATCAAGTTACGATAACTTAGGCCAAAGTAGCAATTTCAACGGCAATGAAAAATTCAACAGCCTCACATCACGTGATTGATTTTGGCATTACTCCTTCGCAACGAATCAGATACAAACCAATAACAGAAAGTAGGCACCCTGTGGGCGAATTAGAACTTCCGCTTTCTGGCCACAGAAAAACTGCCCGCCAAATGAGCAGCACTCTTCATCCACGTGCCTGAACAGAATTAGCCAATCAGAGTTGAGAATGTATCTTATTCGACCAATTAGGACGCGTGCACCGATCATAAACACAGACAGCGATGGACCGTGATACATTCAAATTTCAAATTAAAATTCTGATCCAACAGTAAGCACCAAAACGAAGCTTGAAAAACCCAATATCAGAGCGAAAAGGCATTGGATTTCAGTCAACCAACATGAAACGACATCTCAAGGACATAAGCAACTGTGATGGGTAGGTTTTGAAGATTGATTCCTGCGTAATATTTCTACTACTATATGCCACGACGAAATTGGTGTTGCATTCTTGTAGAATGATCATAAATGCAATGTAAATATTTGGTTTGATTTTTTGATCGTACATATATTATACAAATTTGTAAACACATGTAGCAATGTTTGATGTCTAAAGTTTACTGGCAGTGACCCCTGATTTGAACCCTTGATTAAATTCTGTCTGATGAGAGAAAATTTTTGATCACCAAAAAGAACAAGGATTCAAACCAAGTTGGCAGTGATAGTCTTCCTCCCTGCATGTCTTTTATGTAATCGAGACTGCAAAGGTAAACCCCAGAACTTCTTTAACCCGTAACCGTTGTTTCTTAACAACATCCTATTTGCGAGCCATTTTTGTTTCTTTTCCCAGGAAATTCCCCTCAATCAGAAAATTCCAATCGTGTCGCACTTCATCTTGCAGGCAATTTATTGACTTTTTAAATTTACAGTCGCGGCGGTCGAAAGAGAAAGAGCGAGAAGTCGCCATCCCGAGAGCAGAAGATAAAAAGAGTGGTAAATATTTTTTGACCCCTGTTATTTACACAAGTTATGGCCAACGAGATTCTAACGAAAAGCATAGGCTTCGCCATCGCTGGCTGTCAATGACGCCAATGCCGAATGTGAGCTTGCAAAAGGCCAGGTGCCCTATTTTAGAGAATCTCATCTCAAGTTCTCCTTTGACGGAATCGTACACCTCAGAATCAGATCAAATGTCAAATGCAGACTTCAGGATGTTTGTAAGCCAACCCCGAAATGCTGGGAAAAGCCCTGATAATCGCTTAGTTCTTTCATGGTTATTTCCTGGGATACCTAAAAAGGATGCCCCCCCCCCATTCCCGCCCATTTTAGAATCTTTAGAATCGAACTCAACTGTTTGGTAGCAGTGGTCGGCATAACGGAATAACCAGACCCAGGACCAACAGGACCGGATCCTAACGGACCAGACGCCTATGAATGCCAATTCCTTTCCATGGTGAGTTTGTAATGGCGGTGCAGAAGTTTCATTCCAAAATGACGAAATGACCAATACAATCATTGCTGAAAAGAAATATCTAAACTCTGGAAACCACATTAACTGCAAGGATGCACAATCAGCAATTGATCATCTAATCAACAGACAAAAGTCCAGTTGAAATCAACGAAGACCCACAAAGATCCATGCATGATCTGGTCTAGCAATGCCCTGTAACTTATTTCAGTTTACCCAGGACAAGGTTCATATTGACATTCAGAACAATACTCAGATAGCACACAATGCCAAAATTTAATACATAGTAAAACTACTACAACCAACCATCTTAGCTTTCAAAATTCTAGAATGATGAAATTTTACACCTCCTGGAGCTTTCAAGAAACCAAGGAATAGGCTCTGATGTGTAAAAAAGCAATTAGCCCATTATCAATGTACCCCATCAGTTATCTGGAAACATAGAAATGAATGCGTATTCTGTCGGGGTCTGGTCCGTTAGGGTCCGGTCATACTTGTCGTGGGTCTGGTTTTTCCATTATGCCGCAGTGGTCATTGCATGTCCATAATCTATTGACCAGATCTTATTGATTAAATCGCATTTAAAAGCCAAAAGAATCAAGAAAATTTCCTCCTATCAACGTGAACAAAGGGCGCAGTAGATGAGATACAAGCAAGGATTACTAATTACTGATTAGAAAATTCTTATCCCTTACGTCATTGCCTTGCCGACGTAGCGGAAAAACCAGACCCAGGACCAATAGGACCGGACCCTAACGGACCAGACCCCTATGAATGTCTATTCCTTTCCGTCATGAGTTTGTAACGAGGGTTTCATTCCAAAATGAAGACATGACCAATACAATCGTCGCTGAAAAGAAATAGCTAAACTCTGGATACCACATAAGTAGCAAGAATGCTAGGCTTGCCCTAATTCTATTTCGTTAATAAAAAAGCTGGGAAAGGGAAAAGCGATGTTTCATCGTTCACTGTTTCAGGCAGACCCATTACAGATGACGAAGAAGACGTGGGGCAAGTCTAAGAGAATGCAGGATCAGCTACATTAGTCATGGATTTGACTGGGCGGTAAGGACAATACAAAGAATAGGAAATTTGAATTGTTCTCAATCCTCTGACTTTCTTCGACCATAGAAAGTCAAGACGATTAGCCCTCTTTTGTTTCAAACACATAGATTCATAAAGAAATCTGTTGTGTTGAGCGCTGACTGTTGCGGCCAATAAGATACCTGACAGACTGCCTTTAACAGGCAAAATGTTGAAAGGAACGAGACCTAAGAAGACCCACGCAAGATAAAGTCCAGCAAGGTTCTGTATCTTATTTCAGGTTCCCCAGGACAAGCTTCACATTGGCATTCAGAATAAGACTCGGATAACGCAGAATATCAAATCTAATACAAAGCTAAGCTACAACAACCAACCATCTTAGCGTCCTTCATATCAGAATGATGCATTTTTACACCTTAGGGAGCTTTCTAGGCACCAAGGAATAGGCCCTAATGTGTAAAAAGCAAGTAACCCATCATCAATGCACCATCAGTCATCTGCAAACCTAGAAATGATTGGTAAATATTCTGTCGGAGTCTGGTCCGTTAGGGTCGGATCCTACTGGTCCTAGGTTTGGTTTTTTCCGTTATGCCTTGCCCAACCAGACCTTTCCAGCATTGTAGGCATTTACCGTTTCTATGGCATTTACGATGACTCAACAGTTTTACTAACTTTTGCAATAATTCTTTCAAAAGCAATCAAATGGTGCCATTTGGATTAAAATTTTAATAAGGAATATTTTCCGCGGCAGATTACCCAAAATTATGTAATAGAAGTTACACCCACCCTTTTTACAGATTTGAAAAGTGTTAGCCCCATGCTCCCCAAATACCTTGAAGAAGGTGAAGTGACTCTTTACTTGGTTTTATCCTCTGCAGTACTCTGGAGTGCTGAATAATCATCCCCCCGCTTATTAATTGTTGAAGAATTTTCCGACCCCCCCTTTTATTCCAATCCCCCTTTATTAACTTTTTGGAAAAACACAATGATAGTAAACATAATGTCTGAATAAACGCAAGGAAAAGTCACCAGGATTCATAAGTAAATGTATCAGTAACATTTGGTTCACATAAGTATATAAAACTTACGTGTTTAGCTATGGAAACGACTATTTTCAATTTCTCCAAACACCCCCCCTCCCCCGATTGTTCCAGCCCCCGATTATTGTTATATCAAACCATTTCCAACCCCCACCCTTCCCCCCACCCCGATTAGTCTCACCCCCCCGTTTCTTAGGTACTTGAGAGTATGCAGCTTCCAGACCCTCATGCACCCAAACCAACCTGGGAGGCAGGCTTTTGACTGTATCCCACATGATCTACTAATTGCAAAATTATCCGCGTATGGTTTTCATGAAGATGCACTCGTTTGTATCTATTCCTACCTGAAACGTAGACAACAGTCAGTGCGTATTAACAACACATATGGGACTTTCCTGCTTGTGCTTTCTGGTGTACCGCAAGGATCTGTTCTTGGTCCAACATTGTTTAACTTATACATAAACGATCTTTTTCTTCATATAAAGAAAGCTACATTGCACAATTATGCAGACGATAATACTCTAACGACTTTTGCAAATACAGTTCCAAACCTAGCTAGAATCTTCGAACAAGAATCAAATGTTGCCATAGATTGGCTTGAAAAGAACAAAATAATTGCAAATCCGGACAAATTCCATGCCATATTGGTAACAAAGAGGAGAGATGACACAACAGGAGTAAAACTAACGATACAAGGCAAACAACTTCAATCTGAAAATGCAGTAAGACTTCTGGGGGTAAAAATCGATCACAGCCTAACTTTTGATGAACACATTTCCGATCTATGTAGAAAAGCCGCTGCGCAGCTAAACTCTTACCCTGGGTACCAGAGCCTAAAAAAATAAATGAAAGAAGAAATTTTTCTTTCTTCTTTTATTTTTTTTAGGCTCTGGTACCCAGGGTACTAAACGCTTTGAAAAGACTTGAGGGTTACATGTAATTTAAAGCCAAAGAGATATTGGCTCAAAGTTCATCTTTTCTAATTTTATTTACTGCCCTTTGGTATGGCATTTTTCCTCTGAAAAGTCAATGAAGAAAATTGAGAAGATCCACGAGCGAGCTCTTAGATTTCTTTACAATGACTCTAACAGCTCTTACGATGATTTACTTTGCAAAGCTGGGAAATGCACGATGAAAATCAGCCGTCTCAGAACTCTTTGTATCGAAATTTATAAAACTGTATCAAAACTAAATCCACCTTTCATGCAGGATATTTTCAAACTAAAACAAACAACAAGGTCAGCAAGAAACCCAAATGAATTAATTCATCATAGACGAAACCAAGTTACTTTCGGGTCAAAAAGTCTTCTATCATTAGGACCACAAATTTGGAATGCTTTACCCAAAGGGATCAAATTAGCCGAAAACATTCAAACTTGTAAGAGAATGATAAAACAATGGGATGGGCTAACTTGCGGTTGTAATATCTGTAGCTAGCACCGAAATATGCATATCATATAGATAGACTGTTAGTAGTTTAAATATTCGATTTAGATTAGTTTCTGGTAAATTCATATTAAAAGCTAGAGTGAAATTGAATAAAAATAAGATGACAAACAAACCAAAAAACAAAGGAACAGGCGTGGCTCCGGCTGGTCCGATTCTGCACCAAGAAAAGTTTACATACATATTTACAAAATCGCACCACTGGATGACTCTAGAAGCTCTATTAAGCCCCGGGGGGCTTATTTGATTTCGCAACTTCCACAGGGGGCCTTTTCTTTTATCCCACACGTTGCCGAATCATCGTACAATTTTACGGCTCAAATACATAAATTCAACACAGTTTTTACTCTAGACTACGTGTAGACCCCCATTTTTATTCCAAAACATGCCAAAATTAACATGTAAGGTTATGTATCTAAATAAATGGCTCCCGAAGGGGGGTAACTTCAACAGGCTGGTGACGGGGATGTGCCATTTGACGTCTGAAATCACACCCTAAAATTTATCAGTTTTCGTGAAAACGATTCCCCAAAATTTACAGGCCATTAATATTGCATACCCTAAATTTGTGACAACTAAACAAAATTTAAAAGCAGGTAAGTGAAGTCTGATCAAAGTCAATGACGATGGGACCTAGGCTCTACTGGTTTTCCTTTCCCCGTTGGTGAAGCATTTTCTCCGCTGGTTTTTGCTTCGTCGGTCGGTGTGCTTCAGTTCTGCAGTCTGAAATGCAGCAAACTGCAGCAGACGTTGAGGCACAGGGTATCAAGCCGTCTAGAACCTCAGTCTCAGTCTAAATCCATAGGTAATAGACTGTCGACGTTATTCCTTGTTTTCGTTCAACTTTTTTAATCAAATGTTCTTATCTTCACCCATAGAAGAACTCACAGCCACCAGTCGAACGCCAGGAATAGGCACTTGGGTTGACCATATTAAGAAAGTAGTGGTCAGATTGGTTGTGCCGTAAACGCGGCGGCTTGGTCTAAATTGGTCCCCGTTTGAACCTGTCTTGTCATGAATCTCAGTTTGAAGCAGCGAAATCATCCATATCTGTGCGAAGAACCTGAGACTCATGTAATCAGGCCAAATGCTAAAGGCACATGTAATTGCGCGGTGAGTGGGGTGACCGAAGCTAAGCTTGGTCGAGTGAGGTCAAACTCCGGATGGGTGACCTCGGAGGCCTGACCTCACAACTCGCTTCGTCGTCCTTCGGCAGGGACGTTAAACTAGGGGTTCCATTCTGGATGTGGCATGGACAGTGGGCCTAAATTAGCTTTCACCAGCTAGAGTAGTAATCCTGACAAGCCAACTAAAAAGAAAAGCAAAAACCCATACTACAATTTTAACAATCGATCGCAAAGCGTGCCGCTCAACAGGCGCTCTTTAGGCGATATTTGTTGATCGTATCCCTTTTGCTTTCATGAGAGGGCAAAGTCGATGCAATTAGCTACTTATCCTAATGTCAAGGATTCGTTTTGGTTTTTTTCTAACTGAACCAGAAAACGCGCTCTGTTTAAAAGGCCATGCTCCCTGAATCGATAATTTACTCAGCGCAAAATAACGATCGATCACAATAAAATATACATAGGCCAGGAACGAAACTTGGGTGCTTCCTAATAGTACCCGCTTCGCTCGCGCAATTAAAGGCACACTGTCTTGGTGCTGATTGAATAAACAAGACAATCAAGAAGAAAAGAATTAGGCAAGGTTCAGTAATTTCGCTGTACAGTGAAATTCATGAAGATGATAATGATCTGACTCCCTTTATTCTCGAAACAAAAGGATAATCCGAGAACAAAAAGGCTTGGTAATTACTCGAAGGCCAGAGCTTTGTTCTTGATTTCAACATCACAACTAGCCAATCACGATGACGACAGTGTGCCTTTAAATATGAGTTGTTTGGTGAATTTATACGATGTTCAGAAAGGCGTGCTAATTGATTGTTTGATTCCATTTATCTTTTGGAAGCATTGTCAACCTTGTACACTTTAGTCACTTTATGCACACAAAATGACGTCAGCAGCCGATCCTACAAAATAGTGGATAGCTCAAAATCAAAACAAGGTATCAAAAAAACTTTTAAGAAGAGTTTGCATTATTCAATCGTGCTATTCACTGGCATCAACAAAGATTTTCACTTCAGATCACCTTTAAGGGACAATATTTTTTGAAACGATGAACTTTAATTTTTGTTCACCCGGTAAATCACCAGTTTAATTTTTTACAGAAAATGGAGAAAAGAAGAAGAGATAAGATCAATCACTACGTTGAGGAATTATCTAACCTTGTCCCTGCTGCTGCACATAAAAAGGTAATGAATCACCAAATTTTAGAATAAGCTTTCCAAATCACTATGCAGGGCGTTTCAGAAAAACGGAACCCACTTTAATTCGAGATTCTTCAGGAAATGATAAGATTTGAATTACGTGACCCAGCCCCTTTAATAAGATGAAAATTGCGTCAGTTATTTTCAAAGGAACTTCCTTAGGCAGCCCATATGCGTTTTAGCGAAAAGTTTTTGCTCCTGGAAGGATTGTTATGCTTATTTGCAATATTTGAAAGTAATGTCTTCATATATATGCAGACCCATAGCTACTTTCACGTGAAGTTTTTATGTGATCACTGTGAGAAATGAGGTAATGGGATGAGATAGCAATTCTAGAACTTAACCGCAGCAAACAGCTTCATTATGAAATTTAGCTTTTAGTTTGCATGTGATGAGTTAAATTCTGCCAATCACAGTGCGCTATTTGAGGCTGTCCATCAGCATCGTGTCAGTGTCAGCACAATTTGACAGAGTGTATACACGGCTGTACTTACACGGAAACATTACCTTGAGAAAATGTTGCACTAAAATAACCTAGGTAAATACCAATGGAATATAAATTTCAGGATCCAATTTATTTCTCTGCAGCGAAGTGATTGGTAATGAATTCGGCAAACAACGGTAGATCATTATAGGAAACACGTGTCTAATTCAGAAGTTCCAAGTCTCAGAATTGTCCTTTTTACAATGGTATGAACGGTTACTACGATATTTGTGATAAAGAATATTTGTTTTGCTTCGCACTGCAAAATTTGATGTTACTAGGTGTCGAAACGTAATAGGGTATCCATTTTTATTTTTTACAGGCTGCACTGAAAACTTGTGACGAAATACGACGGGTAAGGTTCTATTTGAGGTTTTATTTGTTACTTAATTTTATTGAATTTACATTGGGATTTAGGGATGCACTGATTAAAACATGGGAATTGTGCTCCCACACATGGAGTTTCTTAGTTCTGCGTAGCACCCTAACGTAGTTTTGGGACACTGAGAAGCTAAGCTTAATCGACCAGTCCCTCCTTTCAGTGTGAACATTGGCTGATTGCATATCCGTAGTTAACGCTATTTATTGACTGATGGAGGCTTAAACCACAACTCATGGACTTTAATATTGAAAATTGGGACAAAGTCGCCCCCCCCATCCTAGATTTCATTTCGCGAACTAGATATGGAAACCATAGCAAGAGTTCGTTGCTCCAGGTAATGGCGGGCGGATTGCGGGGTGAGTGGCCGAGTGGCTTATACAGTCTTCGTGACTGAAGCTAAGCTTGGTCGAGTGAGGTCAAACTCCGGATGGGTGACCTTCGGAGGCCTGACCTCACAACTCACCTCGTCGTTCTTCGGAAGGGACGTTAAACTAGGGGTCCTATGCCTGGCTGCGGCATGCACATTGGGCCTAAATTAGTTTTCAGTCGCTAGAAATCCTGACAAGCCCACTCAAAACAAATTGAAATAAAACAAACCAACAAAAAAACTGATGTTGCCTGCTCGAACATCCGATACTGAAGCAGGTCAAAATTCGAGTTTTCGGTGATACTTACCATGAACAAAAGCTGTAAGTTTCCAGATGAATGTTTCCTCAATCCAAAAATCAACAAACCTTTCACTGTGAATAAGGAGTTCCTCAAGCTCAAAGCCAATTAGCTTCAATGAACTTTACCGCAGCAATGATAATTTCGAACTGTCGAGAGTCGCTTGCCTTGCTACTGAGACTACGAGAGAGCACAAATAAATCTGTTCACTTACCGTCTCAAATTTTTATATGAAAATCCATAAGTCCCTGTTTGAGCAAAATAAAAGACTTTTGTAGTTGTTGTCATTATTGTTGTTGTTGCGATAACTGGGACCATGTCTTGCATCTAATGTGAAGACACCTCGTGATGTCTTTAGCCTGGGGTTACAGACCTCACTCTATTAGAAATGCGAAGACTGCAACTGAATTTTCAACTCAAACTAAAAAAAACTTGTACATAGCTGCACAGGGAAGACTTTCGACTTAACATTTTATGAACTTTACTACTTTCTTAAAACTTATGGCTTTCATATTGTAAATATTTTAACTATAGTTTTAATTTATACACTGTAATGTAGTTCTTAGGGGCCAGGTGAAGAGCCACTCTGGAGATACTGGTCTTGATTTCATTATTATTATTATTATTATTATTATTATTATTGTTGTTGTTATTATTATCATCATTATTATTTTATTATTATTATTATTGTTGCACGTTATTTGATACGGAATGGATCGAACCACCAAAATTCAAAAGTCAGTCAAGTGCACTACAACTGCAACTGAGCCATCCCTTTGGCTGCGTGTTGTCCCAGTCCCCTGTGTTGCTATTGCTGGTTTGAGCACAGGCTGTTGCTATTATTGATATTACTATAGACAAGGAAACATTGTTGATGTTCTTATGTGCCACAAAGAAACAGTATCAGTGGTACAATTTACTGTGTAAGGTTTATAATTATCTCTTGGTACTTGGTTCAAAATGGAAAGTGCTTGTTTTTTTCTTGGAATAGATCTGCATTGGGCACAAAACATGACTTTGCCGCCTGAATCCACAATTAGTTAGATACGGCAGTTAGGCTTCAGCTTATGCGTTGCCGCGAAGGAACGTTTATATCGTTCTGCAGAGGAGGTTTTGATTTGCTAGCTCCTCTATAGTAGTATGGAGATGTTTCCTCCGCACAGAATAAAGCTGCGGCAGTCGAGCACAACTGTGGTATCTTATAACTCGTATCATGATGAATCAAACCTTTTAGAAATGTTTTTGCTGCTAGGAAGATTAGCAACTTGCAATGTTGTGCTCTGAATCGTGGTAGAAAAGCGTCATCTTCCAGTTTCTATCATATTTCACGCATACTGATCACAGCAAACTTTGAGATAAGATTCATCATAGACTTGCCCCAAGTTTATTTTGTCAAGTCCGTCTGACCGATACCTTTCCCATACTTCCTGGATCTGCAATTCCAACGTTCCGTAACAGAACTAAGGAGGGGGGGGGGAAGTATCTTTCTCTCTATGCCCTATTTGCCTTGACAGAATTGTGGAATGCACAGTGATCCAGGAAAGGGAATAAATAGAAAAAAATGAAACTTGTAAAATATAAAGTTTTTCTATCTGATATCGACAAGCATACTTTGACATACATGATAAAACAAATTTCAGCAAAATCGGACGTCTAGATGCAGAGATATGACATTTTGAAGTTGGAAGAAATTGATTAGGTCAAAGGTCAGTACAATTTCCGGTCGAAATTCACATTGTTGGCAGAATTTTGATAACTTTGAGGCAGAATTTTATCCACTTTCCCAACTCTGATTGCGGCGATTTTTGTCTTGTTTTGTACGTTGTTGTCTTTATTTAACAACTAGCTATTCATTTATACAGTTTCATCAAGGATATTTCGTGTTTTGCATGTTTATTAAACTATGCTGTTTTCGCCACTAAATCTCCGAAAAACTGAGGAATTCTGACTTTGAGGCTAAAAACAAAGAAAGGGCGGAAAAGGGCGGAAATGGCACCTATCCCTTGTGGAAGTGTTATTTCAAATGGACATTTGTGCAAAAGGATTCGTACAAATTCGTACAGATAAGAGAACAATGCTATTTTGAAAGATATCACTCTGGCTACATGGTTTCAGTGAAAAATCGGTCATTTTTCATAATTTTGCATTTCTTTCGTAATAATTCCGTCCTAAATGTTTTTAAACCATCCTTGCTACTTCGAACTAATCTAATTCATCTTCCTCCGTTATTCTTATGAGCTTTATTTACAACAAAACCAGTTTTTGAGTCCAATTTCCTTGCTAAATTGTCAAGCATTATCGTACATAGATTGTATGATTGCTTTTTCCTCTGTCAACGGACGCTCCTCAATTCTCTTTTGGCATTTTCGCTTTACAAGGATACTTCTGGCTTTGGAGATGACTGATGAGGATGTTACGAGCATGCGCACAAAAATGTCGTGGATGTTGTTTTGCCGAAAGACATTTTGCTCATGCAAGCAAGAATCAATGAACTATGTGACAGCTTGTTTACAGAGAAGAAAGTGATTTCAATTCTAAAAAAATTGCTATAATATAAGTCCCTTTTGTTGTAAGAGACAGCAAGTTACCACTTGTAGGAATAACCACTGACACATATTTGAGTTGAATGTAGAAAAACATGTAAATTGAAACAAAACTTTTAACAATGAGAACAGTTCTTTGGATTTGACAACTGTGTGCAAATTTGCATGTTTAGATATGTTTTGTGTAAATCAAGAAGTTCTTATCAAATTCCAGTGTTACATTAGCTTTGAAATTTCCTAGGGTACAGATGAGTTACTTGGTACATCAAATACTTGCACGTGGTTGGGAGCTTTTTTATATTCTGTAGGGAAAGCCAATAGCCGTTTGGTCCAAGAGTGGACTTTAGGCATGGAATACACATGCCCAAAGTTTCAGAAGTGTTCTGTTCAAAACAACATCTGTGACATTTTTGCAACCATGCTTGTAACATCTTCACCAGTAATCTCTAAAGTCAGAAGCATCCTTGTGAGGCAAAATCACCAAAAGAGAATTGAGGAGCGTCCATTGAAATAGGCAGGTGTACAATCTATGTACGATCATGCTTAACGATTTAGCGAGGAAATTGGAATTAAAAAAATAGTTTTGTAGTAGATTAAAGCTCATAAGAATAACGGAGAAAAATGAATTAGATTAGTTCGAAGTAGCAAGGATGGTTGAAAAACATTTCGGATGGAATTATTACAAAAGAAATGCAAAATTATGAGAAATGACCGATTTTTCACTGAAACCATGTAGCCAGAGTGATATCTTTCAAAATAGCATTGTTCTCTTATCTGTACGAATTTGTACGAATCCTTTTGCACAAATGTCCATTTGAAATAACACTTCCACAAGGGATAGGTGCCATTTCCGCCCTTTTTTTGTTTTTAGCTTCAAAGTCAGAATTCTTCAGCTCTTCGGAGATGTAGTAGGAAAAACAGCATAGCTTGATAAACATGCTAACCACGAAATATCCTTGATGAAATTGTATAAATGATTAGCTAGTTGTTAAATAAAGACAACAACCTAAAAAACAAGACAAATATCAGTGCAATCGGAGTTCGGAAAGTGGATAAAATTCTGCCTCAAAGTCATTAAAGTTCTGCCAACAATGTGAATTTCGACCGAAAATTGTACTGACCTTTGACCTAATCAATTTCTTCCAACTTCAAAATGTAATTTCTCTGCATCCAGAAACCCGATTTTGCCGAAAATTGTTTTATCATGTATGTCAAAGTATGCTTGTCGATATCAGGTAGCAGAATTTTGAAGTTTGCAAGTTTTATTTTTAACGATTTATTCCCTTATTTTGTTAATTTGGATCACTGTGGAATGGCGGCTATAGGAACAACCATAAAGGGAATGGTCAGATGATTGAGAAAATAGACTTATGACAAGTCGGGAGTCATCAGGATTTCTGTAAATTTGTTTCCGTCAATCGCAGGGTGGCTCAAAGCTTGAAAAAGCAGAAATACTGGAACTGACAGTGGAACATGTCAGAACAATTGCTCAAGGAAAGCAGTCATTGGAAGGTGAGTGTCCTTTCATCGCTTAACATGCTTGAGATTATATACAAGGGACCTTCATCGGTGCTTGTTCACCATCAGGCCCCTCCGATGGTGGTGTAGTTTCTGACTCTTTAACATATCGTTAATCCGAGTGATTTCATTTCGTCCTCCCAATTCGCAAAACAGGTCTGAAGGCATGTAAAAGTCATTGCTGTCAAGCAGAAAATTTGATCGTGATTTTAGGTTTCTTTAAGGTTTCTTGAAGGTGCTTTCTTGAGAAATTTCCTCATAATTTCAAAACGGAGTAACCTTTGTCGATAAAGCAAATTTTAGATCTTACCGTGAAAACTCCATTAAGCCCTACTACAAAGGAATTAGCTATTGTTTTCGTTAGAATGCTCCAATCAGGTCAGGAGCAGATTTTCCCGCTCCAAAATGCCGATTTGAGATACTCTTTGGCAACTAGTCCCTCATTGAGCTGGCAATCAGCAACAACAACAGAAATGGAGGGGCTAGTGGAGCTAGTCTATGGGAAGACAAGGAATTCTTCATCAAGCTTTTAGAAAAAACTGGTTATCTGCTGACTGTGGATGGGTCAGGAGATGAGAAAATTCAGCCCCGAAGACTAAAGAACTATGTTTTTCAAAGGAGAGCTTTGCGTTGCTAGCCATATTGGCATAATGTTTCAGTGCTAAACTTTCAACTGTCCTTTGTTTTCTTGTATTTTTTGGACCATTTGGTAAAAACCTACACCCTGATTGTGGGTTGTACCTCATAGGATAAGAACCTAAACAGGCTGAGTTCAAAATCTTAGGTTCCTATGTGCGGGGTTTTTCTGTATTTCTTCTCAGGCTGTAGGAAATTTAGCTTGCGTGCAGACTCTACTTTCCAGTGCGAAGGAGAGCTAATGACGATCTTGTAAAGAGGAACTTTTACAAATTCCGCCTTGGCTCTCATTCGCAATGGAAAGTAAAGTCTGCACAAAGGCAATAGGAAATTCTAAATTAATAAAAAATACAATGGTATTTCGAATCTTCCCTAGTTTGTTATTTCGTTTCTGAAGTATCAAAGTACATAATGGCTGTAGGTCACTGCTATCTGCCACGAATAGAGATTAAGACTGTTACTCAATATGTCAGAAATGAAATGATTACTTTGAAGACTCGATGAATTATCCCTAGATCTTATTTTAATTCAGAGTTTCCTATAGCCCATGGTTTCATTTATGATAATGATAATCTTTTTTCTCCAGATTTATCACAATATCGAGCGACTTGCGCGGAGGTTGAGCGAAAACGAGGCTTTCAAACATGTTTGCAGCAACTTGCACAATTCCTCAATAAAAGTGAATGGTTGATGGAACGAAATGAAAAAATCTTGTCTGGATTGAAAAACTTTCTCAACAGCCAAATAGAGTCTAATGCATTTCGCTTATCAGAACATACAAAGAACGTTTATGAATCTTACATGTCGAATGAGAGTGAAGGAAGTTATGAATTCATCACTCATCAGAATATCTTCTACAAAATTTGCATGGACTTCTTGAAAAATACCTCAACTTCGAATGTCACGCAAGATGAAAGAAATGAGCCTGAAGCTGAGGCCTTTGATTCTTACTGGCAAAGGAATTCAGAAATGCCAGATATGATGTCCCTGAGTTGTGACAACTTTGGTACAATTGACGACTTAAGCCCACCATTTGGCTCATTTTCAGCATTGCTGGCCAGCTACCAATGAAGACTATAGGACATGCTGAGCATTAATCAATGGCTGGAAGCCGTTCGTTGAACTTGCGAACAAAAGAAAGAATAATTTTTGAGCAGCGCAGACAGTGTCGACTCCTGGGAGAGGACTACTTAAGTACTCCATTATACGGAGTTGTCCCATTTTTAGGGTGCCTTTTATATCGACCGAATCAAGATTTATGCATGTTTTTCAACAGTATTCAATAATTTCCAGATAAGTGGGTATGATTTTTGGTAAAAGAGCAGTTAGGGTTAAATTTGTTTGCTTTTCCCAGACTTATTACCCTGTGTTCCAGACCACTTGAAAAATGGTATGGAGCACAGGCTAAGGGGTATGCTTTTTAGAACTTTTCCCCGCTTTATTGCTGGTACTTTTAGATTTTGAATGGTACCAACCCGTGCAATTGAAATTTAGTAACTCTCCCCGGATGTCAACTTGGTAGCAATTCAAAATTTAGTTACAATACCGGGTAAGCCAGAAAAAGTTCCCACTTCTGAAAATTTATGGCATCAAGAGTACGTCATAGATTTGAATGAATAAATTCTATTTAAAAGCAAACAGATTGAAGCACTTTTGCGATTTTCTCATCTTCCTACGAGACCTGGAAATGGAGGTAAATTCTACTATACAAAAATTTCGTGGTTGCAGAATGACTGAAAAAGAGCCTAAGGGCCTGTTTATATGAGGCGGGCTGACCCGCCTGACCGGGCTGGCTCGCCTAGGCGAGATCTGAGTGAACAAAGACATCCTTTGTTGAATCAAGTTGCGTTTATATGAGATGCGGGCAAGCCCGGTCAGCCGAGATCTGTGAATTGGGTAGGCGGGATCCCGGTGAGACAGGATCAAATAAACAGCATCAGGCGGGCTGGCCCGGTTGACCGAGGTGGAAGTAATTGATCTGTGTAGGCGTGTGTTGATTGTTTTCACGTCAAAGTCATTGTTAAGCGATTTTCTTTCAAAATCCCATAATGCATCCTATCATGCATTTTTACGAGGCCAGCCCGCCTAGCCGGGGTAGTTTCTCTCATATAAACACAAATCAAAATCATCCCGCCTAGAAGAGCCAGCCCGGTCAGGTGGGCTGGCCCACCTCACATAAACATGTCCTAAGAATATTGATCAAAATCATAAAAGAAAATTCCTTTTCTCATTGGTGAGAGACATCCAATGTACATTTATTGCCATGGAAATGAAAATCTTTAGTATTTGTTTGAAAATTAATTTCTTATAGCCCTTGAGAGAGGTGAAACGCCAATCGCACATTGTTCTTTGTAAAGAGAATCCTTACAATATTATCAATGTTTTAGGCTCTTTCTCAGTCATTTTGCAACTATGAAATCTTTACAAAGTTGAATTTACCGATACTTCTTGTGCTGATATGACAGAAGAAAAAATCAGAGAAATACTTTGATCTTTCTGCTTTTTGAATAAGATTTGAATCATTCAAATCTTTGGAGTACTCTTGGCGCCATGAACTATCAAAAGTAGGAACTCGGGTGAGTTAAAAAACTTAACACGTTTGGCGGGCTGCAGAGTAAAAAGTACGTGACCGATATTAAAAAATGAAATGTTGATCAATCAGATCATATGATCAGTCAAAGGCCCCGGAGGGAGGGGGTACTTCACTATGGAGTAAGACGGGGATGTGCGCCAGTTTTGGGTAGTTTTTGGCCTGAAAATTCTGGGATTGTGATGTACTTTTGCTGAAAAATTTCTGTGATTGGGATATACTTTCACTTGGAATTTTCTGGGATTGGGGTTTACTGTTATACTCAAAATTCTGTTTATGGGTGCCGAATGGAAGTACAACTGGATAATTTTTCGAGCAACACGTGGTCAATTTCAAGTGAACAGATTTCAAGTATTTTTTGTGTTTAAAAATGTGCTCAGATCAGAACTTCGTTCTAATGGCCACTTGGGACAAAACTTGTCGTTCCCAGCCCTCGATCCCTTATCTCTTTGACTTCGAATTGTTTTTGTTACTTCTTCAAATTCTGGGATTCGGTATCAATATCTGACAAAAATTATGGGATTGGGTATCAATATCGGACCAAATTTCTGGGATTGGATCGTGGCAGAAATCCTTGCGGCGCACATCCCCGTATGAATTTATAGTGAAGTACCTCCCCCGGGTTAAAGGCTAACTTAGATGTGAGTATTATGTTTGGTAACGGCACTCATCTTTTAGACGAAAAAGTAGAAAATTTCTGGTAAGGGGTTTGTAGGAACTATTCTGGTCCATTGACAGGCCAAGGAGCGGCGCATGCTTTGAGAAAGTGGGGTGGACAAGAGGTAAATTTGATCGCCAAAAGGTATACCTAATGTTTTTTAAATCGTTTTTGCTTAGGACTAATCACCGACCTGAGAAAAGTGGGGTGGACTGGACATGTCCACCCAAGTCCACCCCATAGCGCTGCCCTTTGACAGGCCATTGACATTTGAATTCTATTTCGAAACAGACGATTGTATTGAATTTACATTTATATGGAATAAATCGTGGATCGGAATCCAACATGGAATTTTCGTTCCCATAAAGCCTCTTGCATCCATTTCCTTTTTTTGGTTCTGAAAAGATGAGTGGTTTACTAAACAACTTTTCACACATTTTATACTACGTGCACAAGATGCTGGCACATTGTGAAGACATTGGAAAATGTGACGGTAGAAAAACTTGAGCCAACGACGCTGTTTTCAAACCGGTCACGGTTCCGTTTCCAAAATCTACCATTTCCAAAATCTACCGTTTTCAAAAACTACCGTTTTCAAAAACTACCGTTTTCAAAATCTACTGTTTTCAATATCTGCCGGCAAAATCTACCATTTTCAAAACCTACTGTTTTTCAATATCTGCTGGCAAAATATGCCGTTTTCAAAATCTACCGTTTCCAAGATCTACCGTTTTTGATGTCTGCCAGCAAAATCTACCGTTTTCAAAGTCTCCACAAGCATTATCTAAGGCGCTAATTGAATGCAGCACTTAAATTAAGGGGCCTCGTTTTGGAAATTTGTCAGAATCTCTTCCTATTGTTCATTATGAAATTGTGAGTCCAGATTCGGATTTAGGACCCAAACTTTAGTCTGGTTACTCGTTATTAAGCTGCAAGCAATTGCGATGTTAATTTTATGACAATGAAAAGTTCAAAGATTTATAAAGGATTTGACTGTGACAAATCGCTCGGGGTAAAACCTTACACCCCGAGTCATCTTTCACGGTCAGATCCCTTATAGATTTTCAAACTTTAAATCGCCATAAAATTAACACTGTGACCGCTACCAACATGAAACTTGTGGTCAGACTAGAGTTTGGGTACTAAATCTGAATTTGGCCTCTAAAATTTCACATGACAGAATCTTGCATAATTTCCAAAATGAGGCTGTTAATTGAAGTGGTGTATTAACTGACAATTTGAATGTAGAATTCACTATTTTTGATTATCTGTGAAATATAGGAATTTTATAGAGGAGAATTTCTAATCTTAAGCTTTAGCGGTGAAATATGTTTTTGTACGACAGCTACGAATCGTGCATATAGTTGAAGTTGTACTCCTCATAATTGAAAATTAGATTTTGTTTTTAGCTGAATATGAATGTCAATGCGTGAATCGCACTGAGCATAATCAGAGGTGAGCAGAATTGTCTCAGTAGGAAAGTTGTGATGTTTTTGTGCATTTCTGAGGGATTTCTGATGGCCATATAAGCTCACTGTTTTACTGGTTTGGATGCGATCAACCGAGTGAGTGCGTTATTTCTGTATTCAGTAGCATCACATAGAAATAGCCGATTTTAGTTTAAATTAATCAAAATTGCTGTATAGCCCAAGGGTGTTAGGACACGGATGTTTTGATTGATTTACCACGTTTTGATCCTTTGTCTTGTTTTGTTTGTTTTTTTTCTGTTCTGTTTCGTCTTCAACTGATGTGTGCAACTGAGCGTGGTTAGGCCCAACTGCTATCAAGTTGTTCGAATATAACTCCCTTGTATTTCAATGCCTAAGTGCGCCTTTGCAAAAGAAAGGTTTCAGACCAGTTTGATCTCTTTCTTCTACGAAGGCGCACTAAGAAACGGGAGTCCAAGGGAGTTTCATTCGAATAACTTGAGAGCGTTGGGCCAAAATCCACGTTCAGTTGCACACACTAGCAGCAGACGAAACAGGGCAGAAAACAAGACAAGAAAAAGACAAGGATCAAACAGGGTAAATAATAATCAATAAAAACAATCTGTGTGTCCTAACACCCTTGTTTGGACGAAACTGCGAGGAAGTAAATACTGCATGCAAAATTTTTCAAGCCAAGCTGCTTTGGTTCCTATTCAATGGTTAGCATTGTGAATTCTGGCTGAACAGTCTTGAATTAAGTTTTAAAATTAGGTTTTTGCAGATGATATGGTGCAAATTGTCATTACATCTTTTCTTGAATGGTTTGAAACGGAACAGGAACCACTGAAGAAATTTTTGCAATTCTAGTAGCAGGAAAATAGCTACAGCCACCTTGCAAACTGCCAAGTCATCAACTTCCCTTCAATTATGACCTTGCTACAACGACTCTCGTGTATCTTCAAAATTGTCAAGATTATGGCATGTCGGATGAGCCAGAGACAGTACCCACTTGGTACCATAAATTGGTACCACCAGAGTCTACTCTTGTACCACCAAGATTACGTCACAGATTTGAATGATTTAAATTCTAGTTAAATGCCAAAAGATCGAAATATTTTTTCGTAATTTTGTTACTGTCTCACCAACATTAGAAATAAAGGTAAATTTAAGTTTGTAAAATTTCATGAATTCAAAATAACTGAAAAGTGGCCAGAAACATTGATTAAATTGTGAGGACTCCCCTCGGACAGAAACACAATGAACCTTTCACCTCTCAAGAAATAGCACATAGATTTGAAAACAAATACCAAAGATTTTCAATCCCATGGCAATGAATGTGCAGAGGATATCTCTCTCTCCCATGAGAAATTGCACCTTTGTTGTTCCGTGCGAGGAGTCTTTTATAATTTGATCAATGTTCTAGGCCTTTTTTCAGTCATTTTGCAACCATGAAATTTTTTGTGAAATTGAACTTACCTAAGACAACGAGAAAAATCACAAAATACTTTGATCTTTCGGCTTTTAACCATGGGTGTTGTGGACACGATTTGGATGTTTATCGTGTCCACAATACCTGGACTAAACGTTCCTAAATGAACAAATGTATTTTATTACATTTCTAGTCTTCAATTCATTGTTCATCTTCCCTCTCTTGATTTGGAACTCATGGCTTGCTTTCGACGATATGGAATGGGCCTAACTGTACGGCGCTCTGAAAATTATGACCTCAGAACTAGTTGCCAGATCGACGCGGCCTCCCAACGACTCTTGTTTCTGGGTGAGTCGTTGGGAGGCACTGATCTGTGTTGGGAGGCTGCGTCGATCTGGGAACTATTTCAAGTCGTCGAGGGCAAGCAATCAGCTCCAAATCAAGAAAGAGAAGATAAACAATGAATTGAAGACTTGAAAGGTAACGAAATACATTTATTCATTTAGGAACATTTAGGCCAGGTATTGTGGACACGATCAACACCAAAATTTTGTCGACAACACCCATGATCTGTAAAGTACATTAAGATCGAAAACTTTCGGAGGCAAAACGACTTCGGACAAAAAAATTCCGTACGCTTTTTCGGGGATATCAGACAAAAAAATACTTTTCTGACAACCACGATCGAAAACTACAGGCCTGAAGCTTTATCCGTTGCAAGAAGGATAATAACCCATTCATTTAGGATGATAACCAACCAAGCCAGGTTGATAAACCCACCCATGTAACATGATAACCGACCCAGTATAGGATACACCCACTTAGACGCGCGCACGTTCCATAGCGTGGATCTATGGAAGACAGCGTTTCATTTCATCTTTACTTGTTTAGGCATGGTAGCCCCGTCAGTCCCTAAGAACTGCTTTTCAGAGGGCCATGGCAAAAAAATTACAACGCTGGACTAACTACGGCTACGGCAGTCCCAGTTTTCCTTTTGCTTATTGAATTGGATAATGGCACTCCAGCCTATCAAGGAGCGAAACTACGACGACTTATATCAGTCTAGTTTCACGCTACTTTGGTTTACGATTTAGAAATTCGACAACCGTCAAAATACAAATGATACCGATTCTTCGTTACGATTCCATGCCCTATTTTCCCTTAGGTCAAGGTTTCCCGAATTTGGCTATCAATTATAATGTCGATCCAAGGGGGCATGGATGTGCGCTCCGAGAATTTCTGTGACCCAATGCCAAAATGTTGGCGGAGTTTTGAGACCCAATCCTAGAATATGGATGTGGTTTCTGACCAGTTAATTGCTGATACGGGATGCGCCATTTTGTCGGGTGCCTCTGTTTCGAGCGGAAGATAAATTTTGGGGTATCATTTTTGGCAAAATCGCAAGTATAGTCATGAATTTTGGGGTGACATTTTAAAGAAAAATAACTCTTTAGGGTATTGATTTTGATCAGATTTCACTTACTTGGTTAAAATTTTGGATAGGTTGCCAGAATTTTAGGCTATACATTTTTAAATGGCTTATGAATTTTGCGGTATCGTTTTCGCAAAAACTTGTAAAGTTTAGGGTGTGATTTCAGACGTCAAATAGCACAGGCCCGTCACCCGTCTATGGGAGTTAGCACTCCTTGGTCCCATTGCCAGTGTTTTCGTGCCAAAAACTTTCCTCGCGTAATTGGATAGTGAAATACCCCTCCCCCCAATCTCGATGCCATTGGATTCATTTACTCGACAGTATTTCTTTCCATGGTGGGAGCAAGGGGGCCATCCTTTATCTTGAATAAAATGTCTTGCGATACAAAGCTACCACCTTGAGTTTTAATCCAGGCAATAAACTTCGTTAGCCTGAAGGTGGTAATATCGAATAAACAGTTTTATGGAGAGCACATTTTCAATCAAAATAATGCGTCTGATTTGCTCCATCATGCTCTGTCATAGACAACAACTTTATATAGTTTGCAAAGTACCATCATTTTGGCTTAGATAAGGTAATAAAGACACAACCACAGTCGCTTTCCAGGAAGCCAATTTAAGTCAATTTAGGCAAAGGGAACGATGAATTCAATTTTAGACGCCACAGTGACGAATGCAGTTTCACTTCCTCGATTTTCAAATATCAACTTCAACAAATATTTACCGACTAGAAACACACGTATTGTTATTAAATTTAGAACATTATGTAGGTGTAGGGATGGCTGACACGCGAAAAAGAATTGCGGTTTTTGGACACAGAGATCTGTTTGACGCAGGCACCTTTTTGATAACAAGGAGTTGAAGAGATCAACTGGCAGATCCCACACTTGTATCGTTGGATTGAAAAGGCAAGAAACCTGAGAACTGTCTGTAACTGATAGCATTATTAAAATTAATGTACAGTGATCTTTTCTGAAGTTATGCAGTTGCCCACTCTTTTTGGCCTAGCATAGCTTTGCGGAAGACCAGCAGATCGTGACAAGTGTATGGCACATTGCTGTCTGTGGCTTCGAGGTTTGTTACCTGATTTGTTTGTTTCAAGATTTACTATTGCAATAATTTTTTTTTCCACATGTATTGCGGACCACCAAAGATCTATTTTCGTCTGTGACTCCATGTAGCCTTATACAACAGTTGTTTGACAGGATTCATGTTCAGGTGAACTGAAACATAAGCCTGCGCGCACCATCAACTGAGTTAGGCTGCACGCAGGCTACTGCAAAGGTGATAAATTGCTACTGGCAAGCTCTCTACAAAATTTTGAAAATCACAGCTCTCCTAATTTCAAAAGAGACCTGATGCAACTGAAAATCTAAATAAACTGTCTTTCAATTGTTTTTTAGCTTGTTTGATCTGTGCGGAGTAAGTAGGTCAGAGAGCAAACACGGGCGAACACTTATATTTATGGAACCCCCACCTCTTCCCCCTTAATGGCCTTCCACCGAATGTGTTTCCGATCATGAGTGGAAGGAAACAAGATGTATAAACAAATCATACCTGTGTATTTATCGTTGCTTCTGTCTGCCTTTCCTTCTTGCACTCTTAGTTCGATTCAAATCATGGCAAAACATTGCCTTACTTTTGTTTTGTGAAAAGTTCGGCCATGTTTTTGCCATGCTTTGAATCGCACTGAAACTGCGAGAGGGAAAGGCAGAAAGAAGCAACGACAAAGACAAAGGCGTGATTTGTTTATACATTTTATTCTGATAAAATGTGAAATTCATGAAGGGGCCATTGACTTTCGATTTTCGTATTTTTAACGGCATTTGATCGTTGTGGAGGAGGGGATCTTTTTGATCTCACCCTTTGGCCGTTGAGAAATGAAAAATTACATCGAAATGTTCTAAAGGGAATATTTTGAAAAACGTGGGTAAAAAGACTTCGCAAATAATGTATAGAATGTAGAATAAGCAGAACATCATAGAATAGTTTTACTAGACCGTCACACTGCTAAGGTTTCGCAATAATTTTCTCGTTAATTATTTCCCTATTTTCTTTAGATTCCTCGCCTCATTCTCAATATTAATCACTCTCTCTATGATTCATTATCACGTTTGTATTTGCTTTATCGGGAGAATTCTTATTCTTACTACCCTGCTGCTTAATAAACGATATTCTAGACAACAAAGAGGCCAGAGAAAGTTCTTGTGGCCGAAGTCTCTCGTTTTGATTGCAACTGACTTTGAAGGCAGGCAGAGCTTGCGAAAGACCATTCTGCACCAGTATACAGTATTATTCGCCCACATTTGTGTTATCGAGATTCAAATATTTGCAGTCCTCAGTGGTAGCATTCGTAGGTTAAGCTAGCCTTGGTTTTGTTTATAAGAAGGGATATAGACGAACCGTACTCCTCATAGATTTTGCGTCTTTCTTGCTTCATTCTTCGGAATTCCAGTGCCTAACGGAAAAGCCCTCTAACTACGTCCCATTTATGGTATATCTTCGGTTGAGTCCAGCAAGTTCCATAGACATCTATTTGCTGCTTCCAAAATCTTGTTTAGGCTGTAAATTTCCAGCGGATCGAAGCATAGGTGATAGGAAGCAAGATGTTTATTCTTTGATTCATTAAAAACCGCTGTTTGGGCCAAGATTTATAATGAAACAGTCAAATGAAAATTATTTCTGTTTGTTACTTTCAGTCCTTTTCCAATCATTTTAAAACCGAAGTAAGCCAAAGACAGGGAAATACCTTCTCGAAAGTGGAAAATTTAACTGCAAATGGGTGCTCATACAGTTTTAGTTCTCTGTTGCATTTGGTACCTCTTCTGTGCTTGTTTTGGTTTTTATTGCATGCTTCGGCTCCTTGGAATGCGTTTCCATTTGGTGTCCATATTGCTCGCTTGGTATATGAACGGAGACCAGAGGCTTGGAGCAAGGTAGACTGATTGCATATTCGTAGTTATCGCTATCGATAGACTGATGGGCGCTCAAACTATAAAAATGTGGTAGTTGTTGCTATTATTGTTGTTGTTGTTGTTGTTGTTGTTGCTGCGACATTGAGGCTAGGAGCAAGGTGAGATCATATATGCTTCTACCGCTGTGCATAGTTCTCTTTGCGTCTGCACAAGCTGCTCAAAGCCTTTGTCAAGCCACACGCATCCAACATTTGATCCAACATTCCCACTTCAATAAGTTGAAAGTTTGTTTGTTGCATGAAATGTTGGATGCGATTGACCGAAGCTCAAAACAGAAAGATGGGAGAGGCTTTTCGGTTCACGACTCCTCTTGTCTTTGTGCTTAGTAAAAGATGTCATACCTTCCTAGTCAAATATACGAATTTTCTCACAAGAAGCTCCTTATAAGAAATGCAACTCTCAGATCAGATCGCTAAAAAATTAAGAAGCTCTAGTACTAGGAGAAACTATTTATTTTTATAACATAAGACCTTAACATATTTTTGCTTTATTTCCACTTGTTTCTTGTATAATAGTACTTGCAAGGTGCTTGAGTGATAGTGATGTGTAAACATTGGACAGGCTTCAAAATAGGTGTTTTGAAGTTTTCTCAAGAGAGAAGACGTAGTGAGCATGAAGATTGCTACGGAACCTTTAACAACTCGTATTAAACTGTGAGTACTCAAAATCTGGCAATTTTAAGAGACTTTCAGTGCGGGCCCAACTTCTTATAAAAAAGAATACACGTTTTTTGTATACAAGAGTATAAAGAGACTTGGATCAGGCCATACACGCTTTTTTATAAGAAACTTGGATCAGGCCATAGTACTAAAAGTTTCTTAATTTCACATGAAATTTTGTTCATTTTAGTACTAAAAGTTTCTTAATTGGTTTCTTATTCTTTGAATGCAGAATTATCAATTTCGTCGCTAGCACTGCGCCAGACATGTTTCTTGACTTGTGAAACACGATTAAGGAATAAACAGTGCTCTGTTATGCTGAAAACACAAATGGTTAGATAATATTGCTCAAGAATAAAGGTTCAACGATCTATTTGCTATAATATCCATACTTTTAACTTTGAAAAGTTTCTTAGTACTTCTCAGACATAGTACTAGAGTTTCTTAAAATTTTGGCCGTCTTAGTACTAGTTTCTTTTAAACCAGTTTCTTATAAAACGACCTGTTCGTGTCTTTTGACGAGAAGCGAAGGGGTTGGCCATCCATCAGCTTTTCAATAACAACAGTCCCTTTAGCTTCAATAACAAGATAACAACAGCCGCTTTTCACAAAAAATATTTTACAACCTGAGTCTGAATATTATAATTGTTTTGCAAGCTGAAAGCGAATATTAAAGCCACTAACGTCAATTTAGAGAGTGCCACCTGCAGCAAAGTTATTCTTGCAGAGTTAAGATTTGAAAATAACGGAAATTCAACAGGACACAAATTCAAACTGCTTATTGTGTGAAAAATAATGATAAACATTGGTCTAACATAATGACAAACATCTTGCTTTTCGACAGAACATGCACAGTTGAGAGCAGATAGAACCAACGCCTTTAAAAGAAACGCCTTTAAAGCTGAAAAAGAACACACAAAGTTTGCCGATTTCGTCGATCTCAAGTAAGCTTGTTTCTGTTAACTTCTAATGTATATAAATATCTGAATTTGAAACTTTCATCGTGAAGTGCAAAATTTTAGAATCGCTGTGAAGTCAGTTTCTTTTCCTATTTTCCTTCAAGAAACTCATTGATTTTAGGCTAGTTGTAAGGTTTGATTTGTATGCAGAAGACTTATAACTTGCAAGCTATGTTTGATCCCTCTTTATATATCAGTTGGGTCAGAAAAATTTATCCGCTGTTTGAAAAAAATCGTACAGGATTAGCCTACCTCTGCTGCAAATTTGTGGAACGTTGATGTCATCATTGTTCTCGAAGATGATGATAAGCTTCGACTTAACCCATTTTATCATAACCCCACGGGAGTACATAACTGTTGACGGTAAGGGGGTACGTGCCGCCCATATGGTTTGGTTTTGGGCCCAAAATTCTCTTCCCAATTATAGAATGCACGTCTCACTGTGATATTTGCCCGTTCATTTAATGATATTAGCCGTTCATTTTATGGTAACTGCCCTTCATTTTATGAGTCGGCTCTGCAAGGCCCTGCATTCTATAATCGCGTACACCTTGCCAAAAATCCGAAGAAATCCGCAAAAAATCTTTTCGAAATCCGCAAATCCACGGATATATCAGAAAATCCCAAAATCCGATCAACCTCAAAAGATTCCAATAAATCGTAAATATATCTATGGTGGCCCATCGTTATCATCCATCTTTTCATGTCATTGCATTGAAAATTTGTAATTTATTTTTAAAAAAATTGAAGCAAAATAGAAAAATAATTTTCTGTAACAAAAAAAATTTATTTTCACTCTTACTTTTATTTTCACCGTCAGTTTATTATTTATTATTTCATTTTTTTAATTTTTTTTTGTTTTCGATTTTTACCCGTGGCCCATCGTTATCATTATCAAAATGGAAACGAGGCTACTTTTCCCGCTCTTTCTCTCAAAAAGTCTTTCTCTCTGCGATTCATCTGTGACTTATGATGGAGCCTGGTTGGAAAAATGATTGCGATCTTGCTGAAGACATGAGGAATTATGTTCGTCACAATATCAAAAGGGCAGAGATGTTGGACTTTTTGCAACGTGACTACACCTGTTATAAATGGAGTCTTCCAACTTTGGACAGGCGTATGCGCCATTTTGGAATACATTACATTGACGAATCTATCGACGTAGAAGATGTTCAGTGTGCAATTAGAGCTGAGCTTGATGGCCCTGGACAGCTGCTTGGTTATAGAGCCATGTCTCAAAAGCTAAGAGTTCAGCATGACATAAAGGTTCCGAGGCATTTAGTCAACAATATTCTTTTGGACATTGATCCGGAGGGTGTCGCCAAAAGGAGTCTCCAGAAAAAGAGGAAGCGAGATAAGACACATTTCACTTCTAAAGGATCATTGTGGGTTGTTTCAGTCGATGGCCATGACAAGTTGTGTGGTTATCAGAACTGGACATTTCCTTTGGGGGTGTACGGCTTCATTGATACCTTCTCCAGAAAAATCCTGGCCTTGTCTGTTGTAGTCTCAAATTCAGACCCATTAGTCATAGGTCAATTATACACAGATTTGTTGCACAAGTTGAAAATGGCTCCAAGGTTCTTGAGAATGGATAAGGGGACAGAAACTGGCAAAATGGCCACCATCCACACATACTTAATGTCCCAGAATGACATCTTTGAAGATCCATTGGATTCAATTGCATATGGCCCATCAACATCCAATAAGATAGAGAGATGGTGGAGAGACCTCCATGAGCGATTAGAAAAGTTTTTCAAAACACAGCTAAAAGAACTGCTTCAGGAACAAGAATATGACCCACATAATCATTTGCACAGAAAGATCATGGCATATGTGTATGTGCCAATAATGCAACGAGAGTGCAACATTTTTGTTGACATGTGGAACAATCATAGAATAAGAGGTCAGAAAGATTTAGAGCTGCCAACTGGAATCCCAAATCATTTGTTTTCATTTCCAGAGAGATACGAGGCTGAGAGAATGGGCATTCCCATATCAAATGAGCAATTAGTGGAGGTTACAGAGCTGTCTGGTATAGAGGCTGCTCAAAGCGAATTCATTGAAAATGAATTAAAGCAAGCTTTAATGGCAAAGATACCAAATCCAGAGGAGGTTGAAAGCAAAGATGCCAAGAACTCTTATATATTCTTGAAACGCAATTTATTTACTTGACTGAGACAAAGGACATGCAGAAAAAGAATCTTGAATCTTTATTTTCTTGCAGGAATGAGTAAACATAGAATTGTGAAAAAAATGTATCTTGTTTAAATCTATTGGCCTTGCAGTTATTTGCCATGACTCTGGTCCATTGCATTGGGGGCCTTAAAAGTAGTGATATTTTCATAAATTTACAGAATTAAAAGCAAGAAATATACAGAAACAGGTCATTTTCAATCTTCAACTATGATCATCAAGCATCATGAACATGTTATGTAACAGAAACAAACAGCATAGCAGGTCCTTTTTCAGTTTCAGTTTCACCATGATTTACTGAATTCGCCATACAGGCTCAGTTGAGCCCTGGAGACCTGGGGGTACATGACTTGCAGAGGGACGGGGGTCTGCTGACCAATTTTCAGAAAGCTACCCTCTTCTAATTACCAAAACTAGCCATCATACCCACTTTTATGATGAATTTCGGTTGAAAATTACCCATTTTTGGCTATTTTTGCCAGTTTTTCTGGAAAACCCACCCATGTTTAAGGAGAATCTGCCAAAAAAGGACCCTTGCTTAGAGATTTTTGGGTCCAAAAACCCACCCATATGGGTGGCACATACCCGTACCCTCAACATGCTATCATGCAACATGGTAAATCATGGGTTGTTTCATTGAGACATTTCTAATGTCACAATTTAATGCATTTTAAAATTCCAGTCATGTGAACATTCAAATTTGTTTTAGTTTAGATTTAATAGACCATTTTCACAAAAAGGTCAGCTTTTGAAATATTTCCAGGAACATCATTTGCCTGGATATTATGTGGATCTAAATCTCAAAAGCATGCATTACACGAAGCAACACATGAAATAGCTTTGTATGCGTATTTACAAAATAATAGGTATAGTGTAGATTTCTTGCTAGACAGGGAATCTCATCTGTGCCTCAAACTGAATTTAATTGTGAAACAGGTCTATCTCAATGAACTCTTACCCATGCCCCTCGGTCTTTAAGACATTTTAAAAAATGAAGTACCATTTGAGATTCTTAATCCTATGACTTTTAAAAGGCTAAAGCAACATGCCCTTCTTTGATCATTTTCACCTGCTTCCCTTTTTATCAAAAAAATATGCCAGTTATTACTAAACTTTTACAGAAGCTCTCAATTTTCTGCTCCAAACCTTGATTCCCTGCAATCTAGCTTAAAACTATTGAAATAAAACACCAAAAAAATCTTTAAATAAGTGTCTAGTTTGCAATTTACAGTTTCATCATTTTGCAAAATTGATTACATGTGTGATGGGTCATAAAGGTCTCAATTGCATCTGCTGCTCAAGTTGCCCCTCCTCCAATAAAACCATGCTTGCTATCTCTGGGTCACAGAGATCGTAACCAACACCTTGCAAATCAACAACCATCAACTGCTTATTGGTAATAACATAAGAAAAATGCATGAAAGATTCAGCCTTTTCTATGAATTCCTTGTGCTCATCAGACTTGATTGCAGCCATCTCTCCTGTGTTGTTTGAATACTTTTCAAAGTTACCAGGAATGAACTCTTCCACAGTGACTGGGGTTCCATTCATCATTGAAAAATACACTTTCTTGTAATTGAAACAAGTACCAAAAGTGTCATGGACCTCTCTAGCAAATTTCTGACAAATGTTCCTTGCAACTGAGTGCATTTGTACCTGCTTCCTTGTGTGTTGTGCATTTGTTAACTTGACTGTCATTTCCAACAGATCAACTTTGTCTTCTTTTGATTCTTTGATAACCCATTTTTTGGGAAAACCTGGATGTTTTGATGTAGCAATATATGCCCTGCGGAATCCTCCTTCTGAAAAATTTTTGTTCTCCTTAAGAAACTCCACAGTGTTTACAGTTTCCCATACCTTGTCATAAACATTGTAAGACTCAAGTACCATTGTAACAGTAGAAATGTCCGGAGCTTCAATCAGCTTACGGGCTTGCAACAAATCTGCTATGGAAACAGACTTTGGGAAGGCAGTCTGGGGTACCTTTGGAAAAGTGGTCTCAGGAAACACAGTGGTTTGTGGGTGCCTTCCTATGAAACTAGACAGACCCATGTTTGACTCATTACCTTCCATGATTTTCTTCTTCCCTGTCTCAAGTTGTGGTTGAGTGCCCTTGCTGTTCTTGGCTCTCTTTGTGGGGTCCAAGAAACGAATAAAATATACTTTTTTGCCCACAATTTGCTCCGTTAGGTAGCAGGATGGCCCCCTGTCACCCAAAAGAACATCGCAGGAACCTTTGGGCATTTCGTAGAATTTCTCACAGGCCAGTTTGATGTTGTCGATAGAGATCTCGTCGAAATCAGAAAAGTCTACGAAATCACGTGTATCGAGCGGCTCAAACTTCTTCAGTCGGTTTGCCTCAGAACTCATGCGCTGCACCATTATACTACAAGGGGCACTTGATTTCTTCTTCAAGGCAGGTTCTCCTCTTCTTTTTGCAGAACATTTCTTCTCATAAAAATCCCATGCCTTTCTCTTTGACATTTTCAATATAGGCTAACGGACAAGCACAGTTAGGCCAAGGTGATGCAAAAACATGTGCATCACAGTACAAGGAAGTTTTGGCGGGAAAAAGTAGCCTCGTTTCCATTTTGATAATGATAACGATGGGCCACGGGTAAAAATCGAAAACAAAAAAAAAATTAAAAAAATGAAATAATAAATAATAAACTGACGGTGAAAATAAAAGAAAGAGTGAAAATAAATTTTTTTTGTTACAGAAAATTATTTTTCTATTTTGCTTCAATTTTTTTAAAAATAAATTACAAATTTTCAATGCAATGACATGAAAAGATGGATGATAACGATGGGCCACCATATATATCCAAGAAACGGTGTCAATCTCTGGACAGATGAATGATTAATCAGGCAAGAAACAAAGTTTTTGAAGAAGAATGAATGGAATCAATGAAATACTTCATCAGAAGTGGTTGACTTGATACAAGTCTTCGTTTTGTTTCTATTCCCATTGTCATTGAGGAAAGGTTTTTTTCATTTTACCCTGTCTGAGATATTCTGAGATTAAAACTGAGACTTGTAGCAAGTCAACAGAAGTGGAGGAACTAACACGTGAATGCCACGTTTCTATGCTATTGGTGAATGTGGATGAGGCATTTTATTGTTTCTGTTGTTGTTGTTGCTGTTGTTGTTGTTGTTGTTGTTGCCTCAGCTTGAAGGAACCATAAAACCTATATTGTTGCTGTTGTTGTTGTTGGACATTGGACCAACCAATGTTTGGCAACAACCGATCTGATCTCGGCTCAATGAAATATTTTACAGACTGATGCCTTGTGCATATTCAATAGAGAGGAAACTTAAGTTCTTGGAAGGGAGAGTTGTGCAATTTGTTTACATAAAGTTGGAGAGTTTTCAAATTGGTTTCAAGGAACAGTGCAGCGAATACAGCTGCGAAATGTTGAAAGAGAAGTATCAAAAGATTGTGTCTGTTGCTTTTCCCAGTGCCAGTACTTGAGCTCCTTACATTTTGGTGGCCTGAGAATTTCTTATTAAGCTAATTGTCCTTCCTATAGATTTTGATGAAAGAAATAATCATCGTAACATTAGGACCACGACGAACAACATTTTGAGAGTCATTTCAGATAAGACAAACCGTAGTTAAATCGACAGTTCCAATTGGTTAAGACATAAACGAAGTTAAATCGACATTTCCAGTTGGTTAAGACGTTTCCAGTTGGTTAAGACAAATCCATTAGCAAAAATTAGTTAATTAAGACATGTTCAGGACGTTTCGAGACGAGCTTGACTCATCTTCAGCTAAATCAAAGTTACACATGTGAGGTTTTATAGTGATAATTATTCTAGAGAAAATGCATAATAAATTATCAATCATACGATATCTAAATAAGGAAAGTCTATTGAAATTAAACTAACAAAGAAAGTCCAGGGAGATTAAGAAAGATACAAAGGTATAGAAGAGTTCTGTTGATTGAGTGTCGGGCGGTCCCTCAGGATTAGAAGTCTCTAGTGTATCAGCAGGTCAAAATTGTTGTTAGCTTTGTCCAAAATACAAAAATTATCAAAAGACGCGGCATGACCAGTTTCATTAATATGGTCCCTAATGGATGAAGAAGCACCATTTATACTTATTCCTTTCTTGTTTATTCCTAAATGTTCCCTACAACGAACAACAAAGTGGCGTGATGTTTTGCCATAATAAGTAGCCTGGCAGCTAATATGAAATAGTCTGAAAAATCCGCTAAAAATTTGGAAAAATCCGTAAATCTGGTCCCAAAATCGAAGGATTTATAGATCCGAAAAAATCTTGTACGCCTTTTCGTGGAGTGATACACCCCTCGAGTGACACCGTCCCTGAGTATCGTGATTTTTAATCATTTTAAGACAACTACCGTAGCAAATGAAGTGCTGCAAAGTCCTTACAACCCACAACTGACAGCTACAATACGGGATTCTTTGTCAGGAGCAGGACAGTCTTCTTAAAGGTGATCTGAAGCGAAAACATCTAAGATTTTCTGACATCTTGCTTCATTCGGAGTTATCCACGATTTTGCATGATTGTCCGATGACTTTAGCTTCTTTTGCAAAAACTAAAGAAACTATACAAGGTTGACCATGCTTCCAAAGAGAAATCTGGTGCAAACACTTCTATGATTAACCATGTTTCTCTAAATATCATACTGATTTATGAGACAATTCATGTTAAATTTTTTTCGCTATGTACGTATGTATGTATGTATGTATGTATGTATGTATGTATGTATGTATGTATGTATGTATGTATGTATGTATGTATGTATGTATGTATGTATGTATGTATGTATGTATGTATGTATGTATGTATGTATGTATGTATGTATGTATGTATGTATGTATGTATGTATGTATGCATGTATGTATGTATGTGCCGTTTGCCACAATAAAAGATATTCAAGTATAGAGTGTCCCAAAAAAAATGTGCTCCGTCTTTGTGGCTACTGTGGAGGAGCTGTAGATACAATTTTCTTGGTCTTTACACAGTTGCATAGGTCAAGCTTCAACTTAGAGCTTGAGACCTTGATTGAGTCAATCTGACGCATGGTAGCTGATGTAAAGGGTCAAGCTGTCCTCGTTTTCATGATGGTCCTTTGGAGGTGTTAGTACAACGAAAATATGTAAGAAAAGAAAATAGGAGGGCACTAGGGACACTGTAGTTGTTTTTAGTATCATTGTATTTATTACATTTATGTATGTGCCGTTTG
Source organism: Aurelia sp. 4 Dawson et al 2005 (assembly GCA_964019985.1). Classification (NCBI taxonomy): domain Eukaryota; kingdom Metazoa; phylum Cnidaria; class Scyphozoa; order Semaeostomeae; family Ulmaridae; genus Aurelia; species Aurelia sp. 4 Dawson et al 2005. Next base: position 20,829,139 of record OZ026493.1, on the reverse strand, counting down.
CCACAATAAAAGATATTCAAGTATAGAGTGTCCCAAAAAAAATGTGCTCCGTCTTTGTGGCTACTGTGGAGGAGCTGTAGATACAATTTTCTTGGTCTTTACACAGTTGCATAGGTCAAGCTTCAACTTAGAGCTTGAGACCTTGATTGAGTCAATCTGACGCATGGTAGCTGATGTAAAGGGTCAAGCTGTCCTCGTTTTCATGATGGTCCTTTGGAGGTGTTAGTACAACGAAAATATGTAAGAAAAGAAAATAGGAGGGCACTAGGGACACTGTAGTTGTTTTTAGTATCATTGTATTTATTACATTTATGTATGTGCCGTTTGCCACAATAAAAGATATTCAAGTATAGAGTGTCCCAAAAAAAATGTGCTCCGTCTTTGTGGCTACTGTGGAGGAGCTGTAGATACAATTTTCTCGGTCTTTACACAGTTGCATAGGTCAAGCTTCAACTTAGAGCTTGAGACCTTGATTGAGTCAATCTGACGCATGGTAGCTGATGTAAAGGGTCAAGCTGTCCCCGTTTTCATGATGGTCCCTTGGAGGTGTTAGTACAACGAAAATATGTAAGAAAAGAAAATAGGAGGGCACTAGGGACACTGTAGTTGTTTTTAGTATCATTGTATTTATTACATTTATTTGTTAAGGCAGCAAACGTGGTGCAGTTGTGGACCTACCCGGTACAAAACACGGTTCATAAGAGCAAACATGGCTGTGAGAGGTGATGAAGGATCGTAATAGAAGACCTTTGTGTCATTTTCCTTTTTTTGTACCGGTTGAGTCAAAAGCACTCCCGGCGTTTGAGAGGCTACTGCTCCCTGAGCATATAAGCAGTGATATTTTGCAATATCTGATTTGATAGCTAACGTGTTCAATTATTTTTAGAAATTTTTCTGACTAAAATCGGTCACTCTCTTCAGATTCTGTAAGCGATTTTCTAAAATGAGCCCCTTTGAGAAACCTTAAAAAAAACCCGCTAAATTAGGGAGTTGTCATAAAGTATGGAACAGAGGGGGGCGGAAGGGATTTGGCAGGGTCAGCAAAACTAATGGATGAAAAATGTTGGGCCAGCAAAATATTTCAAGTGATAAGCATGGGCCATGAAGGTATTTGTTTACAATATTTTACAATTGTTTTAAAGAGATCCAGCATCATTTTTACTGCTCTCTTGATCATAAGCATTTCCTCCATCTCAATTCTAATACAGTGTTATCTTCAAACTCTTCCCTACTTTCTTAAAACTTTATACGGGAGGTAGCATAAAGTCGGTATTGACAGCATGATGCAGAAGAAGAAAATTGAACTGTACAATATAGAAGTTTCTAAATTTCGAAACCCAGGGGTTATCAAATTATTTTTGCAGGCATTTAGGGGCTAAGTAAACAGTTCTTGTTTCTTGCATTGGGCTACATAATTTAACGGCAAATTTTGAAATCCCTTCCGCCCCCTTCTGTTCCATTCTTTATGACAGATCCCTTACAAGCAAAAGTCGTTTATGTGTTAACCTTACAGTGATCACTTTCAGCACGCTTTAGCACGTGCTTTCTTTTTGAAAAGTTGAAAAGTCTTCCCCCTAGTGTGAATAACTCATTCAGGGGGATTCCATTCTCTCATGAGGACAAAATACATGAACACATTCGAGAGTCATTATTGCCAGGAAGGAGAACAAAGGGAAATTTTGATTGCTTTTTTCGCTCGTTTTTGCAGGTTTTCGAAAGGGGCTTTCTGCAGAAAATCTCGAATTTCGACGGGAAGGAATGGCCGATTAAAACAGGGTAAATTACTGGACCTAATTTGACATATCGGAGATAAACTAAGGCAGTTTTGAATCTCGTTGCTTTGATATTCAGGGAGCAGGATTTTTTCAAACGCCAGGCGTTTTTATTGACTCACCCGGTATAATATTGTTTGCTGATTTTAATTCAGATGTAGGACTATTCCCTATTTTTTTAATTAAATAAGATTGACATTTTACAATAGCTCAGCTGAACTGTTTCTTGCAACTGTAACCTTTCACAGAACAGATGCAGCTATATTTCTTTTTTTTATCCATATAAAATGCTTACAATACATGTTTACCTACTCTACATATTAATACTTTACAACTGCACAACACTACAGGGACAATAACGTGAGGAGCAAAATGGCATGACTACCCCACGTTCTTACATATAACACTACTAGGACAATACACAAAAGAAAACGAAGAATACTTGTAAACTAATCACTGTACGCTAACTACAACCTAAATCAATTAAAATGAACGCTTGCGGCAAAAGGACTGTGGGAAAGGAGTTTCAGAACAATTTCCCTGCTTCCCACCGAATTATGTCAAATTTGATCAATGGATTAATTGCAGAAAACCAGGGTTTTCATTTGAAGATTATACCACTGTCTTTCCGCAACCGTTCATTTCCAGTAATTAAAATAATGCAACGTAACTACTCTAAATGACAGAAGAAACAGAAGACGAAAAAAAAAGTAAAGGGACTTGATGGTTACTTGGCGTATGACAAAGATTAAGATGACCTTAATCAAACCGACCGGTGTTGTGGATGAAAGCCAAAGTCAACTTGAGAATCATTCTGTTAAGATCAGAGGGTAGGTCTTTATTGCCATATAATAAATATTGCGTCAGGACCATATTTGAAAGGTTGTTATATCCGAATGGTCGTAATATTGCCAAACTCCAGCGAGAAGATCTCGTCGCTGCAAATCAAACGAGGGGCAGAGCAACAAGAAGTGTTAAGTATCCTCAATGCCATCATTCGAAGGGCACATTGGATTTAATGTATCCCTGAAATTGTGTTGGAATTTATGCAAGTTCAGTTTACTGAGACCAACCCTGAGTTGAGTAAGATGGGATAGGCCAATTGGGTCGTGAATACCAAAAACGGGTTTTGCAGGGGGCGGATTATCGCGAGTAGCTTTTTCTTAAAAGCAGCAACTGAGGGTGCAAGTCTAATCTCGGGATCCAGGTTGTTCCATTCAGTTAAGCAATATGGATAAAAACTAGATTGAAATTTTTCTGTCCTTGCCAATATTTGTCCGACCACATCCTGGTTGCGAAGAGAATATTGCGACTGCCGAAGTGGCGGGATTGGATCCTTAGTGTACCCAGGAGTCAGATTATTTATGAATTTGTAAAACAGAGTAAGTCGTCTACTCCACCTTCGTAGACTTAGCGATTCCCAACCAAGCTCAGCGTATACCTTCTCTCGTGATGTCCCCCTCTATGCGCCGGATACAGCTAGAGCAGCAGAATATTGAACGGATTCTAACTTTTACATTTGGTTCGGCAAAATGACGCTATGGCTAAATTCGCAAACTTTTGCAGGACTGTGGTAAATGACATCCCCATAATCTAAATGTGGTCGAACATACAGCTTGTATAATTCGTTTAAGGTGTGCCTGGGCAGATATTTGGAGAGATACTTCAGCATGCCAACGCCCTTCCTTGTTTTAGAGATAACTTCTTTGATATGAGTAGAGAACGAGAGTTTTGAGTCAAGGAACATTCCCAGGTGCTTATGTTCATCTACTACCTTCACAGGTGTGTTATTAAAGACGATTACTGGATGATCAACTGCCTTATTTTTCCTTGAAAATATTACTTCGACAGCTTGCTTTCGCGCATCAGGATTAAATGACATCCTCCAATCATGGGCCCACTTTTTTATCAACTCCAAGTCGTGATTCATATCACTGGCAGCTGTATTCGGATCTTGCACGATCGTAAAAAGCGATGTGTCATCAGCAAAAAGCTTAACATTACACTTCAAGTCCATAGTTAGATCATTTATGTAAACAAGGAAGAACAAGGGACCTAAAATGGAACCCTGCGGCACTCCAGCTGAAATATCTCCCCAACCAGAACACTGACCATTCAGCACAGTTCGCTATTTTCGATTCTTCAGAAAGTTTTCAACAAGGGAGAGAAGTTGCCCTGAGACACCACACCGCTTGAGTTTGTAAATTAGACCATCATGCCATACCCTGTCAAATGCCTTAGAAAGATCAAGATAAACTGAGCGAACATCGAGCGAACAGCTATATTTCCATGTAATATACAGCCAAAAAATGACGTCATCAGCTGGTTCTTGAAATCAGTAGTCTGTTTTACAGATCCCTTGACAAGAAGTCTGGAACACTGGAACACAGGCTAAAAATCAGTGGATACCTTGAAAAGAAATGAGATATGAAAATAGTTTAAACAGGATTCCATATCTGATCTTTTCGTCAGTGCTGCTGTTCGTTTGAATATTAATTACCTGAATGGATACTTATTCATAAGTTTAAGTGTTTTGCCATCAACCTGCTAGCACGTTTGCTTCTACTCGTGGGCTTGCGAGCCTACTAGATTTTTATTCTTCAGCATTGAGTCTTCACACGAAGGCAGGAAATTGTGCTTTTTTGGATATCTTTATGGCCCTGCTTTCCGCAAACGTTTGTAATAAATATTTTAGAACTGAAGAGGGAAGGGAATTGAGTACGGTAAATAGAACTGGCAGGCGCTTTTTGCCATCTCTACAGGTAAGGACCTAAATATTCATTAATTTGCATTTACTCTGAAATTTCTTTATCTGAGCGATCAACCACGTTTCAGCTCTGAATTGTTGCAGAAAAATATCACAGTTGATTTAGAAGGAATTGCAAACAGAATGTAGCCCAGCCGGGATCCCAAATGGTCGAATGTCTAATTTAGATAGTGAGATCCCATTCTCTGCATGAATTAAGGACTCGCTGATCTCTGCACTCAAATCAGTCAGCATAGGGCCTAAATATAGGGCTCACATAATCGGGCGTAAACCCTATAAGTATGCATGTTTCGAGTTTTGCTATGATCTTGTTGCGTCTAACTTGGAGTAGCTTTGTTGTCGTGTAAAAGGGCTTCACATGGAACTGGGATCCCACTAAGTTCCCACTCTTGTTACATGCTTATATGTAGTACGTTTTTTACGTACTACAACGTTATACGTAAACGTAATGATTAAAGTATCATTTTTAAACTTGGAACTCTTTTGCCTGCAGGACTCAATAACAATTTTCATATCTCTCCTAGTATTATTACCAGTGTTCCTTCTTTCCCTATCATTTTCTTTTACCCGTTTTTGTCTCTGGGCGTCCTTTATTCGCTTTACTATCACGATGTATTTCACGTCACATTCTTTGCCCTATTCTTCTGGCATTCTCCTAATCACTATTCTATCATTCGATATTCCCCTTCGAATCTATTGATCTACGCTCGATTCTACTTTTTTCTTTTAACCTGATGAAGAGGTAAGCTCGAAACGTTGTTATTAACGTACTATCTTCGTACAAAATCGAATATTTTGACAAATGTATACTCGTATTGACGTTATTTACGTCACTGGAATGTTTCATCGTTTGAACTATCGGAACATAGAGAGCTTGTGAAAGAAAGCAGGTAAGCCTGCGTGCAGACTCTACAGTCAGTGCCGTGGAGCAAAAAGGAGAAGAAAGCTTCTTGTAGAGTCTGCGCAACGGTGACCAATACACCACTTCAATTTACAGCCTCGTTTTGGAAATTATTCAAAAGTCTTTCACTTTCACATGAAATGTTGGAGGCCAAATTCGGATTTAGCACCCAAATTTTAGTCTAAGCACAAGTTTTCATGCTGCTAGCGGTCGTGGTGTTATCTTTATGGCGACGTAAAATTTGGAAATCTTCAAGAAGTGTGACCGTGAAAATGACTCGGGTTGTAAAGTTTCACCCCGAACGATTTTCTACAGTCAAAGCCCGTAAAAATCTTAGAACTCATAAATCTCATAAAATTAACATCACAAATTCCAGTAGTTTAAAAATACGTAACTAGGAGGTAACTAGACCAATGTTTGGATTCTAGATCCGAATCTGGGCTCGAAAACTTTCATAAGAACAATAGGAACGAATTTTGACAAATTTCAAAAACGAGGCTGCTTAATCGAAGTGGTGTATTCCATTTTTTTAGTTCTCAGAGTTTGTGGAACCATCTGTGATTGGCTGCACGATTTAATTTTTGTTCTTACTCGTGTTAGCTTCTGTTTGGAACAAATTTTAGAATATTGTTTGTTACATGCAAAATACGCTAACACAAGTAAGAATAAAAGTTAAGTCATGCAGCCAATCACAGATGGTTGCACAAAAATCTTAGAAGTCAAAACACACAATTGGTAGCAGTTGCGCAGACTCTACAGGGAGCTTTCTTCTTCTATTCGCTCCTCCTCACTGACTGTAGGGTCTGCAAGTGGGCTAGCGTATGTCTGCTTTTAGTACGTGGCTATAGTCGGTCAAACGAATGTGTTCTTTCTTTCGAACGCCAGCTACAAAGTAGCTAGCTTGCAGTAAACATTAGCGCTGATAGTGCTGGGTTAAACCATGAAGCCAACCTTTCCTCGCGGCTTTGCAAGCAATTAAATTTGTAACTCACTAACTCCCACAACATCATCAATCAGAAATGAAACCAAATTATTATGCAAGAACACAAAATTGTGATTTGTAAATTTGTAATTGATGTGGTTCAGATAAGGGCACGTCCGCCAATCTGTTTTCCCTTTGAAGCCTAGATGTTATCATTTTACATTGAGAAATCAATCTTTTCAGTGATACTTTATTAAATATAGCCACAAAAAGCTGATGAAAAGATTACATAAAAACTAACTCCAACAATCCTAAACAACTGGATTATCTTCGTGTCCAGTTGTTTAAAGTATTGAACGATGTAGGGGGTTGTCTCTAACACGCAGGGCCGTGGGAAGCACATGCTGATTGCGGGGCAATTGTTCTTAAAACAATAGATAACAATAGATCCAATCAATGCTTGTGACGTAGCACCATTAGTTTCAAAATTTTTGGGGAGCTTGATGGAAAAAATGAATGTCGGCGCATAAGTTTTCATTTCTAACATTTCATTAGTGTAACATCAGTGTTATTTGAAGTGTTGTAATGATCCACGGGCATTTTGGTCACAGGAGAGACCAAGCCACTTGTACATACTAGCTGCAGAGTCAGGTAAGATCATTACATCGCTGGATCAGATCACCTTCACGCTTCTGATTTGACGTCATCTTCATCGCAAGAAGTGCACATTGCGTTTGTTTTCGGCAGAAATAATGCCACAGTTAGGAGACACTTGCTGTGCCAGATCTTAAGAAGGCTTTGCTTCCTCTCCATGCCTCGCGTAGGAATCAAGGTTTCGAGAAGCGTTTTACGTCAAAGTAGTTCACTGGACGTACTTTTTCTGGAAAATTATGCTTTAGAAAGCCTCAAGATCATTTCAATGAACAGACATTTGCTATTCAAAAGGCGTCTTAGTTTTAATAGATACACGAATTACATTCAATAAAAGCTTTAGCCAAGAACTAAAAAAACTAAAACTGAAAAACTAAACGTTTCGGGCTTGACACTTCATCAAGTAGTGATGAAGGGTCACTACTGATGAAGGGTCAAGCCCGAAACGTTTAGTTTTTCAAGCTCTAGGCTAAAGATTTTATTCAATGTAATTTATGTATTCATTAATAATTATAGCTGCACGTACAAACAAACACTTTACCGTCTTAGTTTTACAATGCTTTTTAACCATTATGCAAAGCTAACTCTCCAGGTAACATAAGAAGGTTGTGACATCAACAGTTTCATAATAACTTCATTAAATTGCATATTGAGGAAAACTAGTGATTTTGGATACCCTCACATCTTTTCTTGGAACAGGCATATGCAGTTCGAAATGCTTCTTAGTTTCACATTGCTTTATGCCAAACTGACTCTCCTGGAATCATGCAGAATCAAAATTTCTAGAAGGTCGTGACATCATCAGCTTCTTCGTAAATAAGTTCATCAAAAAGAATCTTAAGAAAAACTGATGCTTAGAGAATCTCAGATCATTTCGCTTTACATCAGCTATTCAAAATGCCTCGTCGTTTTGTAATGCTAAGCTAACTCCACAGGTATTAGAAAGAATATTTTGACATCAGTTGTTCGTAATAACTGCAATGAAATGGATGTTGAGGAAACTGACCTGATGGTTAAGAAAACCTCCCATCATTTCGTTGAACGGCCATCTGTTATTCAAAATGCTTCTAGGTTTTGGACCGCAGCATTGCTCACCCTCCAGGCATCAAATCAGTAAAAAGGAATCTACATTTTACACTGATTACATCGAAATCAGACTTACGACTATACAGCTTCATATCAGATGAGTGAGTGCCACTGCAATTCCTGATTCTCAGCAAGAATGAATTAGAATTATTTTTCATTTTTCAAGCCAATTTTGCTTGAAATACCATCAAGTAAAAATAGTTTCTTGAAACGAGATTAAGAATTCATTACTAACCAAGTGTGACGAAGCGCGTACTGTAGGCAGTTACAACTCAAAATAAACACGTAGATTTTTGTTTTCTTTTCTCCGCTTCGCATTTAAAGGAATTGAGTCCATATAAATAGTTGAGCGTTAACGCTGTCCTGAATTTTTGCTGACAAGCCGCTGACGGCCTTTTGTTATCGCACAATAGTGCTAAAGTCATTAGCGGTGAAGACCAAAGACTTCTTAATCCTGACATTATCCTAAGGAATTTCTTTGGTTTGATTTCAATAGGGATTAAATGTCAGCTTTTGTTTCATGATTCAAAAGAAGTTGATATTGGTCATGAGAACGCTATTTATATGGACTCAGTGCCTTTAACATCCAACAACCCAACGTATATCTTCTCGTCCAACCTATTCCACTCAAAGTCATTCCTCTCTCCGTGTTCTTTTCTGTTCTCCTCGCAACTCACCTTATAACATCAACAAATTAGTCTCGTTCCAAACCTCTCTCCCAATCTTTCTAAATTAATTTTTTCTCTCGCGTCGTCACACAAGTATTTGCGTATTCTTAAAGCGAGGAAATTTTTCCTAAAAAAAGGTTACCCCTAGCCTGCGTGCAGACTTTACTTGTAACTGTGAATTCCGCCCTGGCTCTACTAAGTAAAGTCTGCATGCAGGCTAGGTTTCCTCCAGAAAGAAGTAAAAATACTCTTGGCGTAAAATTCAACACAGATAAGAACCGTAAACCGCAATGATGTCGTTTGACAGCTAAGATAAAGTCTGCGATGTTTTACGTTAATAAATAAATTTGCACCGAACCTGTAGAAGAAAAATTTTGCTGTACTTCGAATTAATCACTTGTTTGAAGGATACTTATTGTTCTCCAGTCAAGTTTCACTTGAACTGAAATAAGTATCAGAATCTGCTCATTATGAGAAATCTTACAAACCAAGTAAAAATACTCTAATTAAGAGATCTTACAAAGAACCTTTTGCTTTCCACACAATCAATTTGTTTTGAGCAAACGGATCAAGTAAAATCCTAATCAAGGATTCTTACCAAAAATTTTTGCTTATCACAAGGACAAGTTTAAATGTGCCACCTTAAGTGCAATGAGCCACCTTTTTACAAAGTTCATTTCATATGATATATAAGTGAATAAGTTCAAAACAAAAAAAAACAATAAGTTAAGATGGCTCGCCTCTGATATAAACTTCAAACTGCCACACAATGGGTGTCCTATCGCTCATGGTGCTTGTTTCAAGATATGTTGTTATTTCATTTCTCAATTTGAGGATCAGAAATTTGCTGTGTCCAAATCATTGAACAAATACGACAAACACAAGGAAACATGTCCTCAGTTTCTACGTTTCAGGAAGCTTTATTCTTCATCGTGTGCATAATACATTATGTTTACTTGCGTTATGAACAAAGCTACGCATCCATTCATCTTGTTTTTGTCACCAGTCTCTGCTCAACTTTTCCGATGCATGCTGCATTCGTGCTGCATTCATAGGTCTTTAACTGATTATCAGGGCCGATACCAGCCATGTCTGCATAGGGGGCGAAAAACCAAAATTTCCCATTTGATTCCTCAAATGATTTGAATTAATTGCTGAGGGATTTAATTCCAATGAATCTTGTCCATGTTCTACTATCACACAAGATCCAAATGAATCACATCTCAGCCAAACAGTATCAGGGCCTCCGACGACGGGGGGGACCGGGGGGCCATGGCCCCTCCACTTTTTTGCAAAAAAATGCAATTCCGAAATTTTTTGATAATCGTTTTAATTCTCTTTAAAACCCTATGCTCATTTAAATTCAAGCAAATTTCCTAGCATCCATTCCATTCAATCCCTGTTCTGCTGATAAGGGAATTTTCATGTCGGAAACTAACAAGGTCACAACTTCACTATTATTGTACACAATTACAGACGATTTTCAGTAATATCACTGTTACATCTATTAAGTCACTAGGAATATATAAGAAATCTAAAGCTATAGAAACTGCCCCAGGAAGCACATAGTCAATGCAGAATGCAAAGACCTCGTATCTCTTGGGCACAAATCTAGTACGCAAGTAAGGCAAGTGCCCAGTGCTGCTTGCCAGCCAAAGAAAATGCTACTTTCTAAAAACTATACACTTTCTTGGTAAGGTATCTTACAAATATTTACTTCTCAATGCTGCCAGCTTTAATTCAAAATGGGGATTTTTTAATGAGGTGAAAGGCGTAGTCTAAAAATTCTTTCCAGGACTGCAACCCCCAGACCCCTACGCTAGGACCCCTACTTCAGGACTTCACCCGCGCTTCACGCTCGTACACCTCAGTCACTTTTCCCTCTAGATCTGTCCCTTGGAAGGAAGCTTATCATATTGGGCTATGGTATATTTTCATACCAAAATTTGGCCCCTCCACTTTTCAGGTTTCGCCGGAGGCCTTGAGTATCAGAGGTCAATCTTAATAGACTTTAAACAACGTTCATTCTAATTCAGATAATTATGTAAAAAACTCTTACATGTAATTTTTTAGATTAATCTTAATTAGTAGCTCTTTTATTTAATTGAATGTACAAAGTTTATTGCTGTGAATGAAAAGTTTGAGTTTGAGTTGAAGTTCCGACAAAAAAACCATCATCAACAACAACAACAACAACAACAACAACAACAACAACAACAAATAAGGGAACATAGGCTGAATTTATACATAAAATGAACGATCGAACTCCTCAGTAATTAAGATTTAGCCATATCTGCATTCCAACCTTGCAATAAACACAGTGAATATCAATAAAAAGTATGCCGTAAATTCAACAATTTCTGTTTGAATTTATTTCTTAACGCCAATAGATTCATGTTTTTATGCATCATTTCTACTCAAAATCTTCCAAAATTCCAAAATCACCAAAAATCCGACAAGAGAGCAAGATTTTCCGACAAATGGTCTCTTGGGGGGCGCCGCCCCCCATTGGCTTCAGCCCTGACTGATTAGTCATATTTTTGTTGCTGGATTGAACCCCCTGCGTTCAGAATTCGTTGAAGTTTTGAAGTAAGACATACGATTGTATAGACTAAATCACTTTATTTTGATTCTAGGTCACAGAGGGACAAAAATAAAATCTCGTATAAATGCTGATACACAAGAGAGTCAAACTGCGGTCATAGTTGAAAGCTCACAAACAGAATGAATACTGTAGACTCAAAGATCAAAACTTCAGCTGCAACAGGTTATTCTAGAAGGATTTGATTGCGTTTGGTTTATTTAGTGTTTGCTTCCATGTTATCTGCTTCAAAAGTAGTGCAAGGAAAACCTGTTAATGCTAACAAAGAGCTGGCAGACGTGAGCACATCAGAAGTTGAAGGAAATATTAAAGATGTACGAGGAATTGAGGATCTCTGTCCTGACTTCTTGATAATTTGATGTACAGAAAACAATTTTGGGATGAAGGGCTCATGATGAATATCTGATTAAGTTGCATTTGAAGACTGTTGTAGCTATCGTTATATCGATACAACCGAGGGTTATGTGCTTGTGAAGTTTGAGCTACAACAACAACAAGAGGAGAAATGATGGACAACACAAACTCTACGACATACTTTTTGTCACATTACACGACACTTGAAACAGCCTTCCTCGTTCTTGCCCTCGTGGTTATAATCATCATGTCACTGCTTGGAGGATTCGTGATGTTATACGTCTTATACAGCAATGATAAAATGTGGACCAGCACTAATATGTTGATTGGTAACTTGGCATTAGCAAGCACATTTGTAGCAGTCTTTGTTATGCCGTTCAGCCTTTTTACTGCAGCCAGAGGAAGGTGGACGTTTGGAGAAGGGACTGTGTGTAAATTAACTGGCTTCTCAGCATCAATTCTACTACTAACGACTATTTTCACCCATACAGTTATAAGTATTGATAAATATTTCGCCGTTGCTAAGCCAATGAGTCGAGCGATGACTGTTCAACGTACATGGATACTTATTGCGGTTGTGTGGTCGGTAGCTGGCGCTATGTCAATAGTTCCTTTGGCAGGGATCGCTCGATTTGAATACAACCCGACGACACTGATGTGCGGTGTAGGTTTCCCAAGGAAAAAGATTGATTTGTTATATTTGCTGATGTTAGGTGGAATTGGATTCATACTACCTTTAGTGATCATGACATACGTCTATACTCGCGTGTACCTCGCTGTGAAGCAACATACTGCGCGACTTCTCGCACATTGTGTATTTTCATCAGATGTACTAGTACTCCAAAAAAGATTGATAATGACTGTGTTTGCAAGTCTTGTTTGTTTTCTTGTGTGCTGGTCAACGTTTTTCGCACTGACTTTAACAGCTGTTTTCATAAAAGACAGGGCAAAATTACCACACGGCCTAGGGGTTGCCGCATACTGGACGGGTTACCTGAACAGTGCATTGAATCCAATTATCATTTGTTATTTAAGTAATCGCTTCAAGGAAGGCTTTTTTGATATATACAAGAGCTTCAAAAGCTGTTGTGACTTTTCCTGTGCAAGAGAATCAAGATATTTATCGAAGAGTAGCTCAAGCTCAAAATCTATCGCAAGCGAAGTAGTTGTCTATGACACCAACACACTTACGCGATATAAGCGGACGAATTCGAATGGACACATAGAAATTGATGAAGCACCATGCCAAACTTTAAAGATCTGCATGCAGCCATTTACTCCACACGACAGAGACTGTAGTTTCAATTCGGAAAGTCCTCACTGTTCATGCACTGTCAGTTTTTCAGACGCTTAAACTGCATTTTGATTGTACCGTGTGATTTTCGAGGTCTGTTGCAACCAGGGAGCGCCGAGGTCTCGACCAGCTTGCCTTGCGCGCGCCATCCACTTCTTGCTGGACCATGACGGTTTCATGGCCATGCAAATGGTGGCAACAAAGGCAAACCAAGGGATATCACGTGCATTTAGTGAATTTTCGAGAGTGCAAGAGGGGCGGTGACCTCCCTCACGCCTCCCTCTCTAACATTCCTGCATGCACGGCATGCTGCTTGAAGCAGGCCTTTTAAACGATGTATGGTTAAAAACTCGCTAAAATTATTGTAATTTTGGATCAAACATTCTTATAGCAGTTGCAAGACATCCCAGCATCATACTTGACAGTCAGGACTCTACAGTAATTTATACAACCTTTTCAATCTTTTAAAGAAATCACTTAAATTATGATCAGTAGATAGCTTGAAGATGCTTTTGAGAAATGTGAGAGTTTTCTATGAGTGTTGAAATCTTGATCAGACAAAGTTTTAAAAATCGTTAGAGTTCGAACACATCCCTGATCTTCGAAATCAATTCTGGGTTGTCTTATGAAAGGTGGCCATTTTGGTAATTTCCCAAAATTTAGTAAGGGGTAAAAACCTTAAAAATCCACCAAATAGAAATCACTTTTGAGAAAACCTCAGGCTGATGGGTTCGTTGAGAAATGGTACCTTCAATTCAATCATAAAGGAAATTTCTGTAAGTTTTAATTGGAAACTAAGCAGGCCTTTTGGAAGACTGCCTCCTGCTTTGCTGCCTCCTGTTGTAGTTGACGTAATTGTTTTATTTCAGCCCTAAATGCGCGAGAATAGCAGTGCCCTCTCCTCGACTTCTGGGACAAGTAAACAAATCCGCCCTGCAGATCTTTGGATTCATTATATGCTCATGACTTCTCTCAAAAGATACCTTTAACATGCACAAGGCGACAGTTTGTCCTGCTACTTTCACGGCAGCTTGTCCGCTTTGTGAGACAATTTCCTGATAGAAGTTAGTTTAAATACCAGAGTTTCCATAACAACAAACGAGCATGATGATCAAAGAAGCAGCAAAACACTACTGAACCATTTCTCTACCACTAGAAAACAATACATAAACATATCTGAGGTATATGTCTCGGAGCTGGGGAAGGTTGATCATTATTTAGTGTATGGAATACATAAAGTAGTCACCCAAAGACTCAAAAACAAAACACCAAAGATGACAGAGTCTCGCAGTCTCAACAAGTGTGACAAAATAGCTTTCGGTATGACCTACAACAGATTGAATGAGAAACTATCCCCAGCCCATTTCCAACGATCCATAAGTATGTCAGCCACATTTCAGGAGATTTTCAAATCAATTCTTAAAACTCATGCACCCTAGAGGTAAAAGCGAATACGTCCTGATCCTGCACAATGGATAACTCTGGAAATAAGGAAACTTATTAAGAAAAAGAAATAAGGCAAAAAAGACATATAAGACATATAAGACACTCCGTTACAAAGTGACTGAAGCAATACGAAAGAATTTGCAGTCATACTATCTTGGTCTTATATATGAGAACAAAGAAATTCAAAAACGTATGCGGAAGACTGTAAATAAAGTATTGAATAGAGACACTAACCCTGAAGGGGTTTCTAGCCTCGAAAAACTCAACAAGAAGAGGGACACAGCAAAAGCTGTTAATCAACACACATTTTGTTACGGTAAGTCCAAAAACCAGCCGAAAAAATGGAATCAAAGAATAATGATGACCCACTTATCAAAATCAACGTCCCAATTAAAAATTTAAGCTGAAGTTGATTGACAATATTTATGTATTAAAGGGACAGGGCCACGTAATGTAAGCAAACTTCTTTCGAAACGACGATTTTGCAGTATTCTTGAGTATTCTTCACAGTGATTTTCCACTAGCTACTTTTCTCAAAATGAAAGTGTTATTTTGAAGATGGCCTCCTGTACTTCGTAGAAAAACAAACGAAACACTCATATGTTGTACGATTGCAGAGATGATGGTGGATTTTTAGAAGTAACTTTAGTGTCGATTCACCCCATCCACCGAAATCTGTGCAGAACACGATGGCCACGTGTGGGCAACAATATAGATCTTAGAGACAACAGTTTTGTTTACACGTGACCCTGCCCCTTTAAAAGCAATATCAAAGGTCAGAAAGAACCAGATGAAGTCTCCACAGTAAAGGGCCTAAAGGATTCTGGGGATTTTATCTGGAAACCATTGACAATGATATACAACCCATCCTTGAAAACTGGTGTTTTCCCAGACATTTGGAAATTAGCGAATGTCATTCCATATTTTCAAAACCGGCCCAAAAATGATGCAAGCAATTACAGGACAGGATTGCTATCTTTTCAAGAATGTTTCGAAAAGATTTCGCATGACAAAAAGTTTCAATTTCTTCAGCCCATATTTGCGAAGAACCAGGCTGCTTGTTGTAAACTGTATTCAACAATAACTTTCTTGATAAACATAACTGACCAGGGGTGGCACCAAGAATCTTCCGATGGACGTGCTGGAGCTTCCGACAGAGGGTCTGAAGTGGCTAATAAATGCAGCTTTCATACATAATTTTGCCAGATTCTCTCCGACAGAAACCCAGAATTCCTCCAACAGGGGGCTAGATGGTTCCGATAGGGGGGCATAAGAAGGATAACAGGTGACTGGCTTACGTCATATTTGAGAGATAGGAAACAGTTTGGCACAGTGGAGTGGACAGGTACAGGTCATTGACTGGAATGGCAACTTTCAGAATACCCCCAAGGCTTCTACCTCGTTCCAGTCCTATTCATAATCTGTCTGAATGATTGGAAACATGCCTATCAATGAAAACCTGCGTGTAAGCACAAGCAGATTTCACACATGTTACAATAACGCCTAACAACCTTGAAGATCTACTTGAGAATGCTCAAAAAGAGCTTCTCAATACTTCAGAATTGATGAGAGCACATGAGCTGACCTGTTTGAAGCACTTGAAAGTGCTTTTAAAGAAACAAGAAGTGCAATTTTTAGATGACAACGATGATTACATCTGGCAGAATTTTAACTGATTTTACAAAGAGTGTCAAAAATTGCTGAATTTGCTTATAACCCTTTCAAGAGTATCTCATAGATCCAAGGGGGGTACTTCAGCACCTCATAATTTCCAATACGGGGAGGTCCATGCCAATATTTGGGGTCTGAAATTTCACCTATCAATATTTAGGGTCTGTGAATTACAACATGGACAAAAATTCAATATTTAGGGTCCACAAATCTGAAAAAAGGAAGAATCGTGGAAATTGGTGCAGGTCTCCAAAATATTGGACTCAATATTTGGGGATCAGCAAGGAAATACTGGCATGGAGCCCCCCGTATTGAAAGTTAGGGAGTACCCCCTGGGTCATAGATATGATCTTTCACGTTGAAAGTTTATCAGCTATCTCTGTTTGAGGAGTGAAAGATAGTTTGTTAACAAGTGGAATTCTTGTACAGGCCTGCATTGGATTGAGCCCTTTCAAGAATGTCTCACAGATATGATATGATCTTTTACGCTGAGAGTTTATCAAGGAGTGAAAGATAGTTTGTTAACAAGTGAAATTTTTGTAAAAGCATTGGATTGAGTGTAACATACTTGTAAAAGCAAACGGCAGAATCATGTTCTTCATATGACCTTCATTGAAAGAAAGCGTTTGTTGTGGCATGAACAATGCTCAATTTAGAGCCAGATGTTGTTCATTTTCCAACGTTTCAATCAAATGGAATGCACCATTGAACAATTCATTATGAAGATGCAGCATTTTGATTATTATCGCCTATGATTCCTGTGGTTTTTGCTGCCATCTATTTATGACAAGACTGCAAAATTTGTACCATATTTGGCAGTAGCGTAACGGAAATAGAAGCTTTTTACAAAACGGTCAAGGGGCACGGTAAACGTGGGATCGAGATTGGTCCTCTGAGCAATTAGCAAGTGATGAAGTTGGAATGGGAGCGTGAGGTGTATTCTGAGCCAAATTACAGGGCATGTCCTCAAAATTTTTCTTTGGCTTTGCCCCCAGACAGACGCCTTCATTTTTCGCCTCTTCTATTGAGTCGCCCCGCTAAGCTGCTGGCTTCGACAACACATATGTTGACAGTAGATGATTGCAATTGTTTTATCTTTGCCTGCGGAACTTATTTACTTCAGGGACTGCGCAGCCATTGGGCTAGGGAGGCTGTAGCCCCCCCCACTTTTTTCAGAGATAGGTCTAAAAACTTTTACAAATATGGAATTTTCAAGTTCACTCATTCAAATGTATCGATGACATTCTGAAGGGGATCATGAATTTTAAGCCCGAAGAACGTCGTCTCATCGGTGAAGTGGTGATTATTTGAAAGCTCTTGCATGTTAACCCGGCAACGAGTGCATCTGCTGAGAGATCTTTCTCAATGGCTAGACGCCTGAAAACGTGGCTTCGTTCGAACATGAAGCAAGCAAGGTTCAACAATCTCGCAATACTGAACTTCCATAAGAAACGAGCGAACACGATGCCCCTCTTGGAAATAGCTAACGACTTCGTTAAAAATGAAAACAGACATCGCAACTTTGGCAAGTTTACTGAAACAGATCTTCAGTAGTAATTTTTATCGTGAGGAGAAACCCTTTGTTGTTAATTTTGTTGGTTCTTTATCTTGTTCGCTAAGGGTAATTTTCGTTATATTTAACTTGTTTGACTTGGTTCGTACTAATACCTTTATACAACATTCTATGACGCCTAGTAGTTGTCACGATATGTGTCTCTTTTGATAGTTCCTTGTCTCTTTTCTGAAAGGAACTGTAACTTAATATGGACATAAATAAGCACATCTTTCTTTGAAAGGGGCGTTTTTCGACCTTCTAAAGGGCGTGGTCTCAAAAATTTTCCGGGGGCAAGCCCCCGGACCCCCACCTCCGCTCGCCATTCTGCCCCCCCCACTTTTAAACCGCTGCGCGGTCCCTGATTTACTTCATGTTTAAGCTGGACAGGCTAGCTATTTTGATGTTTCTATCATATCCAGGAAACTTGCTTGAAATTAGATATCAAGAGACATTTTTTGCTGGGGCCCTTACGAGGCACGTTTGGTCGGGTATTTGGGTAACTGATCAATGTCAACAGGAAATTCTGATATCTGATGGGCTAGAGTTTGATTGCAAGTGGCTTGAGCCACTTTCATATGCTTACATTCCCAAAGTTGAAGCTTTGCTATTGAAAACATTTGAAAACAACTACACTTAGTTTATAGCTCCTTGTAGCATTCGTACCGGTCCTGTATAGTACAAATATTTATATTGGACTGTTGCACAAGCCATAAAAAAGTTTCAGCATTCAACAGCCAAATTTAAAGGTGGAATTCTGGAATGTCAAGAAGCTTAATAAGTTGAATGCTTAATATGTTCAATGCATCATGATTTCTGCAAAAAATCTGCATAAGGACCAATGACTTACAAAAGTCCGACATATTGAACAAAACGTATTGTCTTCTATCCTTAGTAGAACAATTATTCTTGTTACCTAACAAGTTGGGCATCTTGCTATGGAAGAATTTCATGTACAGTAAAGTCCCGCCTTTAAGAAACTCGTTAGACAGCTTGATTGGTTTCTTATTTCAAGATTATCTGATATGCTTCTTCAAAACAGGATGTGTATACCATGGTACAAGAAACACCTTTATGCTCCAAACAGCTGTCAAAATTGTTAAGAAAACGTTTCTCTGAAATACGCACCGTTGTGCGAGGATCTAATGGTTTGAGCCAGTATTGAAGGTTTCTTGAAATTATAACAATTAGGGCTTGAAACTTTCATTCTTGTGTCTAGAGAATTGAGACCTATTGGAGACATATTCAAATATACGCCTTAAAACATCGCTATGTACCATTGCACCAAAGAAACTGAGCATGAATCAGCCTGGATATTTTCTTGTATAGAGGAATTTTATTCAGCGAAATCAGGCCTGAGTTTTTTATAATGCAGTTTTTTAAAGGGGGACTTTACTGAATAAGAAACTTGGCTCTGAAATTTGTGGTTTCTTGAAAGCTCTTAGGACACTTGCTATTCATTGTGTTGGCAATAAACTTTTTGTTTAAAAATACAACTATATTTTGAACAATTTCTTTATTTTGAAATAGCATTTTTGATCGCTTCCAGAAGAGGATCTGTAGGCTCTGTTTCTCTATGTATTCTGTAAGAAATTTGTATTCATGAGCAGTTCCTTTCAAGGACGTGGGTGTAAGTAGTACACTGGATATGACGAAGCCTGGGTAACTGATTCTTATGGGGCCGGGGCAACCGACTGCAGTGCCTGTAGTGGGCTGTAGTGGTGCGTTTCCTTCTGTTGAAAAGCCTCTGTTCAATTGAACTGGACTTGTGACAGGTCTGCTGTCCTCTCAGTATGTGCTGACAATGACAAGAGGCTTGAGGTTTGCAGCAAACAAGTCTAGCTATCCTTCAGTCTAACAGCATTGTTCTCACCACGATTAATCTTTTTCTTGTTTCGCACTTTCAATTGTCAGTTCAGAGCAAATGTGTTTTCGAATGATAACAATATACCTGCTGTTTTGTGGGTTATCACGCGGGATATCACGCGATTGAATATAATCGCCTCACTATGAACGCGATAAGATCGCAGCGGTAGCCCGCTTTTCGTCGCAATTATCGCAAGACGTATGGCCTAAGAAGTTTGTAAAAACTTCAAATTCTGAGCTTAGATTTGCTAGAAATTCAGTAGATTTGCCAGAAAGAAGCAGCATTAAGTTGAAAGATCGTACAGAAGCGAACCATCAATTTAAAGCTCACGAAACCGACAAAGAAGGAGAGAGGCCAAGACAAGAGCCAGCAGCTTCATTACTATTTCCAACATGGCCACGGAGGATCAAAACAACATTCCTTTTGATGAGAAACTTTCTGAAGCCGTGAGGCAGTATCCATGTATTTACGATAAAGCCGATAAAGACTACAAGGAACAGACTGCTGTGGCTAAGGCTTGGACGAAGGTTGCTGAGGATGTAGGACTGGAAGGAGGTAAACAAATAAATACATAATGGCAGCAGTTTGGTAGCAGTCTAGACCTTAGTGTTTATTAACCTAACAGGTTAAAAGCTGGTGAATGAAACAAACCGACGAGTTTCAGAATTCTTTTAAATTTGATGGGAAACCATATACTAAACTTCGTCGAAGATGTTGAACCTGAATTTTTTACTGATGTTCAGTGATGTTCAATGTCCATTCGATGTTGTTCCGAACTGCAGGTGGCAGCATTCCAGTCGAACATTGATATTGAAGGAAATTTGACTACTGTTGAAATACTGGAACGCGGAATGACAGAACGAAGGAGCCCATATCTTGGACCAGGATCCGCCAAAAATTATGCCGGTTTTAAAGATAACAAAAAAGATAACATATGGCTGAATTTCCAACCCACCCAAAACACAAGCATCCCTGTCCTATTGTTTATAGACTCGCCCTGAGAAAGAACTGCGATCAAGAAGGAACGGAATGATGGAATGGGAAGATCTGATACAGGCAGACTTATGACATCCACCTTAGTTCTCATAGCCGCCACCGTAAACCACTCCCCCGTTATCATTTTTTTTAATTTGGAGTCTTATATGTTATCCTTTTAGTATGTATCATAGCTCAAAACCTTGAATTGGCCGGGTGACTTTTGTGACCTCAAAACGTAGCAAGTTTTCACTCAAACAAGCGAAATCTTTAAAAAATTTAGAACGTATACTGCAAGCAGATTTGAATGACTGTTCCAACCTCGTCCCCAGATCCTTTTGTCATATTTGACAAATGCGACAAAAGGCCCTGGGAACGAGGTTGTGCCAATTCAGTGTCATGAGTCTAGTTGCAAATGTAGATGTAATGTTGGTGATCAAATCCAGTTAGTCCAGTTTTCCCTTCTCTTGCTTATTATGTTTGATGTTGCTGCTCCAATCCTGGATTCATACTAAAGTAGCGAGAGCTGAATTCTGGACCATTTCTGGGCCAACATCTAAATTTAGGCCTCTGCAGTATCTGTGCCTCAGACAACGGGAAATGTTCACTTTATTTTCCGGTTCTCTTGTGGTTCTCTTGAAATGAAAATGAAAGAGTTTTGCAAATATTTCAATATTTGGACTGGCATCGCCAATTATGCTCACATTCTGAGAAGTTTTGAACCAGATCCATTGTTTCTAAACAAAAGATCTTTGTTCTGGCCAACACAGGAGACTACCATGCTCTCTGGTCCCCTAGTTTCCAACTTTTACCTACAGTTTTACACATGCAATCTATTTGAATGAGAATCAACTTCTTCTCAAAGGCAAATTGGAAGTAATAGGACTTTTTCAAAAAAATAACTTCTGTGGTTTTGAACAATCTTTCCTTTGGAGAAGACTGAAGACCGAGACCCCCAGTTCAACCCTTGAAATCAAGTCCCCCTTTCTGTTGCTTGTCACTAGAAGGTCGGTTTCGATTCTTTTCTTCATTCATGAACAAACAAGGGACGCCAGATATCTTCCGATAGGGGGGGGGGGGGCTAATGTAACTAGAAATACAGTTTTCGTTGCCAAAATGTCTTCTGCTCTGACAAGGACCCAAAATCCTCGAACGAGGGGCTAGATGCTTCCGAGGGGGGGATTCTAGCCAGTAGCGTAACGGAGGCAGTCGAGCCCTTAGGGATAATTAGCTTTGGGCCCCCAGCTAAAAACATATGTAAAATGATATGACAGACACAAAAATTATGTCCAGTTAATTATGAGGCTAATGATTCGCAACTTAGCGGATTGTCTAAGCCAGCTGCATGGCATGGACGAATCAATGTGGGAATTTGAGTGGGGGTCTGGGGACAAAGCCTGCGGGAAAATTTTGACAGCAAGGCTGCTACGTTGGCTTAAAAACATCTCCCGACTACATCTAAACTTTTTGAGACAACACTACTTACTTTTGCTCAGAAGGCCTATCTGGCTCCAACGCTGACAATGTCAAATTGGATAATTTGAATAGTTTGTCAAACTCAAAGTTTTCCATGAATCACCCCCTTCAGAAAATTTTACGTAAGAACCCTTTACTAGGTTAAAGATGCTTGTCACAATCCAGTGTTAGCATTATCCAAATTGGAAGCCTTGAAAATTCTGTGATAGTTCGTCTGGGAACACTTTAAAAACGCCAACCTTAACTTTGGCGTAGAGACCCTTCCTGTCGTAACTTTCCCCTTGTTTTGAAAGAACCCCGAGGAAAGTATTTGACAAAAGGGAGGAATGTCCCATCCACTCACTTAGCAACTCCACTGGTCAAAGCTTTTGTTGCCGGAAAAGTGCATAAATCTGCAATAAAAGTGACACATCCATTTTCCATTACAATTGAGAGTTAGTTGACACGCTTTCCATTCATTTAGAGTGAGAAATCATGCAGGCATGGGGCCCTTTAGTCATTTCATCATAGCTACAATATCAGCCTTACATTAAAAATGGATTTTTGCTAAGGTCGGGGGCCCTTAGTTTTTGAGCTAAAGGTAACTTTAGTCCGTTACGCCACTGATTCTAGCCCACAACTCTCCCCTGGCACCACCCTAAACAAAACAAACTACATAGGGTCTTATGGTAATTCACTGACCAACTACAGATACAGCTTCCTGTAACAGATAAAAAGTTGAGTAAATGATAATCATTTATCAACATTTCTTTACTTTAGGAGAAAGAGCAAGAAGAATGTTCGAAAATTTGAAAAAGAGGCTCAGCAAACGACGAAGTGAGCTGAAGAAAGCTGAAATGTTTGGTTCACCAACAAGTGTGGTGGCTGCCTCCAAAGAAAGGTTCGACCAGTTTAATTTCATGTCATGGTTAGCTCCTCACATACAACCCAGGAGCCCCAAAACAAACTCTCTTGCGAGAAACGAAGCTAGAACATTACCAAGTCTTCTTGCAACGCACAGGGCTGTCAGCATGGACGTCAATTATGATGCTTCACCAGAAAGCAAGTATCATACACAAAACAATGAAGAAGGGGCAAACAGCTTCGTTCAAATACCGTCGAGGAAACGAAGGTCAGAAGGACCAAACACATCGGTGATCAACGAGAAAGCAACGTTGCACAAAGGAAACAATAACATCAATAGCAAAGAGCTGACTGTTCCACAGAATAATCAAAAGATAATCGAGGATCCAAAAACAGAAAGTACTAAAGATGAAAATCATTATTTTGGTTTGATGATTGCAGCAGAAATTAGAAAACTCTCTCCTAGAAATCAGCTTCTGGCTAGACATGAAATGCAAAATGTGTTGTTCAACATTCAAATGCAAGAACAGCACGAATTACTGTCATCTGAATGATACAGAGAATTATTTTCAGATACGGTAGTACATGGCGATTCTGTATCACTGAGTAATACCCACAGGGGGTCTTTGGAGCTGCCAATTCCCCTTTTCAGGAACTCCTAATAGTTTTTAAGATGCAAACTATAAAACCAAAATCACAAAATGATTTGAATATTCCATTTCGATGATTCGAAAACAAGGCAATTTTTTTCTCCTTTATCTAGGGTTGTAGAAATCATCTCAAACTTTGGGGGTTGGGACACGACATTTCAAGGGCACTTTTCATAAGAAAGGCACGTCATTATCCATGCGCTGCGCTTAATTTGAACATGAAAAATATACTAACAACTGAAAAAAAGCTTTTTAATTCACAGCAAAACAAAACATATTGAATCAATAACATGGTAACAATTCTAAGCAACATTCTATCCCCATCAATGGTGACAAAGGGTCAACTTCCCGAAAAAACGAGGATACTCATCGGTTTGTCGCAAAATCTTTGGAAACATGTGCCCCTTACTCCCTTAGCTCTGACATCTCTGCTTTCGCCATGATTAAACATGGTTTAGTTTCTTGAAATGTTATTTCTCTATTTCTTGTACTGGGAGTCCAAAAAATATCCCTACGTTTGGCAGACTAAGAAATGTATGGGAATTGATAATTCCACATTCCATTCTGGTCCATGATTTACTTGCTAACGAAATTGAGATTTTGATATCGAAACTGACAATATAAACTTCTATGCCACATAAATCATGGACCAGAATGGAATATAGAATTCTCAATTCCCATATAACTTCTTACAGTCATTTTTGATTACAAAGTCCAACTTTGTGATCTAAGAGGGGGCTCGAGATCAGTAAGAAAGTAAGAAAGAAGCTAACAAAGTTGCGCTCGTTAATGCAATTGATTGCCGTTTTATCTCTGCTAATTGGTGGTGAAATATAGAAGGCGCACGGAAAGCGCTACGAGACACAAGTTCCTGCGATCCTATTTGACACCGTAAGATTGACATATGGCTATGATGTTTTCACTGATAGAAAAACAACTTTAACCTGAATTGGCACGAACTTGGCGTAATATGCAGCTTAATTACGTTTAAAACACGTTGAAAATTGAGCGTTCTCTCATTTCTTTTTTGGCAAGATCTTCGTTAGCATCGTTGCTTGATGTCCTGTCCCATGCCTTGACCCACGTGAATAGACCGAGGCAGAGAGCGTACGTGTCCATTAATTTATGCGTGACTCCATTCTAAAACTACGAAGGGCACAGAAAATATCGCTGGCCAGGATGCAAAATTAGAAATCTAAGGGACTTGTCATTAACAAATTGGTTGGGCTACCGCATAATTTTTGCAGTTTTGGGTGGGCCATGAAGCAAATATACTGACTTGTTTGGTGAAGTTTAAAAATGATATATCTTCTTTGTGATATGATTCTTATAGATGTGCTTGATTTTGGACAATTTTTAAATATTCGTTCAAAATATGAATACTGAATTGTGACACTGTTAATAACACACTGCTTCAGAGAGAAATCTATATAATTCTGTTGGCAATGAAGTTTCTGGTGCACTAAAACGGGTTAATTTTCATTTCATTTTCTAGCAATACCTCTTGATACAGACCAGGACATAAGGATGGGCCACGAAAACTTTTCCAACATAGCTGGTGGGCCACAGAAACGCTTTGTTTCTTTCAGGTTGGGCCACGAAATTCTTTGAGAAAATTTCGATTTTCCCTCCAGCCCACCCTACCAGATACTTATGACCTGTCCCTAACAAGGAACGAATCCAACAGCAGCTTAACTAAAACTTGTTTCTCATACGCTGTCGGTGCAGCCTGTTCGAAAAATTTGCCCCCTGGAATTTAGGTTTACATGAGAGGGGTTTGATTGGGCCAAAGTCAAAAGTGCTTTTGGTAAACTGCTTCGCTGAAAGGAAAGGTGTCGAAGAAAAAGACAAAGAACGGTTCTTTTTCAGGTTTTGCTGATTATCGTTCTGTTTCATTATTGACCGAAGCAACTTTTATGTTGGTATACAATTTGTGCAACCCTCCAAATGCATGAGAATAACAACCCCGTTCCCCGGGGGTGCACTTGACCAGATTTTGGTCGGGGACGTGCCATCGAGGCCTCAAAAACATACCTGTTCCTTATACTAATTTTTTGAAAAGGTATACCCGACCTTATACCAATTTTTCGAAAAAGTGTATCCGACCTTATACCAATTTTTCGAAAAGTATATCCGACCTTATATATTTCATGTAAAAGTCTTGAAAATAGGTAGCGTTCCTTATACCAAAATTGTGAAAATTGATACCGTTCTTTATACCAATATCTGGAAAATAGATACCCTTCCCGATGGCACGTCCCCGTACCCGAAATACATGTAGTGCAACCCCCGGGCCCCGACCATCAGAAAATTGATTCCCTTACGATATAGCTGAATGCAGAAGAAAAAACCTGAAAAACGAACACGTGTTTGCAGTTGGCAGGCAGCATCAATTTTCGGTCGAATTTATGAAATTTCAAATTGCTCACAAATCCATCCTAAAATTGTCAATCTTTCATTTAGATAACATTTGCATGCATTCTTCTTTGCAGTTTTGACAAAAATCATGACTTTAGTGGTAGTGTCCACGTTTTAACCCTTATCAACCACATATCAACCAATATTTTGGCTAAAACTTCAAGTCTCTTGCCAAGTTTTTACTCCAAAAAACATTTTGAGGCCAGCTATCCAGGTCCCTATTTTTTCATTTTGTTTTACAGAGTGAAAATGAAAGCAGGTTTCTTCCCAGATTGGACATTATAAGCCAGTACTGTCATTATTTTGAGAGATTGGGGCCTGCCGTAAAGCTTTTTGGAACAAGGGAATTTTCTCCTTACAATCAACAATGTCCTGGGTACCAGAACCAAAAAATGAGAGCCAATATGATTTTTTGGCTCTGGTACCCAGGGTAAATCAACAAGTGAATTCCTTGCAATGCAATACCACCATTTGGGGGGGGGGGTTAAGACACAGCATATTTTTGAAAAAACCCTAAAATATACTAGATTTAGGACATGATTTAGACCCAACAAACATATTTATTGCTTCATTGGACATGAGAGCTGGAAGTTTCAATGGTTTTTCGGTAACTGCGCTGCAATGTTCTGGCAAAAAACTCAGCTTTCACCTTCTCAAATTTTCGCATCAGCAATCCCAAATTAAACTGATCATGCACCAACTAACTAGCATACCCAAAGGTATTCTATAACAACGTTTCGCAACCCAACCAGTTTCTGACCCCCGTCTCCTACTGATAGGGGGTGCCCTCTTGGGCTCGACTGTTGCTGGTGTGTTAATTTTACAGTCAATCACGATTTTGGGACGCGAACCCAGCTCCGCAAGGCAGCACAGGAGAAGGAGGGATGACGGTTGTGAGCCAATACGCAAACAAGGATTTATTACCAAATACAAGCCATAATCTTGTGGTTTGTCCGCTACTGTTTCAGTCTCTCAGCAATTAGACTAACATCGAAAGAGTCTTAGAAGACTTTGCACTTTCAGAGTGCATATAATGCCTACAGGTTTTAAAAGGAAAGAGTGGTAAAATCAAACAATTGTGTATGTTGTCTAAATGAGTTGATGCAGAGTTCCTTCCAATTCTATTCAGAGTACCAAACAAACGTTATTAGCTGTTATTGAATTTTTCATAAAAGAAATGCCCACAGAAAACAGAACAGAAGAAAACTTCCTCAATACAACAATTTCTGATGCAACGACAACTTCAATGGATTTTCCAAACGGCGGCGTGAAGGCAAACAGTAAACGAAGGAATACTGCACGAAGAGGTATCCTAACTTTATTTGATCATATCATTTGTTTTCCAAACTGGAGATTATCCATTTTGTTTTAGCGGAAAAATCGTGTGGCTTTTTGACTTATAACATAGCCAATTACAAAAACCATTGCGGAAAGAAGACAGCAATTTTATTTACGTGTTAAGTTCCAAAGCACGTAAAAGCATTTTTGTGTGTGTTTTCGTGGAGACTTGTACCTGTGCATAAGAACAGAGCACTTTCGGCAGCAGAAGCTCCAATCATCAAACAAAAGCATACCAGAGCTCAACTTATACAGGCACCCCCTTTTGCATTTTATCAATTGAAAAAAAATAGGCCTCTCCATCCACACGGTCAAGAAATAATTCCCGTAAGACCAAGAAAATTCTCTTGACTTGTGGGCATGCTACGAAAGGAAGTGGGGGATCATTGAGGATCATTTCTCAGCTCAGAGAATCAGATAACTTTCAAGCAGATAACATTTGAACGGGGAAGGAAAGTTACTGAACATCTTGATACCTTTTAGCCCTGTGACAAAAGGGTAAAGTGAAGGGGTCACAGGTGGTTGATCTTCCGGGAAAGCTTTCAGCGTGCTGCTCATGTGAAGCTACTGTGAAGTTGGAAGCACAGCCACAAAAACAAAGACTTTAAACAGGTTTGCTGCAAACTTGACAAAATGCAGGTCACTCAAGCTTGACTTAAACTTTACATCAAGACTTCAATTTTAGCTGGAGCGAACTTGAGAGTGTGTACCCTTGTATTTTGCAGTTTCGTAGCCCTTCGAGAATTATAGAATTTTTAGGCCAAAGGGCCTAAAAACTACACAGACAGCTTGGGCCCAACCAGGAAGGGTTTGTTTTCAATTAGCCTACATTGAGAGGCATTTGATGAACAGAAGTTTGTGGCAAAATTGATTGTCTTCTAAAATGGATGCTTCAGACAATGGTAAGTTGCCTGGTGACGTGCATGTGTTCTGGTCGTCAGAAAAAACAAACAAACAAAATGGGTGTATGATCAAAAAAACTGAAACCTCGAAAATAGAGAAAAGGCGGAGTTCTAAGACCTCAAAAACTAAGAGCTCAAAAACTAAGACTACGAAAACAAAGACCACAAGAATGAAGACCTTGAAAACTAGAATTTCTAGAATTTTCGCCATCTTAGTACTGATTTCTTAGGGGTCGTCCAAAAATCCACTTGTGATTCCTTAGCAGTATTGGGCCACTAAGGGGGGAGGGGGTTTCATCAAAATCTGTTAAGTGATCATTGGTGGAACTTATGGAATTTCGATCCAGAAAATTTATGTATATTTTCAATTTCACATGCCCTATACGATGATTTTTGCAAGCTTTTGCTGCCATTGCTTCAAAACATCATGCAATCTAATGAGCGGTTGATTTAGGCCCATAAAAATTGACGATGACTGGAAGCTTGCATCATCAGAATGACGGAATAGAAAATACATAAGTCCGCTATGGAGGGGGAGGGATAGGGTTGAAAAGTTAGCGGCCAAATGCCGCTAAGCGATCAAAAGTGGATTTTTGGACGACCCCTTACACTAGTTTCTTTTGTGGAAAGTAGGTTTAAGAACAGATGTTTCCAAAGATGTCATCCAAATTGTGCATAATCACATTTTGGAACACGTGCTGGATCAGTTTCAACCAACTAAGGAATATCGTCTCCAAATTATCTTATAGCTTTTATACGAATTGATACGAATTCAATCGTATTATGTGAAAAGGTGTTATACGATTTAATTCATATAGCTGGAGAAGAGATAAGAATTGTATATGAAGTGTTTGATTTCTATGCGAATTATGATACGAATTTGATACGATTTTGATACGAATCGTGTATACCAAATGCTTATACGATTGTGTTACAACTTGTGTTTTCGAATTGCTTATATGAATTTGATACGAATTGCATACCAATCACATATGAATTGTATGCGAAGTTATACAAATTCTAAAAGGTGATGATACGAATTAATTCGTATGCAGCTCATAGAATATCGCATCAATATCGTATAATACTACAAATTCCCTACACGAATATAATATGAATATTTGGAGACGATCTTTAAAACAAAGCAATGTGAAGAGCCACGCTGGAAAACATGTTTGTCACGCCAAATATCTTTTGCGTGGAGCAACATCAAGAACAATGGAAGAACAATGGGTCTGTTGAATTTAGACAATTGGCATGGCATAAACCTTTGGTGTGAAATAAGACCTTCCACACTGGGTGAACAGGTGGCGTAAATAGAGGCAGATTATGAACTGAAATCAAAAACTAAGGTTCGCCAGAACAAGAATCATGAAAATGAAAACCTTGAAAACAAAGACCTCAAAAAGAAAGACCTTAAAAACTAAGACCTCAAAAAGAAAGACCTTAAAAACAAAGACCTCAAAAAGAAAGACCTTAAAAACTAAGACCTCAAAAAGAAAGACCTCATAAACTAAGACCTTGAAAATGGAGACCTCAAAACCTAAGACCTCAAAAACTAAGGCTTCAAAAACGAAAAACATTGTGAACTAAGACCTGGACTTGCTCCAAGTCTTGCTCTGGATCAATAAACAAATGGGACGGAAGCTGGAGAAGAAAAAGGATGTATGTATATATGTAAAACTGTGCCATGAAATTGAAATTAAAACTTGCTATAAAAATATTTGCAGGAAAATAAACGGAAAGCTAATTACATGTGTACCAAAATGATAAAAAGAAAAAAACAAACTAAGATTTAGTTTAAAATCAATTATTACAAAAACACCCCCAGTTTAAAATGGCAGGGATGGCATTATGAGGTCAGCGTGACGTTGTTTCCATAATGGTCCCCCAACCGGTGTTGTTGAAAGAAAAGTTTTCTTGAAAAAGAGAAAGAAAAGTGTACAAATGTATATTGTATATCAATGTAGAGAGTAATGTAGAGAGGGGAGGGGAAAGAGAAGGAGAGCAATACTTGTGGACTACACGCCCCAAAAACAAGTCTCTGCATTCACCTGCTTAAGTTTGTTTGGCTCTTCTGCTAACATGAAAGAAAGCCAGCAGTCCGGTCAAGATCTTAACCAGTCTTGTTTTCAGAATGTGCAGTACAGAAGTCTTGCTCTCCTTGCATTTTCCTGTCCCTTTTCTTCTTCTCTTCTGTTTGCTTATTGATCAACAGTGAAAATTGGAGCAAGTCCAACTGAGACCTTGAAAACTTAAGACCTCAAAACGTAAGACCTCGAAAACCAAGACCTCAAAACAAAGACCTTGTAAACTAGTTGAAAATGAAGACCTTGAAAGCAAAGACCTTGAAAATGTAAACCTTGAAACATAAGACCTCAAAATGTAAGACCTCAAAGGTGACAGACCTCGAAAAGGAAGATGATAACAATTATGTGCACACTGTAGGGGTTTTGGAGGTTCTTCAAGATACACTGAAGAGACTATGCATAAGCTGACGCCATCTAAGCTGACATAATGGATGATTTGATGACATCTTTGGAAACCCCTGCTCTTAACTGGTTTACGGTGCAAAAATTAAGGACATCCTTTTTTTTATCACATAAAATATTAAATCAACAACTACAACTCAAATATTCTATGGCTGCCATAGCTGGAAAGGACATGATGTCAGCGAGTTCCAACTATGACAGCCACTTACAGTAATTTCAAAATATATCTACAAATAATTTAATAAAAGAAAGAAAAGCAACTCGAACGGGCGTCTCAGAAAGAGGACCTCCCCCACCTTACTGCACATTGTCATCCTTCAATTAGGACATCCTTCAATTAGTTGGCCATTTAAAACCACTTTCAATGTTTTCTAAGAACCTGGTTCTATGTGAGGGTGGGGGGGAGTAATTCTTGATCAGATTTCAGGTAAGGGCCTGCCATCAGCATCTTCAAACTGATACTGATATCCCCTACAAGTTTTGTGACAATGATACCTTTGGCAAACTAAGTTTTCCATCAAAAAATGCAATGAGTTGGCGGTTTCTAGACATTTCTTTTGGCCCTAACCCTAACCCTAACTCATTTCATTGGCAATTTCTTGGCCAAAATTTTTCTGGATCAAAACTACTAGAATTGCATGTTTCTGGACATGAATTACCAAATTTTGACCTGTCCTTGGCAAAATCTCTGAAAAAGGCCAGGAGTCTGAAAAAGTATACCGTTGAGAGTGGCACATCCCCAGGTCTTTAGTTTTTTGAGGTCGTTGAGGTCTTAGTTTTGAGTCTGAGTTTTCAAAGTCTTAATATTTGAGGTCTTAGTTTTTCAAGGTCTTATGTTTCAAGGTCTTAGTTTTTGAGGTCTTAGTTCTTCATTTTCAAGGCCTTGGTTTCCCAAACACCCTGAAGTCTAGAAGTCTATTCAGGTGTTAGGAGAGGCCATCCAAACAATTTATGCTTGGCAATTGAAATAAATTGCCCAGCACTTATATCTTTCATATTTTTTCATACTTCACGTATATATTTTTTCCATGCAATGTAAAAAGTTTACAAAAACGAGGTACTTAAGACTATACTTACAAACTACTGAACTACATAGCAAGGATGATGACCCCGGGAAGCAAGAACCCATGACTATCCCAAGGGTCATTACATAAAACATTAAACTAACTTACTGACAAATACATACAAACGAAATTGGAAACAAAAAAGGACAGTCAATGCGCCAAACGATTACATAGAATTAAATAGGAATACATACCAGGAACTGTTTCACATTGGACGTCAGACCAGCACAGACGACAGTGCTGAGCCGCAGAGGCCCCATTAGGAGAACACTACCAACAACCACAGTTGCTGCTACTGCTCTCCCCTCAAAGCCCCAACCTGCTCAAAAACACCGCACCTGTGCTGTTGCAATATTTCGGATTTGATAAATTTGAGTTTGATTAGATGGGCTGTTATTCACACTTAAGTCGCCATACATCGCCAGACTTCCAAGTGCAACAGACTTCCAAGAATTTGAGAAAAAATGAAGAGGAGTAGGACTTAACATTAATGTCAAAGCCTGGAATTATCTTAACCATAAACCGACCAGTTCTATGGATAAAATTTAGGGTCAATTGGAGTACTGTATATCTTTATCAATGTCACCTGAAAGGTCTTTATCGCCATACAATAAGAGTGGTATCAGAGCGCTGTTTGAAAAACTGTTGATTTGAGCAAATGGTCGTAATAAATTTGAAACTTGGTCGACTTTGAAACTCCAAACTTCATATCTATACTTACAGGGGGTAGCCCTTTTCAGCACAGATGCTCATTTCCAACAGGCCTCTAATGAAATAAAATCAAAATTTAGTTGGAAAAGACTATTTCATGTAATACTAAAGACCAAACTCACAACATCCCCTGTCTACAATATCCTAATACTAACTTGAAAGATGCTGTCTTACAAAAGAAAAGATGCTCTAAGTTATTTTTGAGCACTAAGAGCAAAAGACAGCGATACAGATAAAACAGTGGCACAATCTGCACCTATCCCGTTTCATGGAGTTGCAGGAGTGATGGTAAAGTCTTGGAGCCAGTGATAACTGCTTTGGAAATCATATCATATAGTTCAATGCAATCCTTATAGACTGCAAGACTCTCCCAAGCCAAATGCTCCCCTCCCAGTGCAACCCATACTGATGGGATGAACTGTACAATCATGACTGCACCACTGTTTTACATGTGCTTGGTATGTCAGTCTTTTTTGCAGCAGAAAATGGAAAGGAGGCATTATTGCTACAGTATCATGTTGCTAACCAACCAGCCATCTACCCAGAAAAGCAGAAACCCTTTTGCCAAACTTCTGACTATATTTGGGTTTTGAGACATGCACAAATTTAATTTCAGCTGGGGCTGTTTGGGCATTCTTATTGGAAGTATGTTTTTGATGCGGCTTGTGTAAAATGCAGGTCAAATTTTTGCAGGTCACCGCGGCAGGTCACCGCGAGGGCCGAGGGCTCATAGGCTGCACAAAGGAATTCTGTTGTGTATCAGATACTGCAAACCGCTAGTGTATTGACGTATTCCTTAATTTGTATGTATTTGTTAATTTCAGGATTCGCAAAAGATAAGAGGGTGGCAAAATGATTTTTTTATTTCTCCGAAAGCTCACAAAACTGTGTGATAATGCCTCTTCCTTTTGGTGTTAAATGGGAACGCAATCCTAGCCTCACTTTTGTCATTACACAATGTCTTGTTACACCGTGAGAGATGGTTATCAAATCCCTTTGATTTTCATGTTACACAAAGTGACGATAACTTGAAATAGAAGAAAGCCGCCCTAACCCCATGGCGGTACTCTGCTCATAAATCAAACGACTGAAAGCATTAACCAGCTGGTGATGTAATTCTGATCAGAGAATTTGTGCTATAATTCTCAACAATTAACTGGTGGTAAAGTCCTCTTGAGTAAGGAAGGCAAAAGCGGTCTTATTGCACACACCCAGAGTTGCATATTTCCCTTGGAAAACTTTTGGTCGAGGTAAAGCGAAAAGTTGGCAATTTTGTCCAAAAAGTGATATCTCATGGCACTCTAAATGGGGAATTTGACCAAGGGTATGATTTTCACGAAAGTTAGTCTAGTCAGTCACGGTTTCATTTCGAAAATGCTTGCAGCAAGCTTAATCTGAAATTTGGTCAAGAATCCCGCCACCCGTGCTGAAGACTTTCTCGTCTTGGCTTAGTCATGGGGCACATCTAGCCGCTTCACTTTGACACATTACACGTCAACAAACCAGCGGCTCTCAGTATCTCATACACAACAGAATTCCTTTGTGCAGCCTATGAGCCTTTGGCCCTCGCGGTGACCTGCCGCAGTGACCTGCAAAAATTTGACCTGCATTTTACACAAGCCGGTTTTCGATGAAGTAGCATTCACATTTTTCAAATCTCAACTGTCTTTTTACAGCCCATTTGGCATGTAGTTAGCAAAGTTTCCAACCTGGTGCAATCTGACTTTGAAAGGATTTTGTTCTCTGTATCAAAGAGCAAAGGAGGTCACAAACACTGCATTGCTACTTGGTCTGCACACATGAAATCTCACCTAGAACTTTCATACTCTTTAGACTGATCAGTCACATGATTTGAAGTTTAATTTGATGTTTCTCTCTAAATCAAACAGTTGTTGATGTTTGGTGGTATGCTGTAGTCTACTATCAGATCTTTGCAAGAGTCTACTATAGATTTTCTTCAGAGTTGCCAAGCATACAGACACAAAACTCATAAGCAAATTTAAGGTGACCTAATATTGATACTGCAGTCCAGTTATCTGATAGAGTGGCCCTAGTATGAGGGTTCAAGTATTTGACTTTTCTCAGCTGGGTTCTGTATAAAAAAGTATTAATACATTATTCATTATAGGATACAGAGACTTTCTGGATGAAACTGATGGAGCCATTGTTGCAAGACAGTTTAGAAAGAAGGCTGATGTAAGTGCCAGCATTCTGTTCTGTTTGATTCTGACTTTGATTCTGCAGGGCCATCAAAAGCCGGCTCAGGCCTCGGAGTGATGTACAGGGTGTTTCATAAAAAACGCAACCCAACAATATTTTAGGATCTTGTAGAAGGAGAACTGACAAAATTTGAGTAGATGTAATATATACTGTCTGAAATTTCAGTCTTTCTTCTACCTAATGATATGCAGTTTTGATCCCAGGGGAGGTACTCATATATTTTTCCGTACGTGGACGTGCCGCTGAACAGGGTATCATTTTCAGGATTCCGACTCCGGGACAGAGTATCATTTTTGTAAAAATCGGCTCCATGGCAGGGTCCATATTTGTTATTTTTGACTACGAAAGGTCGTTTAGGCCATTTGCACTCTGCGAATGTGATTCAAAACGTTTGGATGGCAATATTTCCGCAATTCGACAGATTTCGTACAAATTTTCTTGCAGAGCACAACTTTGTCCAAAGAAACTAAAGGACAGGGTATTGTTTAAGAAAATTTTATTCCGGGACCGGGCATAATTTTCGGGAATTTGACTCCAGGGCAGGGTAGCTTTTTTAGATTTTCCAGTGGCACGCCCCCGTATGTTCGTAGGCTAAGTACCCCCCCCCCGGGTTTTGATACGTTAATGGAATTATTTATCATCAAATTGATACTTTCTTAATTCTAGCCATTCTCAAATGCAGCATGCATCTGGTAAAAAATTATGAAAAAAGGTTGCAAAAATATTTCAGGCCTAAGCATTTGAGGTGATGCTTGAGGAGGGAAATGACCATTTCATCCTCATATTAGGTGCATCTGTAGATAATAATATGATATGTTATGCTCTCACAAAGGTGGATTTTCGTCGATGTAAACGCCCTATCACTTTCCAGCATCTAAGATAGGCGATACTTACGAAAACATCAATTAAGCTTTACGAGTCAAGGTGGATCTTCACTGAAGGTGACTCACTACTGAAAATTTCAAAATTATGAAACATTGAAAGATGGTTGTGTACGAAAAAAAAACAAGTTCAAGACACAAGAAAAAACTGTAAGTTAAGATGACTCGCTACTGATATAAATTTAAACTGCTACACACTGGGTGTCCTATCGCTTATGGTAATACAATTTTTTTCTAGCATTTTGTAGTGCTTTATAGGGTTATACTATTGTGTTTCATCTCCATACAATTTATGTTGTAGGAGCTGCAAACTCAGATACTTGAAAAGTTTGATGCCCAATTTAACGAGCTTGTGGACCAATGTGTAGAAGAGTTAGAAGAGCCAGCTGCAAAAGCAAAGAAGCATACGAAGTGAGCTTTTTAACCGTCTTTGAGTACAGATATGTTCCCTTGTTCTTTTACATTGGTATACATTTGACACCCTTATCTGGAACTCCAAGTGGAAAGTGAAATAGACAAGGGGAAATGGAAATTCATACGAGATAGTAATTCCCCTGAGAAAGCAATTTAACATTTTGGATCATTAGTAAAACAAGTCAGAACGTAAATTTTGTCTGAGAATCATCAACAGGATTGCTTTTTTGGACACCTATTATAATGTTATGAATGACAAAGAGAGGCTTAGTGAGTAAATGTTTGGATTAGCTGACTGTATAAAAGACGCAGATGTCTTCGATCACATACCAGGAGCGCATGGACAAGTTCATGAACGGCTGGCTAAATGCTTTAGAAGTTCTCGATAAGATCTGGCTCTGTTTGTGATTTGTGATATAATTTTGTTAGATTCTCTTAAAAATTACATCCTGCAGTAAGCTCTGAGATACTATCTGAAAGTATCTGTAACTAAATATTTCCAAATGTGCCTCAAAGTTTTCTGCTGAAGCTGTTCTGACAAAGAATTTTCTGTTGAAACTTTATTTGTAAAGTCTTATTGAAAAGAAAGACCTTTTTTGCTGTAACCAAATTCAATTAATTTCATAGCCTTTATGATGATGATGGAAGAAAGATATTTGTTGCTCGAGAGTCACTTCTCACGTAAGTATTGGACATATGACTTTTCCTTTACTTGAGGACCATACCATGCAACCATTTGATGCCGTTGCAAACCATCGGTATCTACTAAGGCCATTTATTTTCAGGTGGAATAGCACTGATGGATAGGAAGTTTAGAAGGGGTGGAAAAAGTATCGGACCATGGGACCATTGGTCCCAGAAAATATTTTGGCTCCCAGAAAGAAACAGATCACACCTAAGAATGTGTAATGTAATATGCTGACATTCTAGAAAGAAAAATTAAAAAACATGAAAGAGTGAGGCAAAGTACATCAGTGAATGAAATAGCAATGATTAGTGAATCACATTATCTAATATGTGCTGCAACAGATACTGTTTAGCCAATAGCACCCGGTTTTTCTTGCCTGAGAATTCTTAGGAATTTTTGAGAAGATCAGTTCCAATGTAACAAATTTTCTAAAACACTTTGATTATTGAGGAGGAATTGCACAAATTGTGGAATTTTGACACTTGTAATGATATGATACCTGTTCAATTATATTTTCATTATAGCTATGTTCAATAATCATAAACTTGCATACTGTGGATAAACTGATTCCTCTTGAGCCATATTATGGACTTTATTCCATTGATGTTGAAAATTTCATCTCTGAAAATCATACCTTCATGCTTAAAATACCAATAAGTCAGTTTTTTAATTGAGCAATTGCCTTTATGTCTTGTATGGCCACAGAAAATGTTTCAATTTCTGATTGCGGTCCCAGAAAGAGAAAATATTTTCCACCCCTGAAGTTTAGTTCGGTAAATGCTCTAAAGGCTTACGGGGTGAGTGGCCGAGGGGCTTAAACAGTTTTCGTCAAGAAGCTGTAGTTGAGCTCGGTCAAGTGAGGTCAGACTGTGAATGGGTGACCTTGGAGGCCTGAGCTCACAACTCAACTCACCTCATCGTCCTTCGGAAGGGACGTTAAACTATAGGTCCCATGCCTGTGTGTGGCATACACAGTGGGCCTAAATTAGCTTTCAGTAGCTAAATATTCTGACAGCCCACTCAACAAATTGAAAATAAAAAAAAACCAAACATCATGGTGTGTCGCTTTTTTCGCCCAAGTGGACATGATATGCCTCTTTTCATTGCAAGGTGGAAAAGTCGAAGACAGGTAATCGAGGCATTAACTTTGAAATTCAAAGACAATCATGCATTTTATGAAATACGAGTTTTTTATGTGAACATGGCAAAAAACATTAATATTTACATCGAAAAAACGCTCATTTCCTTTATTATATGATATTTTCGTTAAAGATAGCGTGGTTTAATCTAGGAATCAACGAGGGAAACATTGAGGCCCCGTCCGCACGCGTACTTCTACGTTTTGTGAACGCATAGAATGTTTTCCGCCCGTACTGATCCACTTATAGTTTCTGGAGTGTTTTTGCCTGTCCACACGTAAACACCACAACCGTTGGAAATGAATGATGGGCATGATGTCTATGACGTCATCGTTTAAAAAGTTTGTCTTTACGACCGTCCACGTTCTCGAGTGTATGCGTTTAGGGTAACTTAAAATGCCGTTTACGTGTGGATGCATGGCGTAAACTTATAAGAAAATATGCCTTTACAGACGTAAGCGTATACGTGTGGACGGGCCTAAAAGCTTTTGGGCAACTGGCATGCATTGCTGCTCTAATCGTATGATTGGACTTATTCCGTGCTGCTTCAAAATAGTTTTGTGATGTCACTCAAATGAGGAGGACGCCGCTGCATCTCCAGGTGTTGCCATATCTCTCCTTACATTTGTTAAACATTGGACCATGGGTGAAAGGAAACAAAATGTTTATTCTTTGATAAAATGTAAACTCAGATCATACCTATGTCTTTGTCGTTGTTTCTTTCTGCCTTTTATTGATTTCCTTTGCAGCTATACCGCAGCTCAACTCGTTGCTTCGAGTTTGCAATGGCCAATGGACTTGCTCCAGGTCTATTTATTTTCTTCATCGGTATCTTACAGAGGAGATAATTTTATGGAACGAAATCGTCTCCTTTTCAATGTTTGCTCATTTGCATTTCCTTTCATAAAATTATTTACTCTGTAAGATACTTATGAAGAAAAGAAATAGACTTGGAGCAAGTCTAGTGGCCAATGGCTTAATTTCAGTAACTGCAAAGCGAGGACAGCCTCGCTTTTAGAGGAACTGAAAGTAGGCCATTGCAAACTTGAAGCAACGAGAGCTGAGGTAGGGCTGCACAGGAAAGCAAGGAAAGGCAAAAAGAAACAACTATAAAAATGCAGGTATGATTTGAGTTTACATTTTCTATCACCCATGATTGGACTTGAATGAAATTCATGAAATTTACGAAAGCAAGACAGATGACTGCAATGCATGCTAGTTGCCCAAGACCCTTTTAAACCAAATTGCTTCTTAGTCATTAACACTTTTGGTCTTTGAACTGAATTTCCACTTTATTCAATGGTTTATCCACGGTCTGTACAGCCGATCGAGATCAAAGGGTCGGAATGCAATCTCCGACACATAACCGTAGGAACCGGGGGCACTGGGGGCGCATGCCCTCAAGGTTTTGCAATAAACAAAGAAGTGTCCTTTTTATTTTCAGGAGATGCTCCTTTACCTTGAGGAAACAGTGCCCTTGAAGTGTTGTGCCCCCCCAAGTTTGAGGTGCTTCTTGCGGCCTTGCTGACACTTGCCTTTCTTTGAATTCAAATTACAACATTGGTCTTTCTACTGAATGACTCAAAAACGCCCGGCATGTGAAGAAATACTCCCCCTTGACTATCAAAACAGTAACATTGAAAACTGTTGCGCTGTCTTGTCGCTATAGTAAATTAGATTCAATAATTTACCCGGCTTTAATTGGTCATAAAATAATTTACCCGGCTTTAATTGGTCATAAAATAATTTACCCGGCTTTAATTGGTCATAAAAATAATTTACCCGGCTTTACTTGGTCATAAAATAATTTACCCGGCTTTAATTGGTCATAAAATAATTTACCCGGCTTTAATTGGTCATAAAATAATTTACCCGGCTTTAATTGGTCTATTCTACATTGGTACTTAAATCTTTCATTTACAGTATTATCGTTAATTTGATTGGTCATCCCTGCATGCGGATGTTGGGGATGCCCTGCAGACAGCCTCTTGGAAGAACCACAACACGAGTGAAAACGAAATGCAAAATTTCCTTGGTTTTCTTTCTAGCTATAATGGCACTTGGAATCATTGAATACTCCTGGATGTGTAGCCTGCGTTAAGGCTGCACGCAGGCTACTGAATGGGTTGTTTACACATAGGGGAAGATTTTTCATCCTCCCAAGACGAAAACACAGGCGAAAGCGTGTTCAAGTCATTGCTTTAAAGTAGAATATTAGAAAAATTTTCTCCAGATTTAAATGCACTTTACAATTTTTCTCGAAGGGACATTCTCAAGTAAAGCCCTTGTAAAATCTGAAAAGAGTGGCCAGTTTTAGTCGATAGACTTCTCTTAACTTAATTGAACATGATGATTGTTCAATCAGATATTGCAAAATATTATAACTTACATAGTTAGGAAGCATTAGGAAGAAGGTATATTAGAAGCAGCAGAGATGAAAATGCTGGGAAGGATAGGAAAATAAGTGAGGACAATCGAAGGGAGCTTGAAAGAAACAGTATTGCTGACAAGCTGAGGGAGACCAGACTGCATTGATATGGACATATACTCAGAATGGATGAAGAAAACGGGCTAAAGGAAATGACGAGCGCTAAGGTAGACGGCAAGAGGCCTCGAGCAAGGCCAAGAAAAGATGGAAGGACAACATCAGGAAAAAATCAAGAAGAGCTGGGAATATCTGAAGAAGGATGCCCAGTACAAGATAAGAAATTCGGAGAGCCGACCCTACACAGTAGGAAAAGGCAAAGAAAAAGTAGATAGTTAGGAAGCATTAGCCTTTTAAACGGCGTGCCCTTTTCTGACTCACCATTTATCATTTACCAATCCAACAATCAAATACTTTTCTATGTTCATCTACATTGCAGGGAGCTTCTCGAAGTCAATCACATCCAAACAATTTACAACATTTTTGTGGCGTTGCTTATCTTATTTATGATGAATACGTTGGTGTATGATTACATAGAAACAGGGAGGTTAGTACTTTTTTTCTATTAATTTGTGAGTAGTCGCCAAATGCAGGCAAATTGACAATTGTTCCTAAAATATCGCCTATCTCGTAGATTTCCGGCTTCAATGAAGAGTCTAATATTTACCCAGGGCTATCGAATTTCGGGGAGAGACTACAAGTTTGGGGATAGGGATAGGTATTCAGGATAACATCGGTTTCAAATCTTTAACCATCTGAGTGTAAAATTCTATGACCTATTTCTTTGAACTGAACGGCTTCAAAGAAACTTTGAATGTTTTACCGTAAATCTGCCGTTAGACTTTTCTGAAATCTTCATTATTTTTAGAATTACAGTGTTTTTTTATCTTTTAAGAATTCTAAAATATTTGCGAACAATACTTAAAACTATCGTCATTTCTAAACCTGTTGACGAAAGATCAAATTATTTTCAAGAAAACCATAGTTTATGGATGTCTACAATATGGTATCAAGCAAGATTCTTTCACTCTTCTGGTTTGTGATTTAGAAAGTTGATGAGGTCACCTCATAAAATGAGCTGAAATATGAAATAGGCTGTTATCTCGACAAATATTCAACATTTCTGAAAAGTTCAATGGTAGAAGCATAGAAAAGGGGCCAAAGTTTCTTTCAAGTCATTCAGTTTAAAGAAATATGTCATTGAATTTTACACCCGCCTCTTTACACCGATTTAAAGATTTGGAACCTATGTTATTCACCTGTTACGAATAATCGAAAACCGGACCGCTTTTGACTGCTGGTGATTCGATCTTTGGTCAAAATATTTTGAATGATGATTGGTGATTTTATATCGACTGTTGTTAGTCAACTTGTTGAGCCACAAGGGATTCTCGAAGAGTGGTTGCTTGGAAATGGCTTAAAAAGTTGGGAATCATTGATTGAATTTTTAGAAAAACTTTGAAAAAGCAAATGGATGCGAAAATAAGCAACTTTCAGTACTATGGCTGAGACAACTTTTTGTATGAAATTGTGTATTGCAAAAAATGAGCAAAAACACCACAAATTGTCACTTCACCCCCCCCCCCGTTTATTTTTAATGTCTAAACATTGTTCAGGTGGAGCACATGGATCCATTTTTCTTTGCCAAAACAGTATGTTAGAGGACACAAGTGTCAGTATGCCTGAAAATGAATATGAGGACCATATCTTATATTACAACTCACTTTATAGTGACTAGTTCACCCTGCAGGGCCTTTGTCCAGTAACCTAAAGTTTATTCCTTCTTCGCACAGTATGTTATCCTTTCGTATAACTGCACAACCTCTGCCCTAGTGTATTTTATCCCTCTAACGACATGATGCTATCCCTCCGCCTTACCTCCAACACAATGTTGTCCTTCCAAATAACCCCTGCCTAACTGCATGTTATCCCTCCAGCGACACAATGTTATCTCTCCACCTTACTGCACGTTAACCCCCCCCCCTCAAGGACACGACGTTATCTCTTAGCTATACTTGATGTTATCCCTCAGAATAGCTGAATAGCCTTCGACTTACTACATAGTTTCCTCCAACAAAGTAATGTGATCAATCCATCACACTGAACAACCTCTAACTTACTGAACATTCTCCAAAATACTGCACAGAACTTCAACGGGGTGCAGTTCCTTATTATCATGGAAGAGTTTCAAAGCTTAAATGATTCCTCAATTTCCTCAAGCAGGTCTTTACAAAATTTTATCATTTTATTGTAGGATTTCTGTAGATTTATCAATAATCACATGGGCGTTTGGAAAAGTCTCCTTAGTCACAACAACATGGTTGATGATGATGATGTATACCCTGACAATATTTCCAATGATACAAGCATGGGTCGTTAATCAAAAGTCAGGGATACCTTTGCCGAATATAGTATGGATCTTTGCTTATGGTATATATATGGCTATATTTGCTTACTTTCCTGTTGTCGAGATACTGAAAGCAGATCTGCCACCCGCCTCAACGACAATCGTTGTTTGTGAGCAAGTAAGTTGTCGTTTTTAGCAAGCTTTTATTGATTTGTGTATGCATCAAAGTCCCGCCTTTAAGAGAGACACTTTTGACTTCAGCCTCTTGACTCCCGTTATTACTTTACTGGATTCCTTTTGGTCTCAAACATTTCAGGGCAGTAGGAGCATCTCAAACTTGGGGGGCACGAGGCTTTGAGGGAACTTTTCCCTTGAACAAAAAGGGGCATTTTCTAAAAAATAAAGGACACTTCTTTGTTTAATGCAAAATCTTGGGGGCACGTGCCCCCAGTGCCCCCCGGTTCCAAAGTCCATTTTTCAGGGTCTTGGTGTCCTTTTAAGTAGTTTCCCTTAAAGACAGAACTTTGCTGTATAGAACGTAGCCCTTTTTGATATACCGTGTTTGTAGAAAGGGTGCCGCCTAAAAAACTTTCTTAGACGCAAAAGCCAAGATCTAGCAAACTGAGGTTTCTGTGACTTCATCAGAATGTGAGAATGTCAGCGAGGCTGGCTGGTGCTTGACTATCAATCTGAGCGTTGTTGGTTCGATTCCCTGCCCAGTCAAACCTGCAATAAGGAGAGTCGCTGACGCTCTGTTATTCTAAACCAAAGGCATCAAGACTGGATGGTCACATTGAGAAGAAGGACCAGGACATTGTGTCTCTCTACTCAATATGATTAAGCTTCCCAGTGTAAAAGGAACAAATCTTGCAATTTAATAGGAACAGTTGCTTTGATTTATGTTCAAAGTTATTAGTGACTGCAGACAAAGGAAATTCTCTCAACCAGGAAATCAAAACAAACACGGCCGTAATAGTTGCCCCCAGGCCAGTGGAGCAAACACTCGCCATTTGCATTCAAGAGAAGTTATATGCTTATAACCAAAGAATATGGGTAAATCTAAGGTTCTGTTTTCCGGATTTTGTTTATTTGGTTCAGATGCCGAGCAGAAGGCACTGTAATCATACTACACAGCTCCTGAATCAAATATACAGAATCCGACCTTAGGTTTACCCCTCTTCTTTCGTTATAAGCAAGTGTTTTTTCTTGAAAATCACCTTTTGCTTGCACCAGGCGAAATTTTGCCCTTCTTGTTTCGGGGCAACTTTTGCGGCCATGTTTGTTTTGATTTGCTGGTTGAGAGAATTTTCTTTGTCTGCAGTCACTAATCGTTTTAAAATGAGGTGGCAATTAAAGCAACCGTTGCTATTGTATTACAAAATTTGTCCTTTTTCCCAGTGTCCTAAAAACTACCTTCGGGTGCTAAGAAGATTTGTAGAAGAAGAAAGAATGTAAGGCCGAAGGCCCATGAAGACAGCATTTATTGAAGGGCAACCCTCCATAAAGATTCTTTATTAAAGGAATGAAAATGATGATAGTAATTAGGAAATAATGACTCTGTAAGATTTGTCTCATGGAGACAAATTAGCAAACACCCCATGGCTTTGACTCAGCTTGCAGGTATACGCTGTGATAATGAAAAATAAAAATGAAATTTTACATGGTGAAACTAGTTTTCTAAGGCATCTACAGTTTGCTGCAGTGTCATGCCAATGCAAGCAAAACCATTGAATAAAAGTATGAATTATGCTGTGCAACAATGAGAATGTAGATGTACTATTTTGCTGCATTTGATTGCAAGCAATTTTCCCAATTTTATGATGTGATAAATGTAGCGACTGTTTTCAAAAGTTCCCTGCAAGGTAAAGAGAGTGGAAAATGTCTTGCGAGTTCATGCTAACATATGATTAGATGTTTTCATTCCCTTTTTAACAGCACTGTAGTTCGAGTTGAATTAAAACTTGCGATACATGTCGAGATGTCCAGATTATTAATTTGATAATCCAACCTCCATTCTATGAGTCAAAAGGAGTCTGTATTCCAGGGATGAAACGAAATCTGTTTGCAAAACAACCCATTTGATCACAGAATCATGAAACATGAAAGTCAATGGTAACAAAGCCTTTTTACAGCGTGTGTCTTGTTTTGTGGAATGTGTATTGTAGCCAGTCAAAAATCAGTTGTAGCCACAATGATTTTGGAGACGGGCACCGGTAATTGATCATTTGATGTCAGCTCAAGTGACTGCAAGAGCGAGTGGCTGCAAGAGGGGTGTTAATCTTGTAATGATAACAGAGCGAGAATGGCCTATTATTGCCTTTTCCATGTATTTTGATGCAGTTTGTTTCCAATGCCCAAA
This sequence comes from Aurelia sp. 4 Dawson et al 2005, assembly GCA_964019985.1. Taxonomy (NCBI): domain Eukaryota; kingdom Metazoa; phylum Cnidaria; class Scyphozoa; order Semaeostomeae; family Ulmaridae; genus Aurelia; species Aurelia sp. 4 Dawson et al 2005. The sequence goes on along the minus strand of OZ026493.1, from coordinate 20,784,244 downwards.
ATGCCACATTCAGTGACTAACGTTATCTCTAGCTTTATAGTTTGCTCGTTAGATTGTGGTGTTGCATTTAGTAATGGAGGATTTTTTCCAGTTTGCGTATTTTTTTTCGTGCAATCCTTTTATTCAAGTCTTCAATCCTACTTCTAGGTTCGTTTGATGATGAAAGTTCATGCATTCGCAAGAGAAAATTTTGCCAAAGTTTGGAAGTTAAAAAATGAAAAGGGTGAGAAGTTAACTTGCTTTTATTTCAATAATATGTGCTTTGACAATGAGATGATTCTATTTCGTATTCGTAAATGGTCTTTAATCTATCAGAAATATAACTTTTGCGCATGTGATTGTTATTTTGTCATCTAGAGTGAATATATTAGACATGTCCATTTATTGAAGTGCCAAAAAAGCAGCATTAGCATAGAAGTAAGCCCAAGTATTTTGAAAACACCAGCTTCATTCTTTTTCCAAAAGTAGCTTCAAGCATAGCAGTCTCCTCATGTGAATTTTAGGAAGCAAATTAATTAGTAAATAAATATACGGATGGTAATGTATTTATGTCTTCAGCAACCAATTTCCTATGTTTATTGAAATAAAAATGTTTGTTTAGCGTGTATTACGTCGTTAGGCATATATAAACAAATTTCACTCTAAAGATTCACTTGTTTACGTATGTTTAACGAAGTTTGTATTGAGAATTTTCCCCAAATTTTCCTTGAAGTCTGAATTAAAAACTCCCCCTCTCAAGAATTGAGAACTAATGCAAACTAAAATGATTTAGATTATAGAATTTTGGTCATTATAATGAATGGGCCACAAAAGTTTTCCAGCTTTAACGAAATGCCAGAAAAAAGGCCTAAAGCATTTGATCAAGCCACAAAGAAACTCCTTGCACAGAATGAAAAGCATGTGCAGTTTTCATGGGGGGGGGGGGATATTTGTCTGCATATTTATTGCCATGAAATATTTTAAAACTTCAGTATTGTTTGAAAATATAGTTCTTAGGATAAGAGAACTGAGAATTCGCAGATGAAATGCCCTTGTATATTGTTCTGTGCGAGAGCATTCCACACGATTTGGTTAAGTGTTTCATGCCCTTTTACGGGCATCTCTCAACCATGAGCGATAGGGCACCCAGTGTGTAGCAGTTTGAATTTATATCAGTAGCGAGCCACCTTAACTTATTGTTTTTTGTGTCTTTGAACTTGTTTTTACTTGGTACACAACCACCTTTCCATGTTTTGTAATTTTGAAATTTTCAGTAGTGAGCCACCTTAAGTGAAGATCCACCTTAACTCGTAAAGATCTCACCTGTCACTTAAGGTGGCTCACTACTGAAAAATTTCAAAATTACGAAACATTGAAAGGTGGTTGTGTACGAAGTAAAAGCAAGTTCAAGACACACAAAAACAGTAAGTTAAGGTGGCTCGCTACTGATATGAATATAAACTGCTACATACTGGGTGTCCTATCGCTCATGTCTCAACCGAGAAATTTTAGCAATGTCTCGTTCACCTATATTTTCAGTGCTGAAATGAGCCATAGCCAATGTACGAGTGCAAAAAAATCACAGAAATACTTTGGTCTTTCGCTTTTCATCTAGAATCTGAATCATTCAAATCCGTCAATATGGACTCTTGGTGCCGTAGATTTTCAAATGCAGGGACTTTTCTGGCTCACCCTATCAACATCATTTGTACTTATCTTGGTAGCTTAGTGTGTTTTGATTGTAAATAGTTATCAGGCTCTCAGGTAATTCTAACAAACGTTACTGATGAAGATCCTATATTCGTGTTTGCAAATTTTTGTATTGTTTGAGTTCTCTTTCAATCAAAACTTTATTTTAGATGCAAAAAAGAAGGAAGAGCTGCTTGATGAAATGCCTGGTTTCTCTCAATTCCTTTATTTCTTGTTTGCTCCAACGCTAATCTATCGTGATAATTATCCGATGTAAGTTTTGAAGCATTTCTTCCATTTATGAAATAGGACTGATAGGAAAGTACATTGTTATCTCCAGTGCAAGATCATCAGCGAGACACATCACGTACTTGAAGCACCTCTTCGTTTCCACAGCATGATTGCAAAGGCCATTTTCCCTTTACTTACTTTAGCTACCGGGTGAGCAAAACCAATCTCCTTTTGAAGGATCACTGCTCCCTGGATTTGAAGGAAATGATATTTGCAGAGAAACATTAGCAAATGGAGACATGTTCAAATATTTTGTGGAATTTACCTGATTAGAATCAGCTACAACGTTCTGAAATTAAGAGAGTTTTTCTCAAGGAAGCCCTTCTGAGAAATCATCAAAACAGGCCTAAGATCACGACTGAATTTCAAGGTAGGATTGATTTTTGACTTACCGGTCTGAAGAATGGAAGAGCCAGGAGAAATTGGAGCCAATGTGTTTACACGGGACCGACCGCATATTATAGTCGCGTACCTGTACCGCGTACATATTTGGTCGGTATGGTTTTGCGTTCACACGATGCCAGCCATCTTTTATGGGCATCCACATTAATATCATTGTTAGCAATTTGGTGCCAGTTCCTTTCAAGACCATTGGCCTCCTATTCAAAAAATTTCATCCTCGATTATGGAACCGTGCAAATCTAATTCGCTTATGCCCTATTCACACTGCAAATTAAACCAGCTGCAACTAAACCAGGTTTTCGAATAGGGCTTTCTGCTTGGTCAATCTAACAAATCCAGTCATTTGATTGGTTGAAATTTAAACTGGTTTCGATAAAGCTCGTTTAACTGTGTCATTGTGAATGTAGTATTAGAGAGTTTACACGAGGCCGCCCACAAATTTGACCGGGTAATTTCGCAAGAAGGTCACTTTTTTTGTTGACCAAACGAAGATCGGCTAAGCGTTCAAATATTCAGCCGGTCAGTTTTTGTGTAAACGGGAAGGCTTACTGGCCACCAAACATTCAGCCTACCTCATGTAAACGCAGCCTAAGTCACTCCTCATTCGTAATCAAAAGTTTGTACTGTGGCTTAGTTAACAAGCTATCTTACCGTCTACAACTTACAGATGTTTGAATTGTAACGAGAAGTGAGAAATACAATAAATACATACGATGTCTTTGATACAAATTTATGATATAAAGGAAACGAAATAACACCCACCCCAAGTTGATATTGAAAGGACAGCATTAAGAAGTTCCAGAAGACCTCATTTTAATAACGGTCCTGTTTGCCCCACAACTTTCCAACTTTTGTCCATCTCTGTATGCTTCCCATCTCCAATTGCAGGACACCTCAAATCCGCTGGGAATACGTCGTGACTAATGTTTTACAAGTTATTGTTTGTGTTTTCTTTACGTACTACATCTTTGCAAGATTTTGTGTGCCTGTATTCAGGAATACTGGCAAGGAACAAGGTAATCTGAGGTATGATCAACATTTTATAATTCTGTTTTGGTACACACTAGGTTCCCTCGTATAAGAAACCAGTTTTTGATTTGAGGCCTCAAAAAGTTTCTTATCCAAAGAGACCTTTTCATGATTAAGGTCAAAGTTTCTTATGCATAGGTACCACCATCAAGTCAAACCAATTCAAGGTATGTGACAGCACCGTACGTGCATGTACATTGATCAATACTGGTGATATTGTACAATACATATTGTGTAGTACATTGTTTTAATATCAATAAGCTGCTTTATGCATTTAAGATCAATACTTCATTGCAAAGCAAAGGAAATACACGTGGAAGCATTTTTTGCCATTTAGGAAGATACTATGACAAGCCTAAAAGTAAGAAACATCTTAATTTCAGACCTAGAATTGTGTCTTATAGAAGGAGCCTCTTGTGAAGAAAATGAGACCTGCTTCTTACACAAGGGGGTTTCTTATACGCGGGAACCTACTGTAGCTACTGCTGCATCATAATGGCAGAATATTTGTAAGCAACACAGTCATTTCTTCCAAGCAGAGCTGGTTTTTGTGGGACTCTGACATATGTGGGATAACGCTGCAGCTAGCTGACATTTATCTGTGCTCAAATCAGAACGAAACTTTACTGGCGACTCGTTGATTTCTTCCTGTCCAGAAATGTAAAAACAGTGATTTTGCCCGTATATTGGCTGAGAGGGAGTAATGTTTTGCATGGGATTTTACCAGAATTCTCAAAACTAAAATGATGATATGATCTATGACCATTTCCAGCGTCTAATATTGATAATAATCCCGCTCTTAGTGAACACAAATGAATCCTACAAAATGCTGCAGCCATATAGCATTGTAAAGATGCTCATATGAGTGTACTGGCAGCTCGTACCTCACAGACAATAACATGCTATACTGGGCAAAGGATGTTCTGATAACACTCTTGGAAAAAAGTATCTTGCCAAGCTTGTTACAGTTAGCTGAGCATTGACTTCAGCTTCGAGATGTTTCAGGATCCATCTTTCATTCGTAACTGAAAGCTCTTCGCATGGTGCAGAACTTAACTAGTTCTTTTTACAACACAAAAAAATGCTGAGTATTTCATCTACACTGGTTGCGGGAAACATTCTGCTCCCAAAGGGGTCTAAATTGAGGTGAACAGTGCCTTAATTTGAAGTCAGCCAATCAGGAAGTCCGTTGAGGTTTTTGTGTGGCCAACAGATGATGCGCAACGAATGAATTGGCTATTTCTCTGGGCTAAGAATCAGAGTAAATATTTCAACCTTGTAGTGCACCACATTTGAGGTCCAAATATGATACATCGATCTTACAACGGTAATGATGCTCTGTATTGCTATAATTGTCGACCCATGGTTCACCTTTTAGTAAATTTTCGCTAATGGCAAAGTTACTGTTGACAACCCCTTTCTATTTCTTTTATAGAGAGCTGATGCTGGCTACATTTAGCTGCATGTTACCTGGAACACTTGTATTAATTCTTGGCTTCTTTTCAATCCTGCATTCCTGGCTGAATGCATTTGCTGAAATGTTACGATTTGCTGACCGCATGTTTTATAGGGTAATCTTACGTTATCGGTACTTTTACCTGTAATAGGGGTTGTTCATAAATGATAGATGCCTTCGCTGAAGACTACGTTGGTGAGTGTGAAGAGCACATATCAACGATCTTAGGAAAGCTCGAGAGTTTTTACGCAAGGCTTCCTATTGCTTTCATTTATATTTGATATGATATATAAGATATTGAAACAGCATGTACATGAATATTGATATATGTTACTTAAGGACCTGGTACGTTTTTAAGGACGTGCGAGTGTGCTTCCATCAATGATCTGTAATATGTTGTAAAACTGTTGTTTGTTGTTGTAACACAACATCAAAGGGTTTGTGATGCTTTGTCCAGCATGGGAGGAAAACTTTTCGAGCAAAACCAGCACATGTCTTGACGGGCTGTTAGGGTACCCATATTTCTATAGATGTACCGGTGAGTCAGGAAAATGTATTAAACTTTCGAGAAATCGTACTCCAAACACTATAACACCTATTTCGAAAATTAAAACTCCATTGCCTAACTTAAATTCTATGTAAATTTTGAGAAATCCTTCATAATTTACTTGAAGTATCTAAGCCTCAAATAAAGCATTCTGGGAAACTACCGAGTCAGTCAATAAAAAGTCCGAAGTTTGAAAATACTGCTTCTTCAACATCAACATCAAACAATAATACTGAAAAGCGCTTGTTTTATTCCTAATGTATCCAATTAGATTCAGTAATTTAGCGGGCTTTAATAATGTAAGATTTTTTGCAGAAAGCCCCATTCGAAAACCTCCAAACGGGTGTACAGCAAGAGAAATATCCCTTTATTCTTCTTCCTAGCAATAATGGCACTAATACTGCATTCACACTGACACATTAAACCAGCTTTATCTAAACCAGTTTAGATTTCAACCAATCAGATGACTGGATTTGTTGAATTAACCAATCAGAAGACCCTATTCGAAAACCTTGTTTAACTTAAGCTGGTTTAACTTGCAGTGTGAATGGGGCATAAGATGTATTCGTCCATTTTGTCCTCTTAGGAGAATAAAATCCCCCGGACTAAGTTACTCATACTAGAGGGAATACTCTTTCATTTCCCTCAGAGAATAGCTCGTGCTAGAGCTTGCTCAAGGCATTGCAGTGTCATAAACATATCATTGAAACTTGCTCATAATTTAGCTCGTCTTTCAAGGTTACTCAAAATGGATTTTGTAGATAATGCCTTGTAAAATCTGAACCGAATGACCGATTTCTGACAGGAAAAATTCAAAGAATAATTGAACATGTTAGCTATTCAATCAACTGCTGCAAAATGTCATTGCTTATATACCCAGGGAGTAATAGCGTTTCAAGCACTGGGTGTTTTTTTACTTAATCCGGTAGCTTCCGTTGGTTTTGCTTAAAACTGTAAGTGATCAGCTCAGTTTGATCCATCTTTCAGCGATTAAAATGGTAAACATGTTTTTCCTTTGCTCAGGCATTGCTTTCTATTCGTACGTTCATCCGAAAAGTATTGAAATATTGCCATGCTTCTCTGTCAGTGCTGGACAGCGAAAAATGAAAATGTACATGATAGTGAGCAGTTGGCCATTTCTCGCTTTTTTCACGGCATACCGAGAAATATAATATTTTGGCTAATTTCTACGTAAATTATTATGAAAGTTTTGCAAATTGAGTTGAAGCCGCAGCGACATGATGGATCAAACATTTTACAAATTGATTGGTTCAGTTTTCGTGTAACATTTTTCAAACAGTGTATGCACTTTTTTGACTAACCCGGTATTCTTATCTTTTGTGCCATCGTTGCTGTCCCGCCTTACCTTTTTCTATTTATCTGTCTGTTTATCATCTTGTCAACACATGCTTCATTGATCCTGCTAAGATCTGGTCAAAAATACTCTGCCAGAGTCGTGTTTAATTTCGTCTTTGCAGACTTGCTCTTCCTGTTTCTGTTAAATACAGCTAATATTTGGTCAAAATGCGCTATAGAATCCTGCTAGCCCTTGTTTATTCAGTGAAGATGTTTTTTTTAATGTTTTCAGGACTGGTGGAACTCATATTCATACGCAGCTTATTACAGAATGTGGAATGTGGTTGTGCATGATTGGTTATTTGCTTACATATACAAAGATACGCTTCTTATTTTTGGTGAAAATAAGAAAGCCCTTGCTGCCATTTTGGTCTTTATACTTTCTGCAATTGCACATGAATACATTTTGATTTTGGCGTTTGGTTTCTTCTTTCCATTGCTTTTCTTCATGTTTGGAGGAGTTGGATGTAAGTAGAACATCGATTTTGATACTTTGAGTTCCAATGCTGTAAATCCTCGAATAAGCCCCGGGGGCTAATGTTGTTCAAATGAATTTCAGGCTAGGGGCTTATTCGAGGAGGGAACTTATCGAATAATAACGTAGATATGTGATGAAATAATGCCATTCTAACTGATATATGTATGGAGGAAGTGAAAACATATCAGTTTTGAACTAGAATTTGCAAGACATGATATAATATTGAAATCCAACGTAACGAAGGTAAACATGATACCAAGACAAAGGACGTTTCAATTCATATCGAATTCACCATTTTGTGGAATTCAAATTCCCCCATAGGGAATTATTTCACAAAGTTACTTCTGAGGTGGGCACAAATTACTTCAGAGGTGAGGACGTATTCGACGGAGGGAGCTTATTCGAAGGCGGGGGCTTTTATGACGTTTTATTGCATTAATCGTAAGATAGCCTTGAAGTATTGTATGGGACCATAGCGATGTGCACACTGATGGCTTTCGTCAGACAGTATTCATACTGTGAAAAGCCTGATGAAAACCGAAATGCGAAGTGAAATTCAATCTCCACTCTGTTTGAAATGAGACAGAAAGAACGACGCTGAGTTAGTCATTTGTAGTCATGACAGGAATGCATATTATCAAAACTGGAATTACGTATCACAAAACGTAGATCCAATAAATGCCAACTTTAGTCCATTTTTATTCCTTGCGGGAGATTCGATTTTTCCAAAGGTAAGAAAATATTTATGAGATTTTTCTGCCCGGGAGCCATTTTTATGGGAAAACATTGCAACAAAACTGATGATCACGTTGGTGAATTGCTGGGAAAGTTTTTAGATTTTACAAACTATATGGAGTTATGTTTGCATCTGTAATGCAGCCCATTATAGCAAGATGATTCCTGTACCACACCAAAAAAGTTAAGATGCCAATTTAAAACCTTATTCATACTGCCAAGCTAAACCTGCTTTTCAGTGAAGGTTATATTTCAACCAATCAATTGCATTCGATTTGTTGGACTGACCAATAAGAAGGCTCCATTCCATAACCTGGTTTAGTTTAACTTGTTTTAATTTGCAAGTGTGAAAAGGATTTAAAAGAGTGAGTTACTCCTCAAGTCGTAAACGAGGAAATGGCGGACCATAGATCAAGATTCTTGCCGCTATGGTCATTTTCGTTGCTCACATTTACTTCGTAACCCCGTCAAAAATTTGTTGTTGCATCATGTATATAATAGACCATTTTGAATTCTGGAAAGGACCCGAGGAGAGCAATATTGTGATCGAACCGTCCCGTTTTGTGGGTCAATGATTATTGCAATTTTTCTACGGTAATGTTTTGTTTTCTTTATAGTTCTCTTCAGTCTGATTGGGCCTAAAAAGGGACAAGGTCAACCTCACTCAGCATGGAACATCTTTATGTGGGTCAGTCTTATATTGGGAAATGGATTGTTAATGTGTCTTTATAGTCAAGAATGGTTTGCGAGCAAAAACTGCCCAAGAGATATGGTATGAATGACCCTTTGAATTTTCCTTACTGTGAAGCTTACATTTCTAAGAACACTGTATAACTGTATCCAGTATCCACTGTATACGTTGAATCCAGTATCCACCGTATCCGCTGTATCCAGTATCCACAGTACTCGCTGTATCCAGTATCCACCGTATACAGTGTATCCAGTATCCAGCGTATTTGCCGGATCCACATTATCCATTATCCACTGTTCCCACTGTATCCAGTTGACATGAGCTGACTAAGTATCCCGCGTATCCAGTGTCAACTGTATCCAGTATCAACTGTATCCAGTATCCACTGAATCCTAGTACTAATGATATTGACTAAGTGTGTTTTGTGTCTTCAAGACAAAAGAGGTTGCTTTGCAGTGCCAGGCATTCTAACGTTAATGGAGGATTATTGCATAAAAGCTGTTGCAAGCACAACTTTTTACTGACTACGTTCGTAAACATTTTGAATGAATAATTCCCGAACAAACCCAGTACGTTGCACTGCTAGCTGACTATTGTTATTGCTATACCACTTCAAAATTTTCCGTTGCAGACGAAGATATCAGATGTATTGATACCTCGGTCTTGGAGCAGCAGATGCGTGAAGTGGACATGGCAAATTGATAAGATGCAACCAGCTTCACCATTACTCAGATCTTAGGGAGGTGAGTGTATGATTCAATTTTGAGTTTAAAGAGCCATTGTTACCCAGAGCCCTTTGTAACTTTGCAAAGTGCGCTTTACTGAATACCGTAGGATGCTCACTAATAACAACATCACATCGAGAACACCCATAACGTTTTTGAATGGATCGGTACCCAACAAGCTTACATATTGGTGCCATGCATGGCGGCCTACACAAACAGGGCTATCGAAACTAAATGGAACATTAACAAATTTCTACGGAGCATGATAGAAATGGATTTAAAAGAAGGCAGGAACATCATAATGATACTAATGAAGATACTACAGAGATAAGTGTGTCATATGAAATTGCTGACGAAAAGATCGGCGAAACAACTAAGACAGTCAGTATAGCCATATTCTATGAAAAATAACAGAAACAGTGGATAACACATGTTATCTGGATAGAGAAAGACCATCCATGTAAGAAGTTGACATCCCACTCAAACAATATCAAAAAAAGGCCATAAAGTGTCTTCTATACTAGAAAGTACCGTTTCATCGAGTAAATTCAGTAAGGGTCAATCAATTCCAGTCTGACTGCTCCAAGAAAATAGGTTTAAAGTATTTCTGGTTGCAGAATCAACTGTAACCATGGTACAATCTATTCTTCATTTGCTTCCAAATTTGGAAGCGGCTAACTATTGTTATCAAGGGCAGTTCGGACACTATTGTTGTGCTGTCTTAACTAACCTTGAAACAATAATTAATCAATTCTCACCCAAGCCAAGCTCCAGCAAGAATGTTTGTCTTCCGTTACAAAATGATATCTAGACTGAGCTGCAACAACATTTTGCCTCCCTAGCTTACCCTAACGAAATGCCCTCGCAGCAACCCTTAAGTTTGATGATAGGCTGGTAAGAACTGACAACCATAAATCTTATCAAAACACAACTGGTGAGGCAGAAAAACGTCCCACTTAGTATAATTTCTGGATTGAGCATTGAAACAGTGATCTTTCCGATGCTATGAAATCATAGGTTAAAAAGGGTCGTAAGCTTTTCTGAGCTTTTCTCATATCCGTTGCTTCCGGCCATAGTCATTCGGTTATGATTATACACTCCATATCACGAAGTGTTTCTAATAAAAATAACTTTAGAATCAAGCAAGTCAACTTTGGGATTAGGCCCTAAGGTTAGGGGCAGCCAGATGACTAGAACCGGCTATTAGGTAAATTTGGCTCATGGGAAGACCATGCTTGCTGGTAGACATAGGGCAGCTTGAGAGGGGCAGCCTATTGGTAAGCTAGTAAGAAGTGACAACCATAAATCTTATCAAAACACCACTGGTGAGCCAGAAAAAAGTCCCACTTTCGAAAATTCATATCTTCATGAGTACTTAGCAGATATGAATATTTTAAGTTCTAATTGAAAACAGAATGCCACAGAATTTTCAAATTTTCGTGCGTTTTTATAAGCATTGAGAAACATAGGTAAATTCAACCTCACAAAAGATTCTTGCTTGCAAAGTGCCCGAAAGTGCCTAAGAAATTTGAGTAAATTGAAAAGACTCTTCTCACATAGAACAATACGCAAGGGCATGTTACCTCTGTCAAGAAAGGGATTTTTATGCAAGTACCGAAGATGCCCAATGCCATACAAATGTGCAGATGATATCTCTCATCCGTGAAAATTTCACTTTTTTATTGATCAGTGTTAGCGCTTTCTTTATGATTTGATCAAGAGTTTTTGGCAATTTTCAGGTATTTCGTAACCGTAGAATTTTCGTAGTGTCAGATTTGCTTTTATTTCTTATGCTCATAATAACACAAGGAACTAACAAAAATACTTTATTCTGTCGGCTTTTAAGCAGAATTTGATTCAGTCCAATCCAATAAGAGCTCCTGGTGCTTGAATTTTAAACAATTGGGACCTTTCCTAGCTCACCACGTACAATTTTCCACATTCAAGAGTTTCTCCTTCCTTTGGGTCTTTGATGAAAGGCAATTTTAACTTCAACCCTTTTTCATATATTAAACAAGGTTCTTCCTTCTCTTCTAGATTCTTATTTACATAGCTGGCCGCAACTTTGCAATCATTGCTGTTATATGTTGTCAAGTTACGTTATCATGGCTTTGATGGATGATAAGGTATTGCTGAAAGTTTATTTCAAGCTTTTTTTGATTTATGAATTTTAGAAGATTTTATAATACACAGAGGATAAAGTACAGATTTTATAATTTGAATCATATTCATTCAGGATTCAAAAGAGATTTGCGTTTAACAGCTCTTAATAATGCCAACTATACACTTTGATTTCTAGCCCTATCTTCATGTTGCCATATCTGGCACACTGGTCGGACCAAAAGCACTTCAACTGTTTAGATATTTGTCTCATGGAGAAAACTTTATAGATAGTAGACTGACCGAACTATTTTCGACCAATGGAAACGAAGGTAAAATTTAGTTTGCAAATAATCCGTAACTTCGAACAGCGTGAACAAAGGCCTAAAACGCTGGATCAAAATTATTGATAATCTCATCCGTCAAATAAATCTCGTTCTTCCCAAGAAATACGAATCAAATCTTTACAAAAGTAACAGCTTATATAATCGATAGTTTGCGAAAATCTGTTTTGTGCCGTGCGCGAGGAAAATGAAGAGTATCTGCAAGTGACGAAATTACTAATCCTTTTCATGCATTTTGAATTTAAGCCTGATTCTCATACATTGCAGACTGTCGGCAATCCTTCTCTTACGATGCTTGTGATATATGAGAGCATGGTTTTTTAATGCTCGCCGATCTTCGGCGACCATCGCCGACCGTTGCTGATGAAACGAAAAAGTGTGTTTCTTCGATCGTCGGCGATGATCGCCGATGGGAAAATTCAAGTGAGAACATCATTGGCGATCATCTGCGATCATATCTGAGCTATAGATTTTGCTGTCAAAAAGAGGCTCTTTTTTACAATGTCACATTGGGTACGGACGATCGCAAGTTATCGCAGACAAGTAGCTTTTGTGAACACTTGTGCATCAGTGATGATCGCCGATGGTCGCCGATAGTCTGCAATTAGGTTTGCGGCATATGAGAACTAGGCTTCAAGAAACTTTCTTAAAATCCAATTTTACTCATATTTTACAATTCTCAGAAAAATAAAAGAAAATTCAAAAATGGTACTAAAGGCTTTCGACTTTAAATAAAAGTTTGGTTCTTTGGAATGCCTTTAAATATTCTCCTCATTTTAAATTCTCAAACAGTTGAAGTTATTTTTGTTTCAGCCAGTGCATGTGAATCGTTGTCTTTGTTGATCATACAAACTTCTTTTATGCACGTTGCACAATGTTACACTGATAAACAAACGAATTAAATATTGATAATTGCACTACGAACAGAGCTTTGTGGTTAACGACGTTTCGAGCTTAAACCCATTATCAAGTGAGTTTGTTGATCATAGTTTACGCAAACCAATTCTTTTTGAAACGTAACGCGTTCTCGCCCTGGTTCGTCAAGGTAAGAAGGATGCCCAAAGCCAAGAAGCGGTAGCTAAAACATTTAAAGGACAAGTCCGGGGTTGGTATAAGTGTTGATCATTCAAGAGGTTACACTGTTGTGAATGGTGTGTAGTACTTTTTTCACCCTTTTTCTCTTTTAATCTGCTAAACTGCATATTTCAATCTGCTAAGAAGTGCGAAATGACATCATTTTATATGATGTCACTTCACGATGACCTGAACGAGGCTGCCAAATGTATTGATATTATACCACCTACATTGCAAGCCTCCTTCTCGGGCCTTCGCACACTCGTACAAAATACAAAATGGCGACGATATTTGGCCCAACTTACGAAGATTAATCGTCAAATTTATGAAAGTTCGAGCCACGAAAACTTGGAAAGAACTCACGACTGGTGTTCAGCAGTTGGTAAGGTTGCTTTTTAATAATGATTTTATCAACCCAGGACTTGTCCTTTAAATGTGCTTTTCAACTAGCGGCTGTATTTTAGAACTTTTCGATGAAACTTAAAAAACGATTAATAAAAGCTAATAGTTCATCGTTAGACTTAATCAGGGTGATTAAGTATGCTGTTTCCTAGGCTTAACTAGACTGACGGCGTGATTCCTCTTGTTCGTTCAAAATTTTTCATTTATTTCTTTATTTTTCATTCATACAAGGGCTCACAACCAAACGAATTCTAAACAAGGACTTAAGTCTCACGAAAAATCTGAAGAAACGTCAAACGTCTACTATCATTCGAACGTCGATAGAAAATTCGAAAGTTGCTTCGAAAAGTGGAACTTTGAATGAACCAGTCATCCACTCAAAATCTAAGAATGGGCAACTTGGGTTGACCATATTAGGAAAGTAGCGATCTGACTTGTCACACCGTAAACGCGGCGTACTTGGCCCAAATTAGTCCCCGGTCTGAAGCTATCTTCCCATGAGTCTCAGTTTAAAGCCGTAAATATAATCCAATTCATTCCGATAAACTAAGACTCGTGTAATCAGTCCAAGGCTTAACGAAGTGTGTCTGGACTTTTGGACACCTTTTTCATAATCCACGTTGCGATTTGGTCACATCCCGAGGAAGGTAATTTTGAGTTCCCCTTCATAAAAGAAATTGAATGTTTCGAGAAGATTCTTCGCGTAAATTACCGATTCATATTAAGATAGTGAGCAAGTGAGACATACAGCTGGTCATCATGATGATAGGGTTACAATACATTTAATTCATTTTAACAATAATTCCTTTGCATTTTACATTTAATGTACCGTGTACAGCTAGTATAAACTAGTTTCATCAATTTTTATATGAATATGGGACGTCTCTGAAAAGAAATTTGAGCTTTTTTGTAAAGTGCCTTCCAACATGATAAGGAAAGCTACCGCTAGCAACAAAGGAAGATTTTTTAACACAATAGGATCAATTGCATTGGTTCACACCTCTTTTCAAAGCGATTAGCGAATACAGACAAAAGAAATCTTCTCAACCAGTAATTCAAAAATAAACATAGCTACAAAGTTGCCCTGAAACCAGTACGGCTAACTCTCACTTGGTATGGGCCAAGGATGGTTTTAAGAGAAGTTTTGTGCTTATAACTAAAGAAGAAGGGTGAATCTAAAGTTCTGTCTGGTGGATTTGTTTACGTGATTTAGGAGCTAAGGACTAACTGCTAACATTTGAATGCTACATATGGAAGAATTGCAATGCCTTGTGCTTGGTTTCTGAGTAACGTAAACAAAATCCGCCAGGCAGAACTTTAGATTTACCCTTCTTCTTTCGTCTTAAGCATATAACTTCTTTTGAAAGCCTCCCTTCGCCCGCATCAAGTGAGAGTTTGGCGCACTGGTTTCAGGGCAACTTTGCAACTATATTTGCTTTTGAATTACTGGTTGAGAGAATTTCTTTAGTCTGCTTTCATTAAACGCTTTGAATTGAGGTTTGGACCAAAGCAACTGTTGCTATTGTATTACAAAATCTGCCCTTGTTACCGCTGGCTGGATCAAAGAATTTCAATAGCTATAATCGACTAAGGTTTGTATCACCCATTTCAATTCATTTGACCATACTCTTGATGAGTTTAGTATCATGCTACTTGTTGCACCCATGGCACATCTTTGCATGGCACGAACCATGGTTAATTAACCATGCATGAACTGTGTTCCCTGTCATTGAGTCTCGTTTCTCCGTTCCTTTTTTCATATGTAGCTTTCCGCAATTGTATAGTTAGTTGTATTTCAGATTAATATTCTTTATTTGAATGGCCCTGGGGTAGTCATTATCTTTTGCTCCCCTTTGTCTCAGTTTGTAGTATTGTATGGAAGCACGTTCGTGGTCTTGGAAACTTCGTAAATTTGTACTGGGTGAGCTAGAAAAAAGTTCCCACTCTTGAAAATTCGTAAAACCAAGACTACTTCACGGATTTATATAGGTAAATTCACCATTCCAAAAATTTCATATTGCAAAATGACTGAAAAATGGCCCAAAACATCGATCAATTCATAAATGACTTCTCGCACAGAATAATGAAGGAAATTCAACTTCTCGTGGGTGAGAGATATCCTCTGTACACTGTACATTAATTGCCATAAGATTGAAAATCTTTCGTACTTGTTTGAAAATCGAGGTCTTATAACTCTTGAGGGAGGTGAAACGCCCATGGCCTATTGTTCGGTGTGAATAGAGTCCTTACGATTTGATTAATGTTTTTGGCCCATTTTCCGTCATGTTGCAACCATGAAATTTTTATAAAGTTGAATTTACCAATACTTCTAGTGCTGGTAGGACAGCGAGAGAAATCACAAAAATACTTTGATCTTTCGACTTTTAACTATAATTTGAATAATTCAAAGCCGTGTAGTAGTTTTGGTGTTATGAACTTTCAAAAGTGGGAACTTTTTTCTGGCTCACCCGGTACTTTTATATCGAATTTATATTAGAAAAATTGTGTTTGAGAAATCAAAAGATCTTTTATCAAGGAATTGATCACATGACTTGAAATGGGTGTAAACAAACCTTAGCCCCTTTTATCTGTTGTTTAAGAATTGGTAGGCAGAAACTATTTGAGATATCTGACCGAATCGAGGTTTTAGTTGATAGCGTAAAGGCTGCAGTATGTTGAGTATATTTGTGATTTTTTATATATTGCATGGGTAGTTAGACACCGCAGTTATGTTTCAGTAAATGTGCTACTGCAGAGAAAATTGTATATCTTTCTGTGGAAGACGTATCAGAGTCTCTCATACTAACTCCTTCGTAGTAGTAAATGATGTTTCCTTTGCTTTGCAAAAGCACAAAGCATGGCAGCAATGAAGCACAACTGCTGTGTCTAACCAATGCTTCAAAATGAGTGAAGAGGGGCCTAAAACCCGTGATCACAATTTTAAACAATCTCATCATCACTCAAGCACAGTTCGCTCCTCGTCTTTTTAAAAGCGACAATGTATATGACGTGATACTTCTGCAAAAATTTTAGTATTTGCATATAGCTCTTAAATGGGAAAGATGTTTTATCCTTAAAGGTGATCGGAGTCGGCTCTGTCGAATGATACGGAATCCTGGATAAATTTCTTTGATATCTCATTTCGTTTTCAAGTTATCCACCAATATTAAGTTTCAGTTAAGAACGTCAGTTTGTTTGCAAATTACTAGAATGATTCATTGAAATATAGCTGAGTCTGATCTTTGAAATGTTACAGTTGTAGCTGCTACAGCTGTTACAGTCAATTTGAGCTGAATAAATGTAATAGAAATCGTATGGACTGATATGATATCTAGGTGAGCATGTCAAGTGCAGAACAGTTCTCTAAGCCAATTTCCTTTTGGAAACATATTCAGCCTCATAAGTCTGTGCGCAGACTTTGAGTAACCAAAGTCTGCTCGTATAGGCTAGCCTCGTACACGTTCCTTACTATTTACACACAAAAGCACGTCATCAGCCAATCATGCAAAATAGTGAATAACTCGAAAATGAAGCAAGGTATCACAGAAAATTATTGACAGCATTCTTTATCTTTCAAGTTTGCCATTCATTTGCACCAATAAGAACATTCGCTTCAAATCACCAATAAGTTAATGGACTTTCATAAATGCAATTTTATGGATATCATACAATGCATAGAAAGATCGAAGAAAAAAATGCTTCACACTTTTGCTTAGCAATCAAATCTGACTCATCCCAGCACCGTAACATTATCCGCATAGCCCTTTTTGGTCCACCCGGTATACAGTAAGGCGCCGCATTTAAGAAACTAAGGCTACTGACAAATGACTAGTCCCCCATACCTACAAGAGACTCTTGAGGCTCACACCCAATACACAGTTTCTTGTACCTTAAGTGCCATCAATTACTAGCAAGTACTGGTCTGATGGTTTTGGGTGCATTACAATTCATACATGGTTCAAAGAAATTGCTAGCAAGCTATCTCGGATTTAAAGGCTCTCATTCAACCAGCATGCTTTGTTGGCGCCATCTCTTGGTTGGCCTTTGTTGTCGCCATTTTCATGGTCCATGAAAATGGCGAAAACAAAGGCCACTCAAGATGCGACACGTGCAAGGTATGCTGGTTGAATAAGAGCCTTTAACAGATGTTTACCGAAATTTTAATTGATGTTCTTGACAATCATCGATAACATACACGTGGCTAAATATGACTAATATATCTATGCATATCCCCTCTTTGTTGTTACTTACTTTTCTATGACTCTCTAGAAAAAAATTTATAACTTAAGAAACTTGAGCCTAAAATCATGAGAAGTATTACAGATATATGAAACATTTTAGACTAAGGTGTGAAAAAATGGTTTCTTAAATGCGGGGCCTTACTGTCGTACAGTAGTGTCCCGGATATAAGAAACATAAATTTAAGTAACGGCAGACCTTGACTTTTAGAATAATACCCCCTCTTATAAGAGACTGGTGCAGCTCTTAAAAAGGGTTTGTTTCTTGTTCAAAAACTATGCATATATTAGAAATTTGAAAAGCATAACAAATTCAGCTTTGCAGTTGAATGAGACTGTACATGTTCAAATGTAAACAAGGGATATAACTATCCGATGATTTGCGCTGTGGTCAAATTCAATTTTAGATATGAATTTGAATCAATGCACAAAAATCGCCACTTAGAAGTGTAAACTACGGTTTAATACTTATACTATGTACAGGCTGGTGAGCTGATTTTGATGAAATAGGTTCTATGTCTTACACGCTATTTCCTTCTACAAAGAAGGAAAAATAGGACAACCTCCAATGATTCGTAAAGAGACACTGTATCAAGCTACAAGAGTCAATGGGACGCGTGATAGTCTGGCTTTACTCGCAAAGGGGTTGCAAAATCTTTGCGGACTTTCGTTCCGTATTTCCGATGTTTACGTTCATTGAATCGAAGTGCGTGACAAATCAGTATATTGGCTTTTAGGCGCATAACAACAGGAGCTATTGGCAGTCTGTAAACCACGGAATGATGAAACGACGGAACGACATGACGAAATGCCGGAATCAAAAGACGGAGTCACACAAGAGTGTAAGATATCTATTTCGTAGGCTCCTACTGACTATACGTTAAAGCTAATGTTCAATGGTAAATAGGCTCCTCTATAAATAGAACAAAGAAATTACTCAGACACAGCATTGTTTCGTGGCGAGATAAAAATCTTATTGTGATACTTCCTTTGTTGACTCTGTGTGCAAGTTTGATTTGAATGAGATATTTTTAGAATTTCTGCTCTGTGCAAATGCAAGCTTTAAACCTTGTACAAACCCTTTAATGACATACGAATGCTACACGTGGCCTTTTTCTCAATGGAAAACCAAAACTTTGGTAACACCCTGGGTAACACCTAAGTGATCAAATTCTTCCGACTTAAATAAACTCTTGGTCTGCTCCCAAAAATCAATGAAACTTAATCCTCACCAAAAACTGATTTGTAAATCGTTAAGTTCTTCACCTTATCTTCGCAAAAGGGGGGCTTTATCCCTCCCCAATTCCAGTCTAGATGCCCTTATTTTCAACATATCAAAGTGCATTAAATAATTTTTGATTACGAATTCAAGGGTGGATAGTATCAAAGTCATGTCATTGCGTGTATAAATAAGCCAAATAACGCTTCGCGTACTAATATGGGGACAGGGTTTTTTCATGCCGTGCCGAACGCACCGGGAATCCTCCACTACTTTTCTTGTTTTTGTAAAGCCACGTTACGAAAGTTTTGGTTTCCATTTAGAAGAAAGGAAAATTAGGGCATTCGTATCGCGTTAATACGTTTAGGAGGAGCCTACAACTAGAAATATTACACTCTTATGTGTCTCCGTCATATTATTCCGTCGTTTCCTCATTTTGTTCCGCCGTTTCGTGATTCCGTGGTTTACAGACTGCCGGTACTATTGGCTATGACGCAGTTACTCTCAGGTTGAAGTAGACAATGTTTGTTCGATTGTTCACAGGGCTCAATTTAATTGGCTTTAACAGCAATCCTTATTGTCTGAAGAGCTACATAAAACCTGTACGTTACATCTAGCCTGTACAAAGCTATCTTCCAATCAACAACCTCGAATTAGACTCTGGTTCACTGATTTCGAGCCTATTTCAAAGATTTGCTGCTTGCAGCGCAAATCAACAAGAATTTTACATGCAAATGAAGCAAAAAACACTTTCCTGGAATAATTGTACGTTTTATTGGTAGTGAGAATTTACAAATACAAATCAAAATAGTGTTGCTTATATGACAATGGAGCTTGTATCTCAGTAGTTCATTGATAGTACATGATTTTTCCAATTTTTCTGATCTTAGATCTCAAAATATTCTCCAAATTATATTAGCCTAATGAAAACACCTCAAAGAAAGGTTCCTTTAAGGATGCATCTCAGTCATTCTGCTTCCAGTCATAGTTTGCATGAAATCTTATTTATTTTTGCACATATTGTTGGCGATTAATTCATAGTACCAACACCAAAGCCTCATTCCTCTTGAGTGTGATTGTACAAATCCAGATCTCACTTTCCCCTTGCAATTTCCCTTGAAAGGGAAAATCAGTCTACGCAAACTTTGAAATTAGCATCGTAGAAGAAACAATCAACTAAAATCTTAGGCCCAAAACGCAACCCTTTCCATCAAGAGAAGTAGAAATTCATCTAAGAAACTCATAAGAAACTTTGTGGAATCTAAAATCGGAACAAAAGAATAACAGAATGAATTGATGTGGCATCTTTCAACTTGCAACTCGCAGAATACACGTTTTTTAAGAAGAAATTGGTTAATAAGAACCTAGTACTAAGATTCCCAAAACTTAAAGAGACTATGGTACTATGTCTGAGAAGTATTAAGAAACTTTTGAAAGTCAGAAGCATGGATTTATAGCAAATATATCGCTGAACCTTTATTCTTGAACAATAGTAACTAACCATCTTGGGTTTTCAACGCAACAGAACAGTGTTTACTCCTATATGATGTTCTAAACGTCAAGAAACATATATGCAGCAGTGCGTGGCGAAGACATTGATAACTCTCTGCATTCAAAAAATTAGAAATTAATCCAGAAACTTGTAGTACTGAAATGGACAAAATTCACAGAATTTCATCTTTCATATGTTAGGTTTAGACACTTTTAGTACTATGAGCTGATCCTGGTTTCTTATAAAAAAACATGTATAATCAGTAACAACCAACTCGCAACTGACAACTCGCAACCCGTGAATTATTATACACGTATTTTTATAAGAAACTTGGAAATTTGACCAGTACTGAAAGTTTCTTAAAATTATCAGATTTTGAGTAGCTCACTACTTGTGCCCGCCTGAACATTTCAAAACAATGTTCACTGGAGCCTTTCCAATGTCTAGGCATCACTCAAGTACCTTTCGAGTA
Source organism: Aurelia sp. 4 Dawson et al 2005 (assembly GCA_964019985.1). Lineage (NCBI taxonomy): Eukaryota > Metazoa > Cnidaria > Scyphozoa > Semaeostomeae > Ulmaridae > Aurelia > Aurelia sp. 4 Dawson et al 2005. The sequence goes on along the minus strand of OZ026493.1, from coordinate 20,763,525 downwards.
ACATGATACGGGAAACAAGTGAAAATAGAATAAGAATATGTGAAGGATTTCTATGATGGCCTATGATCAGAACGAGTAGTTTTTAAAGTAACATTTTCGCAGCCTCGAGTTTCTTAATTTTTTGGCGATCTGATAATTGAGTTTCTTACAAGCAGTTTCTAAAAAAAATCGTGTTTCTTGTAAGCACAACATACAAAGTGAATGTTTATTCTTCATTGCTTTGGAAAGGAGAGCAGTATTTATCCGGCACTCCCTGCAATTTTCTGTGGGTATTTCTGATTGGCTAATTTCAAAATACAGCGCAAGCCTACACTTAATGGAGCTTTATGACCAATTTTATGAATATGAACTAGACTGAAAAGAAATAGTCGTGTTTATGTCTATTAAGAAATTTCTTGGTAATCACTAAATCGAGGATTGGATTGCGTTTTGAATATTTAGCGCTTGCTTTGCCTGTGCCTGTGCCTCCTGATGACCACATGACATCACAAATGAAACAGAACAGTGCATAACAACCATGACATTTAATGTGCGTTCCAAACCAGTCTGGTGTACAAGATGGCGAATGAGCAGAGGAAAGTTGGACCAATGAAGTCACAAAGATAAATTGATTAAAAGAAGCGCCACACATCGAAAGAGCAAAGAAGAAGTAGACGAAGAGACCTGACGAACATTTCATTAAAGTTTTGGTCAAATTAGAGGCCAATTGGGTGCCAACTTGTGGTAAGAAATGTTTGTTTTCAATCAAAATTTTCTTCCCCCTGTCAACTCGGCCTACAAAATGGCTGGCTAGGCCCAGTCCCGCGCGCTGTCAATAGCGGCGATAAACCTTATCTTGCTCTCGTCTTTTTGACGATCTTTCGTTCTCTTAGAATTACTTATAAAAATGTTAAGTTCACAAATAGCGAGTTTCCTATTCTCAATAACTCCAGCTTGTTGTGAATAGAAATATTTAGCGGAAAATAACGGGGGCCTAAAGAAAACAAAACATATTTCCTGTGTGCGGGGCGGTTGTTTGACACCTTTTGACACACTAGAAAATGTCATCCGTGTGAAGTTAGCACTATATTTGTTCGGAGGAATTAAAATCACCATTAAACATTGAAGGGAAGTGAAGGTATTCTAGCATTGATGATTTCGGTTTTGTTACGCACAGTTGCAGCGTTTGCAAAGCTCTAAAAACTGCAAGCCAAAGGCTAATCTGTGGCTGGAAATTGAGCAGAAAACAGTGATTTTGATAACGAGAACACAAGGATCTAACCTAATTATGACAGACTAAGTGAACCCTTACCCCCTTACCTCATTCCTTTATTTTTCTAGCTCCCCTCTATCCCTCCACTGCAAACTTGGAACTGAACACACTGTCTGGGATTCATGCTTTTCAGGAGTAATTTAGACATCAACTAACCTACTGTAGTTTACTCTTGACATGCAGTGGATGTCATGAAGAAAAGGGAAGAGGTGTAAAGATTATGCACATACACAGTGCTCAGTGTGACTACTTTTATGAGTTAGCAGCAAGGAAAATGTCCAGACCGTTGTTTTTACTTTAAAAACAAGAAGTGATTTAAACAAAGAACTTAAGATCCTGCTTGAACAATGACAATTGATGCAGCAGGCTCTGCTGGTGCCCAAGGGAAGTCTTTTGTTCAAATAAAAGTGGATCTATTTAGCACAAGGTCAGGGGTTATAGCATCATTTAAGATAGACAATTGTTTTCCAGCACAGAAACCATGCTTGTTGTACAAAATTTTGCTTGGGCTTCGGGCATGAGACCTCCTGATAAACAGGATAGCTGGATCTGATCAAGATCACCATACAGAGTCTGAGATTACAACTAGCCATAGTCTAAACTAAGTGCCCCACTACCTCCTGCAACCATTTTCCAGTGTTTCTTAACTTGAAAAAATAGTTTTTTTTTGCTGGGCCTATCTTGCAGATGCATTGGCCATTTTCAGTGTTTAAAATGACAGTAAACTAGAGAAGGCCACAAACATGCGGCAGTGAAAGTCAGGCTTAAGTTACCATAGACAGTTCTGCTTAGAAACGGGTTTTGTTTTGACTGATTCCGTCTCTGCAGACAAAAGTTTTCCAGATTTGATCTTCCCTGCTTTTCATGCAATTCCTATTTGTTTAAACTCATACGTCACAACATTTGCCAATAGACCTTTTAGCTATTCTGAAAACGAACGTGGATCAAACGATATTTCATTACAAATTGTAGAAGTTTCGAATGTGCACAATTGCGATCGAAGCTCTAACGCCACTCTATCGAACCTCGTGTATGAAATTGTATAAAAATATCGCTCGATCCAGGCTCTTTTGTAGAATAGCTAAAATGTCTATTACTGTTGACAATAAGGCACAACAAGCATTGCCATTAAATTACACAATAAAGTGTGGATGAAAAAATTTTGATGTGATCTCTCTGGCTGCAGCAGCAATAACTACAACATGGTCACACAAGACTAGAAGGCCCCACTTCGTGGGACAATTAATGTTTGTTGCTTTGAAAATCTCATATGACCTCACATGAGGGGATATAAAGTAGAACTCCAACTAGCTTCGAGTCCAACTAGCTAAACTGTAGGTGTTGTGGTGCAGTGGTGTATACCTCTTACTTTGCAGCTAGAACAGTCAGGCGGGGTGGGTCCAGCCAGGCAGGGTGGGTTCAGCACCTAGTAGGGCCCTTCCACTTGAGTGTCATGACAAGGGCTCATAGACTCATTTAGGTCAACTTTATTCCCTGCAATTCCAGCACTTGGCACTGGAAAACACAACTTCACCTTCACTTCACCTTCACTTCACGAGGTTCACAATGAGCCTCCTGCACAGCCCTTTGTTTTAAAATGGGCATAAAAATCTCTTTGCTTAGCTTGGAAACATTGTGCTATTGGACATTCAGTTTTGGACAATGAGGCACTCATTAAAGAGGCAGGGTCACGCAACCATGAATAAACCTATCTCTAGAATCTTGCCCACCTTTGGCCATTGTGTTCTGCACAGATTTTGGTGGATAGTGTGAATCCACACTAATGTTGGTTCTAAGAATCCACCAATATCTGTGCAATCATATTCAAAGTCTACCCCACCAGATATGAAATGTACTGGTCCTACCTATAATCTCATTTTTCAGGTAGAAGAGCCTGTAAAATGGCCCAGTCTCAAGCTCAATCCAGTGAATGTGCTGCAGCTATTGACATCCCATCAAAGTTATCTGCTCCAATTGCGGAAAACTGGTGTTACACAAATGTGAAAGTTGTTAAATTTTCTTATATCTGGACTATCAATAACTTCAGCTTTTGCAAAGAAGAGATGGGAGAGACACTTAAAAGCTCAACTTTTTCTGCCGGTGTCAATGACAAAATGAAATGGTAAGTTGATTATGATCTACATTTCAGTGTCTTACTGTGAGCTGACCACTTTGCAATGTACTGAGCAGAAACTGTGGATGCAGAGGCAAAATTTATAACTCTGTGCCCCCCTTCCAGTTCTCTTCAGTGGATTCCCAGATAAGGCAACACTTGATGTTTTCTTCCTTCAACCTTAAACTGTTGATTTATGGTTTCAAAAAGCTTACTATGAAGCCGAAAACTCTTTCAAGTCAGAATGCACAGCTACATCATTACAAAGTTCTGCTCTGTCTTTGTAGTTAGCATCAAAATTTCAGAAAAAATAGCATGACATGTGCAAGGAGTTGACTTTTTCCAATGGAACACACTGTGATGTACTCTTCTATACTTTTTACTATATGAAAGCCACAGTCTTAAGCTGAGAATCCTTTATATTCCTGCAAATCACGACAAGGGCTCCTACAGTTTGTTTTTCAAACTTGCCAGGAGTGCCAGTGTCTCATTTTTAGCTTTCAGTAGGTGCTGAGCAATCTAAGGAACTCACCCTCCAACTACCGGGTGAGTCAGAAAAAACGTGGGGCATTTGGCGGACTGTGACATCGCATTTAGTTATCCGATTGTCATGAACTAAAGTTTTGCATGTAGCCAAGAGTCTAACTTCGATCATAAACCTTTTCCCATCGAAATCAGCCATTTGATACATTTTTGAACAAAGATTTTCTTTGTTAAAGCTTGTATGGGAGTCTTGCAAACTGGTGAAATCTTTTGCCAAGCCCCTTCCGCATTTAATTCTGGCAAGAGTCACAGGTACACATGGTATTATCAGGGGAGAATCGAATTGTTACAGGATAGTATTTTCTCCCCTTGGATGTTTTAGCATAACTTGTCCTGCGTGGAGAATATGTTTGAAAGACATTAATAATGCATACTTCTTTGTCTTGCAAAGAGGTCTCTTTCAAGCAGATCAGCGCTCTGTAAATCGCAATGGGACTTTTTGCCAACAACACATTTCCTAAGGCCTGGTCCACAATAGGTCTTTTGAGTCATTCCAGTCAGAAAGACCCAAAAGACAAAGGATTCAAACTCTGAGTATCTGTCTTTTTGTTCATCTTAGCAACCTAAACGAGCTAGTTTGAACCAGGTTTAACTTTTTCAGTATCCCCTGATAATTGCACGTGTACGTGCAACTCTGGCAAGGCTAAATTGCTGAAGAGACTTGGTTAAAGATTCCATCAGGTTGCAAGAATCCCATACAAGGTCTTACAAAGGAAATCTTTTTTTAACAAATGCATTCAGAGACCTATTTCAACGGGGAAAGGTTTCTGATCTAAGTTAGACTGTTAGCTGCTTGGAAAAACTTAGTTCACGATGATCGTAAGAATCAATGGGAAGCCACAGTCGGACAAATGTCCCACGTTTTTTCTGACTCACCTGGTATAATATTTGAGTAGAAATAAGACAGCCATTGCTTCTCACATATACATGTTGTCAATGTGTTGCATTGAAAATGCTCACATCAACAAGATGCAATTCTTGGGGTGAGTGTAAGTGAGAGTAGACCAAATCTGTTTATATCAACTTTTTAGTGAGCTTCAGTAAGAGATTACTGGTGACCATACCAAATGTGTGGAAATCATTCAGTAATGACTCTTTGATGTAAAGTAAGGACTCTCCTTCCCTATGACCCTATTGCGGCAACCTTGAGTCACAACAGCTGCCATTTTACATTGCCCTATGCAGCATTATTATTCAGGAAATCCACTGTCAGATTCTTGCAAAAGACTTAATACTGGGTGAGCCAGAAAAGAGTCACCAGTTTTGAAAATTGACAACACCAAGACTACTTTACAGATTTAAATCATTAAAATTCTGGTTAAAATTCGAAAGATGAAGGTATTTTTGTGATTTTTCTAGCTGTCCTACCAGCACTAGAAGTATTGGTAAATTCAACTTTTAAAAATTTCATAGTTGCAAATGATGGAAAAAGGGCCCAAAACATTGATCAAATCATGAAGACTCCATTCACACCAAACAATAGGCTTGGGGCATTTCACCTCCCTCAAGAGTTATAAAACATCAATTTTCAAACAAATACAAAATATTTTCAATCCCATGAAGTCATTTATGAATTGATCAATATTTTGGGCCATTTTTCAGTCATTTTGCAACCATGAAATTTTTGTAAAGTTGAATTTACCTATATTTGTAGTGCTGGTAGGACAGCGAGAAAAATCACAAAAATACTTTGATCTTTTGGCTTTTAACTAAAATTTGAATGATTCGAATCTGTGAAGTGGTCTTGGTGTTATGAATTTTCAAAAGTGGGAACTTTTTTCTAGCTCACCCGGTACATTATATTATTGTTATATAGTTTACTTCTGAGTAATAAAATTGCTCAACGCAGGGTTGATTAAAACATTCTTAATATCAGTTAGAGCTATAAATTTGTTCACTTTGTTAAATCTTAGCGGGCTTTAATAGGAGACATATATTTTAATTCCCTGGAATCATCCCTGGAATTAGATCGGTAATCCTTCTAAACTCTGCAAATCCCTCCTTTCCATCCAGTGAAAGACGACAGAGAGCAATTATCTATTTATCTTGGAAGGCATTTCTAGGCACCTGGCCTGAAAGCTTATCGGATCTCTTTCTAGGTGTCCATATCTGCTAACTTGAAGTTAGCTTGGCAGTCACTAAAGACCTTATGTTTCAAATTATGTTGAAGGCTATTTACTGCGATAAATGTCTCTGGCAAATACTGTACACAATCTCTAACTTGAATTTTGATGATGTGATCGTCTCAGGGTTCCTTTTTAGATTTAAACCAGGAAAACCCCAGACCTTTGCCGTTTTTGCTTGGAAAACCTCTAGTATATTTCTTGGTCAAATAGTACGCTATTTCATGAAAAGTTCTGGCAATATTGTTACCACTTGGAACTATCGATGGAAAATGCCAGGAGCCATCCATAACTGCCACTGAAAAATTTATGTTTATTTTTCGACGATTTCTAAATTTCTCTATTCTGAATGCGGTTTTCGGTAAAGGAATACCAAATCTTGTGAAAGCTCAAAGTTTATAATTTTGCATATATTCAGTGATACATTACTTTGCCCCATCAATATTCTTTGCTTTGCTGTCTTTGCGGCAGTTCTTCTCTTGTTCCAGCCAGCCAGGTAATATAATTTCTAGACAGAATTTACAAGGTTCAGATTCTCTTTTCCATGCAAAATTGGATTAGAATAGCACTGCTGTACTACTGAAAAGAGATTAAGAAACAGTACTACAAATTTTCTCCATGCAAGGGTGCAACGTCTCGTAAGACTAAAATACATTTGTATTTCAAAATTCAAGACCACAGTCTTTCTTGGTGTTTCTTGGCATAACGAAATAGAGGCAACGTTTCTTGGCGTAACGAAAAAGAACTCTAGCGCGCTGAGGTTCTTTGCCCAGAGAACATCAAAAATAAATTCACTCCTAGGTCGAATATTTCGAGATATAACACAAGAAAAATTGATGATTTCGAAATTCCTCGGCTTCGTCTTGAGTACTGCAAAAAGTCTTTTGGATACGAGGGAGCAAGTGCCTCGAACGAGATCCCAAAGCAAATACGAGACTCTACCTCATTAAGCTCTTTCAAAGTAAGATTGAGGGAGTTCTTGAGGTAGAGGGACACAAACACAACCCCTTGGAAGAGCAACTTTATTTTTTTCTTGATATTATTGATATTTATATTTACTTTGTTATGCTGATAGGGTATTGTGTCTAAATAAGAATAAATGAAAAAAATGAAATGAAATGCCTAGTTTTGCTTTCTTAGAGTCTTTTTTTATTTCTGCGCCATTTTGCTGTAATCCCTCAATGAAACCTTCAGAAACGCTTTGAAATTAAAGTGTTTCTGCCGACAAAGGGTTTGACCCGAAAACAGTGTTACTAAGCTGGATTTTACATCAGTCTGTGCACAATTCCCTTCTATGAATTTTTTGCAAAGAAAAATGTTGCTTTACGGAACAAGGTACTGGAGGGCCTTCTGCATAGTTATTAGAACCTTGCTGCTTTTTTTTCTTCAATATTCGAATTATCGAATCTCAAAGGCTGTTACATCATAATCACAGAATTGTTTGTCGCTTTTCAAAGGGTGCTCTTCAACTTTTGCCGAAAGCTCTAAGCTGAAGGCTCTCTACTACAATTTCCCCTGACTCAAGATTCTTCGTAAGGTTTCGATATTTTGCAAATAAATTATAGAAATGAATTTTGCATAGATTGATGTAAAACCCGGCTGAGTAACACAGTTTTCATGTCGCACTCATTGTCAGCAGAACCATTCTAATTTACGAGAATTTTTACCGGGTGAGTCAATAAAAATTCCCGGCGCTTGAAAAAATCCGGCTCCCTGAATATCAAAACAATGATATTGAAAACTGTCTTATTCTACCCCCGATGAGTCAATTAGATTCAGTAGTTTACCTTGCTTTAATCGGCAATTCCTTCCCGTCGAAATAGGAGATTTTCTGCCGAAAGCCCCTTTCGAAAACCTGCAAAAACGAGTGAAAACAGCCAGAAAGATTTCCCTTTGTTCTCCTCCTAGCAATAAAGACTCTTGGGTGTAGCATAGCGGACAAATCTTTACTTTTGTCCCAAGCTCCCGTGGGACTCATGGCCACGCTCTGATCAGATCACATTTTCTCCTAAAACTGACCAATCAAGTGCCGTCGTTGTTTTACTTCCGCGTTTTGCGGCAAAGTTTAGGCCATTTTTGACCGTTTTGACCACCATCCCGAAAAATGCATTGCACACTCTGCTATGTCGATTTTCGTCAAAATTTCAACGGGAGAAGATTCTCCATACTTCGGACCATAAATTTTTTTGGTATCACAATGCAGTCGCTAAAATTAGCCGATTCGTGGCATTTTGAAATTCATTGCAGCCATTTTTGCGTAAAAGATCCCACAAAACTTAGCAAGAGGAGAGCACAAAGTAATAATTTTGTGCTCGCAATAATAACATGGTCTAGGGCCTAGCCGTCGGCGGGTCGCGGAGGGCGTGCAGAAAGGAGAGTCAAACAGCGAACGATCGCGTGAAGAGCAGAAGGCGCAGAGCTTAGTGCAAGTAACCAAGCATGTAAAATGTCTTTATGTATGCAGGTGCAAAAAATTATGAGTTTTTGCGAAAGTATTTTTTCGTCGCAAGTAAAAAACGAGGGTGTGGTTTTCTCCACAGCAAACCCCTCCCTTCGCCATTGTCATCAGATGACGCCATAGAAATAGGGCTCTCTGATTGGCTAGTCAACCAAGATTACGTCATATGTAAACAAACCTGAGATTCTATTGTTACAAAATCTGCTCCTGTTAACTTCTTTAGTTAGAACTCAAGATGGATTGATCGAAGTTCCAACTTAAAGCATGCAGAATACAGGCCAGTATACTGTCATAAGTTAAATTTGAGTTTACATGCATTTTATATAAGGAACTAAGAATGTGATCCAAAACTAAAAGTATCCTAAAATCATCAGAATTCGAGTGCTCATGGTTTCATACTAGTTTCTTAGAGGCTCCATAACTATCTTCTAGTCAGCTTTATCATAGTTTTTATTTGCATTTCTTGTTTCGCAGGTGCTTAAGAATGAATCCCAAGGGACTAGACGAGGAGAGCAAGGATTACTTGTCGCTATATTTATTATTGTTATCATGCAACAAAAGTGAAGTCAGAGCAAAATTCAAATTCTCAATTCTGAATGCTAAAAGGGAAGAGACCAAGGCGATGGGTAAGTTTGTATTCATGTCGTATCAAAGGGGTAATCATTGACTTGCTACAAGTGTCTCCCTGTTCTTAGCATATGTCGTAAAAATATACAATGTGAGTGCAAGGGACAAGGAAGGAGAGAGACTTGTTTATCCCTCTTTCTACTCTGCGGCTTTATGCTGACTAGAGAGACTTATGGCAGGTCCAGGGTAATCAGGGCAAGGCTGTACGGTAAAAACCCGCACATAAGAACCTAAGATTTTGAACTCAGCCTGTCTAGGCTCTTATCCTATGAGGTACATCCCACAGTCAGGGTGTAAGTTCTTAACATAGGGTCCAAAAAATGCAAGAAAACAAAGGATAGTTGAAGGTTTAGCGTGGAAACATTATGGAAATATGGCTAGCAACGCAAAGGTCTACTTTGAATAACATAGTCCTTTAGTTTTCGGTTCTGAATTTTCTCATCTCCTGACCCATCCACAATCAGCAGACAACCAGTTTTTTCTAAGAGCTTGGTGAAGAATTGCTTGTCTTCCCTTAGGTCCCGCCATGTTTCACTAGTCCATTTAGTCATCAACACTCTTCTCATCCTAGCGGAATTTATTTCCCAGTGAATGAAAGAACGGAATTTTATACCCTTTATTAAGAGCCTGGTTAAGATATCAGGCTGAAATGGTTCTTATTCATTTGGTACAAGATATACTATTTCAGGCTGTAGGTTCTTAATAAATGAAGGTTCTTAAGTGCGGGTTTTTACTGTACATCATGTCAAATTCATCGTAGGCTCCAAGTCATTAAATTGGTACAAAGCAAGCCTCAATAAAAGCAGTTTGTTCAGTTTGTCCCATATTGTTCTGGCCTTAGTTACCGCTTTATGTACCTTAATTATGTAGCCATGAAATGCATGCATCACTGAGTCTCTATGACGACGTTTGCAGTAAAGATTTTGGGAGGAAATTCTAAAAAACGAACCGAAGCTGAGAAGTGAAGTTGTGAATTCAGTTTCTTTATAAGTTACAAACTACAGTAACGACAGATTTTTGCTTATACCAAATTGCTGACATCCATAAACTATGGTTTTCATGGAAACTACTTCATATATTTTCAAATGTTTAAATTTCTGATGGTTTAGTAAACTAACCAAGACTGCAATGAATATGTTTTGTTTACATGACTATAAAACTGGTTTAACTTGTAGTGTAAATGGGGTGTGAAAAGAGTAAAGAGGAGAAAAGTCTGTTTTCGTACGAGACTGATAGCAATTAATTGATTTATAGGTTTTTGTGGTTCATGGCAACCAGTCACCTAAACCAGGCACCTATTTTTAAATAGATTGTATCTGAAAATATAGTTTTATCCATCTGTATTCTCCACTTCATGGCAGAGCTACATTCGATGTTCCTTGTCCATGTCAACCTTATGACTGAGCCTCTAACTTGCCAACAGCAAGGTATGGTAGGGTGGACTGGCTGATGGTGTGGCGCACCAGATGGTCACCACTGGGTCCCTTACCCTCGCAGCTCTCTTTATGACAATCCCTTTTCAATATTGGTGGCCTAGAAAAATTAAGAAATTAGAAAAATAACTAAACTTTGCTGACTTTGCCGATTTCAAAAGTTTTGATACATTTGTGTCGACATTCAAATTGATGTAATTGGTGTTGCAAACTTTGGGGTTCTGGTTTAGAAGCATATCCACCAAGCACACAATCTGTGATTAAGCTTTCCATCCTCTGGGATTCAATAATTTCATATGAAATTGCAAAAATGGCTCTTTGAGGAGATTCACGATTTTTACACTACTGTAGCTCAAATTACGGTTTTTCAGCCAATGATCTTGTTGCCTTTTTCCCTGATAACTTTTAAAAGTACTCAGTTTTTACTTGGTTAGCCGGTAGTTATTAGGGCCCCTAAATACAAGAAAATGCACCGTCTTGCAGAATACAGCTAGTCCACTCTTGAGCTGTGACCCTAAACGAACTGCCACGGTTTTGTCCAGACGATATTCAGCGAACTCCAAAATGTAGCTTGACAAGCCGTTTGATAATAAGCTTCATCCCCGTTGTTGACTATTTAAGTGCTTCTATGTGGTCGGTTGGTGATTTTAATGAGCCTAATCCTGGATTTCTTTAACCAAAACATTTTCTCCACTCATATGTAAATGGGACTAATCGAATCACTTGTTTTTTATGTTATAACCGACTCTCTAGTCATATATTCAAAGTCTTTCTCAACTGAGATGTCACATGATAGTACCCACCCCTTGAACTAATGGAAGGGTTTTGCTTGCATGAGTATTTTGCGCCCTAACAAATCTTACATTACATCCAATTTGAGGCAGATTTTAAATCATATTTTTTGGGTTGTTTCAGGACGTGTACGAATACGTTTCACCTTTGCCCCTAGCGCATGTGTAGTTTTGTTAATTTGTCCTCTTGTTTCATGTCGAAGGTGAAAATATTTGATAGTCTCTGCTTTCATTGAACGCAAAGAATTTGGCCGTTGATATTTTGGGACATTTCAAATGTCAGAAAATATTAACACTTCAAATTTTATAGTACCTCACAACATCTTATTAATGTGAAAGTCAATTTCTGCAAGTATTGTTAGTATGGAAATTGAAGATAAGCAAAATGTTCAAACTTGTAATAGAGTGCAGTCTATGAGCTTGTAACATTTTTTATCATAAGTGAGCGTGAAACTTGAACTGTAAATAGATTATGTATTGGTAATCGTCCGACGCTTTTCTTCAAACGTTGAAATTCCGTGGAAAATTGTCTGACCATTGTTTGTGCGAGACTGTTTTTTCCAAAATTTTTTGGTCCGAATGTTTTACCGTTCGTTTATTGCATGATGTAAATAGTTGAAGGGGATTGACATGGATAAAAGCTGGCTCACGCCAAGTTGATACAGGCTAATCTACTGTGTACAAGAATTGCGACGATAATGATGTTCATCCTCAAAAGACATTCCAAGTTTGACAATTCCAAGGTTATTAAAACATTTCCAATTAAGTCATGACAAATCTGATAGTTAGAATAAATAGTTAAAAAACTAATGTTTGACTAGTTCACGGTTATATTATTGACATTTCGAAGCAATTCTCCGTGCTTCATCGTCAGACTTAAATGTCCCAAAAGCACTAGGCTCTATTTATCATGTTTACAGTTCCTACGTATAAAAAATTGAAAGGGCAAGCCCAAAGAAATAATGATTAAAACAAAGCTAGGGGATGGAAGACTGTTTGCAGTTAAGTGAAGGACGATCACGCAAAATAGGTAGATTTTCATGGATAAGTCATGAGTATAAATATAGCTTCGTATTTTTGGAACATTTAATTCTGATGATGAAGCACAGAGAATTGCTTCGAAACGTCAATAATGTAACCATGCACTAGGCAAACATTATTTTATTCCAACTATTTATCTGAACTATCGGATTTGACAGGAAATGTCTTGATATCCTTGGAATTGTCAAACTTGGAATGTCTTTTTGAGTATGAAGATGATCACAGAAGAAACCCGCATAAAAGAGCGTAGGTTTTTCTTGGGCAGCCTGAATAGGCTCTTAATTACGTGGCTGTTATTTTAATTTCAGCCTGCAAAGTTCTTAAAAGGTTCTTACATCCAGTACATGCCCTGCACACATTAATGGCGTTTTTCAGCACAAGAATTCTGATGAGTTTTTGAACATTCTGAAGAATTCTTGAGAACATATTTAGGTTAGAATTCTTGTTTAAAAAGCTCAATTTTTTTTGTATTACTGAAGAATTCTGATCAGAATGTCTCGAATTCTTGAAAATTCTGAGGAATTTTTAAGACATGAAACCTATTATATAAGAACCTCTCCCAGTTTAAGCCTCTGAGAAATTCTTATTTAGGGGGTTTGAAAGATTGATTTTCAGCCTCAAGGTTCTTATAAAAACAGGTTCTTTAATGCGGGTTTCTACTGTTTCTTGCAATTCTTATATTCCGTGTTTTAGTGAAGCTTCGATTCCCTGCCAATACTCCTATAATCTACATTTTTTGACAACTTTGGCACGTGCAATTTCAATTGTGTAGCTAAAGTAACAATGTTTTTGTGGCCGTTTGTTTACTCCATTTATAGCAGCTAGTCAATATAGATATGTCTGTTCTCTTGAAACTAATCAAAATTGATCTACACAAAATGAAGTTCCCAATACATATTCAGTTAGCAAGAAACAAGAGGTATTATTTGTCAAGTGTTGCTGTTTTTGGTATTTGCATTTGGATTGATGCTGCTCTGCTTGTACCGTAAATTCCCGCCTTTAAGAAACCGCATTATAAGAAACTCAGACCTGATGTTGCTAATTAAAATACCTTCCTACAAGAAACTATCCAGGCTGATTCATGCTCAGTTTCTTTTACAGTAGTACGAAGTAACATCATTTGTCAATGATAATGAAAATCAGAAACCCAATTTTTTTTGACTGCAAGAAACTTTAGTACTGACTCACATTATTAGTCTCTTGTACGACTGTGCATATTTGAATTTCTTTCCAAACAGTTTTGACAGATAATTGGAATATAAGTGTTACTTATTCCATAGTATACACACCCTATTTTGAAGAATTATATTTTAACACAGAAAACAGATCGGGCTGGATCTGTCAGACGAGTTTCTTAAAGGCGGAACTTTTCTGTATGCCTCATCTTAAATGGGCGCATCCACCACTTTGCAAGAGGATTAGTATTTGAGATACCATAGGATAACATAGTGATCACGACCATAGAATTTCTCCAAATTAGATTTGAAAGCATTATACCCAATAGAGTTTCTGGTATCAGTTTCTGCTGAGTCCAAATCTTTTTTTATCTATTAAATAACAGTTCTCATTTCTGTTTACAGAGAGCCAACGAGCGTATAGATTTGTTCAAGGAAAGGACTGGGGATTCAAGAAATTCATTCGCAGAGATTTTTTACTGGAAGAATCAAATGGATTACTCCCTGAAGATAGATTAACGATATTTTGCGAGGTATGTTCACAGTTAAATTCCTTACTTTTCATAGTTTAAGAAAAGAAACTGACGCGGGTTCGAAAAAGGAAATTTTTGGAATAACTTACTCGAATTAGGTTTCCTTATGATGTCTAAAATGTCCTGCGACACTTCAGCAGTGACTCTTAAGAATCTTCCATACGTATTCTTGTTAGTAGCATTTCTCGAAAGGTTGCTGTTAAATAGGACCCTTTCAAAGTCCGTTTCATCTTATTCAGACATACAACGAATTGACAAGGAAAGGAATAGACTAACTACTTCAGTCCCAGTTCTCGCTTTGTTTATTGAAATGTATTATAGCACTCCGCTGCAAGTGGGACTGATAATCATACTACGTGAAAATCCGGCCAAAATCGCCGTGAAACTGGCGCCACCTATGAGATTGTAGAGTTCCAAACAATACTTGACCATGTTCAAACTTACCAATAGGATATCGACATTTCAATCTCTTTCCAAGAATTAGCCTCCCTTTAGTCCCGAGGCTTCAAGAGTGATGAAACGTGCAAGGTTCGCTGTCGATTGCTGTGGTGAAACCCTAAGAATAAATTTGGCCTTTAAAGGCAGGTTTCCCACGTCAAAGTGAAGGAACCTTCAAGCAGTACATAGAAGAAGTACTCATCTTGACTCAGGTTGGTTTGGTTTTCTGTACAATGTCAATGAAATATGAATTTCAGGCGTTTTAGAATTGTTGAGTTGTGGTCGTGTATGATGGGCCTAAGCTCTTGGCTTCCAGCATCAAAGCGAAGTTTATCAACTTCTGGCTGAACTTTTGATAAGTTTGATTATGAGTCGTAGTTGTAGCGATTATCAGCCTATCAAGGAGCAAAACTACGACGATTTTTATCAGTCTGGGAAAGGAATATGAATACTTGATTTTATATTTATTTGATCCTATATATTATGAGGCTTCTTGGAATAAACTTTCGCGAATTTTGGCAAGAAATATTAAAAGCGCGGGATTTTATCCCCTTAAAACTATTACACCATTAACAATAAACAATCCCCTCCATTTAATAATAATGATATTAGTATAAATATTATATGGCGCCAAATTCTATAAGATATATATTCTTTTGCGCTTAACTATACCTAAGTTAAAAGCAAATGTTCTTATTTACATGTAAATGGTTCCAGAATCAATGACAGTTCAAAAGGAATAGAAAATACGAATGTTTTTGATCTAGATTTAAAAGTATCAATACTGTGCGAGTTACGAATGTTATAAGGTAAGCGATTCCATAATGTAGCAGCAGCAACCGGAAGTGCTATGTCTCCGCATGTTTTGTATTTTGTTCTCGGAATGTTCAAGTTTAGAGATGCATTTGACCTTAGGGAATATCTTCCTTGTGCTTACATAGTAAACATACTCGTTATGTAAGATGGGGCCATGTTATTCAGCGCTTTGTATGCTAGCAACGATAAATTCAATTCTTGAAGTCAATTCAACAACACTTGATTGACAAAGTGAACTGTTTGATCAAAGGGGCATCAGTTGCAATATCTTGCGATACTTTTCTTTTGTTGTTTCTTATTTCTGATGGGCAGTAAATATATTGGCCGATGCGAAGGAGGGCAAAAGAATTGCCGAGCAAGAGAGAGAGAGAGAGAGAGAGAGAGAGAGAGAGAGAGAGAGAGAGAGAGAGAGAGAGAGAGAGAGAGAGAGAGAGAGAGAGAGAGAGAGAGAGAGAGAGAGAGAGAGAGAGAGAGAGAGAGAGAGAGAGAGAGAGAGAGAGAGAGAGAGAGAGAGAGAGTGGCGGAAAGGACGCATACACCAAAATATTAGCTGCCCATGGGAAATAAGAAACAAAGAAAATATTGGAAAATGCTGAAACTAATACCCCTGAAGTCATGACTTGAATCTCAAAGTTTCATTTTTTGTTGATTTTGCATCACTGGTCTTCTATAAACGCTACTCTTATGCCTATAAAGCTTGTCGCTGAAGGTACCGTGGGTAACCGTGGGACAGTAATCGTCTGACTTTCCAACCAAAACAGTAAGGCGGACAGGGCTCGATCCACGGTAGAGTCCCACCAATTTAGCGTCATGAGAAGGGGTCTTTGACTCGTTTAGGTCCTCTTTACTTGTGCGATCAGAGGGCTGGGTGCTAAAACCCCCGACTTCACCTTCACTTCACCTTCACTTCACCTTCACTACACCTTCACAATTCTTTTTTGAATATATCGCTACCACAAAGTACTGACCAGGGAGCCTTTGGCAGCCAATTGCTTCTTTACTGAAAAGCTAAGCTAAGATTATTTTCCTTCGATAAAGGATGCGACAATCTTCCTGCTAATCATGTAAAATTTAGGCCTGTCGTTTGTGTGTGCGAGCACGTGAAGTCAAATCTTTGGGTGACCTTATTTTGGTAAACTTATGAGTATGCATTTTTGGCCACTGTTATTCAGATTTTGATTTTATGTTGAGGAATAAAACATTCTTATTTCGAAGAAGTCCGCCTAATATATTAATCTCATGAAATTCAATTTTTTATTCGCCATTGAATGTGTGGTGAGGAAATATAGATGACACATATTGTATTGTGACTGCTTAACACAACATAGCACAGCAGATCCAAGTAATTGCATGGTTAGCGTTCCTGCGTATAACGTTTCATTCACCAATGCATGCTACCGGGTGAGCCAGAAAAAAGTTCCCGCTTTTGAAAATTCATAACACCAAGAGTACTTCACACATTCGAATGAATTAAATTCTAGTTAAAAGCCGAAAGATCGAAGAATTTTTCTGATTTTTCTCATTATCTCACCAGCACTAGAAGCATAGGTGAATTGAGCTTTACAAAAATTCCATGGCAAAATGACTGAAAAATGGCCTATAACATTTATCAAATCATAAAGGGCTCATTATTGCACAGATCAATAAAGAAAGTGCGATTGTTTCTGGGTGAGAGCTATCCACTGCACATTTATCGCCATGGGACTGAAATTCTTTAGCATTTGTTTGTAAATTGATGTGATATAACTCGTAAGAGAGGTGAAACGCCTATTGCGTATTGTTCTTTGTACGAAGAGTCCTTACAATTTGATCAATGTTTTAGGCCCGTTCTAAGCTATTTTGCAATCATGAAATTTTATAAAGTTGAATTTGCCGATACATCTAGTGCTGGGAAGACACCGAGAAAGATCACAAAAATACTTCGATCTTTCGGCTTTTAACTGAAATGTGAATCATTCAAGTCTGTGAAGTGCTCTTGGTGCTACGGATTTTCAAAACTGGGAACTTTTTTCTGGCTCGCCCAGTATTGTCAACCTCAAAAATATCTATTGTGACACCAATTTTGCGTTTGACAAGTAGGTCAGCTACCGTGTATAACGTTTATCATTAAACATCGTACCATTTGCTAGCTGCAAAAAGCTATAAGCCAATACATTTATGTGTTTGCTTCTTTACATTCCGGGTGAGTCAAAACGTTAAAACGTTGGTAAGCCCTACTCACCGGTTTTTACATACTCACCAGACTCCTTAAAGGTGACCTGCAGTGAAAGTTTTCTCAAAGCAAGTGAATAGCACTGTAGAAGCACTTGAGCTTTCCTCTTAGATATAATGAATGTTGATTTGTCAGTTGTTGGTCTACTGTTTTTCACCAATCAACACTCCCCATTTTACCCCCCAGCCCACCCATTTCATCCCCAGTAGACCCTTAGAAACATTGAAACTTTTTGGCTTTTTTTGCTCACCTTGTACAATATATGTTTGGCTAGAATTTCATTGCCAAACTTTGGAGCACAGTCTCCTTACGTTTTAGACAACTCATGGCATATGATCGACTCGAGTGCTGCACTAAGATTTCTGCTAAGGATAGGGAAATATTTTGCCACACCAAATTACATTTTCTCCTATTATAAATAAAGCTACTGTTATTTTAGGTGAGTGTGGTTGCTGATTCAGTGAATATATCTGGACAATCAGGAATGGGCAATTTCAAAGTACCTGAAGACAATTTAAGTACAGATTTAGGAAAACTATTCGAAGAAGGACATTTCAGTGACATTAATTTGGTGGTTGGTGATACTCGCTTTCCTGTACATAAAGCAATATTAGCGTCGAGGTCTCCAGTTTTCGCTGGGATGTTTAGACATATTGAAATGGAAGAGAGTAAACAAGGTATTGTACAAATAAAAGACTTAGAACCAGATGTCTTAAAGGAAATGTTAAAATTCATCTACACTGGGAAAACATCGCAACTGGAAAGTATGGCGGATGAATTGCTATCAGCAGCAGATAAGGTGAGGTTTTTTCTTCTGCTTTCCAGTGGATATTAGCAAACATGCATCAGAAGTCTGAAGCTAATCGCGCACATTGCGCTTAAGTTCACTTGAGTTCAATAGATCATTTACCAAGAATCTTATGACGAAAATCAGCGAAAATCAGCCACCAGCCACTATCGATGATTACCGGAGATGTTTTCACTCTCATTGTTGAAATCAAAGTGCGAGTAATCGCTACTTTGCAAATGCATTTGTTCGAGTTTGAAACGTACGCAAATTAGTATCCCAGAAGCCATCAGAAATTCCCTAAAGAATAATACACCTCATCTCGAAAGGTCACAGGGGGCCCTACTTATTCAAAGCTTTTCAAATAACGTTCTAGTTTACAGCGCAAGGCAGAGATGCCATCCATCTACTGAGACCCCTGTACGTTTTCTAATAAAACCCTTCATCATCCTTCCCAACCTGTTTGGTCTTATAAATCGTGTGTTGTACTGAAAACAACTACAGTACGTTCCTATTTTATTTTCTTTCCTTTTTTTGCTATACCAGCACCTCCAAGGAGACCATTATGGAAATATGGAAATAAGGTCAGCTTGACCCTTTAATGCTATCCCTGCCACTGTAATTAGGGGTGTGTTCCTTTTGTATGTTTAGCCTTAATGTTTATATATTGTATTGTACCTATTTTTATATGCATTATAATAACTTGTAAAATTTTATTATGTGACAGAAAGATACATACATACATACATACATACATACATACATACATACATACATACATACATACATACATACATACATACATACATACATACATACATACATACATACATACATACATACATACATACATACATACATACATACATACATACATACATACATACATACATACATACATACATACATACATACATACATACATACATACATACATACATACATACATACATACATACATACATACATACATACATACATACATACATACATACATACATACATACATACATACATACATACATACATACATACATACATACATACATACATACATACATACATACATACATACATACATACATACATACATACATACATACATACATACATACATACATACATACATACATACATACATACATACATACATACATACATACATACATACATACATACATACATACATACATACATACATACATACATACATACATACATACATACATACATACATACATACATACA
The DNA here is from genome assembly GCA_964019985.1 of Aurelia sp. 4 Dawson et al 2005. NCBI lineage: Eukaryota > Metazoa > Cnidaria > Scyphozoa > Semaeostomeae > Ulmaridae > Aurelia > Aurelia sp. 4 Dawson et al 2005. The sequence goes on along the minus strand of OZ026493.1, from coordinate 20,743,935 downwards.
TACATACATACATACATACATACATACATACATACATACATACATACATACATACATACATACATGAACTCATATGTATGAAACAAAAGTATCGGACTCCGTTTATCCAACGAACTATCAAATTTGGAAAAGGTATTTCTTCAGTATTGTGCTGTGGTATTTTCATCCTGCGTCTTACTAGTGTAAACGACCAGGATTAGGGTACTTCAATCACTACCAAGGGATCTAATCCAGTCCCATAGTGTTATTGGGTGGAGGGTATTTTTATTAGCTTATGCATGGATTAATGTGAATAACCCTAGTTAAAGGATGGGATTTCATAGGTGTAGTATTATTGACCAATTGTTCATACATCTATGCTTTTTGAAATTATAGGGTGAGATAAGGTTTTTACAACGTGAAATGTAGTACCACGAGTGGGCTTCCACAACTGGAGAATGAAAATGTGCTCTTGCCTGGGATCGAACCTGGGATCTTTGTGTCAAGAAACTCCCCGAAAATTTTCTTCAAAGTGTCATTTGATACCTTTTATACCCTAAGGTGTCAAATAAAGTAAACATTTTGTCTTCTTTAGATATATTTTGATCATTGATAAAAGAGATCAAAAGGGAACTTTTATCATAGGTTTCATAATCGAATTTCTGTCTTTTTTTGGATTCCTGGTATTGACAATCCAACTCGTGGCTAAAATAAGCAAAGGTAGAGAAGATAATGGTGTGTTTGGTTGGGGCGCCATATAGCTCAGGTCATTCATTTTAATCGGCTGTCTGTTTGTTTTTTCTGTTTCTATGGCATTTCGCGTGCGTAACTTTTTCTAATACAAACGCAAGACTTTATGAACAGCTCATTGAAATACAGTAAAGTGCATTGTAAGAAACTCAGGCCTGATTTCGCTGAATAAAATACCTCTCTACAAGAAACTATCCAAGTTGACTCATGCTTTGTTTCTTTTACGATGGTAGATGGTAATATTCTATGGTGTATATTTGAATTAAAGTTTTATGCCCAAATGGTTATAATTTCAAGAAATTTTCAGTACTAGCTCAGACTCTTAGTTTCACGTACAACTGGGCATATTTTTAAAATGTTTCCTTGACAATTTCGACAGCTTTTTGGAATATAAAAGTGTTTCTTATAGTATGATATACTTTTCCTGTTTTGAAGAAGTGTATCTTAAAATAAGAGGCTGCTTTTGTGAACCGAGTTTCATAAGGGCGGGACTTAACAGAATTCACAGTAATATCAGTGATAATTTTTTTCAGTATGCACTGGATAGGCTGAAAATGATGTGCGAAGAAACGTTAGCTTATAATTTATCAGTGGATACTGTCTGTAATGTGCTGATACTGGCTGATTTACACAATGCACAGAATCTCAAGTCAATAGCAATCGATTTTACAAATAGGTAAGTTGAAAATATTTGAATTCCCCTCGGTGAAAGTACTGATATCTAAAGATAGGATCTTTCGTGATTGATGGATGCTTCAGATATTTTCAGTGATATCTAGTGGCAGATTTTGCCTGCTACAATTGCCAGTTTTAGAATATTTGTTGGGCAGGTTCTTTTGTAGCCGATGAGTAATCCTTGTATTTGGGAGCTGCGTATGTGGAAAAGGAAAAGGCTTGTCAGGAACACGCTGCATTTCGAATTCCATATGTCTCATTTGAAGTATATAGCGTCCTTTCTCATTCTTCCTTGAGGATGAAATTCCGTAGTCCTAGGAGCATATAATTGAGCACTGATACGTCGATCATCAGATCAGTCGATGTATCGATATATTAATGCAACAATTTTTATTACGCGTGGCATTGAAATTTGGGACAAATGACAGTGAACCTTCTGTATCTCGTGTCAGGTATGCGGAATTCAAATATGTAGCCTATTACTGAGATTTTTGCGCCCTTTTCTTATTGTTGTGCTTGAAGCATCGTTGAGGCGGTGAAGCCTAGCTTGTTCTTTCCGAACCACTTTAAGTTCCCGTCTTGGGATACTTTCGGTTGCTTTTATTTCCAGTTTTTGGAAACACTTGAAAGGTGATCCTAAGGAAAATTTTTTGATGCAAACGAACGGCACCTTCGAATGGTACGAAGTCCTGTTTAAATCATTTGATATCTCATTTCGTTTAAAATTTTCCACTGATATTAAATTTCAGTTGATGACGTCATTTTGTGTGTGAGTTACTAGGATCGTATATTGGATTCTAGTTTGTATCTGATCTTCGAAAGGTTACAGTTGCAGGAGGCATTTAAGTTGATCCGAAAATGCTATAGAAATTGTCTCATGGACTGATATGATGTTTAGAAAGGCATGTCAAGTGAAGAACAGTTCTTTGAGTCAATTCCATTTGGAAACATAAACATAGTCAGCCTCGTACACCTGCTTTACTTTTTGCAAAAAAAATGACGTCATCAGCCAATCGTACAAAATAGTGGATAACTTGGAAACGAAACAAGGTATCACAAAATTGTAACCGACATTCTTTATCATTCTAAAGTGCTATTCATTTGCATCAATAAAAATATTCACCGCAGATCACCTTAAAGGATAACGTCCAATTTCGAGTCTATGGCACCATCTCAAACCTATGTCTCAGGGTCAACTTTTTACATTATTAATGCTGTTGGCTTTTGAATATGCGTTAAAGTGATGATAAGACTGATAGAACAGGTGAACCTAATTTCTTTTTGCGTTAGCTTTCAAGATCCCCCCCCCCGAATATCAGCGTGTAAAGGAAAAGATGGAAAACAGTTGAAGCAGTATGATGCACCATTCGTAACAGTAAAATCTTTTATTGTATCATAATTAGTACCAATCCAGTAGTTGTCCTTTAGCGTCAATTACAGTAAAACCCCACAAACAAGAACATAGCAAAATAAGAGCCCGCAGACTGATTTTTTGAAAAAGACACCCAAAGATAAGAACCAAAAACAGACTGATTTACTTCAATGTTCTTATGGGATGGTACACTTAATCAAGAAATTTCATCATATCAGTGTAAACGAATTCCCAACTTTTGATAACTGAACACCTCTAACAGTTTTCAAGGATATGCAAATTGTTTTATCAAGCCGTATGATATACACTGATTTCTCAACAACAGAAATACCATGCTCTCTAATATTTAAATGGAATCATTTTACACTCAAGTTGATTTAACACATACTGTACACTGTAGCTATATATTCATCATAGTCACAAGTGTCCTTGCAACAAGAACCACACCCTGAAAAATGTCATAAGCACCTCCTTTATAAGAACCTAGCCAGTCTGTTTTTCAGAAAAGTATGCTCTTGTTTGCGGGGTTTTACTGTAATACTGCAAATTTTTGATTATGTTCCGTTTACTTTCAGTCATGCAACAGAAGTCATGGAAACTGATGATTGGAAACGATTAGTCATAAGTCATTCGAACATTGTAGCTGATGCTTTTCGTGCTTTAGCTAGTTTGAAAGCATCACCACCTATTTGGGGACCACCTAAAAAGAAGCAAAAGCCAGGATAATTAGTTTTCGTAATCATGTTGAATCTTAGATAATGTAAATATCGTAGACATAAATGTTTTGGAGATAAAGAACAACACCTTTGTTACCAACAACCGCCTTAGATGGTAAGATCTGTGTGTTTTTATTCACGATTAAGTGGAGTGGAAAATAATGACGTAGGTCGCTAGTAGGGCAGTTTCCTACCCTAGGAAAGCTACAAATGTGCGTTATTCGGAGTCTAATGCCGGGTTTTTGAAAGATGTCCACTGTGTATGACTTCCTACAGTCTGTCTAAGTCTCTCGTATGGTTTGCCGTTTTTTCCACTAAGCTCCATCTTTTGCTCTTTGCCAGATGTCAATGAGACGGTTGTGGATCCCAATACTTTATTCAAACCTATGAAATATCGTCCGGGCTTCAAGTTTCACGGATATCATGAAGTCAAAATATACATTTAAAGATGATAACCGGTTTGTTTTCGTTATTTACAGAGTATTAGTGACAGACTGAAAAACCTTATCCTGTCCCATACTTTTTCAGCAACATCGAAGATCTTCCATAGGAGCAATGATTTTGAGAGTCTCTATTGTCCTTCAAGTTTACAACGATGCTTTTTGTAGTATGCTTCAAAATCAGGCGGCCCTTTAGCAGCTAGATTTACTAATTTTTGAAGTCAATCACAAAATCAACTATTCTTTGGAGAATAGTTTGGTCTTCGGTCTACTTACCAAAGAAAGAAATTTAAATGTGATCTGAAGCGAAATTTTTTATTGATGCAAGTTAACGGCACTTTCGAAATATACGATATTCGTCAGATTTTCTCGAAAAGTCCCCCGGATAATGCTGTGTCTTGTTTGCGTGGCTCTACCGAAGCCGGGGGATCACTATCGTGATTTTCATGGAAAATCTGACGAATATCGAACGTTGGCGCTCTTTGACTTGGACAACTTGCCGAGGTCGAGCTTCGTCAAATTTCAAACTGCCGTGGAGATATGTTTTATTTCGCGTTTGTTTCATATCATTTCACGGCGGAAAGTAAGAGCAAATGCATTGAGTACAAAGTTTAAAAGCTGGAGAACATTTTGATGCAAAGAACTGAACGTTTGATGCAAAATGCGCCGAGATAGAGCGAGGACAAAACTGTTGTTAGATTTTTGCCGGTAAACAACCTTCATTCCTTGTTAATTATTATACATACGATTTACGATACAACGCAGCAAACAAGGGTAATAATGTCGCGTCATTGCAGTACAACAACAGCAACAGGACCGATGTTGCCATGCCGGCAGGATGTTGCAACAATAGTGAGGCAAGAAAAAGACACAGAGATAAACAGTCAACTATTTAACGGTATGAATTTCATTTTCTTCAATCCAAAGAACAAGCAGTGTTACCTATTTTGCAGTTAGGAAACCAAACAACATAAATTACCTCAGTTGAAGCTAGGCCTCACCACTATATTCGCGATTGGGCTTCCTGTGGATTGGAAAAGGTCCCTTACTTGACACATTTTGGACGAAAGTTGCACTTAAGGTGATTTTTTATTGACGCCCAAGTTCTCAAAACAGTTGACTTGGTAGGCTCGAAATTTGTGTTTGATGGACACCCAAATTCTGAAAACGGCAGGTCTGGAAGGCCTGTTGAACTTTCTACTCAAAACGCAGAAGGTTTGACAGACTTTGAAGAGATTCTCTTTTTCATTTGCGAAACTTTGAAAACGAAGCGAATTTGCTCGCGTTGCAACGCTAGCTTTACTCTTTGTTGACAAGCAGCAGACTCATCTTCGTATTTTTCAACTAGAATCCTCGTTTTCGCCAGGATGGATCTGAAACCTGCTGTTGTGAAGAATTTTGTGTTTGATTGCGAAATGTTTCCGTCTCTGCGACGCCTACCGTTTTCCAGAATTTAGTAGGTTTGGTATTGCCAATCTAACACACCTTAGGAATTCTTGCAATAATATTTGCAAAATATTACAGCTTTCGTTTGTAAACTAAGACCCCGTTTGCACCACATCGGTACAGCTGCGAAGCGTCAAGGATCGGGCTCCAGTTTACACTGTTCGTGCCTATCAGTAACACTTTAAGACTGCGCTCGTCCGATGCCGGCTTATTTTGAAAACAGTGAGAAAGGGTGACAGTAGCAAAATTTGAGCTAGCATTCACACGATACCGGCACAATTTGAAAATGATAGAAAATTCAACGCTAACTAACTCAGTGCAATCTCTCCAAGAATTTGATGCCAAAGAAATGTACCTACACCTTAAGAACTTTCAGCTTAATTTTGAAACCGACGAAAAATGTTGTTTTGATCATTTTCGAGTGTTAAAGGCAGTCTGTCACGCATTTGATCAGGTGATAATGACAATACAAAGAATAGGAAACTTGAATGGCTGATGATCCTCTGACTTTCTACGGCCGCAGAAAGTCAAGAAAATTAGCCCTCCTTTGTTTCAAATACACAGATTCACAAAGAAATCCGTTGAGTTGAGCTCTGATCGTAGCGACCAATCAGTTACGAGACAGACTGCCTTTTAACACGATGTTGTTTCCACAATTTGCTGGTTAGAGTACCGTTCTCAAAATCTATCGTTTTTTTAAATCTGCCCGCAAAATATGTGACGTTTTCAGGTGAACGGGAGGCGTATCCGTTACATCTTTCACTGTTTTTGTGATGTGCTGGCATCGTGTGAGTGCTGTATTAATTCGTCCGTCAATAAGCAAATTATTTCGTGTAGGAATGTAACTGCTCTTGAATCGAATTACAACTTTGAAGCATATCATATCTGTAACCGGTGCAGTGTAACGTGGTCCTAGGGTGTAAGGACACGGGTATTTTGATTGACTATCTATTTTCCCTGTTTTGATTCTTGTGTCTTGTTTTCTTGTATTGTTTTCTGCTCTGTTTCGGCTTCAAACTGATGTGTGCAACTGAACGTAGGTTTAGGCCCAAATGATCCCAAATTGTTCGAATATTACTCCCTTGTATTTCTGTGTCTTAGCGGGCCTTCGCATAAGAAAGGTTTCAAACCGCAAAGCCTCAAAAGTAAATTACGGTTTGAAAACTCTCTTGTACGTAGGTGCACTAAGACGCAGAAATACAAGGGAGTAATATTCGCACAATTTGAGAGCATTAGCGCCTAAACCTGCGTTCAGTTGCACACACACATCAGTTTGAAGACGAAAGAGAGCAGAAAACAAGACAAGAAAACAAGACACAAAGATCAAAACAAGGTAGATAAATGATCAATGAAAACGTTCGTGTCCTATATCCCTTGCATGGTCTAGGCTCCCAAAAGCCCGACGGGAGAATTTTCCCGGGGAGGGGGTACATGACTTGAGGATGGACGGGGGTCTACCGCCCGGTTTTCAGAAGGGTACCCTCTTCTAATTACGAAAACTTGCCGATATACCCACTTTTGTGATGAATTTTGGAGGAAAACCACCCATTTTTGACTATTTTTCGCCAATTTCTGGATAACCCACCCATGTTTAAGGAAAATCTTCCGAAAAGAGACCCTAGTTTAGAGAATTTGGGCCCAAAAACCCACCCATATGGGCGGCACATACCCGCACCTTCCACATGTTATGTTATGTTATGTTATTCCCCCCCTGGAGAGAATTTTCCCTTCAAAGCTAGTGGACTGCATGTGTGGAAAAATCGACTTTGAAATCCCCTGGCCAACTTCGCCCTATTGTGACCAACTTCAAGAAAACCAAGCTCAAGGTGTATGAGAGGATTTATACAGAGTTTAGGAATCTCCAAAGTACATACAAAACAAAGAAATGACTTGGTAATCATCGTATGTGTCATTCATAAAATGAATTAAAGAATAGATTTTTAATTTAGATTATCTCAAATGGATGAAATAATCGCTAGATGACATTTTCATTTGACTCCTCATTGCATTTATGCCTGTTTTGGTTTGTTTTGTCAATGTCTGACGAAAGAGCCGCACAGAAAATCATTGCACATTAGGAGAAATGAGCAGATTAATCGTTGCCCAAAATCCTATTTTTGGATGCAGTTTTCCAGGGCCCAGTTTTCCAGAGCGCATTTTTCCAGGCTGGAGATTTTGATTCTTATGGTAGCGTAATTCTCTTTGCGGTATCGCATTTTCAAAGTTTTTTTAATCTTGAGCGGAATTTTTCTGTAAGCGACCAGGTTCATTGTTCTGGGACCTTAGAACTTCACAAAACTAGTCAAAGTAACTAACATATGAATATGAGGTATCTTCTATAAATTTTCATATCTCAGTGAAATGACTTGAGATTGACAAGGGGAATGCCCCACATCGGGAAACTCCGAAGCGCAAAAACTTCCATTATCTGGATACAAGAAAAGGCGAATGTAACAAAAGAGAAATAAAGAAAACCTCTTGCAAACCTTTAAACAAATCAACTAATGATCTTATCATTTATGTGACTAATTCTAAGGATGAAATGTGAGAATCTTAGCTGTATCTGTGTGCAATAAGGATCTCGACAAAAATAACTTACAGAATTATCCTTAAAGCTCTATTTAGCCCCCCCCCCTCTATCAAGGCAGATCTCACTTATATCAAATGCTAGAAAATACAACAAATTTTCCACAGTCTGGTTCCCTGACGTCACTTTCGACTGGGGAACTGGGCTCAACGGAAGCGGTCCAAAATAACGTCTGGACAAAAACCGTGACCACGCACCGTAACTACAGCCTGCGTGCAGTATTTCAGTATTTCTTTTGTTAAAATTTAAAGAAGGTGAAGTTCTTTAAATTTATACAAACCAATTCAATTCACACAAAAAGACTGCACGCAGGCTACGCTTAACCAGTTTTCCAAATACGGATTGAGAAGTTTGAGAAGTTTCACTGGTTTGTGTCCAGGCGTCAACAAATCGCTTCCCTGGCGCCGAGTACCCTCAAACGAACGCGATCGAGTTGACGCAGGGAACAAGGCTGGATTTTCCATACATTTAGCAAACAGTTTTGCCTCCTTACTTTGATCTGGTTTGGGATTCACTCATAAGTCTTATGTTAATTCCACAAAAATATGGAGCAAAAGAACTAAAATGCTATCATTTATATCCTTGTTATACGATTTTGCGAATAACCCCCTTATCAAACAAGTCCCACCTTTTTGTCTGTGAAATCAAATCAACCCTGGGGGCTGAAAAGAGCTTTTACTGTATGCCGCCCCGAGCCCCAATTCCACTGCCAGTCCGCCCCTGCATGCCAGTAAGTTAATGTAAGCTGCTTAGTCCTTGACTAAAGATGCCAAAATTCTACCCCTCTTTTTACAGTCCTCGAGTACCATTTACTTAGAGACATCAATTCAACTAAGCCAAAAATAGAGCAAAGTCTAACCCACCCACAAAGCTTCGATAAAAATTTGAAGTAAATATCATTATAATTTAGTGCAATACCATGTATATTACTGTTTACTTCTTTTAACAAAGTAGCCTGTAGTTTAGTTGACCTTGTATCATTAGATATTGTCTATATTAGAAAGAGTGGTGGAAACCAGTGCTTTCACAGCATAGGCTCCAAATCTTCATATTCGTGTAAAAGGTGGGTGTAAGATTCAGCGATCTATTTCTTCTAACTGAGACTCCGTTTACACCGTGCCGGTAGAATTTGAAAACGGCAGAATTTTTATGCCGCCTTGAAAAATGAGCTCTCGTTTACACGATGCCGGTAGACTTTGAAAACGGCATTAAAAAGTGCCGTTTTGGCCTCCCGTTTACACAATGCTGGTAGAATTTTATGCTAATTCCATAGACAATAACAACTGACGTCAACGATCAATCAAGAAAGATAAAACAACTACGACAATAAGGGCAATAGGGAGGATTAAGAACATTAGTCTCGTGACGAAAGTGGCAAAAAATTCTGCCGGCAAAGTGCGTTTACACGATGCCGGCAGAATTTGAAAACTGCAGTATTACAAACTTTGCCGTCTTACTAAACGAAAAAAATTCTGCCGGCAGAATTTGGAAATTCTGCCAGCATCGTGTAAACGGGAAGCCAAAACGGCACTTTTTCATGCCGTTTTCAAATTCTATCGGCATCGTGTAAACGAGGTCTGAATGCTTTAGCAGACTATCCATGATTCAGCCATTGGACTTCAAAATTTTTCTTGAATTCCCGAAAAGAAGAAACACACTCTAATTCTGGAAATATTGAAGATTTCAGAAAAGTCCAACGGCAGATTTATAACAAGATAGCTACACGCACCTTGTTAAAGATTTGGGACCTATGTTGTGTTTTCACTACCTGGAGCGTTGATATGTAAAACCCCAGAAAAATGAAATAAAATGATCGGTTTGGGAAAAAGTTAATGAACTTTTGGATCAATTTCAGTTGAAACTGTGTAAAACGTGCATGCTTCTTGCGTGGAGCAGTAGGCCGTAAATGGTCCAAATTTCTTATTCTCGACATCTAATATAGATTTTGCCCTGGCCCTTTTGATTTGGTGTGCTGGCTGAGTTCAGAATTACTATCTACAAGGGCATTGGTAAAACTTAAACTGCTGACCTCAGAACTAAATTAATCTCTTTTCAAATTGGAAAGGTTGAGAATTTTCAAATTGCAGTGGCTGAGAATCGCAACGGCTCTATCTGACGAAAAGGAGCTTTCAATGACCAGATATCTCTTCAGGGTGGAACTGATTAAAGAAGCCCAAATTTCTTGAAAAAATATTATTTCTTTCTCTCAAACACAGATTTTTGCAATGTCTGCATTATTAAAAATATTTAGTCCAGTTAGCTATTAGACCACATAACTCGGAATGCTTGCGAGCCGCAGTAAATATCCAGGGAGAATATCTAAGTCAAGATATTCAAGGAATGAACGTGGATTGAGGAGTGACGGGTGGTAGCTGGGCGCAATCAAACGTACCAAAATCTTACGCTAAGTCTGGATTTTAAGTATACTACGCTTCTCTAAGTCCTCCATTTCTTTGAGTACTGATGCGACACTGTACCTCAGTTCGTGGAATTTTGATACTGGCACCTTTGGAGTAAAATATACAAAAAATAGGTTAAAATTATCAAAGGAATATCTGCAAAAGTCTCACTGGTCAAATTTGCATGACGTCGCAAAAGCACTTAAAAGTCATGGGAATAAGGTTGCGCGAAATTTGCATAGATTTCTGTGAGAAATCCTTCATTAAAATGTACAAAATTGCTCGTATCTTCTCTCTTGTAATGATCAATCAGGCCCAAACGAAGCTACTTTTTCACAAGCATCCAATATCTTGGACTATTTCAAAGCACGGCTCAGTCATTCCTAGAACTTTGCTCTTTTGCAACACCTATCCAAGTGTTTTCTCCATGCCCCTCTACACGCGTAAGTTCAGATTTAACAGTCTGAAAATTCTCTTGCATGCCTTTATACCCTGTTCTTCGGGTACGTGAATAAGAGCTGCTTTCGCTTTTCCTGAGCAATGCACACCAGAGAAATGAAAGAAAAACTTTAACTACATCAAATGCCGCATATAAGAACTAATTTTTTCAGGACCAAGCTGAATTAGGTTCTTATTTCAAAAGCAATTTCACAAGCTGTAGGAAATGCTACCGAGTTCTTTCTATCCTAAACCATAATTTCGTTCGTGGCATATCGACTAGTTTTCTTTCTATCTGTATTTCTCCTGCGAAGGTGCCATTTTAATTTCCGCGAGTGACAGCAGACTGACATTACCTCAAGTGCCCAGGAGAGATCATGCCACGCAAATGGAGTCTCCTTGACATACATGAGTGGCATAATTTCTCCAGGGCACTTGAGGTCATGTCAGTCTACCACTACGCATGGGGATAAAGATGGTGCCTTCGCAAAAGAAGTGCAAACAGAAGGAAATACGAACTACGAACGAAATGAAAAATATGGATAGAAATAATTCGATGTATCATAAATAAATCTTTTCCAAATTCAGCATTTCCTACAGCTCGTGGTACTTCGATCACTTGAAGGGTAGACAGGTTCTTAATCGAAGGTTTTCTATGAAAATACATTATCAAAGGCATTTCGAAAAAAAAGAAACACAACTTGCCAGATATATCATTGATAAAACTCTTTTTCTCCTAACAATACCGGGTGAGCCAGAAAAAAAGTTTCCCCTTTTGAAAATTCATTGCACCAACAGTACCTCACAGATTCGAAGTATCTTTGTGGCTTTTCTTGCTGTCTTACCAGCACTAGAAGTATAGGTAAGTTCAACTTTATAAAATTTCATGGTTGCAAAACGAGTGAAAAAGGGCCTAAAACATACCTAAAATGCCTAAAACAAGTGGGAACTTTTCTGGCTCACCCGGTAGATATGATATTGATTTCAGTTTCTCCCTCACTTTCACATCCTAATTCTGAAAAGGATTTCGAAAAACCTGGAAGATTTGATCGTGCACTGTACGCCATTTTTTTTCTGCTACTCTGCAAGACCGATTTTCCATATCTCGCGAATTTACCAAGGGAAAATTGCGCTAAATTATTGCTAAAAATATGTGAAAATAATTCAATGGCAAAATTAATCCCCATAATTATAGCAAGACTTCTTTCGGGGCCATTATTTTTCAAACAGGAAGATATTTTTCAGTTTCACCCGGTATATGGGGATTTTTACTGTACAAGAAAGTTAGGAATAATCACCTCAAATGTTTCCGTCTGCCCATCGTCTAACTTCATTTCCATAAGGATTGTGGGTTCCAGAACTCTATTCAAAACGCTGCAAATAGAAAGATGAAAATCAACAAAAACATTGGCTTTTAAGTTCTTGCTTCCTTTGACAGAGCAGAAACTGCATGAAAAATGACGTCATCGTGCAGCCTGACTGACTAAGACAGCGCTTGATATTAGCGGCTTGTCGTAACAATAACTCAAGAAGCCCTAAAATCTACAGCATAGTTTGATTTTAAACATCGTTTCCTGCCGTGTCGAATTAAGGTTGAGGTAAACGTTTGCATATCATAAATGTCCATCTCCGGATTTACTAAAATCTCAGCTGTCCAACTTTTGAGAAACACGAAGTTACCATCTTTGAAAGTAACAGAAATATTGAAAAGAGACAACTTTTGATTAAAGGAAAGAAACTACAATTGTTCACATAAAGTTTTCTGATGTGGTTCAAATATTAATTCTAGTTTTTTGAAGCCTTTCGCACGGTTGAAAATAGATATGAAACCACACTATGTGCATCTCAACAGTCTTCTATTCCCCTTTCTCCTAGCAATATTTGGGGTATTGTCCCTTGGGCGTACCCTTTATTCAAGTATTAAGTTCGACTAACCCCAACCCTAACCCGGACCATTCATAGATTCAGCATTGTTCTTTGCTGAAAACAAGCATATAGGAGCTGTAACCAAGCATATTTGTTTTTTATTGTCTTTGTGAACATAGGTTGTGTTTGGCTAGTAATTCCAAACCTACCAAATTTTGAAAACAGTAGACTATGCGGAGACGGAAACACGGTTTCAAATCAGCGACAAAGTTCTACAAAGTTGGTTTCGGATTTATCTTTGCGAAGGCGAGGTTTCCAGTTGAAAAACACGAAGACGAGTCTGGTCTTGGCAACAAAGAGAAAAGTTACCGGATTACCGTGGCAACGCGAGCAAGTTCGTCTCGTTTTCAGAGTTCTGCAAATGAAATCAAGAATCTCTCAACAGCCTATCAAACATTCTTTCTTTTGGAGCAGAAGGTTCAGCAGGCCTGTCAAACCTACCAAACCAGCGTAACCTGCCGTTTTCGGAATTTTGAGTCAATCAAACACAAATTCCGAGCCTTCCAAGTCTACCGTTTTCAGAATTGGCACCAAGGAAACATACCCATAAATTTAGGGTCATGCTGTGTAATTTCATATTTTCTGATGATGAAGCACAGCTTGCTACGACATGCTAAATGAATGGCTCAGTCGCATATTTGGAATTGTCACATTGTGTTAACATGGACTTTTCGAGAAATTAGTGAAACGCAGAATAATAACAATACTTTGACAGAAAAATGAAAAAGTTAATCGTCGCACCATGAATAGGACACCCAATGTGCAGCAGTTTTAAATTTATATCTGCAGCGAGCCACCTTAATTTGATTCTTTTTTTGGGTTCTGAACTTATTCTAAACTTGGTTTACAGCCACCGTTCACTGTTTCGTAATTTTGAAGTTTGCAGTAGTGAGCCAGCTTAAGTGCAGAGCCACCTGAATCGTTAAGCTTAACGATTTTCTGCCGCATTTGATAAATAAATCCCAGGTCATGGTCCGCGGTTTCTATGTGTGATAATTCATTGCACTTTCGCATTTTGAAATATTGGTCTTTTCACCACTATGGTAGATTCTGCCCTTTTTTTAATACAGTTCGATTCGACACGGCAGAAATACTATTTTAAACCAGGCCTAAGAAAGAAGGAGATAAGGCCCCTAATTCAACAACTATTATGCAAGTCAGGGATGGCAGCAAAACAGTTTCTGATTCAAAGCAAATTGCCAATGTCCTAAATGGCCACTTTGTTAATGTCGGTCCGAGACTTGCTCATAGAATTGAAGTTAAACCGGGCGATGATCCTCTCTGTCATCTTAATAATCCTATAGAAGAAACAGTCTTCCAGTTCAAACAAGTAAATGAGAGAACAGTTCTGAAATATATCCAAAATCTAAAACAAGGAAAATCTGCTGGTCCTGACAAAATACCAACGGCAATTTTGAAAGACGCTGCTGAATTTCTTTGTAAACCACTAACGATGATCTTTAACAGTTCTGTAAGGCTAGGGACTTTCCCCGACCGTTGGAAAATAGCACGAATTACACCAATTTATAAATCAGGTGCCAAAGATGATACGAATAACTATAGGCCAATTTCAATTTTGTCAGTGCTATCTAAGTTATTTGAAAAGATTGCACATGACCAACTTATTGATTTCCTCCAATCTAACAAAAAACTAACAAAGAATCAGTTCGCTTTCCGAAAGCTTCATTCGACAATTACCTCACTGATTGGTGTCTCAGATCATTGCTACTCAAATATCGAAAACAAAAAAGCTAACTTTGCTCTTTTTCTCGACTTGAAAAAGGCATTTGATACCGTGGATCATGAGATACTCATCAGTAAATTAGCAAAATATGGAATAAAAGGTATTGAGAACAACTGGTTTAAATCCTATTTAACTAACAGAAGCCAGTACTGTTCCATTGATGGTCAAGTATCTGATATTATGGAAATAGATTGTGGGATCCCCCAAGGTTCATGCTTGGGACCGCTGCTCTTTATCATTTATTTAAATGATTTTGAGCACTGCCTCGAACACTCAAGAGCCAACATGTACGCATATGATACTGAGATAACAATATCCTCAAACAACCATGTAGAGCTTATAGAAAAAGCACAAGCTGAGTTATTAAACATCGCAGAATGGATGAGGATTAACAAACTCAGTCTCAATCCCACCAAAACAGAATACATGATACTAGATCATCCTCGTAGAAGGAAAAATAGAGAATTATTACCGCAAGTATTCATAAATCGCGAAAAAATTAAGCAGGTTGACAAAACAAAATATCTTGGGGTAATAGTTGACGATACTTTAAGTTGGGAAGAACAGTATGAATCAGTTAAGAAAAAGGTTGCTGGGGGCCTTGCAGCAATGAAGAAACTTAAGGGCGTCCTCCCACAATCAATGCTTTTTCAAGTGTACAAAGCGCTTGTTGAGAGTCATCTTCGCTATGCTGACGTAGTATGGGGGAGCTTATCGGAAACTAAAATAACAGCCCTTCAGAGACTGCAAAATCGTGCATTTGAAATCATTCAAGGATCGAAAATAAAGGACTCTTTGATTCGACCCACATTTAGCATCGACCAGATGTTTCAATTTGACCGGTCGGTTCTGACGTATAAGATAATTAACAAGATATGTCCTGAGAGTCTGCACGATAAATTTGCTGAAAGATCCTCGATAAGCAAGTATGATACAAGAAATAAAACTGATCTCCAAATCCCAAGGCTAAATCTAGACTTCAGTAGAAAAAGTTTCAATTATACTGGTCTAAAAACTTGGAATTCTATTCCAACACACATAAGAGAGTCTGGCACACTCACCCGGTTTAAGAATGGGCTAAAAAGTCATTTTCTAAGCTGAGGAAAAATATGTTCTCGCACGAATCCATGGAAGAACAGTACTGGCTTTTATATCTATTATTAAGCATACTATTTTTTGTTATACTTTTTTATACTGAATGGATGTCGTGATTAAATAAGAAATAAGAAGAAGAAGAAGAAGGAGTTAAGCGCCGCCATGTTTGGAGTCTGTTGCAGGGAGCTAGAGGGCTCAAAGCTAAAACCTATTGTGTATGCGTGGGCAGCATCTGTTCTGTAACTTCCCTTCAAAGGCATGTTTCTTCAGTCTAAAGGCACATTTCCACTTGGTCGAAATTTTTGAGCGGAGAGGACTTTGCACAGTAAAAGGTCCCTCCCATAACCTTGTGTTCAAATTCAAAGCGACATTTTCTGTCGTAAATCATAGCATTCCAGTCTGCTTAGAAATTTGACAGAGTGGAAATCAGCCTGAGAGAGTTTCTTTTCAAAAGAGTTTTACATGCTGTCATGTCGTTGAAGACTTCTCATCATCATGTGTAGAATTAGACTCAAGACATTGTCCCAGCTTTCGCAGCGACAACAACAAGAACAACAACAGTCACAAGAACAACAGTATTCTTTATTTTTACTCAAACTGGGACTTATGGACTTTCATATAAAATTTGAGACGATAACGATGAACACGCTTAAGGCGGATTTCCATTCAGTGCATTTCGTCGCGCGCACGACAATTTGCGATCGATTCGCAGTCTGGGCATGCGTACTCTGCGTTATTTGGTAGCACGATCATAGCGCACGATCGCATAAAAAAGTAGAAGCTCATCCTGCTTTTGCGATCGATCACCAGCGTTGTAACAGACCAAGCAGGGAAAGTTAGTCCAGAAGATGTGAGCATTCGCCCATTCGCCCTGGTTCCTATGATTCTTCTCATTTTAATCCTCTCATTCGTAAGAGTAGCAGCAGCTTTAAACGTCTGGTAATAGCAGCTATCTTTGATCACGTTATCATTTGAGTTTATAAAGCTCGAACTACTTATCAGAATTGAAAGGAACTTGTGCGATCGCTGACTGTCACGCGCGCGACAAAAATCACTGAATGGAAATCCTTCTTTAGGTGTGCGCTCTGGAATGAGGCTAAAGTGTAGTCTCAGAAGCGCGGCAAGCAACCCTCGACAGTTGGAAGTTCTCATTGCAGCGGTGAAGCTCGTGGAACCTAATTAGGATCTCCATACTCACAGCGAAAGGTTTGCTGATTCTTGGATCGAGGAAACATTCATCTGGATACCTGCGGCTTTTGTTCATGACTGGTATCAGTAAAAGTTTGAATTTTGAGGTGTTTAGCAACGGAGGCTCAAGCCGGCAACTTAGGCCCATCCCCCATTATTAGGAGTTCGTACAGGTTGATATGGCTTCCATATCTAGTCACTGAATTTTGGGGCAAAACTTCGTCCCAAATTTCAGTGTGAAAGTCAATGAGTCGTAGTTTGAGCGTCCATCAGTCTTTCAATAGCGATAGCTACGAATATGCAATCAGTCTAGTGTAGAATCCTCAAAAAAATTTAAGAATTCCTGTCAAGTTTATGTGCGTAATGCCTGCACTGTAGGTACCATTTTTCAGACATCAAAAGAGAATAGCTTCCGTCGAGCCCAAACCCCTGATGCCAGGGAACAAGAGAATAAAGAACAAATAATATTAGCGGAACGGTACCTTGTGGATATGCCAACATCCACTCTCCATCGCAGTGAATCCAAACGTGGCAATCGAATTCTGCTTTCCAAAACCTTCTCATCAATAGTCTGTTGTCTAGAATCGAAAAGCAAGTTGTAAAATAAACACATTTCAGCCTGACTCACCCTATTGTGCATGGGTAAATCAAGCACCATTTTCTCATTGGGGGGCAAAAAAAGCCCCCCCCCCCGATTTTCTAAGCAACGGTAACGCCTTTTGCAACGCAACTTGATACAAATGACTACCAAGCAGTTTTGATCGCAAGAATGGCATCATTAGTGAAAATCACATGATCTGTTGCTAGGCAACGTCAAAATGATAAAAATTTGCTAATTTTGGGTCTTCTCCTAAAAGCTATGGATATGATACATAATGATTGTTCTTAATGAAAACTGCCAAAAATTTTAATTCTGGAATTCTATTGGTATAAATACTGCAGATCAAAGTCATTCTTGATATCCAACTAAATTTACTTATGCAATGTATCTGAAATCAATTTTTATAGATAAAAACTATACGAAATTGGTGTTGGATTGTTAATTTGTCAATTTTTATCATAATTCGTTAATCATTTCATATATTTATCATAAATGTGACACCATGTAGGATATCCCAAAAAATGGTTCGACGTTTGATTAAAGGCTGTTATTTAACCAGCATACCTTGTGTGCTGTCTCTTTGTTGGCCTTTATTGTCACAATTTTCGTGGGCCATGCAAATGGTGACAAAAAAGGCCGACCATGAGATGGTGCCAGCAAAGCAAGCTGGTAGAGTAAAAGCCTTGAAGTGTTGAAAAATACAGAAGTAATGAACACGCTCCTCCTAAGATAACCATATTGCTGAGATAATGAATTAACTTTAGATACCAGAAGCTAGCAGATTAGCCACATATTCACGTGAAGTTCAGAGCCTTTCAAGTTCAAGCTTGTGTGGAAGCTGACACCAGACATCTCTAAATTGCATTTTTCTTCCAAAGTAAATCTCATTTATTCAAAGCAAATCAAATGGAATTTAAAAATCACTTTTTATAAATCAAGCTTTTCTTATGGATGCTTGGAGGCAATTTGAGTGCAATTGAGTGTTGAGTGCAATTTGAAATGACCCGTTCTTTCATCCAATAACTTTCCATTCAATGTTTTTGCATCCTTAATTAAATTTTGGCAATGGTTACATGAATTAAATTACATTTGAAGTCCTATCTTGTTTGTTCTGATATCAATAATAGGTATAACATTGGATAGTCTTCTTTTATCTCGATTTTTTGACATCTTTTGAAAACAAGTCAGCTAGGGGCGTCTGGTTTCAGAAAACAGAAAAATGTGATAACAGACACTAAAAATTTGAGAAGTGCTCAAAAACGGCTTTGTGTGAACACCTGAGAAAGATGATACAGGGGGGCATTCTTGGAGATTTGATTCCCAAGGCTCAGATACATTAAAGTCCTGCCTTTAAGAAACCAGTTTTGAAACTGAGACCCTGAATTTCTGTGAGAATAATGGGAAAATAATAGTGTATTTAAGGGAGAATGATAGGCTGAGGTCAAGCAGTTGGATTCTTAGAGGCAGGACTTTACCATAAAAATATCTGTTGCTACCAAGATAGCAAAAGTTTGGTATCTTAATTTTCTACCATTTTCAAAATTTTATGCCAAAATAACCTAAAATCTTGGCACCTTTTTGGGTCTATCAATATGAACTTACTTTGAACTAAAAATCACACTTGTTAGGTCTTCTACAAACTCTTCTGGTATCCTGAAAGTGGAAATATAGATAATAATCCCTATCTGAAAGACTACTACTACCAGGATATCAAAATGATGATATTGGCAATTATAAGTATTCAATTCCAGGACATTTTCAAATTCATTATAAATTTACATGACTTAAGATGGCCATGCTGTTCTGAAATTACGAGAGATTTTCTCAAGGAAGGCCCTTTAAGAAACCATCAAAAGTTCCTACAATCATAAAGAGCTTCAAAGGATTTACCTTTTAATTGGGCAAACAAAACATTTACACACAATTGTTTGAATATTGTTTTAACCTTAATTTGGGTTTCTTTGGATGGCTTTTTTCGTGCATATGCCACTTAAACTTTAGTAGACTCAAACAAAGACAGAGGCTCCTCAACAAAGATGATAGGCTTCAGCCAATCAGGGAAGGTTCAGCATTTCTAGTAAACTGAGAACACGGATTTAGTCAAAGATAGACTGAAGTAAGAATATTGTTTGAATATTGTTTGAATATTGTTTTAACCTTAATTTGGGTTTCTTTGGATGGCTTTTTTCGTGCATATGCCACTTAAACTTTAGTAGACTCAAACAAAGACAGAGGCTCCTCAACAAAGATGATAGGCTTCAGCCAATCAGGGAAGGTTCAGCATTTCTAGTAAACTGAGAACACGGATTTAGTCAAAGATAGACTGAAGTAAGGAGGAAACCTTTCTAGAAAGAAACTGGTAGAGCCTGCTTGCAGGCTACATGATATATATCTTACTTCAATTCAGCAACTTCTTTCACAAAAATTTCTTTTTTTAGTGCATCAGGTGGCATCCTGAAAGCCAGCTTCAATACCATCAGGATTCCAGCATATGTTGTCATAAGAATCTCCTCAGGAATGTCTTCAGTTTTCAACATCTGTAAGGCATTTTCAGGAACTTCACCTCTTTCAATATCTCTGATAGCAACTGAAAGGTAAACAAGAAATCATGATGAATTTCAATTCTTTTTCCTACACAGTGTGCGGATGCAGAAAATGCAAGGATAATGGGCAAGGTTGCCTTTTTTTACATTCAGATAAAAAATTTACAATATTAGTTACGCTCTACTTTACTTTCTAATTTTGACTCTACGACACTACAGGGACAATTTTTCCAAGAGGAGCGAGATTACACGGCTACCCCTTGGTTACATGAACAAAACGAGGACAAACAAGAAACTTTACGCAAAGAAACAACGAGGGAACGAAAAACATAAACGAACAACATACAATTAAATACGGCATTAAAATTTGAGTTTAGGTAGCTTGTTACCAAGTAATTCCAGATATAAACAAGTCTGAGACTTTGAAACCTGAATAAAATTTGTTCGTTCTTCGAACCCAAAGATTTAGGTTGGAAAGAAAATTTCTTACTTGGTTGCAAGCTACCTCAAACTATTACGCAAAAAGTAACTACGGACAACACTAAATACAAATAGGGTTGGGGTATGGGGGTATTCGTAGGGTAAAGGATAGATTAATCAAAGTGTTCTGTTTCCAAAATAAACTTAATCGTTAAGTTCAGGATTAAAGCATTTGCCTCCAAAGGCAGGTTTTTATCCCCGTATAAAAGAATCTGTAAAATATTAGAGCCCAGAGACTTGGAATATCCGTGCGTTTGGAGCACATCGTTAGCACCAGCGAGAAGACTGCACCTATACTCTGTGAAAGAACTGCAGAGCAGCAAAAAGTGTTCCGTGTCCTCTATGCTATCATTTATTGGGCACATTGGGTTTATTGTATCTTTAAAATTGTGTCTGAATTTGTGAAAATTGAGTTTGCTTAGTCCAACTCTCAACTGAGTTAAGTACGCAATCCCTTTAGGATTGTGAATACCATATACAGAGTTAGCAGGAGGTCTAATCTGTGAAAATAAATTCTTTTTAAAAATGCTAACTGAAGATTGCCTTGATTAAGGTTGTGTATGTTTTCTCCATGTATGGAGTCCAGTACTCCATCCAGATGAAGCCTGAAGGACATTTCCCTGAACAAGTACAAGAATGCAAAATTTTTTCTACTATTCGTAGAAACTGTTCCCTGATCTAAGTATGAATACAACTGTTGATCCCGTTGCACTAGTAGATTGATTGTATGTGATGAAATAAAGCATCTTAGCTGCTGAATCTAAATGTACCGGGTGTCCCAAAAACAAGTTCCGACGTTTGGTGGAACACAGAGAAAAAGTTCATAAACGTAATGATTTCTATTCACTCTAGCTACATGCTAGACATTTCAACTTGAAGTTTGGCATATCGTGGGGAGAAATTAGTCATCTGAAAATGGAATTATGAGCTCTAACATTTCGTGTTCATGCTCAAGACAAAACCAGAGAGATATGTACAGTGTCCTGCTTCATGGTGGTGAAAGGGGACTCCGTCAAAGACCAACACATACACTGAGTTGACGATGCTTTCATTACCTTGACAAGAGGCAAGGTTTCTAATCACTGACCACATTCAAAGTAAAGGCTATTTTCCAGGCAATGGAATTTGATGAGCGTGCAGAAATTCTACTGTTAGCTTTTTATGCTGTTTCATTGTGTGAGGTGACACCTGCTCGAAATCATTTTGTGGGCTGTCTTGGGACAAACAGTTTTGTTGCTTTATTGTTGCATTACATCAACTGGGAATTTCAAATGGCAGTTTTACAATTCCACAGTTTCACAGTTCTTTTCTTTAATTAAGATGGTTCTTTGTTCCTTGTGCAACGTGCCATACAATGCAACATTTCATTCTCAGGCTTCGTGCAGCTCGAATTGAATGGTAAAAAGTAAAAGTTTAGTATGTTCCCTGGAGACCTATTCCCTATTGGACCTATTGGATTCGATTTTCAGACTTTCAATTGAATGTGCTCAATGAGCAGAACTCTTGTTTGTCATCTGTTGCTCATCCGGAGATTCCCCCTTCATTGCGACGATGAAGAAAGGTGCTCAATCTCTCTGGTTTTGCTTTGTATATAAACATGGAATGTCAGAGCTCACAATTCCATTTTCAGATTACTAATTTCTTCTTACGATATGCCAAACTTTGAGTTGAAACTTCTAACATTTAACTAGATTGATTAGAAATTGCCAGATTCAAATTTTTTTCTCTGTGTTTAATCAAACACCGGAACATTTTTTTGGGACACCTGATATATACTGGGGGTTATCAATGAATAGGAAATTTAATGGCAATTATTAAAAGGTATAATACATTAACAATCACTAACATACAAACAGGATCAATCAATTTTGTTGCAACCCTTGTGATTTGCCAGTTCTGATGAAGTTTGCACAGAATTCAAATTTCTTCCATCTTTTAGATACAGTTCATAAATAGTTTTTGAGCTGGCCTACGTTATTACATACAATGAACATCAATGAATAGAAAATTTAATTATGGTGATTCAGAAAATTCATAATTCATTAACAACCATTAACTTACAAATATGATAAATCAATTTTGTTGCAACGCTATGAATTGCCAGTTTCAATTAAATTTGCACTGAATTTGAGTTTCTTCCATCTTTTGGCTATGCCTTCCTCATAAATAGTTTATGAGTTAGCAACTAGCCTATAGATAGATCTTAGTATAATTTACATCAATAGACCTTTTAGCTATTCTACAAAAGAGCCTGAATCAAGCGATATTCCAAAGGGTTTCAGTAGGGGGTGCGTGATAGCTCACACGTACACAGGCATGCACCCAAATGTTCACTTGGGACCGATTGATCGGGTGCCTAGTAATAAAATATTTCCCCTGAAGAGAGCGATGTCCCATTGAGGAGTTCACAACAGAAAACTCTGTAGAAAAAATGATTTTTGTTTTAAAACATACTTCCTTGTAACTCCCTGATGTTGAATTTATTCGTTGGATGCAGGTGAGTTACTTTGTTTGCTCATTCCACGCAAGTTTAATCAGCCTCATTCTTAGACCATCTTTTCCGAGATTCTATCTTAAACGTCAGACTTCTCAAGCAGCTTTTGTTCCCTGATTTGTGTCTGTCTGTGTCTCACTCACTGGGGCTTGGGAAGTATGACACATACCTTTGTTACTGTTTGATATTTCTTTCAAGCCCCCCCACACAGTTTGCGTGAGTTCTTGGTCATGCCCTTAATTTCTGAATGTGAAAGCCCTGTATTCTTAAGGCCGGTTTACATGATCATATTGACATAAAATTTGCTTCACATTTTTTATGTGATCTCAGAATGTGATCGTGTAAACGGGTATCACAAGTTGCTTGAAGTTATGTGAAGCAATTAAAATTAATCCCCTTTAATTTGCCATCACATATTTTTCATTTGACCAGCCTTCAAATGGAAAATCTGTGATGGCAAATTAAAACTTCAAGCAACTTGTACTGCCCATTTACAAGATCACATTCTGTGATCAAATAAAAAATGTGAAACAAATTTTATGTGAATATGATCGTGTAAACCGGCCTTTATACAATTTTATACATGAGGATTGATTGAGTGGCGCTAGAGCTTTGACCGCAATTGTGCGCATTCGAAAATTCTGCAAAGTGTAATGAAGAATTGTTCGATCCACATTCGTTTTCAGAATAGCTAAAAGGTCTGTAATGGCAATTTGTATGACTACGCCATTCAAGGCCCCACAATGATGGAAATAATAGGCCCTACTCTCCCTACTCCCAAAAAATAATGAAACCAATAGGGTAACCCAGGGTAATTTGGGACAATTTTGTCATTTTTGATGTATAACTACTTGGTTGCATATTTGATTAAAATTAATTCACCTTTTTATATACATTTGAGTACTAAATAATTGATATTGAGAATACCATTTTCTTCATTCATGTGGTTCCTGATATATTAGCGCATAAATGATGCTGTCCCAAATTACCCCAGATGGGATGATTTGGGACAGCAATGATTTCCACCTACAAATGATACATAATTATACCTAAAGGCAAATTTAAATAGAAAATACTTATAACTGCCATGGTTCACTTGAATTTCATTAAAAATGGCCTCTTTAATAAGCTGTCGTTTTGGGGGCCATCTCAAATATGTCTATTTTTTCACAAGTAATGTATATTTTTTTCACAAGTGCACTTCAAAATTGATCAAACTGATAATTAACAAACCAATGTAATATAATTCTCTCACCTAATACAAAATTGTGCAATTTTGAGCAATGTACCAAATTACCCGAAGGGTGTCCCAAATTTCCCCTGTCCCAATGTCCCAAACAAATTACCCCGGTTTACCCTCTGCAAAAGGCATTCTTTGCGCACACCGTGTCGGTGTCACGGCTATGAAAAGACT
The DNA here is from genome assembly GCA_964019985.1 of Aurelia sp. 4 Dawson et al 2005. NCBI lineage: Eukaryota > Metazoa > Cnidaria > Scyphozoa > Semaeostomeae > Ulmaridae > Aurelia > Aurelia sp. 4 Dawson et al 2005. The sequence continues at coordinate 20,719,648 of OZ026493.1, read as the reverse complement.
TCTAGCTGCGAGAGATGCAATATTGCCAATATTAACAATAGATCTTTTGTTATCTCATGCCAGAACCTTTTATTTTAGCTGCGAGTACGAGTTTGAAACAATTTCATAGTTGCGAGTGAGAATGCAAGTTTTCATTGTCACAGTGTAAGGTAGGCTGGGCCTAAAAATTGATTGTAAACATTTGTAAACAGCAATGCTTACCTTGGACAAGTTTTCTCAATAGTCCTTTATTTATTTTCGATAAGTTTGGTGCCATCTTACGAACAACATCAGGAACTCTTGGACCAAAGAATGATGCAGCTTCCTCATAAGAATGCAGCAAAGATGTACCTCTTTCACGCGCCATTTTGTCACTTAACCGAGCGATCAGGTGACAAAAGACATGACATTGAAGTGAATGATTTTGCCTTCCTTCCAAATAAGTTGGAACAGGAACTTGGAACAGGGAACAGGATAACAGGATGGACGGGATCGGGCAACTTAGGACCAGGGATCAGCAGACTAAGTAGACTTATTTCATTTCATTTCATTTCATTTTAAATTATTTATACAGGGTAAAAACATTCAGTTCATACGGAAAAAAACTGCTTTACAATGTGCCCTGTTAAAACAGAAAAGAAAAAAACAAAAAGAAAAAAAATTAATTACTCAATAAACTCCAAATAAACTTATGACGACGAGTCTCTTGTTTCCCTGTGCTCTTTGACTTGATGATGGCGATTCGGTTAACAGAGACTCATGATATCACTCTTAAAAACCTGGCCCTATTTAGGCCCAAACTTCAGGATTCCTACAGTACCAATTAGATTGTGAGATTTGTGAATTACTACTGTTAAGCCTGGTTTCCATATGATCGTAACAGTCGGCGACGCGTCGCCGAGGCACGCTCGGGGACACATCGGGGACAGTTGTGTTAAATGGAAACATTTTCTGAACAACGTCGCCGACGTCGCCGATCAGACGGGGACAGTACGGGGACGCATCAAAAAACTTGAGAAGAGTTTAAAGCCTGATTTCCATGTGATCGTAACAGTGATCGTTTCCATATGTCGCCGACTGATCGGGGACACGTCAACGATGTGTCGCAGTAGGTCGCCGACTGTTACGATCATATGGAAACCAGGCTTTACGGTGTAAATGTGATAGAATTTTCTATTCGATTGAAGAACTGAAAATACTTCCACGGGATTGAGATTCGAAGCCATGATTCCTGCATAATGCAATGGATGATTTAAGAAAATTGGGCCAAGTTTTTCACTGTTTCATTATGAGTCCCTCCTGAGCAAGGTTTACCGAAATAGGGATACTTTGCAGTGCCATTATCACCAAAATTCAGCCTATAGCTTTTATAAAATGGTGCATCTCTTATCTTAAAAATGGTGAGTTCAGTTTCTAAAATGGTGCCTTAGTTTCTTCATAAGTCTAGGATCAGACACCAGGACCACGACCACTGACTGAGGGACAGAATTTTGAACAATTTCAAATTAAGACTGCGTTCACCCTATGCCGGCACATTTTGAAAACCGTGAAAAATGTGAAGGATAGGCCTCCCATTCACATGAACGGCACACTTCCTGCGGGCAGATTTTGAAAACGGTAGATTTTGAAAACGGAACTCTAACCCGCACATTTAGGAAACGGCATCGTGTAAACACCTGAAAATGATGAAAAATAGAACATTTTAGACGCTTTTGGAACGAGACTGGTCGATTCTTAGGGTGTAGGTACACTTCTTTGGCATCAAAGTCTTGCAACGAGCTCTTGCCGTCTAATGTCTTACCGTTTTCAAATTGTTCTGGTATCGTGTGAACTCTAGCTCAAATTTTGCAGCCGTCACATTTTTCACCGTTTTCAAAATGTACCGGCATCTTGTGAACGCAGTCGAAGTTTCTCGTGGCACGATCTTTCCTCCGTTCCTTAAGCTGCGTATGGTAGAATTGTTGTCGGACCAGGAAAAATACTAAAATTCAAATAGCATTTCAGAGGTCCAGTTCCATGAGGGGTATTTGAAACATGAGATAAGTAAGATTTTCAGGAGAAATATAAATATTTCGGGATTTTAGCTTTGCAATTTTAAAAAATGAAACAACTAGACAATTCTTTTAAATTTGGGCAAATTATTTATTTGATGGAAGAAGCCTCAGGTCTATCACACTCTATTGTTTGCAAAGAAACCTCCAGAAAAACAAGAAACTCCAATGGCAATGGCATGGAGGTCCATTTTGAGATAAATGCCTTCCTTGCCAAATCTATAAATGTTTTAGGATATTCTGAACCATCTTTACAGAGTTCTTGCTAATGAATTATAAATTACAACCAGAGTATACCATAAGTTTCAGTTTAGTTTCAGTTTTCTTCAACTAATATATCTAAATACCTACCTATTCAAAGCTTCAAAGAATACAAAATGAATCTATCAACACTGCAAAAAATTATGAAATTTCCCCACATTTTTGTTGGGGAAATTTTGGGGAAATGGACTCATTTCCCGTAATTTCCCAAATGGGAAATGGAAATTTCCGTTTCCCTTAAATTTCCCACAGTAACTTATCCATTTCCCTTAAATTTCCAACCAAGAACTATGGGGAACTGTTGTATTTTTTGCTGTGCAAAGTTAAATGATAAAATTGATAATCACAAGACAATGAGACACAGAATACTGACAGAGTATATACCTATACCAGACATAACAGAAATGCGAGAAGAAGCCCAGTACCCCGGGGAAGGGGTAACATAACATGTTGAGGTATGTGCCGCCCATATGGGTGTGTTTTTGGGTCCAAAATCTAACAAGGGTACCCTTTTCGGCAGATTTTCCTTAAACATGGGTGGGTTTTCCAAAAGTTGACAAAACTGCCAAAATGGCTAGTTTTCGGCCAAAATTCATCATAAAAGTGGGTATGACGGCAGCTGTCGCTAATTAGAAGAGGACAGCTTTCTGAAAACCGGGCGGAAGACCCCCCTCCATCCGCATGTCATGTACCCCCGGGCCAGTACCGTACAAAACATAGAATGGGCATATGATTCAGGAGCAATCCCCGCCCAGTAGGACAATTCAGGACGAGAGCAAAACAACAGGAATGCGGGCCCAGTAAGTAATAACCATTCTAGAACCCGCCCCCCCCCATCACCACCATCCCAAACTGTCCCACTAGACAATTGATCACACCCAAAATCCATGCCCATATGTGGTTAGATATATTGGTCTGAGGAGGAGCTCTCGAATGGGTAGACTAATCGAAGGGCCCATAACCCCCTATCGACGCCCTTTCAGGGCGAACTCTGGCTAGGATTGTCAACAATGTGTGGGGGCTGGGAGTTTCATGCTTTTTTTGAATCGATTGGAAAACAAACTCAATTGTCCATTTCCTGTGTTGTAATTGATGTCTCAGATATCTGATTGTTGCGGCAAAGGTGGTAATTTTTCAAAAGGGCGTTTTCAAAAGAATTTTTATAATCCTCGGCTTAGCTTTGATTGGTCAGTGATGACAAAAAGGACAATAGTCTGCGTCAATACGGTCAACATTTGGGAAATGCTCTTTTCACTACGCCCCTGCCATCCCCACTTCCGCGAAGGAATATATCAAGAGAGACTTCACCAGTGAACAGCTTCGAGGAATATTCCAACGAAAAATGGATGACATAGACGGTAAGAAAACAATTTCATTACCACTTTGAAAATCTTCATCATCATTGAACGTACGTTGTGCCGTGGGAAAATCAGATGTGATTTTGTCTTTATATGTACACAACATCCGGCCTAATAAAATCTCACTGCTTCCAACAGAGCAAATTAGACACACGAGTGTTGCGATCCCAGCAAAGACCTTTTAACTGTTTTCAGATTCTTTATTAGCCAAACAACGAGTTTTAAGTGCCTTGGAGAGATTAGTTATTCTAATCCAAACAGTGTTGTTCAAATCTGCATTATGTAGGCCTATTTGCAAGTCGAGTGATCCTGTAGCTTTTCTTTTTGTTCGGTTTCTAAACACACACCTAGATCCATCTTATACGGTTCAATCAATATTTGAAAATCTCTGCTTTATGAAATGATACTTCCTAAATACTTGTGCACCTGCAATGCAATGGGTTTATATTCATAACAATTCAACGTGGGGTTACATGGGGTGGGGTGGTCTTAGTCGCGAACCATGCTTGTTTTTCCCGTCATTTAAGAGATTTTGGTCATAGACACAGAAGAGCAAGCCGTGCAGTGAATGGAGAAAGTCGTGCAGGTCAGGCTTGCCCTCCCTCTATCTACAAAATCTGAACATTGTACAACGCGTGTCACCTCCCTGAAAGCTTCCCGAAAAATTTTGTTGATCTTTAGCTAAATTTTTTGTTTCCACAATGGTAAACGAATGCTCAAAACGTTATTTCGCCAAGAATCGTATGATTCATATCCTGACAGTCCTTCGCCCAGGAATGGGAGAAATTCCTTGAATCTTTTTGGGAGAAATTCGATAAAAGATACAAAGACAACATTCTTTATACGTTTGTAGTTAGAAAATATTTTAACTTTGAGGGTTCTTTTTGGAGCACTTTTGGTGCACGTGGTTGTTGTTTTGCATTTGCAAGGACAATTTCTTCCACTTCTTCCTCACACGTTGTCCTCACACTACTGTTCCTCCCTGTATCCCTGTGTTCGTAACGTTTACAACGTTACAGGGACACAAGGAGGAAACAGTGCTTCAAGAGCAAAGGTTTCTCAATGGCAAAACGTAGGAACCAGGTTGAAGGTTTCTCAACCCCAAGAGCATGAGCGATAGGACATCCAGAGTGAAGTAGTTTGAGGTTTATATCAGAAGGGAGCCACCTTAACTTAGTGTTGTTTGCACTTTGAACTTATTTTTACTTGGCATACAACCACGTCTCACTGTTCTATAATTCTGAAATTTTCAGTAGTGAGCTACCTTTAGTGCAGATCCACCTTAATTTTATCCTTTGTAGCTTTACAATTAAGGTGGATCTGCACTTAAGGTGGCTCACTACCAAATATTTCATAGTACAAAACAGTGAGAGGTGGTTGTATGCCAAATAAGTTCAAAGCGCAAAAAACACTAAAGTCAAGGTGGCTCACATCTGATATAAAGTTCAAACTGCTACACACTGGGTGTCCTATGAGAAGTGGAATTTTAAAGGGAATCAATAAGAAACAAGACCAACATTTGACAAATGTTGTTTACTTGAGAGTATACACAACGTGGCGAAAAAGTTGTATACTTCTGATTTCATTTATGCAAGAAAAAAACACATCTTTTTGGGGACAGAAACAAACCAAAGTTGTGAGCCTGAAGGAATTCCCAAAAAGGTCTCCAGATCACATATGCTGTAACAACTTACACTTCAGCAATATAATATGCCAACTAGCTTGACCACTTAGAATAGGAAGGAGAAGAAACAAAACATGATGCTTTAAACCCTAATAATGTTGAGTTGCTAACAACAAAGCTAGAAAAGACTTTGTCACAACAGTAGGGTCAGAATTGTCCCCCAAACAAGTTCCTTCAAGAAAAGTTCAGGTATTAGGACACCTTCAGAAGTGTTTAGAATAGCCATGCTTGGACTTGCTACAAGCCATTCTTTTAAAAGGATAGACTTGTGGCAAGTCCAAGCCATGCTAAAGGCCCAATGTGCCCTTGTCGTTGGTGCTTTGAGTGAGAAACTTCCCTCAAGCAATTGCCTTTCCCAAAGAGTTTTTACTGAGTAGCTTTAGAAATGAATATTGTAACTGTTTGTGCAGCTACTATGAGTAGATGCTAGGCTCCTTCACAGAGGGCTTGGATTTATTTGTATGCTTGAATATATAAACATGTCCAAACACACTCTAAAACGCGTATCCCTGCAGAAAAACAGCCATACCGTGATGATGCGCACAAGCTCTTCAAGCCTTGCTTCATTGGTTTGAAATTCTTTTGAACAGGTGATAAAACGTAAATCACTGTTTTGTTTAATACACTTTGGTACAAAGTAGACTTCGTGATTGAATTCAAATATTGTCTCCTTATGTGCATGCAAAGGTGTTGTGTTGGAAGAAGAAACTTTCCCACTTTCGCTTTTCGGCCGAAATTCACAAAAGCATATTTCATTAAGTTTGTTAAACTGTGGAATTTTCGAAAGTTAAAATTCCCGCGAAATTTCTGATTTAGGCCGTTCCGCGAAAGTTGATTAAAGTATTTAAAGGTTTCGCATTTTTCCAACTCACGAAATTTTTTCTTCCTGCGAAAATTCCTTTCCTTAAAATGTTGAATATAGGGGTCCAACGAGGTATCCTCGATCATTTACTTCGAAAAAAGCCAAACCTTCTGCTGGACCGGACCCGTGCTTTCGTTGCTAACTTTTCGCATTCCTCAAGTCAAAATAACTAGATTCTCGAACTCTTTGCCTTGTTTATAATCATGAGATTTTTAAACCAGTTGCTGTCTCCAAAAAACCTAGTTTTTTCAGCAGCCCAAACTCTCCTCAAGCCTGACATTAATGAGCAAAACTTTGGTCTGGACCCCGGGGGGGGGGGGGGAGTAGTCCCATACGTGACTTGACAGGATGTGCCGCTCGAAAGGGAGTCCTTTTTACGGTAAAAATTATGCGACGGGGTGTCCTTGTCTGATAAAAGTTATTCGACAGGGTACATGTGGAAGGACATTTCTTAAGAGCTCTCGTGTAACAAGGGATAAGGTGGCAAAAGTTTAAGCGACAGGGTATACCTTTGGGATATTTTTTATGCGGCAGGGTATAGGGTGTGGAGAGATGTGCCACACACCCTTGTCACCTCCCTTGTCAAGTACGCCCCCTGGATCTCGCTCCCAGCCGTTGAGCGTTGACTTCTTCTAAGCGTTGCATTTTCCATATCCGTATCTTTCAAGTAAACTGCGTCATTGTTTTAAGAAACTAAAATGGAAGGAGGGTATGTTTTGGAGAACTTATGTCTCCTGAAGCAGGGGAAAATTGTGGAATTTCTTTTGGCACCATTTTATGGCGCATTCAACCATGGTTAAACGCTCATACTGACATGCAATAACGCATCTTTTACACTGCTTCCATCAGAGTTGGACAAATGTACCATTCACTCATTCACTAGTTTTCAAGATCGGCAACCCTCTGTTCATCTTTAGGCGGAGTCTGCACTAGAATTGAGGACCTAGGGGGAGGGGTGACTTGGCTTTGTAAGGTACGGGATTGTGCCATTCAAATCGTAACAGTACCGCCCATAAATCGGGAGATATTTCTGAAAAGTATGCCCATAAATCCGGAAAATTTTCTGAAAATCATGCTCATACCCCGGGGGGGGGGGAGGTACTTGACCAGATTTTGGACGGGGAGGTGATGGAAGCTTCAAAAACATATACTAATCTTACCATAATGTATACCCGACTTTATACCAATTTTCCGAAAATATATACCCGAACTTAAACCAATTTTAGGAAATGCATCGACACCGTTCCTTATACCAAAATCACAAAAATCAGTACCGTTCTTCATACCAAAATTGCGAAAATCGACAACCGTTCCTAATACCAAAATTGCGAAAATCGATACCTTTCCTAATAACAAAATTGCGAAAATATCAATACCGTTCTTAATACCAAAAAGGTGAAAATCGATACTCCTCCCGATGGCACGTACCCGTGCCCAAATATGCATAGTACCCCCCCCGGGCTCATGTGTGACAGATGTTAAGAACTGTCCTTTGATTCCATACACGGAATCGATGATAACGAAGAAAGAAGTCGAAATGTGTTTATTCATAATTATTCACATCAAAAAGTCTCCAAAGGTGATTGACAACAACACTACTGCGCATGACTTAACCCTGATCCATGTGGGCTTTTTTCAAGCTACCATTTATGCCCCGGGGGGGGGGGGTTCTTTCAACCCTCCTCTGAAAACTGCCTGAGCGTCTTCAGAATTCAATACAACTTGGCACAGTTACATATCAGGTAATTTCTAGCATGTAGCATAATTTGGGTGTGACTGCCACACCTTATGACGTCACAATGATGTCATGAAGTTGAAAATCATTGAAAATTAGGCTTCCAAGTTGAATTTGAATTTAAAGAAGGTTTTGCATGAACATTTTGCAGGTTTTGGTTCACTTTAGCCTCAAATTTGATATAAAATATAATTTCATTGAAATTGAAGATTTTGGAGTGATATTTTGGCAGAAACTAGCCAATTTTAATGATGTCATTTGTGCAATTAACTTGTTCTCTGTAAAAATAGTCAAAAAGAAGCTGCAAAATGGTAATACTCCATTACAAACGTATCATTGGAGTCTTTTCAATTGAGAAATTTCGAAAAAATTCAAAAAATTTGCTAATTAGCCCAAAATGGCGGCCATTATGACGTCATTATCCAAAAAATGCTGACACCATCAAATTCCAGAAATTCCAGTATCAAATTAAAGCTTTTCGTTTACTGATTCATTTGGTGCATAATACTTCATAATAGGATCAAATTTTCTATCGAAATCATTAAAAACAATGATTTGTTTGCTATCTGCTTCCAAATATGGGCATGTCACGTGACCTGTGAGCTCTATTGTTTGAAATTTTTTCGGTCAAAATGTGGCGCATAGATGATTAGTAAAAGTCAGCTAGGTTTGGGGGACATAGTTGATGTCTGAAAAACGCGGCAAGAAAAACCTCGAGGGGGGTGGAAAACACCCCATGTGGATTAGGGTTAAGAATGAAAAGTAGGACATTCATTCAATCAAATCAGCGTGATAACGAGGCAAAAGGAAATGACATATTTGTAGGCAGGGCCGAGGAGAGGGGGGGTTAGGGGGGGTCAGAAACCTGGGGCCCATAGCCATAAGGGGCCCATAAGTAGTAAGTGAGTTTTTTCGAAATAAGGCTCAAATGCGGGTCTCTAGACCACGGCCAGTGCTAATAACTGGGCCCATCCATCAATAATTTCTCAATTGCCATAATGCTTCAAAAATCAAGAAGAGATTGAAAACAATAGTTCCAAAGT